>CM055123.1:414274581-415474581 GCA_029206835.1 Rana muscosa | reverse complement strand
CACTGCTATATATACACATAATATGTATTCTATTTTGTTACACCCATTTCCTACCAGCTGGACATTTTATATCTGATGATTTGATTGGAGTACAGACTTTCACATGTTGATAAAATTGTGATAACATCCTCCAACTTTGGAACCTTAAACAGAAAGTGATAATGAGGGAGGAGTCAATAACCCAATGATGGTGGTCTTCAGGATCAGTCCAGTCTTCATCTTGGTTTTTCTCCCCCCCATCCTCACTCTCTGACCTCTGGTGGGGCTTAGCCCCGCTGTTATTCATGACTAAATCATGGACTAAATAAGGAAGTGCAGGACTTTTTGTGTTGGGAAGATGGCAATGAGTGATAGAGGGGGTGGGGACACTCGTCCTATAATCCCCTCATCACTGTCACTCCTATAAAAGACAGGTTTTGCTGTTTCCTCACTCTCTGACTAAGGTCCATGAATAAACAAATGAACTGGTAGGAGATCAGAGGACCCATTTACTAGTTACCTTGAGGGGGGAATTGTAAGATCCTCAGAGACAAAGCTGCCTGATGTGGGCGGAGTCCTGGTTTAGGGGAACCAATCAGCTCATGTCTAGTAATAATCTTTGTATTTCTATTTTAGTAGATGGACGGGAGATGAGGAAAACCTCAGAGGATTGTCTCACTTTGTCTCCAGACTGTAAAGTAGAAGATGAGGACATCACACAGTATAGTCCAGGAGAAAACCCGACTACCTCAAATGTCCATCCGGCACCACACAGTGTAGATGGACCATTGTATTCCTCTTATCCTGAGGAACCTCAGACTGTGCGGGACGGTGCCGGACCATCGTATTCCTCTTATCCTGAGGAACCTCAGACTGTGCGGGACGGTGCCGGACCATCGTATTCCTCTTATCCTGAGGAACCTCAGACTGTGCGGGACGGTGCCGGACCATCGTATTCCTCTTATCCCGAGGAACCTCAGACTGTGCGGGACGGTGCCGGACCATCGTATTCCTCTTCTCCTGAGGAACCTCAGACTGTGCGGGACGGTGCCGGACCATCGTATTCCTCTTATCCTGAGGAACCTCAGACTGTGCGGGACGGTGCCGGACCATCGTATTCCTCTTATCCTGAGGAACCTCAGACTGTGCGGGACGGTGCCGGACCATCGTATTCCTCTTATCCCGAGGAACCTCAGACTGTGAGGGACAGTGCCGGACCATCGTATTCCTCTTATCCTGAGGAACCTCAGACTGTGCGGGACGGTGCCGGACCATCGTATTCCTCTTATCCTGAGGAACCTCAGACTGTGCGGGACGGTGCCGGACCATCGTATTCCTCTTATCTTGAGGAACCTCAGACTGTGAGGGACAGTGCTGTCCTTTCAACACATAAGAGGTTTCCCTGTCCTGAGTGTGGGAAGCGTTTCCGTTTTAAATCTCATCTTACTGTGCATAAAAGATGTCACACAAATGAGAAGCCGTATTCCTGCCCTGAGTGCGGGAAATGTTTTTCACAGAAGTCCAATCTTTACAAACATCAGAAACTTCACACGGGGGAGAAGCCATTTTCCTGTCCTGAGTGTGGGAAAAGTTTTTCAAAGAATTCAAATCTTTACAGACATCAGAGACTGCACACGGGTGAGAAGCCGTATTCCTGTTCTGAGTGTGGGAAATGTTTTGTACAAAAATCAGATCTTGTCACCCATCAGAGGTCTCACACGGGGGAGAAGCCGTATTTATGTTCTGAGTGTGGGAAATGTTTTGTAAAAAAATCGGAGCTTGTCACACATCTAAGGTTTCACATGGAGGAAAAACCGTATTCATGTCCTGAGTGCAGGAAATGTTTTGTACAAAAATCAGATCTTGTCACCCATCAGAGATTGCACACGGGGGAGAAGCCGTATTTCTGTCCTGAGTGCAGGAAATGTTTTTCAAGAATATCCAGTCTTTACACACATCAGAGATCTCACACGGGGGAGAAGTCACTTCCCTGTCCTGAGTGAGGGAATTGTTCCTCACTGAAGTCCTGTCTTCCTGTACATCAGGGGTCCCACACAACCCTCGAGGTGTATTAGTGAGTGTGGGAAATGTCTTGTATATGAATGTTGCTGGACATGTGGGGAAGAAGCACACCCTGATATACACCTCAGATATACTCCATGGCTGATCTTCATCATGTAAGAAACAGTTCATAAGGAGATCAGAGATCACCAAAGACATGGAAGAAGTGTTGTACCGTGTTGGCCATTGATAGCATTTTCTTTCTCGTACATCACGGGACACAGAGCGACATAGTCATTACTAATGGGTTATATAGATACCGTCAGGTGCTGGCACTGGCAACTTCCAAAACCGGAAGTACCCTCCCCTATATAAGCCCCTCCCATCCGGGAGCACCTTAGTTTTTTGCCAGTGTCTAAGGTGTTGGCCAAGAAGAAACATGTGTTTTTCACTGGGCTTGCGTACAGGTTCTTTTGGGCCTCAGTAAGCTATTCCGGATCCGACCAAAAAAGCTTCATAGCTAAACGGTCGGTACCCGGGCCTTGCAGAGAAGAGCAAGGTTTTGCCTGTAATGCTTCTCTTAGGAGAGCTGGACCCTGGGATCCAGAGCTCTGGTCATACCCACGACCAAGATGTTTTCTGTGCAGGGTGCTATACAGGTCCAGGGGAGTGGAATCCTTGGGAACCCGGTCCCTGAAGGTTTGATTACAATGCCTGCCGTGATAGGTGAAGTTTGGGCTTTTGTGGACCAAACAAAGTCCTGCGGCGGGGAACAGGTAAGTGGGGGCCCCCAGGAACTTGGTTCTATTGGGGGACCCCCAAGCCTAATTTGTCTTTCTGTCTGTTACCTAACGGTATTCCCGCTAATATTCTGTGTATGCCTGTTACTACTGAGAAAATGTAAAAATTTTAATAGTAGGCAAGAAAAAAAAAAAAAAAAAATGTAAGACCGCGGTACCTGTGTTAGACACTAGAGGCCGCTATGGTTCGTTTTCTTGTAATGTGGATTTTTTTCTTCCAGAATCAAATCCAGGCAGTTGGTATGTTCTCTACTGGGAAGCTGTCTCCTCTGCCCTGTTGCTGCGCTCATCCATCCCCGGGCCCTGCGGCAAAGGGACCCTGGCTCCCATCTAGCTCCTTGTTGTTTCAAAAAAGGCGCCGAAGGCGCATGTGCGCGTGCGCGGGCACGCGCCTCTATTCATAGAGGCAATCTGGAAAAAGGGGCGGAGCGGGTGGATGACGCTCAGGTGTGCGCCGCGGCGCTACTGCGCATGTGCGGGCGTCCAGCGTGTTTTGAAGCACATTATAGCTGGCTGTTGAAGTGCACAGACAGAGCTAGCAACAATATAAAGGCACATAGAGGCGGTTGATGCAGGCATCCCCTAGAAAGGCACTTTAGTAGACACCAACTGTGATATAGCAGCAATTGTGCTAGACTATTCTCAGTAAAAGTGGTGTATTACGGCTGGAATACCTCAGCTTTAGGCTTAGGAATATGCCGTCCAGAAGCTCCGGAACTGAATCTTCCAGGAAGCGAAGGGGGTCTCATCGGGCTCTGAGGATCTTGGGCATACTTCTGCTGCACCAGTCTCCCCTGAAGTTCAGAGGTAAGTGACCGTAGAGACCCCGCAGGGGTACTTGGTACTGTGGCTGTCCTCAGTTCACCTGCTCCTGTGTATGTAACAGAGGAGGTTTTTTCCTCAGCTCTGGGAGGATTAGAGAGAGATTGTCAACATTGATCGCTGCCTCCCTGTCAGGAAATGCACGCCGATCTCCATCTCCTCCTTCAAAGTGCCTGTTAGCAGAGCAACAGTCCCATACAGGGATCGACCTGCCTGAAGGGGATCAGGATAAGGTTGATTCTGTTATAGAGGAGTCAACAGTGGGGGAACCTTTTCTCAGCATCTCAAGCTGAAAGATTATGGGTTCAGTCTCTGACTAACATGGTCCGATCAGCATTTAAAAATGCACCTTGCGGAACCATCAACCACTACTGTATCCTCGTTGGGGTCGCTAGAAGCCCCCAGACTGTCTGTTCTTTTCCACTTCACCCTTTACTGAAAGGGCTTATTTACCAGGATTGGGAACGTCCTGAGAAAATATTTATTCCCCCAAGAGATTTCCGGTGGTCTATCCCATGGAGGATAAGTTCATCAAAAAAAAAAAAAAAATGGAAGGTCCCTACAGTGGACGCAGCCATCTCTTGTATGTATAAATCACTGACATGTCCAGTGGATAATGTCCAAATGTTCAAGAACCCAATAGATAAAAGATTGGAGTCCTTATGAAAATCTGCTTGGTGACACAACCAGCAGTAGCAGCTATTGGGGTCTGCTAAGCAGTGAAGGATCAGTTGAAACAGGTCTTGAGGGACTTGCCAGATCAGCAGGCCCTTGCCCTAGCTGATCTACCTAGAGCCTTATGCTTTGCGGTTGACGCCATAAGGATTCAGTCCATCAGGCCTCCCGCCTTACGCTGTCTATAGTACATATGCGTAGGCTTCTATGGCTCAAAAAACTGGTCTGCTGAAGCTCCCTGTAAAGAATGGCTGGTTAGCGTCCCATTTCATGGTGAACGCTTATTCAGGGAAAACCTGGACAAATATATCCAGAAAATTTCCAGCGGTAAAAATACGCTCTTGCCGGTTAAAAACAGAGTTAGAGGTCCCTCTTTAAGAGGCCTGCTTCTCCAGTCCCTGGGGCATCGGCTGTGTAACAGTTCCGACGGCCTCCTCGGTCAATTCCCGGGGGTAAAAAACAGGGACAATAGCAGGGTAATGAGAAACCCTGGGTCAGGGGAGGTACAAAACCTCCCCCAAAGTTAAATTCATTGAAGGGTTGCCCCCACTCAGTCGGGTGGGGGGAGGACTCCAGTTGTTCGCAAGAGACCTGGCGGGACACGATCAAGACAGATAGGTGCTCTCCGCAGTATGTTTGGGATACAGTTTGGAGTTAAAAGACTCTCCTCCTTCCCATTTTTGAGGTCAAACGTGCCAAGGGATCCCCGGAAGAGAGAGTCCCTCTTGTTGGCACTAGAACAACTATTGCTCCAAGGAGTAATTATGGAGGTTCCCCTGTAAGAATGAGGGTTTGGGTTTTACTCAAACCTCTTTACAGTCCCGAAGCAAACGCGGACGGGAGGCCCATATTAATTCTAAAAAGGGCTATACAAATTCCTGTATATCAGGACTTTCCGATGGAGTCGATCCGATCGGTGGCCACTGCCCTACAAGGGGAGGATGGGTTAGCCGCGATCGACATCAAAGATGCTTATTTGCACATTCCCATCTTTCCAGTCCACCAAAAATTTCTACGCTTTGCAGTAGAAGGGCGCCATTTTCAGTTCAGAGCCTTACCCTTCGGTTTGGCCACAGCACCACGAGTGTTTACAAAAATTCTGGCCCTTTATTGGCCAATCTAAGAACACAAGGTGTAATGATAATGGCATATCTAGATGACTTGTTGCTGATAGACCACTCAGTGAAAAAACTAGACGTGGTCGTTCACAAGACAATCAAGTATCTGGAATCTCACGGTTGGATTATCAACCGAGACAAGTCAGCCCTAAAACCAGTCAAAAGTCTGGAATACTTGGGGCTAAGGTTGGATTCAGGCCAGAGAAAAATATTCTTGCCTCGAGGAAAGGTGTTGTCTTTGAAAGATTTGATCCACTTAGTGGGTACAAAAAAGACAGCCGTCCATACGCCTGTGCATAAGGCTGCTGGGAAAAATGGTGGCATCATTCGAAGCAGTACCCTACGGTCAATTCCATTCAAGGAATTTGCAGGGGGCCATACTGTCAGCCTGGAACAAAAAAGTTCAGGCCCTAGACTTACAATGTCCTTGTCCCCTTCCGTTCGCAAGAGCCTCCGTTAGGGGTTGGTTCCCCAGAATCTGAAAAAAGGGAAATCCTTCAGTCTGATTTCTTGGAAGGTGGTCACTACAGATGCCAGCCTTATAGGCTGGGGAGCAGTACTGGAGCAATAGTCTCTCCAGGGCAGATAGTCGGATGCAGAAAAGGCCCTGCCCATCAATCTCTTAGAGATACGAGCAGCCCGGTATGCCCTAGTAGCATGGACATCCAAACTCCAAGGGTCCCCTGTCAGAATTCAATCATCAGGGGGGCACCAGGAGTCGTGAAGCCCAGAGGGAAGTAAATTACATCCTGAAATGGGCAGAAAGATATGTCCCAGCCATATCTGCGGTATTCATTCCAGGAGTGGAGAATGGGAAGGCGGACTTTCTAAGTCGCCAACAATTATGCCCAGGGGAATGGTCCCTTCATCCCGAGGTTTTCCGGACAATATGTCAGCGGTGGGGAACACCGGATGTAGATCTGCTAGCATCCAGATTCAATACAAAAGTGGACAGGTTTGTCTCTTGGACAAGGGATCCCCTAGCTTGCGGCTCGGATGCCCTAGTGTTCCCTTGGGATCAGTTCAAGCTGATATATGCATTCCCACCGCCACAATTGTTACCTCGATTACTCCGCAGAATCAGGGTAGAAAAGAAACCAGTGATTCTGGTGGCTCCAGCGTGGCCCGAAGAGCATGGTACGCGGAGATTGTAAAGATGTCTGTGGGGAGTCCTTGGACCCTCCCACATCGTCCGGACCTGCTTTCGCAAGGACCGATATACCACCCTTCCTTACCAGCCCTAGGTTTGACGGCCTGGCTATTGAAGCCCACATTCTAAAAAAGAGAGGGCTCTCTAATCCTGTGGTATCTACCATGATCAATGCCAGGAAGCCGGTATCCAGGCAGATCTACTATAGAATCTGGAAGGCGTACATCGCCTGGTGTGAGGCCAAGAAATGGCATCCACGTAAATACGTAATAGGTAGGATTCTGGACTTCCTACAATGGGCTGTAGATAGGAAGCTTGCCTTGAGTACTATCAAGGGTCAGATTTCGGCCTTGTCAATATTTTTTCAAAGGCCCTTGGCTTCGCATTCACTAGTCAAAGCCTTTATACAAGGAGTGATGCGTATTAGTCCTCCGGTTAATATTCCCATATGTCCATGGGATCTAAACTTGGTTCTGTCGGTTCTACAGAAACAACCATTTGAACCATTACAGCATATTTCCCTGGTTCTTCTCACCAGGAAATTGATTTTTCTAGTAGCCATTTGTTCGGCTAAAAGAGTGTCGGAATTAGCAGCTATGTCCTGTAAGGAGCCATATCTGGTTATCCATAAGGATAGAGTAGTGTTACGCCCTCATCCAGCCTTTCTTCCTAAGGTGGTATCGAGGTTTCATTTGAACCAAGATGTGGTTCTTCCTTCTTTTTTCCCCAAACCTACTTCGGTAGAGGAAAAGTTATTGCATTCTTTGGATGTAGTAAGAGCAGTTAAAGCTTATCTAAAAGCCACTGCTCAGATTCGCAGAACGGATACTTTGTTTATTCTGCCGGAAGGCCCCAGAAAGGGTCAGGCAGCGTCGAAATCTACTTTAGCCAAGTGGATTCGACAGGTCATAATACAAGCCTATGGCTTGAGAAGAAGACCGCCTCCGTTCAAGGTTAGAGCGCACTCCACGAGAGCAGTTGGAACTTCATGGGCAGTGCATCACCAGGCCTCCCTGGCTCAAATCTGTAAGACCGCAACATGGTCTTCAGTTCACACGTTTACTAGGTTCTACCAGGTGGACGTTAGAAGTCAGGAGGATGTCGCCTTTGGGCGCAGTGTGTTGCAGGCCGCAAAAGATCCTCATGTCTGATAGCGCTCAGCTTATATATGGTGTATCCCCCCCCTCATTGGGCATTGCTTTAGGACATCCCATTAGTAATGACTATGTCGCTCTGTGTCCCGTGATGTACGAGAAAGAAAATAGGATTTTTATAACAGCTTACCTGTAAAATCCTTTTCTTGGAGTACATCACGGGACACAGAGCTCCCGCCCCTCTTTGGGGACACTTATTGCTTTGCTACAAAACTGAGGTGCTCCCGGATGGGAGGGGCTTATATAGGGGAGGGTACTTCCGGTTTTGGAAGTTGCCAGTGCCAGCACCTGACGGTATCTATATAACCCATTAGTAATGACTATGTCGCTCTGTGTCCCGTGATGTACTCCAAGAAAAGGATTTTACAGGTAAGCTGTTATAAAAATCCTATTTTTCCAGATTTAGGTATTTTTGGGGAATAAAAACACATTATAGCTACTAGATAGAGGTGAGGATCATAGAAAATCACTGGGTTAAATGAAATACGGACATCATTTTTTGTTGCCACATTCATCCAACAAATTTTCTTTCTCGTACATCACGGGACACAGAGCGGCATAGTAATTACTATGTGGGTTATAGAGCTTACCTTCAGGTGATGGACACTGGCACACCCAAGACAGGAAGTCCCCTCCCCTATATAACCCCTCCCATACCGGGAGTACCTCAGTTTTTTGCCAGTGTCTAAGGTGTTGGTTACGGTTAACATGTATTCAAAGTAGCTTCGCTTATGGTTCCTTTGTGGCCTAGGCAAGCTGTTTCCGGATCCGTCCAAAGTGTTTCATAGCCAAAGTGGACAGTACCCAGGCCTTGGTTAAGAAGAATGAGGTTTTGCCTGTAATGCTTCTCTTAGGAGGGCTGGATCCTAAGTTCCAGTACTTTGGTCAGACCCAATACCAAGAGTTTTCTGGCAGGGTGCGGTACAGTTCCAGGGGAGTAGTGATCCTAATTTGGGACCCCGTCCCTGAAGGTCGGCTGACATTGCCCGCCGTGATGGGCGAAGGTTGGGCTATCTGTTCCTGACAGAGTCCTGCAGCGTGGAAAGGTAAGTGAAGGTCCCTGGCGAACTTGGATTTATCAGGGAACCCTCAAGCTAATGTGTTCCTTGCCTGCAATTAGCCTAGGTGGTATTGACTTCCCTGCTGTAAGACTTATGCCTAGACTAGTTAAACCTGAAATGAATTTCATTTGGTTTTAGTTTGGACGTTATTGTAGTACATTGTTTGTGCCACTAGAGGGTGCTCACACCCCTCCAAAATGTCTAAACATGGGGCTTTACCTTGATACAAGTGTATGACTGGGGCAGTGTGGAGGTGCTTCTTTTAATTAACAGCTCCTAGAGTCCAACTGCTTATTGCTGCCACAAGACTACTTGCCCATGTCACTTTTCCTGCCCAGCTACGGCTCACAGAGCTCTCGGCCTCCCTCCTCCTCTCTCCTTCCTCTCCCAGGCAGACACAGTGATCCGGCGGTGCCAACGTGCGCGCGCGATTGCCGGAGATATAGGGAACGTGGGACGGAGGGGGGCGAGGCTTGGCGTGATGATGCTCCGTGTCCCCCCGGCTTGCTTCTGCGCATGTGCATGGGCGTCTTCTGCCTTAAAAACAGTCTCTAAGAGACACCCTGGCGATAGGACGGACACAGGAGCGTGGGGCTTAGTATTGGTTGACAGTGCTAACAAACAATTTCATGTGATTGGCATACAGCAGGCAGTGATACAGGCATCCCCAAGGCACATTAGCTTTACACCTGACTGACTTTTATAGCAGCTTGTACGCTGGACTATAGCTCAGTAGTGGGTGCAATTTGGCTGCGAGTACCTCGGCTTTGAGCTTGGGACTATGCCTTCTAAGGGCTCTGGGACTAAAAATCCTAACAAGCAAAAGGGTTCACCATCGGGCTCTGAGGATCTCGGTCATGATTCCGCTGTTCCATCCTCCCCTAAAAAATCAGAGATAGTCACCCGGGGTGAGCCATCAGGGTTGTTGAGTGCTGCGGCTGCCCTCAGCCCACCTGCTCCTGTATATGTGACGGAAGAGGTTTTTGCCCCAGCCCTGGGGGGATTGGAACAAGGTTGGCAGCATTGATCGCATCCTCCCTGCCAGAGAGGAAGCGCGCCAGGTCTCCATCTCCCCCTTTAGAGTTCCTAACAGCAGAGCAATTGTCCCAGGATGAGATTGACTTGCCTGCAGGGGATCAGGCTGAGGGGCATTTTGATGATTCTGCCTCTGAGGAGTCTACTTTAGAAGAACCATTTTCAGCCTCACAGACTGAAAAGTTGTTAGTTCAATCCCTGACGGAGATGGTTCTGTCAGCTTTTAAGTTGCCCCTTTCGGAACCAGCAGCTACCTCTGTTTCTTTGTTGGGCTCTTTGAAAGCCCCTCAAACTAACTGCTCTTTTCCAGGTCATCCGTTTTTAGAGGGACTAATTTATCAGGATTGGGAACATCCTGATAAGCTTTTTCTTCCTCCTAAGAAATTTTCTATTTTGTATCCTATGGAAGAAAGGTTCACCAAGATGTGGAGTCTTCCTACAGTGGACGCTGCCATCTCCTGTGTGAACAAGACTCTGACAGGTACAGTGGACAATGTTCAGATGTTCAAGGATCCAACGGATAAGAGGTTGGAAACCTTGTTGAAGATAGCTTTTTCAGTGGCTGGTACAGTAGCTCAGCCTGCAGTGGCAGCTATAGGCATCTGTCAAGCTCTGAAAGACCAGATGAAACAGGTTTTGAAAGATATTCCTGCTCGGCAAGCTCAAGATTTGGCCGGACTTGCCTAGAGCGTTATGTTTCGCGGTGGGATGCCATTAAGGATTCAATTCATCAGGCCTCCCGCCTTACGCTCCTTTTGGTACACATGCGTAGACTTCTATGGCTAAAGAACTGGTCAGCGGAGACACCTTTGTAAAAAGCTCCTGGCTTGTTTTCCGTTCCATGGGGAGCGGTTGTTTGGGGAAGACTTGGATAAGTATATCCAGAATATCTCCAGTGGGAAGAGTACCCTTTTACCAGTCAAGAAAAAATTCAGGGGTCCTTCTTTTAAACGCCCCACCTCTGCAGTCCCAGGGACTTCAGCCTCTAAACAGTTCCGACGGCCTTCCCGGTCAGGTCCAGGAGGAAGGGCTCAGGGGCAGGCGCAGGGTCATAAGAAACCCTGGAACCGAAAGGCTACTAAATCAGCCCCCAAGTCGGCACTATGAAGGGTCGCCCCCACTCAGTCGGGTGGGGGGAAAGCTTCAGTTGTTCTCAGGGACTTGGCGGGAGAGGATTCGGGACAGTTGGGCTCTCTCCACGGTGTCCCTGGGATACAAGTTGGAGTTACGGGAATTTCCTCCCCCTCGTTTTCTAACATCAAGGGATCCAGTAAAAAGAAAGTCTCTCTTTCTGGCGTTAGACCGGCTGTTGTCCCAAGGGGTGATTGTGGGGGTACCGGTAGAAGAGCACGGTTTGGGTTTCTACTCAAACCTCTTTACAGTCCCGAAGCCCAACAGGGATGTAAGACCTATACTAGATCTCAAGGATCTAAACAAATTCCTAAACATCCGATCGTTCCGTATGGAGTCGATTCGGTCAGTAGCCTCCACCCTGCAGGGGGGGGGGGGTTGTTGGCATCCATCAACATCAAGGACGCCTATCTACACGTACCCATTTTTCCCGGCCATCAAAAGCTTCTACGCTTTGTGGTAGAGCAGCGCCATTATCAGTTTGTGGCCCTACCCTTCGGGCTGGCCACTGCACTACGGGTATTCACAAAGATCTTGGCTCCTCTGTTGGCCGACTTAAGAACTCAAGGTGTATCAATAATGGCCTACTTGGACGATCTACTGATAATAGATCACTCGGTTGCTAGCCTAAATATAGCTGTGCACAACACGGTCAAATACCTGGAGTCTATGGGTTGGATCCTCAACCTAGACAAATCAGCCTTACAACCGGTAAAAAGACTGGAATATTTGGGGCTGCTCATAGACACAGACCAAAGAAAGATTTTTTTTTTTCCTCAGGCAAAAATCTCTTCCTTATGGGAGCTAATCCAGATGATCGGTGCAAAAAGACAACCATCCATTCGTCTTTGCATGCGGTTGTTGGGGAAGATGGTGGCATAATTCAAAGCCATTCCATACGCCCAATTCGATTCAAGGAAGTTGCAGAACGCCACCCTGTCTGCCTGGAACAAAAAGGTCCAAGCCTTAGACTTCCCAATGTCCCTGACCCCGGCAGTACGTCAGAGTCTCTGTTGGTGGTTGGTACCCCAAAATCTGCAGAGAGGGAAGTCTTTTATTCCAATCTCTTGGAGAGTGGTAACAACAGACACGAGTCTTCTGGGCTGGGGGGCAGTCCTAGGTAAATTGTCGCTCCAGGGAAGGTGGTCGGCTGTCGAAAGGTCCCTGCCCATCAACCTCCTGGAGATTCGGGCGGCACGCTTGGCCCTGGAGGCATTGACATCCGAATTTACACGGTTCTCATGTCAGGATACAATCAGACAATGCCACAGCTGTGGCTTACATCAATCACAGGGGGGCACCAAAAGTCGTGTGGCCCAGAGGGAGGTGGATCATATCCTGGTGTGGGCAGAAAGTCATGTTCCATGCATATCCGCAATCTTTATTCTGGGAATAGAGAATTGGCAGGCGGACTTCCTAAGTTGCCAGCAGTTATTTCCAGGAGAATGGTCTCTTCACCCCGACATATTCTTGGCCATATATCAGAGATGGGGGATGCCAGACGTAGATCTGTTGGCATCCAGGTTCAACGTGAAGGTGGACAGCTTTGTGTCCCAGACAAGGGACCCGCTCGCTTGCGGGACGGATGCGCTAGTGTTTCCGTGGGATCAGTTCTCACTGATTTATGCGTTCCCCCGTTGCAGTTATTGCCTCGACTCCTCCGCAGAGTCAGGTTAGAAAGGAAGCCGGTGATTCTGGTAGCTCCGGCATAGCCTCGAAGGTCCTGGTACACAGAAATTATAAGAATGTCTGTGGGGGATCCATGGATCCTTCCGCTTCGTCCAGACCTGCTCTCACAAGGTCGGATATTCCACCCTTCTTTACAAACTCTGAATTTAACGGTCTGGCTATTGAGTCCCACATCCTAAAGAAAAGAGGGCTCTCTAACTCTGTGGTGTCTATGATGATTAATGTGAGAAAGCCAGCATCCAGACTTATATATTATAGGGTTTGGAAAGCGTATGTGTCCTGGTGTGAGGCCAGGAGCTGGCATCCTCGTAAGTATGTCATAGGCAGGATTCTTGACTTTCTACAGTTGACTGTAGACATGAAATTAGCCTCAAGTACCATCAAGGGTCAGGTCTCAGCCTTATCGATATTCTTTCAAAGGCCATTAGCCACGCATTCGCTGGTTAGATCTTTTTTGCAGGGTGTGACTCGGATCAGCCCGCCGATTGAGCCCCCCCCCCCTGTGTCCATGGGACTTAAACTTGGTTCTTTCAGCGTTGCAAAGACAGCCTTTTGAACCTTTGCTCCACATTCCCTTAGTTCTTCTCACCAGAAAGTTGGCTTTCTTGGTAGCCATATCCTCAGCCAGGAGGGTATCGAAATTGGCGGCTCTGTCTTGTAAGGAGCCATATTTGGTTGTCCATAAGTATAGAGTGGTTTTACGTCCTCATCCAGCTTTTCTTCCCAAGGTCGTGTCAAGTTTTCATTTGATCCAAGATGTGGTTCTCCCTTCTTTTTTTCCCAAACCTAGTTCTGCAGAGGAAAAATCGTTACATTCTTTGGATGTAGTGAGAGCAGTTAAAGTCTATCTTAAGGCCACTGCTCAGATTCGAAAAACTGATGTTTTGTTTATTCTGCTGGAAGGCCCCAGAAACGGTCAGACAGCGTCAAAATCTACTATTTCTAAGTGGATTCGACAGGTCATTATTCAAGGCTATGGTTTGAAATAGAAGATTCCTCCGATTAAGGTTAAAGCGCACTCTACTAGAGCAGTTAGTGCTTCTTGGGCAGTGCATCACCATGTAAAAGCAGTATTTGGAGGAACACCCAAAGATTATTATAAATAAATAATGTAAAACAATAAAATTATGCACAATAAAAAATTGTAGACAATTAATACCGTAAAACACTAAAATATATATAAAAACTCAGTAAATGTCCATAAATATTGTAGCAGCGCTTCTTGTCATGAATAACAAGCTTCTTTATGTGTTGCCTACACAAAAGGAACTGATGAGCAGAGGGAAAGTGTGATTGATATCTCAAAGTGGTTGATATAGTTCAAAAAGTTCATCCGTCATGTATTGTATATACAGTAGAGAAGTCCCCTTTTGGGGATACACTCACCAAAAGGTAGATATGAATGAGCCTTATCAATGTCACCAGGATCACTTCTTTCCTTTCTTTCACTCCTTCCACCGATATCCAACTTTGTTTGTATGCTCAGGTGTTCAGGTATTCATATGAAAAAAGAATAGTCACATAGCGTGATATTGCTTTAAGCATTTATTTCCCATGAACAACCCCCTTACAAGTGGATACGTACAAAATTGCAGTTAAAAAACGGGCATAGAAAATGTTAGTTGCTCAGTACACATAAGGCGCCAGTAGATGGAGGCTCACGCTGTGTTAAACAGCGTGTGTGATGTTACCACTTCCTGGTTCCTGGATGCGTTGGAGCGCAAACGTCACGAATGGCTCAAATCTGTAAGGCTGCGACTTGGTCTTCAGTCCACACATTCACTAAATTCTATCAGTTGGATGTAAGAGGACATGAGGATATCGCCTTTGGGCGCAGTGTGCTGCAGGCTGCAGTATAGATCCTCATGTCTGATGGCGCCCGGCTTATTTATGGTGTCTCCCTCCCCTCATTTGGCATTGCTTTAGGACGTCACACATATTAATTACTATGCCGCTCTGTGTCCCGTGATGTACGAGAAAGAAAATAGGATTTTTATAACAGCTTACCTGTAAAATCCTTTTCTCTGAGTACATCACGGGACACAGAGCTCCCGCCCCTCTTTTGGGGACACTTATTGCTTTGCTACAAAACTGAGGTACTCCCGGTATGGGAGGGGTTATATAGGGGAGGGGACTTCCTGTCTTGGGTGTGCCAGTGTCCATCACCTGAATGTAGGCTCTATAACCCACATAGTAATTACTATGCCGCTCTGTGTCCCGTAATGTACTTCAAGAAAAGGATTTTACAGGTAAGCGGTTATAAAAATCCTATTTTTTATGACTGGGCCTCTTGGTTTTCTTCATCAGAAATGATTTCATACCAATAACTGAGATGCTCCTCATGTACTTCTGAGGACAGTTGACATTGAAGAACAAACATTAATTAAAAGAATCAATATTAAACCATCTGTAAGCAGGTTGAAATAGCCAGATATGTGCTGTCCCGCCCGAGAGGGTAGGAGTAAATGCCAGTTCCTTCATCTTTTTGCCAGGTTCTCCTCTGGTTCTAGCCCACTGATCCTGTGTTATAAACGTGGTCACAGTGGTCCAGAGCCAGGAGGAGCCAAGAGAAGCCAGGGGGGACAAAAAGGAACCCCTGGTCAGACCGGGGCCCATAAGGGAGAGAGACAGAGAATGATACCCATGAGGAGCAGAAGGAGGTCATCTATCACCACTGAAATGTAAAGACATCTGAACCCGGGGTTCGCCCTGAAAACACCAACACTGGAGTATAAATCTGAAGGACTCTATTTGCATTAACTCTACCTTTGCAGGTATGCTGGGGCAGCACACAGCCTGTAGTAGAGTTAGGGAAGAATTATGTCGGTGACTCTGTAATTGTTTTTTCACTTTTATTAAGTAAAGTATTTAAACATTGTCCTTGCCGGGTCTGAAGTTACTGAAAGGGGTATACTGCATAACCAGCATGCACATAGTTCACCAAGTGGTTCTTAACACATTGGGGTATGAAGATATCAGTGTAGGGTAGAGTAATGCGAAGATATAAGTATAAGTAGTTGCCAACAGTAACAGAAGTTTAATAAGTAGTCTGTTAGTAGCGTGTCCCTGTTATAGGTGGCTCAGCCTCTAGAAGCAAGGGAGATGTTGTCCTTACTCCTTCCACCAGTGGTCTGCCTCCCTGAGATACGGGAGCTGATTCGCACCACAGAGGTTCCATCCTATAGAGAGGAAATGGGGAGTAGTAGTGGAAAATGCTGGACAGGAGGATGTGGACAGATCTGAATAATGGGCCTGGAATTGTTGCTCTCATAAGGGACCAACTGCCACCTACGTGATAGAATATTGTTGTGACAGGTTCTCTTTAATGAGACATCAGAGGTCTATTAGAACAGATGTTCACTGGTCTCCCTCCCATCTACATGGCAACATCTGCCATACCTGGACCGGGCCCACAGGTGAGATAGCAAAGCCTGAGAAACATGGCCGGGCTGGTGGCCAATGGGAGAAGGATCCCCTTATATCAGTGGTCAGTGTAGTGGTCCTTTACATTGGTGACCAGTGGGAGAAGTAACCCCTTATATCAGTGGTCAGTGTAGAGGTCCCTTACATTGGTGATCAGTGGGAGAAGAAACCCTTATATCAGTGGTCAGTGTAGTGGTACCTAATATTGGTGACCAATAGGAGAAGCATCCCCTTATATCAGTGGTCAGTGTAGTGGTCCCTTACAATGGTGATCAATGGGAGAAGAAGCCCTCATATCAGTGGTCAGTGTAGTGGTCTCTTACAATGGTGACCAATGGGAGAAGGATCCCCTTATATCAGTGGTCAGTCTAGAGATCCCTTACATTGGTGACCAATGGGAGAAGAATCCCCTTATATCAGTGGTCATTTTAGTGGTCTCTTACACTGGTGACCAGAGGGAGAAGGATCTCCTTATATCAATGGTCTGTGGGAGAAGGACATTTTTACATTATCATCAGTGGGAAGACTGTCCCTCTTACAGATCATTGATGTTAGTTGTTACTGAGAGACAAAAATTGTTCATTTCTCTAGGAACCCTTGGAGGAACCCTGGCTGAGAAAGGCTGGACTGGGCAGTAATAGATTTTGGTGGGAGTGGAGATGACTCCATCTATAAGGTGTGATATTCATGGGGTGTCACAGTATGTGTAGTGCTTTTCCCGTGAGTTCACTCCAGCCAGGAAATACTGTTTGAGAACTTGTTGGCCCACAGTAAACTTTAAAAAGGAAACCCCCAGCAGAGGTTTCCACCATCACTTCAAACTCAAAGAAAAATTACACGAAGTCTCTTTCTTTCGTGGTATCGCTGCTCAGGCCTCCAGTCTAAGCCTTTGATCTGCTCCCTCAGACCATCTGGGGGCATCATTCCTCTCAAGAATCTTTGAAGCCCTCAAACATCAGAACCCAATCCGGGAGTTAAAAAACCCAGAAAACAATGACAATCCACTTTTCTCTGTTCATTATAGATATTCTAGAGCTTTTCCTTCTGCGACTTTCAGAACCCTTTGTGCCATTTACCTCCTTTTACACAGTGCTAGGACCCAGCACTATCATCCAATACATACCCACACATCACAAGGTGTTCACTCTACGAGATGGTTCTCAGGGCTGCAGTTCCTCTAAACTTCACAAGGTGGTGCTCTCATTTCTATCTAGACAGGAAGTCTCTATAGAAGACAGGATGTCTCTATGGAAGACAGGAAGTGATGTCAGGGACAGACAGGAAGTTCCGGGTGAGATGAGCATCAGCAGGAAGTACAGAGAAGACATTGCTGGAAGTGGCAGCAAAGGAGGTAATAAGATCTTATTTTCTATTTACAATAGTAACCCCCGTCATCTTCCTCCATAGCAGTGGTTCTCAACCTTCCTAGTGCCGTGACCCCTTGATAAAGTTTCCCAAGTTGTGGGGACCACTGACGGTAAAATTATTTTCGTAGCGTGGGTTGTCAGCACCCAAGGCAAGACAAGTAATTTGCGCCCCTAACCCACGGACATTTAGCGCTCCCTGAGTCCCTTCCACTTGTACAGTATTAAAACCCCTTATGGTACATGTTAGGATGTTCCACTCTTTCTCTTTGTTCTCTTTTCTTTCCCTTTTATCTCTCTCCATCCTAATTTCTTGTTTTTATTTCCGCCCTCCTTCTCTCTAGCTGTCTTTCTTGTTATTTCCCTTATTCTTTCTTTTTTTTTTTTGAAAATTATTTTTATTGAGTTTCAAGTTCAGATACAAAACAAAGCCTATTGGGCATACCCAGGCTCGGTCCACATACATCACAATAAAACAATTTCTCTTTATTCTTTCTCTCACTTTTCTTTGTTCCTCCCCCTTTTTTCCTCTCCCTTCCATGTATTCCCTAATTTTATTCCTTCTCTTACTCCTTTGTGGGGGGAATAAGATGAGTGGCAGTGCTGGTGGGGGGATGGGATGAGTGGCAGTGCTGGTGCGGAGTTGGGATGACTGGCAATGCTGGGGGGAGTTCTGATCAGCCAATTTAGGTGCTCTTGATCAGGGTCATCTGCTGATCTGAGAACTGTAGTGGGGACTTTTAATGGCAACTATAATGACAGGTAGCCTTACTCACTGTGTCTCCAGTTCTGTGGTGTCTCGTAGCAGTGACACCTATGCCAAAAGCAGGAGATGGGGTCTCCTCCAGCCCCTCCCACTTTACATTCCTCACCAGTTAGCTGACCTCTAGTCTCTGCCCCCGACCCATGCCATGAACTGAATGGGCGGCTGCGGAATGGCTAAGTGGGCGGCCGCGGGCTCCAGGGAAAGCCCTGCTGGGAGGCCGCGAAAAGGCTGGGAGAGTGGTGCAGACTTCAGAAACGGCCCAGGATTTGGTGACCCCTGGCAAATTGTCATTTGACCCCCGAGGGGGTCCCGCCCCCAGGTTGAGAACCACTGCTCCATAGTCACTGTGGTGTCTGTGGTGTCTTTTATCTCTAGCAGATGATAACACACATATATAGTGTGGAAACCTAGATTAACCCCTTCAGGATCAGAACATCCCCCCACTTACAGGGCCAGTGTCCTGTGGATAAATGTCCCCTGTCGAATGATGCTGGCCCGGTACTGCACATGCGCAGCACCGAGCCGCCGAACATCCGAATTGACGATAGGCTGTACACGGCGCCTGCGCACTATAGGCGACATAGTGCCACACGCTCCCGATGCTCGTGCAAGGGGCGGACTTGTTCATGATGGGCGCGTGTGAGGGGCGGATGGCAACAGAAGGGGGCGTATTTTGTAATGATGGGCAGTGCTGTTAAGATGGGGGTGGAATTTGTCATGAAACTCAAACACATCTCCTAAACAAATATATCTCTGCTATTCCTACACGTGTTGCCCATAACTCATGTAGGATGAATAGCAGAGATATATTTGTTTAGGAGATGTGTTTGAGTTTTGTGACAAATTTCGCCCCCATCTTAACAGCACTGCAAATCATTACAAAATACGCCCCCTTATGTTGCCATCTGCCCCTCAAACGCGCCCATCATGAACAAGTCCGCCTCTTGCAGACTTGCATGAGCATCGGGAGCATATTCCAATGTTCGGCTGCTTTCGGCCGCTCCGTACTGAGCAAGCACAGTACAGGACGGGCATTATTCGACGGGGCATTTCTCGTCAGAGCACTGGAACATTTCCTTCATTTTGGAGTTAAGTTCTAGTAATATGGTCCTCTAAACCAGTGGTTCTCAACCATTTTTCAAGTCAAGGCGCCCTTGAAAAGTATTTTTCAGTCTTGCGGCACCCTTGTCCAAGGCTTGGTTCACCTTACAGTGTATCGCGGAAACACGCGCACGTTCCTGACACACAGCAGACAAATGCTCTTCTCTTTAGGAGTGCCATTTATTCTTAATGGTACCCCACAAATTGGCAAACAGAGGGGGTAAAATTATATTATTTTTTATTTACTAAGAAACTCCAAATAATGCTTACTTTAATTTGCCAAAATTATCTCTCTATAAGAAAGCCTGAATAGATCAAATGAAAACACGAATGAGGATGGAGGAGGACTGGAGTCACATGACTGAGAAGATACTAAACCTCACCCTGGAGATCATCTACCTGCTGACCGGAGAGGTGAGGAGGATTCTGGGAGGTCACATGACATCACTCTTATCTCTATTAATAAAACACAAACCTGACCGGAGAGGTGAGGAGGATTCTGGGAGGTCACATGACATCACTCTTATCGCTATTAATAAAACACAGACCTGACCGGAGAGGTGAGGAGGATTCTGGGAGGTCACATGACATCACTCTTATCTCTATTAATAAAACACAGACCTGACCGGAGGGGTGAGGAGGATTCTGGGAGGTCACATGACATCACTCTTATCTCTATTAATAAAACACAGACCTGACCGGAGAGGTGAGGAGGATTCTGGGAGGTCACATGACATCACTCTTATCTCTATTAATAATACACAGACCTGACCGGAGAGGTGAGGAGGATTCTGGGAGGTCACATGACATCACTCTTATCTCTATTAATAAAACACAAACCTGACCGGAAAGGTGAGGAGGATTCTGGGATTCTAACATGATATTCCTATTGGTTCTCCAATACAGAGATTTCCTCTTGTGAAGTCAGGTGATCATATGACCATCACAGTGCCTCCATGTGACTCCCTAAAACCTGAGAGACACAACATGGAGAAGATTCTAGAAGTCACCAAGAAGATGATGGAGCTGCTGACAGGAGAGGTGAGCGGTGCCGGGAATTCTGGGACATTATCCAGTAAAATACAGGGGTGGTGTCTAGAGGGTGACTAT
Source organism: Rana muscosa (assembly GCA_029206835.1). NCBI lineage: Eukaryota > Metazoa > Chordata > Amphibia > Anura > Ranidae > Rana > Rana muscosa. Next base: position 415,454,202 of record CM055123.1, on the reverse strand, counting down.
ACTATACATGTCTACTTCTGTATGTAGGAGTATTTAGAAGGACACAAGGATCTCTACAAGGACGTCATGATGGACAATCGGCCGCCCCTCACATCACCGGGTAAGAGGAGACTTTATTGTAAAGGAGAGAGCAGTACGGAGGCTCCACCTAGATCCCCCATCATCTGATAAACACATAGAAACAATGTATTCAGTCAGTGTGTGTGTTTCCTACAGATGGATCCAGTAATGGGAACCCACCAGAGAGATGTCCCCATCCTCTGTATTCCCGGGATTCCACACAGGAAGGTCACACCATCCCCCACCATCATCAGGTAGATGAGGAACAATCACTGATAGTATCATTAGGATCTGTACATTATCTGCATTTTTACCATTGATGTCATTTTTATTATATATTCAGAGTGGAAACCTGAGAGATTCTAAAGTTGAGGTTAAAGAAGAGATAAAAGAGGAGGATGATGAGGATGGGGTGATGGAGGAAGAACACAAAGATCTGTACCAGGACACCATGGGGGAGTCATCCAGCTACAGGAACCCACCAGAGAGATGTCCCCGTCCTCTGTATTCCCGGGATTCCACACAGGAAGGTCACACCATCCCCCACCATCATCAGGTAGATGAGGAACAATCACTGATAGTATCATTAGGATCTGTACATTATCTGCATTTTTACCATTGATGTCATTTTTATTATATATTCAGAGTGGAAACCTGAGAGATTCTAAAGTTGAGGTTAAAGAAGAGATAAAAGAGGAGGATGATGAGGATGGGGTGATGGAGGAAGAACACAAAGATCTGTACCAGGACACCATGGGGGAGTCATCCAGCTACAGGAACCCACCAGAGAGATGTCCCCATCCTCTGTATTCCCGGGATTCCACACAGAAAGGTCACAACATATCTCACCAGGTAGATGAGGAACAATTATTGGTAGTTATGATTTATACAGTGGGGAAAATAATGATTGGCTCCCCTGCAGATTGTGTAAGTTTGCCTGCTTACAAAGAAATTAAAGGTCTATAATTTTTATCATAGGTGTATTTTATATGATAGAGACAGAATATTAACCAAAAATCCAGAAAAAACAAACATGATACAAATGTTATAAATGGAGTTGCAGTTCAGTGAGTAAAATAAGTATTTGATCTTCTACCTACCAACCAACAATAATTCTGGCTCCCACAGACTGGCTACAGTAGGTGCTCATGTGGTACACGGATTAGTCCTGTCAATGTAAGAAGGTTCTCCTAACGACAACTTGTTATGTGTATAAAAGACACCTGTCCACAGAATCTCTTTCTTCCATTCAAACCTCACCATCATGGGGGAGACTAAAGAGCTTTTAAAGGACATCGGGGACAAGATTGTAGACCTGCATAAGGCTGGAATGGGCTACATGACCATCAGCAAGAAGCTTAATGAGGAGACAACTGCTGGGGCGATTTTTCGAAAATGTAAGAAAAACTAAATAATCATCAATCGCCCTCGGTCTGGAGTTCCATGCATGATTTCTCATCATGGGGTGAGGATGGTCATGAGAAAAGTGAGGGATCCGCCCAGAACTACACAGGAGGAGCTTGTGAATGATCTCAAGGCAGTTGGGACCTCAATCACCAAACAAACCATTGGTAACACAATACGCCGCCATGGATTGAAATCCTGTAGCGCCCGCAAGGTCCCCCTTCTCAAGAAGGCACGTGACGTTTGCCAATAAACATCTAAATGATTCAGAGAAGGATTGGGAGGAAGTTCTGTGGTCAGATGAGACCAAAATTTAACTCTTTGGCATTAACTCAACTCGTCCGTGTTTGGAGGAAGCAAATTGCTGACTATGACCCTAATGCCGCATACACACGACCGTTTTTCATGACGAGAAAAATGCAATTTTCTTGTTCATACATCACGGGACACAGAGCAGCATAGTCATTACTATGTGGGTTATATAGAATTACCTTCAGGTGCTGGCACTGGCAACTTCCAAAACCGGAAGTACCCTCCCCTATATAAGCCCCTCCCATCCGGGAGTACCTCAGTTTTTTGCCAGTGTCTAAGGTGTTGGCCAAGGTTAACATGTATTCATCTGGGCTTGTGTACAGGTTCTCTGGGCCTTAGCAAGCTATTCCGGATCCGACCAAAAAAGCTTCATAGCTAAACGGTCGGTACCCGGGCCTTGCAGAGAAGAGCAGGGTTTTGCCTGTAATGCCTCTCTTAGGAGGGCTGGACCCTGGGATCCAGAGCTCTGGTCATACCCAAAACCAAGAGGCTATCTGTGCAGGGTGCTATACAGGTCCAGGGGAGTGGAATCCTTGGGAACCCGGTCCCTGAAGGTCTAGTACAATGCCTGCCGTGAGAGGTGAAGTTTGGGCTTCTGTGGACCAAACAAAGTCCTGCGGCGGGGAAAAGGTAAGTGGGGGCCCCTCAGGAACTTGGTTCTATTGAGGGGACCCCCAAGCCTAATATGTCTTTCTGCCTGTTACCTAAAGGGTATTCCCGCTAATAGCTGTATATGAAATCCTAGAAATGTTTTTTCATAAGGGAAGTTTTAAAAAAACTGTAAACCTGGAAATGTTTTTCATAAAGGAGGTTTTAAAAAAAAAAAAAAAGACAAAAGTGCGGTACCTATGTTTGTCCACTAGAGGCCGCTGTGGAACGTCTTTTTTTCTTGGGACTATTCCTTCCATGGTGAAAGTCCAGGCAGATGAGTGAGCTCTCTATCAGGGAAGCTGCATTCCTCTGTCATGCTGCCAAGTAGTTTCCTTCCATCCCCGAGTCCTGGTGAAACAGGGACCCTGGCTCCTCTCCCTACAGGGCGCCAAGAGCGCACACGTGCACGCGCGCGCGCGCACACATGCTTTCTTTTTATAAGGTTTAGCTTCAAAAAAGGGGGCGGAGCCTGGCGGATGACGCGCTCTGTGCGCCCAGCGCTTCTGCGCATGTGCGGGCGTCCCAGCAAGATAAAAGGACTCAGTCCACGCTGCTTGCTATGGACACAGAGCATGAAAAGGAGCTGGTAGCATGGTATAGGGGCTTACAGCGGGCGGTTGATACAGGCATCCCCAGAAAGACGCATTAGTAGACACCCACTGATGTACATAGCAGCAAATTGCATTAGACTATTTCAGTAAGGGGTGTATTGCGGCTGGAATACCTCAGCTTTGAACTAAGGAATATGCCGCCTAAAAAACTCCGAGATATACCTCTCAGGAAGTGTAGGGGGTCTCCATCGGGCTCTGAGGATCTGGAGCAGTCATCTGCACCCTCCTCCCCTGAGAAATCAGAGGTTAATACCCATAAGGAACCCCCGGGAGTGCCAGGTACTGCGGCTGTCCTCAGTCCACCTGCTCCTGCATATATAACAGAGGAGGTTTTTTCCTCAACTCTGGAGGGATTGGAGCAGAGATTGGCTGCATTGATCGCTTCTTCTCTACAGGAAAGAAAGCGCGCCAGATCTCCATCACCTCCATTAGAGTGCCTGTTGGCAGAGCAACAGTCCCAGGAAGGGACCGACCTACCTGAAGGGGATCAGGAGGAGGTTAGCTCTGTTTTTGAGGAATCGACAGTAGATGAACCATTTTCAGCATCACAGACTGAAAGATTGTGGGTCCAGACCCTAACTGACATGGTTCGATCTGCATTTAAAATGCCTCTTGTTGAACCATCAACTACTGCTGTCTCCTCATTGGGGTCGCTAAAAGCTCCCCAGGTTAATTGCTCCTTTCCAATACATCCATTATTGGAAGGACTTATATACCAGGACTGGGAACATCCTGATAAACTATTTGTTCCGCCTAAAAGGTTTCCGGTGATCTATCCCATGGAGGAAAAGTTCACCCAGAGATGGAATGTTCCTACGGTGGATGCAGCCATCTCTTCTGTGAACAAATCACTGACATGTCCAGTAGATAATGTTCAAATGTTCAAAGATCCAGTGGATAAAAAATTGGAATCTTTATTAAAATCTGCTTTTTCCACAGCAGGGGCTGTTACACAGCCAGCAGTGGCAGCTATTGGGGGTCTGCCAAGCTTTAAAGGATCAAATGAAAATGGTCCTGAGGGATTTGCCAGACCAACAGGCCCAGGCTCTGGCTGATCTGCCTAGAGCATTATGCTTTGCGGTTGACGCCATCAAGGATTCTATCCATCAGGCCTCCCGCCTCACGCTGTCTTTGGTACATATGCGTAGGCTTCTGTGGCACAAAAACTGGTCTGCTGAAGCTCCCTGTAAGAAGCTCTTAGTTAGCTTCCCATTTCATGGGGAACGCCTTTTTGGCGAAGACCTGGATAAATATATCCAGAAGATTTCCAGTGGTAAAAGTACTCTCTTACCAATTAAAAAGAGGTCTAGGGGTCCATCTTTTAAGAGGACTACCTCTCCTATCCCTGCGACGTCTGCTACTAAGCAGTTCCGACGGCCTCCTCGGTCAAACTCAGGAGGTAAAAATCAGGGACAGTCACAGGGTAATAAAAAGCCCTGGATCCGAAGAGGTACTAAACCAGCCTCCAAGTCAAGCCTATGAAGGGCTGCCCCCACTCAAACGGGTGGGGGGAAGACTTCAGTTGTTCGCAGAGACCTGGCGGGAGACGATCAAAGACAGATGGGTGCTCTCCGCAGTAACTCTGGGATACAAGTTGGAGTTAAAAGAGTCTCCTCCGTCCCATTTTATGTGGTCAGGCATGCCAAGAGACCCTCTGAAAAGAGGGTCTCTCCTATTGGCGTTAGAACAACTATTGCTCCAAGGAGTAATTATGGAGGTTCCTATGGAAGGGTGGGGGTTGGGTTTCTACTCAAACCTTTTCACAGTCCCGAAGCCAAACGGGGACATAAGACCCATATTGGACCTAAAGAGTCTAAACAAATTTCTAAACGTCCGGTCTTTCCGGATGGAGTCGATCCGATCGGTCACCGCTGCCCTACAAGGGGAGGAATGGTTAGCCTCGATCGACATCAAAGATGCTTACTTGCATGTTCCCATCTTTCCAGGTCATCAAAAATTCCTACGCTTTGCAGTAGAAGGGCGCCATTTTCAGTTCAGAGCCTTACCATTCGGTCTGGCCACAGCACCACGAGTGTTCACAAAAATTCTGGCCCCACTGTTGGCCGATCTAAGAACACGAGGTGTAACGATAATGGCATACCTAGACGACCTGTTGTTGATGGACCACTCAGTTGCCAAGCTAGAAGTGGTAATTGTCGATACAATCAAGTATCTAGAATCTCACGGTTGGGTCATCAACCTGGACAAGTCAGCCCTACAGCCAGTGAAAAACCTGGTATATCTAGGGCTACGGCTGGATTCAGACCAGAGGAAGATTTTCTTACCTCTAGACAAGGTATCCTCTTTGAGGGGCTTGGTCCGTCTGCTTTGTGCAAAAAGACAGCCGTCCATACGCCTGTGCATGAGGCTGCTAGGAAAGATGGTAGCATCATTCGAAGCTGTGCCATACGCCCAATTCCACTCAAGGAATTTACAAAGGGCCATATTGTCAGCCTGGAACGGAAAAGTTCAGGCTCTAGACTTCCCGATGGCTTTGTCCCCTTCCGTTCGGAAGAGTCTCTGCTGGTGGTTGATCCCCCAGAATCTCCAGAAGGGAAAACCCTTCAGCCCGATATCTTGGAAGGTGGTCACTACAGATGCCAGCCTTACAGGCTGGGGGGCAGTACTGGAGCAATGGTCTCTCCAGGGCAGATGGTCAAATGTAGTAAAAACCCTGCCCATCAATCTCTTAGAGATACGAGCAGCCCGGTACGCCCTAGTAGCCTGGACATCCAGACTCCAAGGGTCCCCTGTCAGAATTCAATCAGACAATGCCACAGCAGTGGCATATATCAATCATCAGGGAGGCACCAGGAGTCGTGCAGCCCAGAGGGAAGTAAGTCACATCCTGGAATGGGCAGAAAAGCATGTTCCATGTATATCAGCTGTCTTCATTCCAGGGGTGGAGAATTGGAAGGCGGACTTTCTGAGTCGCCAACAGTTATGCCCAGGGGAATGGTCCCTTCATCCCGAGGTCTTCCGAGCAATATGTCAGCGGTGGGGAACACCGGATGTAGATCTGCTAGCATCCAGATTCAACGCAAAGGTGGACAGATTTGTCTCCCGGACAAGGGATCCCCTCGCTTGCGGCTCGGATGCTCTGGTGTTCCCTTGGGATCAGTTCAGACTGATATATGCATTCCCTCCGCTACAATTGTTGCCTCGACTCCTTCGCAGAGTCAGGTTGGAGAAGAAGCCGGTGATCCTAGTGGCTCCAGCGTGGCCCCGAAGGGCCTGGTACGCGGAGATCATCAAAATGTCTGTGGGGAGTCCTTGGACCCTTCCACGTCGTCCGGACCTGCTTTCGCAAGGACCGATATACCACCCTTCCTTACTAACTCTAAGTTTAACGGCCTGGCTATTGAATCCCACATCATAAAGAAGAGAGGTCTCTCTAACTCTGTGGTATCAACTATAATCAATGCCAGGAAGCCTGTATCCAGGCAGATCTACTATAGAGTTTGGAAGGCGTACATCACTTGGTGCGAGGCCAGAAAATGGCATCCGCGTAAGTACGTTATAGGCAGAATTCTGGACTTCCTGCAGTGGGCTGTAGACAGGAAGTTTGCCTTAAGTACTATCAAGGGCCAGGTTTCGGCCTTGTCAATACTATTTCAAAGGCCCCTGGCTATGCATTCACTTGTCAAATCCTTTATGCAAGGTGTGACTCGTATTATTCCACCGATTAAGGCTCCCATATGCCCATGGGATCTAAATTTGGTTCTGTCGGTTCTGCAGAAGCAGCCATTTGAACCTTTGCGGCACATTTCCTTGGTTCTACTCACCAGGAAATTGATATTTTTAGTAGCCATATGTTCGGCTAGAAGAGTGTCGGAATTAGCCGCCATGTCCTGTAAAGAGCCATATCTGGTTATCCATAAGGACAGAGTAGTATTACGTCCTCACCCAGCCTTTCTTCCTAAGGTGGTATCGAGGTTTCACTTGAACCAGGATGTGGTTCTTCCTTCTTTTTTCCCCAAACCAAGCTCGGTAGAGGAAAAGTTATTACATTCTTTGGATGTAGTAAGAGCAGTTAAAGCTTATCTAAAAGCCACTGCTCAGATTCGCAGAACGGATTCTTTGTTTGTTCTGCCGGAAGGCCCCAGAAAGGGTCAGGCAGCATCAAAATCTACTTTAGCCAAGTGGATTCGACAGGTCATAATACAAGCCTATGGCTTGAGAAGGAGACCGCCTCCGTTCAAAGTTAGGGCGCACTCCACGAGAGCAGTTGGAACTTCATGGGCAGTGCATCACCAGGCCTCCCTGGCGCAAATTTGTAAGGCCGTAACATGGTCTTCAGTACACACGTTTACTAGGTTCTACCAGGTAGACGTCAGAAGTCAGGAGGATGTCGCCTTTGGGCGCAGTGTGTTGCAGGCCGCAAAAGATCCTCATGCCTGATGGCGCCCAGCTTATGTATGGTGTATCCCCCCCCTCATGTGGCATTGCTTTGGGACGTCCCACATAGTAATGACTATGCTGCTCTGTGTCCCGTGATGTATGAACAAGAAAGTAGGATTTTTAAAACAGCTTACCTGTAAAATCCTTTTCTTGGAGTACATCACGGGACACAGAGCTCCCACCCCTCTTTTGGGGACACGTATTGCTTTGCTACAAAACTGAGGTACTCCCGGATGGGAGGGGCTTATATAGGGGAGGGTACTTCCGGTTTTGGAAGTTGCCAGTGCCAGCACCTGAAGGTAATTCTATATAACCCACATAGTAATGACTATGCTGCTCTGTGTCCCGTGATGTACTCCAAGAAAAGGATTTTACAGGTAAGCTGTTTTAAAAATCCTACTTTTTTAAATGGTCAATAAAAACGATGGTGTGTGGGCTTCAGAGCATTTTTCACGACGTGAAAAACGGCCATGAAAAAATTGGAACATGCTCTAATTTTTCTCGTCGTTTTTTACATCGTCGTTTTTCTCATCGTGAAAAACGGCCGTGTGTAGGCTTTAACGACGTGAAAAAAAATGCGCATGCTCAGAAGCAAGTTATGAGACGCGAGTGCTCGTTCTGGTAAAACTAGCGTTCGGAATCGAGATAGCACATTCGTCACGCTGTAACGGACTGAAGAGCACGAGACTGAAAAGCGCGAATCGTCTCTCACCAAACTTTACTAACATGAAGGGTGGCGCCATCCGAATGGAACTTCCCTTTTATAGTGCTGTCGTACATTTCGTACCTCACCGCACTTTGCTCGAACGAGAGGAAACACGAAAAATCATGTCGAGAAAAATGCAGTTTTTTTCAATGACATTAAAAACGGTCGTGTGTACGCGGCATTAGAACACGATCCCTACAATCACACGGAGGTGGAAACATGATGCTTTGGGGTTGTTTCTCTGCTAAAGGTACAGACCAACTTTGCCGCATTAAAGGGGTGTTCCGGAAAAAAAAATAATAATTAAAAGCCAGCAGCTACACATACTGCAGCTGCTGGCTTTTAATAAATGGAGACTTATCTGTCCTGCAGTCCCTCGATGTCGGCACCGCAGCTGTTGTTTCCATTAGCTGTCGGGTGCTGCCGCCGCCATTGCGGGTAAGGGTACCCGGCAGTGTTCACGCCAGAAACCCTACTGCGCATGCGTGAGGCCCCGCCTCGCTCTCCTATTAGCCCGGCGACCGGGGGAGGAGGAGGAAGAGGGAGCCCCGCGGTGACGTTGCGGCCGGACTCCCGGAAGTGGGAAAGGATACCTGTTAAAGACAGGTATCCTGTCCCCCCTCCCCCCCGAAAGGTGCCAATTGTGGCACCGGAGGGGGGCAGGAATCCGATGAGCGGAAGTTCCACTTTAGGGTGGAGCTCCGCTTTAAGGAACCAATGGACGGGGCCATGTATTGTAAAATCTTGGATGAGAACCTTCTTCCCTCAGCCAGAACACTGAAGATGGGTCGTGGATGGGTCTTCCAGCATGACAATGACCCAAAACATACCGCCAAGGCAACAAAGGAGTGGCTCAAGAAGAAGAACATTAAGGTCACGGACACACGGCCGGTTTTCTCGGCAAGAAAGCTCTGCCAGCAATTTTCTTGCTGGTTCTTGCCGAGAAAACCGGTTGTGTGTACGAGGCTTCAGTCATGTTTTGCTTGGGGATCAAATACTTATTTTACTCACTGAACTGCAACTCCGTTTATAACATTTGTATTGTGTGTTTTTTCTGCATTTTTGGTTGATATTCTGTCTCTGTCTTTTAACCCCTTCCTGCCCGCGCTATAGCCGAATGATGGCTGCAGTGCAGGCTTAAAGGTATTGTAAAGTCTCATGGTTTTTCACCTTTAATGCAAAAAAAAACCTCAGAACCTTCACAACCCCTTTAATTTCCCGGGATGGCATACATCGACATGCTCCCGTGATTGCTCTGCCCGCGTGCCCCCTGCAGTGCGGCGGGCGTTGCGCTCTGTGATCGCTGAGTCCTAAGGCCCCATTCGCACCTCAGCGTTTTGGAGCTTGAAGCTCCAAAACGCTGAAGGGTGGAAAAATAAATAAATAAAAATCAATGATCCGCTATGGAGACGGTTTAGATCTCCACTCAATGTCGCCTGAAGCCAAACGCCTGAAGCTCAAACGAGTTCTGGAGCTTTTTTTTTTTTTTTTTTGCCGCTCAAATCGGGCAGATTTGGGCGTTTTTGGCACGTTTGTATTCCCATAGAAATGGATGTAAACGCATTGTTTGTGCGTATTCGCACGTATTGCCATGCGTTTTTGCGTGATTTTCTGCTCAAATTATATTTTTTTTAAATAAAGTAGTAATAATATATGAACGGATAAATGTAAAATGAATACACAAATAACTAAAAATCATTATAAATAAGTAAAATAAATTAATAATATGTAATAATACATTAATAAATAATAATTAACCTTAAAAAATATTAAATATATTATTATTATTAATTTATAAAACAACAACACCCAAACTCGACCAAAAAAAGGAATTATTAATAGTAATAATAATAATTATTATTTTTGTGTTAAGGATAGGGTGTTTTAGTTATTTATTATTTATTTTATTTTTTATGGGGTAAGGGTTAAAATTAAGTATTTATTGAATTTATTTATTTATGATTTTTATTTTTTGTGTATTTATTTTACATTTATTTATTCATTTATTATTCCTGTAGTAATAATAATAATAATAATAATAATAATAATAAATAAAATAAAATAAACAAAAAATAATCCTAGCCTCAACTCCTAATCCTAACTCTAACCTAAACTGAACTTGAACCCCTTAAGAAAAGAACATTATAATAAACGAATAATAATAAAACAAGAAATAAAAGCTAAAAAAGCTAAAATACCTAGCAACAAATGATGCAACAGATAATAGTTTTCTCTATTGGCTAATAAAAAAACACTGAAGCCCAAAAACGTGCCAAAAACCACAGAAAAAACGCAATACTGATTATCAGTGTCCTGATTATCAGTGCAGTCCCAAAAGTGTCCATCAGTGCTGTCTATAAGTGCCCATCAGTTCTGCTCATTAGTGCCTCCTAATTAGTGTCACTTATCAATGCCACCTATCAGGGCCCATCAGTGCTGTCTATTTGTGCCAATCAGTTCTGCCAATTAGTGCCTCCTCATTAGTGTCACTTATCAGTGCCCATCAGTGAAGCCTCATCAGTGCTGTCTATTGATGCCTATCAGTTCTGCCAATTAGTGCCGCAAATCAGTGCCCATCAGTGCCGCAAATCAGTGCCCATCAGTGCTGTCTATTAGTGCCTCCTCATTAGTGTCACTTATCAATGCCGCCTATCAGGGCCCATCAGTGCTGTCTATTGGTGCCAATCAGTTCTGCCAATTAGTGCCTCCTCATTAGTGTCACTTATCAGTGCCCATCAGTGAAGCCTCATCAGTGCCCATTAATGTTGTCTATTGGTGCCCATCAGTTCTGCCAATTAGTGTCACTTATCAGTGCTGTCTATTAGTGCCGCCTAAGAGTGCCCATCTGTGCTGCCTATTAGTGCCCATCAGTTTTGCCAATTAGTGCCGCCTATCAGGGCCCATCAGTGCTGTCTATTAGTGCCTCCTCATTAGTGCTGCCTAATGCCTTGTACACACGAGTCAGACTGACTTTTTCCATCGGAAATTCCTACCGTGTGTGTGCCCCATCGGAGAAATTCTGATGAATTCCAGTTTAAACATAGAACATGTTCTATTTTTCTCTGATGGAATTCCGTCAGAATTCCGATGTGAGTTTGGTCGGAACAAAGGTCCGATCGCGTGTAGGTTGCATTACAGTGCCCATCAGTGCTGTCTATAACTGCCCATCAGTTCTGCCAATTAGTGCCTCCTCATTAGTGTCACTTATCAGTGAAGCATCATCAGTGCCCATCAATGTTGTCTATTGGTGCCCATCAGTTCTGCCAATTAGTGTCACTTATCAGTGCCGCCAATCAGTGCCCATCAGTGCTGTCTATTAGTGCCTCCTCATTAGTGCCGCCTAACAGTGCCCATCAGTGCTGCCTATTAGTGCCCACCAGTGAAGGAGAAAAATTACCTGTTTGCAAAATTTTATAATAAAATATGAATTTTTATGATTATTTTTTTCAAAATTTTGGGTCTTTTTTTTTTTTTTTTGGGGTTGTTTAGCAAAAAATAAAACCCACGGTGGTAATTAAATACCACCAAAAGAAAGTTCTATTTGTGTGAAAAGAATGATAAAACTGTGATACGGGTACAATGTTACATGACCGCGCAATTGTCATTCAAAGTGTGACAGCGCTGAAAACTGCAAATCGGCCTGGGCAGGACGGGGGATGAAAGTGCCCGGTAGGCAAGCAGTTAAAATACACCTATGATAAAAATTGCTAGACCCTTCATTTCTTCCTAACTGGGCAAACTTTACACAATCTGCAGGGGATCAAATGATTATTTAGAACTACGCGCAATCATGTTTCTTACAATTAATTTCCTTATTTTTATATTCAGAGTGGAACCCTCGAGGAATATAACATTCCTGTTAAAGAAGAGTATAAAGAGGAGGATGAGTCCTATGGTGGGATGAAGGAGTTTTCAGGACATATGGATGTCACAGTGGAGCCACCCAATACCAGGAACCCACCAGAGAGATGCCCCCGTCCTCTCTATTCCCGGGATTCCACACAGGAAGGTCACACCATCCCCCACCATCATCAGGTAGATGAGGAACAAATATTGGTAGTTCTGATTTATACAGAAGCATGTTTGTTACAATGAATGTTTTATTATATATTCAGAGTGGAAACCTCGGGGATGATAATATTGATGTAAAAAAAGAGTATAAAGAGGAGGATGAGGAGTATGGAGTGATGGAGGAGATTTCAGAAGGACACAAGGATATGATGGAGCCGCCTAATACCAGGAACCCCCCAGAGAGATGTCCCCGTCCTCTGTATTCCCGGGATTCCACACAGGAAGATCTCACCATCCCCCACCATCATCAGGTAGGTGGGATGAAGCATCTAGAACATGGACTCATGGATTTATTATGTGAGGATATATTTTACAGATATTATTTTCGATCATTCTCTTGGTTTAGGGTGAAGATCTGATAGATATAAAAGTTGAGGTGAAATCAGAAGAAGAAGAGAGGTATGTGAGGGATGATCAGCAGTCTATGGAGGAGGATGGAATAACGGGGACATTTATAGAGGAGGACACTCCTACAGAGATCAGCACAGGTGGGTCATTAACACTAAATACATTCCTCCACCCATACTGCTCACTGATTGGTCCAGAGTAGGGCGGGGACTGGGTGATATCAGCCTGTAATCCCCGGGTCACTTTCCTGAGCTGTGTTCCCCGTCCTGTATTCCTGTATTTCTCTTGGATAATCTTCCTTCTCTGTGCTGCAGACACAATTTATGTCTCTAGACTGGATTTATGGAGATTCTGGGGTTCAGCTGGCAGCAAAATGTTAATTTTCTTTATAAATGTGCTCGGCCTGGGCACCTTGGACATGTACCCTGAGTTTTCTGCCCAATGTCCAGGTCTAGCAAGATCTCTGACAGAACAATTCTCCCGGGGTTACTTGCTCTGGTATTTGCTGGCTGTGCCGGGTGGAGGAATATGTCTGTATAGTCTCAGACCCAAGTCACTGAGTGCAGTCTCAGGAGATGGGAGGCAGCGGTGTGGGACCTCTGAAACTTGTCTTAGTTAAGTAAATATTTAAGCCACCACTGATTTCTAAACACCAGTAATATGAGTTCTGACTCTTTTAATAGATAATGTATATTGTACATTACATACTCCTGACCCTCGTCCTATAATCCCCTCATCACTGTCACTCCTATAAAAGACAGTTCTCGTTGTTTCCTCACTCTCTGACTAAGGTCCATGAATAAAGAAATGAACTGGTAGGAGATCAGAGGACCCATTTACTAGTTACCTTGAGGGGGGAATTGTAAGATCCTCAGAGACAAAGCTGCCTGATGTGGGCGGAGTCCTGGTTTAGGGGAACCAATCAGCTCATGTCTAGTAATAATCTTTGTATTTCTATTTTAGTAGATGGACGGGAGATGAGGAAAACCTCAGAGGATTGTCTCACTTTGTCTCCAGACTGTAAAGTAGAAGATGAGGACATCACACAGTATAGTCCAGGAGAAAACCCGACTACCTCAAATGTCCATCCGGCACCACACAGTGTAGATGGACCATTGTATTCCTCTTATCCTGAGGAACCTCAGACTGTGCGGGACGGTGCCGGACCATCGTATTCCTCTTATCCTGAGGAACCTCAGACTGTGCGGGATGGTGCCGGACCATCGTATTCCTCTTATCCTGAGGAACCTCAGACTGTGCGGGACGGTGCCGGACCATCGTATTCCTCTTATCCTGAGGAACCTCAGACTGTGCGGGATGGTGCCGGACCATCGTATTCCTCTTATCCTGAGGAACCTCAGACTGTGCGGGACGGTGCCGGACCATCGTATTCCTTTTATCCTGAGGAACCTCAGACTGTGCGGGACGGTGCCGGACCATCGTATTCCTCTTATCCTGAGGAACCTCAGACTGTGCGGGACGGTGCCAGACCATCGTATTCCTCTTATCCTGAGGAACCTCAGACTGTGCGGGACGGTGCCGGACCATCGTATTCCTCTTATCCTGAGGAACCTCAGACTGTGCGGGACGGTGCCGGACCATCGTATTCCTCTTATCCTGAGGAACCTCAGACTGTGCGGGACGGTGCCGGACCATCGTATTCCTCTTATCCTGAGGAACCTCAGACTGTGCGGGACGGTGCCGGACCATCGTATTCCTCTTATCCCGAGGAACCTCAGACTGTGCGGGACGGTGCCGGACCATCGTATTCCTCTTATCCTGAGGAACCTCAGACTGTGCGGGACGGTGCCAGACCATCGTATTCCTCTTATCCCGAGGAACCTCAGACTGTGCGGGACGGTGCCGGACCATCGTATTCCTCTTATCCTGAGGAACCTCAGACTGTGCGGGACGGTGCCGGACCATCGTATTCCTCTTATCCTGAGGAACCTCAGACTGTGCGGGACGGTGCCGGACCATCGTATTCCTCTTATCCCGAGGAACCTCAGACTGTGCGGGACGGTGCCGGACCATCGTATTCCTCTTATCCCGAGGAACCTCAGACTGTGCGGGACGGTGCCGGACCATCGTATTCCTCTTATCCTGAGGAACCTCAGACTGTGCGGGACGGTGCCGGACCATCGTATTCCTCTTATCCCGAGGAACCTCAGACTGTGCGGGACGGTGCCGGACCATCGTATTCCTCTTATCCTGAGGAACCTCAGACTGTGCGGGACGGTGCCGGACCATCGTATTCCTCTTATCCTGAGGAACCTCAGACTGTGCGGGACGGTGCCGGACCATCGTATTCCTCTTATCCTGAGGAACCTCAGACTGTGAGGGACGGTGCCGTCCTTCCAACAGATAAGAGGTTTCCCTGTACTGAGTGCGGAAAGAGGTTCCATTTCAAATCCAATCTTAATATGCATAAAAGATCTCACATGGGCCAGAAGCTGTTCTCGTGTACTAAGTGCGGGAATTTTTTTATACGTAAAGCAGATTTTACTAAACATCAGAAGTCTCACACGGGGGAGAAGCCGCATTCCTGTTCTGAGTGCGGGAAATGTTATGTAGAAAAATCAGATCTTGTCACACATCAGAGATCTCACACGAAGGAAAAACTGTATGCATGTCCTGAATGCGGGAAATGTTTTTTACAAACAGCAGAACTTGTCACACATCAGAGATCTCACACGGGGGAGAAGCCGTATTCCTGTGCTGAGTGCGGGAAAGGTTTTTTATACAAGTGCAGTCTTCACAGACATCAGAGATTGCACACGGGGGAGATGCCGTATTCCTGTACTGACTGCGGGAAATTTTTTATACAAAAATCATGTCTTCTCACACATCAGATGTCTCACACGGGAAAGAAGCCACATTTATGTTCCGAGTGTGGGAAATGTTTTGTAAGTAAATCAGAGCTTGCCAGTCATCAAAGGTCTCACACGGGGGAAAAGCCGTATTCCTGTCCTGAGTGCGGGAAATGTTTTTCAAGGACATCCAATCTTTATAGACATCGGAGATCTCACAAGTGAAAAAAAAGGTACTTTCCTGTCCTGAGTGAGGGAAATGTTCCTCAGTGAAGTCCTGTCTTCCTGTACATCAGGGGTCCCACACAACCCTCGAGGTGTATTAGTGAGTGCGGGAAATGTCTTGTATATGAATGTTGCTGGACATGTGGGGAAGAAGCACACCCTGATATACACCTCAGATATACTCCATGGCTGATCTTCATCATGTAAGAAACAGTTGATAAGGAGATCAGAGATCACCAAAGACATGGATGAAGTGTTGTACCGTGCTGGCCATTAATAGCAGGAGAAAAATAAAAATGGAATCATTACCTTTCATTGGCTGAGTACATTTTGTGGTGTGGAGACTTTAGAGGTCTATTATTCTCTTGCAAGAGGTCTGTTTTCTCAAGTCGTCTTCCAGGACGAAACACGTTAACCCCATCACTTAAAAGGCGGTCCTCTAGGCCTTTTAAAATAAAATAGGAAGACCAAAAATTGCCGCTCCAGGCAGGTTAAGTTTTGGAAAGATGTTTCTCTCTCAGAGACCAAGGGTGCCAGCAATGCACATAGCAATGAAACTCAGCTATGAGTAAACACTGAACAAGTGTGAAACGCGTCAGCTGTCCTGGTTTATGCTGGTTTTTGTAGTGCCTGTCTTTCTTCAATAAACATACGTTGGATTGGAGTGCGGCTGTCCTCACCATTTTTGTTTTCCTTTTAAAATAAAAATAGAGTCATTACCTCTCATTGGCTGAGTATCGGGGCCCAAAAGGGAGAGAGATGGAGAACGATACCCGTGAGGAGCAGAAGGAGCTCATCTATCACCATTGAAATGTAAAGACATCTGAAGCCGGGGTTCACCCTGAACACACCAACACTGGAGTACACCTCTGAAGGATTTACATCAACATGAGAGTGCCCCTGAAGGTCTGTATTTTCAAGTACTCTACCTTTGCAGGTATTCTGGGGCAGCCTGTAATTAGAGTGGGGGAAGTGGGGAAGAATTACGTCGGTGACTGACTCTGTAATTGTTTTTTCACTTTTATTAAATAAAGTTCTAAAGTAAAACACTGTTCTTGCTTGGTCTGAAGTTACTAAAAGTGTATTGCAAGAAACTGGCACACACATTGTTCACCGAGTGGTACCTAACACATTGGGGTATGAAGATATCGGTGTTGAATGGAGTAATGTGAAGATATAAGTGGTTGCCAAGAGTAACTGCAGTTTAATAAGCAGCCTGTTGATGGCAAGTCCCTGTTATTGGTGGCTCTAGCAGTGAAAGGACATGTTTTCGTCTCTCCTTCAGTCAGCGGTCTGTCTCCCAGAGCATCAGGAGCAGATTCACACCACAGAAGTTCCCGGGAGGGGTACGGAAGTTCGAGCGTTAGGTTAAGTGCACATGTGGAGCCTGCGCAGAGTGCACATTACTGGGGAGTAGTAGTGGAAAATGCTGGACAGGTATATGTGGACTAGACTTGTGCACAACGGAAAAATTCGTTCCGTTTCGGTTCGTTTCTTTCCGGTCCTGTTGATTCGTAATCATTCGTAATTTTGCTAGACGGGATTTTTCGTGTTCGGACTCATTCGTATTTTTGCAAGCGACATTTTTCGTTGAATTTTTTGTTGCTTTATAATTCGTACTTTCGGTAGAGTACGTTGTTTTTCGTTGATTCTGGACACAACTCCTACTTTCGTAACTTTTTTTGGGTTCGTTGATTCGTAATTTTCCGTGTCTCTCTCACAACGACGCTGCCTATTATGCCTAATGTGCTTCGAATGGATTTGTACTTTTCTAAATACATAGCGGTTATTTGTAACGATTCGAAATCTCGTATTTTACTTTCGTTTTTTACATGCGGCTATAGGCTCCGCCCCTGTACACCATTTTGAGAGGGTTCAGCACGGTGAGGGAGAAGCAGAGAGCAGAGCAGAGTGTTATTGTGCTTCGAATGGATTCGAAATCTCGTATTTTACTTTCGTTTTTTACATGCGGCTATAACCTCCGCCCCTGTACACCATTTTGAGAGGGAGTTCAGCACGGTGTGGGAGAAGCAGAGAGCAGAGCAGAGTGAGTGTTATTGTGCTTCGTATGGATTCGTACATTCGTAACTTTTTCATAACGAATTATGCCGAAGACATTCGGGCATTCGCTATTTGCGGTATAATTTATTTCGGATTCGGTCTTATTCGTAATTGCTTTGTTCGGAAATTCGAATGCTTCCGAATGTCCGAAAGTTGCTAAATTCGGACGAATTTCAATTCGTTACGAAACGAATTGCACAAGCCTAATGTGGACAGAACTGAATAAAAGGCCTGGAATTGCTCTCACTCCAGTGTGCACAAGGATATGTAATGTGTGTACTGCAATCAACATTTTTCTATGTATACGCCTGCGATATGTGTGTCTACATTGGGGCTCAAAAATGTGGGAGAAAGGGGTTTAAGTGTTTGGGTGTAACTTTACCTTTTACGTATTTTTTTTTTTTTTTCACCTGTTTTTTTTGCTTTTGCGTAAGGGACCAATAGCCTCCTATGTGATAAGATATTGTTGTGAGAGGTTCTCTTTACTGAGACATAAGGGGTCTCTTAGAACTGATGTTCACTGGTCTCCCTCCCCCCTACATGACAACATCTGCCATTCCGGGACCACAGGTAGGTTAGCAAAGCCTAGGAAACATGACGGGGATGGTATCCAATGGTAGAAGGGCCCTCTTATATCAGTGGTCAGTGTAGTGGTCCCTTACATTGATGACCAATGGAAGTAGGACCCCCTTATATGAGTGGTCAGTGTAGTAGTCCCTTACATTGGTGAACAATGGGAGAAGGGCTCCCTTAAATCAGTGGTCAGTGTAGTGGTCCCTTACATTGGTGACCAACTGTAGAAGAATCCCCTTATATCAGTGGTCAGTGTAGTGGTCCCTTACATTGGTGACCAACGGAAGGACTCCCTTATATCAGTGGTCAGTGTAAAGGTCCCTTACATTGGTTACCAACGGGAGAAGGATCCCCTTATATCAGTGGTCAGTGTAGTGGTCCCTTACATTGGTGAACAATGGGAGAATGGCTCCCTTAAATCAGTGGTCAGTGTAGTGGTCCCTTACATTGGTGACCAACTGTAGAAGAATCCCCTTATATCAGTGGTCAGTGTAGTGGTCCCTTACATTGGTGACCAACGGAAGGACTCCCTTATATCAGTGGTCAGTGTAAAGGTCCCTTACATTGGTTACCAACGGGAGAAGGACCCCCTTATATCAGTGGTCAGTGTAGTGGTCCCTTACATTGGTGACCAATGGGTGAAGGACCCCCTTATGTCAATGGGAGAAATCCACTTTTCTCAATTCATAATAGATATTATGGAGCGCCTCAATCTGCAACCTTGAGAACCATGTGGGCCATTTACCTCCTTTACACAATGCCAGGACCCAGCACTGTCCTACAATACATACCCACACAGCACAAGGCCGTGTTCACTCTACAAGATGTTTCTCGGGGCTGCAGTTCCTCTGAGCTCCACAGGGTGGTGACCTCACTTCTACTCAGACAGGAAGTCTGTGTGGAAGACAGGAAGTGATGTAAGAAGTGAGGTCAACTATAAATAGGATGTTCCGGGTGAGAGGTGAGTTGGGAAGAAGTAGAGTGAAGACATTGCTGGAAGTGGCAGCAGAGGACGAGGAGGTAATAAGATCTTATTTTCTATTTACACCCAGTAACCCCCATCATGTCCGTCCTCTTCCTCCATAGTCACTGTGATGTCTTTTATCTCCAGCAGATCATGATACGTTAGAAGGCTGGCCGGAGGCCAGCCTGGATTTGTAGGAGGAGTCTGGGGGAGTATATATCCCTCCTCCTCTGGCATGTCCCTCATCGGTCGTTTTCCTGGGTTACAGCCGACGAGCATCATTTCCGCTGCGACCAGCTGACGTCATTTCCGGGTGCCGTTCGAGACAGACGAGATTGTCTGGTGTGGGGCTCAGTTTTTTTTCTCCCGCACAGCGCTGGGCTACAGGTATGGGGGGTGGCATCGTTTCGGCAGGGGGGGGCCACACACATCTGGCCAGGCGGCCAGGCTCATGGGGGTACACTGCATTTCTGCCATCACGTTTCGAACAGCAGGGGGGCCCAGCAGGACTTGCAGGAGTGTCATGGGGGAAAACTTTGTTCATCATGCGGCACCACGTGCGTGGCCGGGGGTTTGCTGTTGGACACACATACGGGAAAGGGAGGGGGGGTTTTGCCAGGCAGGTCGGTTTTAGTGCAGGCATGCTTGGCATCGGTAGCAGCAGGCTGGGTTATCTACTGCTTTAAAGGGGGGGGGGGGGGTTTGTCAGTTCGGTGGGGGTGATGCAGGGCCAGTTCGGTCAGCATCTTAGTCATCTGGTTGGGTAGGGTCAGCTGTACATTTCAGGGGGACTCTTAGGAGGGGGGGTATCTCTGGGTCTGTGATGTCCTCTATCCCCATCTGCACTTATTTTTTAGACCTTCATCTTATCACCGTAGCACTTCCCAAGTCCTAGGATACCAGGTGGAATGAAGAAGGGTGATCCTTATCCCCTTTGAGGGCACTCATTCTTAGAGGTGGTCTTCTTGTACAGCAATCCAGTTCAATAACAAACGAAAGCCAACAGAGAAGCTGTCAGCCCAAGAGGTTCCTGAGTCCGCAAAACTGTAGCAAACACTTAACCAACTAGACTAAATGTGTTCCCATGGGGGAAGTGGTATTTAAATGTTCAGCAAACATTGAGAATTTTTTTTCCAAAGGTATCCGTCTACAAGGAAACCTGTATAGATCAAACGACTCCATGAAAAAGGATGGATGAGGACCGGAGTCACATGATTGAGAAGATACTAAATCTCACCCTCGAGATCATCTACCTGCTGACCAGAGAGGTGAGGAGGATTCTGGGAGGTCACATGACATCACTCTTATCTCTATTAATAAAACACAGACCTGACCGGAGAGGTG
The DNA here is from genome assembly GCA_029206835.1 of Rana muscosa. Taxonomy (NCBI): domain Eukaryota; kingdom Metazoa; phylum Chordata; class Amphibia; order Anura; family Ranidae; genus Rana; species Rana muscosa. The sequence continues at coordinate 415,433,661 of CM055123.1, read as the reverse complement.
AGGAGGATTCTGGGAGGTCACATGACATCACTCTTATCTCTAATAATAAAACACAGACCTGACCGGAGAGGTGAGGAGGATTCTGGGAGGTCACATGACATCACTCTTATCTCTATTAATAAAACACAGACCTGACCAGAGAGGTGAGGAGGATTCTGGGAGGTCACATGACATCACTCTTATCTCTATTAATAAAACACAGACCTGACCGGAGAGGTGAGGAGGATTCTGGGATTCTAACATGATATTCCTATTGGTTCTCCAATACAGAGATTTCCTCTTGTGAAGTCAGGTGATCATATGACCATCACAGTGCCTCCATGTGACTCCCTAAAACCTGAGAGACACAACATGGAGAAGATTCTAGAAGTCACCAAGAAGATGATGGAGCTGCTGACAGGAGAGGTGAGCGGTGCCGGGAATTCTGGGACATTATCCAGTAACAGACAAGGGATGTGTCTGGATGGTGACTGTATCATTGTGTGTGTCAGGTTCCTATAAGGTGTCAGGATGTCACTGTCTATTTCTCCATGGAGGAGTGGGAGTATTTAGAAGGACACAAGGATCTCTACAAGGACGTCATGATGGAGAATCAGCCGCCCCTCACATCACCGGGTAAGAGGAGACTTTATTGTAAAGGAGAGAGCAGTACGGAGGCTCCACCTAGATCCCCCATCATCTGATAAACACATAGAAACAATGTATTCAGTCAGTGTGTGTGTTTCCTACAGATGGATCCAGTAATGGGAACCCACCAGAGAGATGTCCCCGTCCTCTGTATTCCCGGGATTCCACACAGGAAGGTCACACCATCCATCACCATCATCAGGTATATGAGGAACAATCACTGATAGTATCATTAGGATCTGTACATTATCTGCATTGTTACCATTGATGTCATTTTTATTATATATTCAGAGTGGAAACTTGAGAACTTCTAAAGTTGAGGTTAAAGAAGAAATAAAAGAGGAGGATGATGAGTCATCCAGCTATAGAAACCCACCAGAGAGATGTCCCCGTCTTCTGTATTCCCGGAATTCCATACAGGAAGGTCACACCATCCCTCAATATTGCAAGGTTAGTGGGACAGAAATTGTAAAACACAGACTTATGGAGACGATGTGTGGATTTATGTGATGTCATGATAATAAAGCTAATATTGTTTACAGATGATTTTCTCTCTCATTTTCTTGGTTTAGAGTGGAGTTCCAATCGATATAGAATTTGAGGTGAAATCAGAAGAAGAAGAGACATATGTGAGGGGTGATCAGCAGTCTATGGAGGAGGATGGAATAACGGGGACATTTATAGAGGAGGACACTCCTACAGAGATCAGCACAGGTGGGTCATTAACACCATCTTGTGCATTCCATAGTCCAGATACTATATAGTTTAAACTGTTGTATCTTATACTCTGCTTTGTACATAGTCCTGACTTCTGCTCTCTACCTTCTATCCACTGCACAGACATTTACCTGTTGATAAAAATCTGATAGAAATGTTATAAAAAAATGACTGCGCTAAAGTCTGACAAAGATAGAAGCCAGCACTATAATCCAACAGAAATGACGTAATAAACAAAGTAAAAAAAAGTGAAGCGCTATGTATATCCAAACATCAGCATACATATATAGTGACATTAGTATGTACACATAATAAAGTGCAATGTGCAGTAATGAGACCCTCATATATGAAAATTAAAAACTTAAATGGTATGACCGTCATGTAATAAAATAGTCCATGGGTCCTCTGAGTACTTCCTACCAGTAATTTCTTTATTCATGGACCTTAGTCAGAGAGTGAGGAAACAACGAGAACTGTTAGGAGTGACAGTGATGAGGGGATTATAGGACGAGTGTCCCCACCCCCTCTATCACTCATTGCCATCTTCCCAACACAAGAAGTCCTGCACTTGCTTATTTAGTCATGAATAACAGCGGGGCTGAGCCCCACCAGAGGTCAGAGAGTGAGGATGGGGGGAGAACAACCAGGATGAAGACTGGACTGATCCTGAAGACCTCCATAATTGGGTCATTGACTCCTCCCTCATTATCACAACATATTGTATAAGATACAACGAATAAGGCTATATCATCCCTCATTATCACTTTCTGTTTAAGGGTCCAAAGTTGAAGGATGTTATCAGATTATTATCATGTAATCAAATAGTCCAAATAGTGAATATAAAACAAAAGTTTATTTAAATGATTATTGTGAAAAAATAAAAAAAAATGCCTTAAGGAGTCACCACAGCAAGTGCATCCACCACCCAGTAGAGTAGAGTAAATACGCTTACCAGAGGGCAGCATCAACCAAGCATGTAGTAGTAATAATGGTCAGGATGATAATCATAGGAACGGTATCCAGGGCATCAAAAGATCTTCATGGCAACAGACCCACTTGTCAAATCATAGACTCCAATGTCCATAGAAAACAAGAGACCTTCGCATAGTGTAAAACCGTTTGACAACAGATTTTATTAAAAGGTAGAAAACGTACATAAATTCCGGAATGACCGGCATCAATAAAACATCTCCTTGATGTGATTTCATAGTGATTGGTGAAGGACGCAATGACATGGAGTAAACTCATCCAAATCCGGCGCGTTTCGTCCACAAAGACTTCAACTGGGGTATGAGTCAAGATCCATACATTGTGCATTAACGTAAAGTAATCCATATTGATTTGACAAACCTGTGTAGATTACTCCAACACACGGCCATGTCCATCATGGCGTCCAGCGTGCGTTCCACAACTCTATCTGGGAATTGACAGTGATAGGATCTAAATAACAAACAAATTGCAGCGCTTATTCTAGTAGAAACAGAATTCACCAGGTGAATAAATAGGTGAACTAGATAAATGTTTAAATGTAAATACAGTCCATAATTTCGAGAGCCATAAAGTTCATTAAGAGTTCAGTGACGATATTCCAAACAGTTGTCACAATGAAGAACCACCACTGATAGGAAGGACACACACTGACCCTTACCCCATACGTTGGACTACCCAAATAAAAGTAGTCAAAGAAGCATTAATTACAATGTAGGCTTCAAGCTCCTGAGATTTCCTAGTAGCTATATCCGTCAGCTATCTCCTTCCAAGATGTTGAATCGAGTTTCACGTATTTGTGTTGCTATGGCAATTTCTATGGTGACTTTATAATAATAATATAGAGTTTAGGTAGTAACAGGATGTGTAAAGAGCCCCTTCCCTCCCCCTCCGTTGACTGGAAGTTCTTTGCTGGAAATGGGTGGGAGGGGCCCCTCCATTGATCAGGAAACGGGAAAGGGGGGGGGGTTTGAAAAGGTTTTGGTGGAGAGACATGTTTTGAACAACAGTTGGTGTTTGGGAAGGACAAAGGAAGGAGTTGGTCTTTGGAAGGAGAAAGGAAGAAGACATGCCTGCCTGAAGCTGGATAACTTTGAAGACACTTTTGGGAGTTGGACTGAGCAAGGAACTATGGACATTACATCTTGACCTCTAAGTTGAGTAATTATTTAGTTTACTTAATGTATACGTTGTTGTACATGCTTATATATATTTGTAGGCATATATTTTGTAAGCTATAAGTTGTGTTGTATTGTGCATCCTACAGTTGTATGTGCAGATTTTTTCCTTGTTTAGCAAAGCATTGATACACTACAGAAGTTTAAGTTTCCTTGATTTTACCACAAGAACTTTAAGGCCTCATGCCCACAGACGTTTTTACAGCTGCGTTTTTTACAGCTTAAAAACGCCTGTGCATGTTATTGTATATTTATTTATTAAAAAAAAAAAAAACGCGGAGCTGAAAAACGCAATTGCGGCGTTTGTGCGCATTTTTTTCTGCCTAATTCTGACGCTGAGGAACGCACTGGTCCTGGGGTTTTTTTTACAGCTTAAAAACGTCTAGGTGGGCATGAAGCTATAGACTAACATGGACAGGCGTTTTTAAGCTGCAATAAACGCTCAAAAACGCAGCTGTAAAAACGTCCATGGGCATGAGGCCATATAGATAGACGTAAAGCAAAACAGTATTGTAAGGCAAACAGAAAACACTTCAAGAGATAAAAGCGACTGTTTCCAACCAACAAAATGTCCGACTGCAAGACGTGGCAATGTCACGTAGCTCAACCACTGGCGCGTTTCGTCATGATAGACGTGATAGGATTTAGCATGCAGGCCAAGCCTCAATATGGTTATACACCAACCGCGATCTCGCGGTAAGATGACCATGCATGATTCCACTGATAGTGTGGGGATCACCTGAATAGACAGGAACCAATCAGATTAGAGTGGGTCACTGGACAACAATCCAAGCCTTGTTCTGGACTAATTGTGCATGGAATGCATAAAGTGACAACAACCAATCCAATTTGATATTCATGCCATACGGCCAATAGTATTTAAGTTCATAAATCCAGAATAAGGACCCCAAAGGTACCCAGTTTCTTATTATTGATAAATATATACCCACATGGAGGGTAGGTTTTAGCAGAAGGGGTGTGTCACGTCTAGAGACTTTCTGGATTTATGAACTTAAATCTTATTGACCGTATGGCATGAATATCAAATGGGATATTAACGCCTTTACCAATACTGCCTAAGGACTGTATTTTATACATTTATTTTTTTTAGCGTTCGCTTGTTTTTATTATTGATCGCGTGGTGTGTCATATTTTATATGTCATATTTTTATTTTTCAGTCTGTAATATGTTTATTGTACAACCTCCGTATGTACCTATGTTTTTGTCACCAGGGTATAGTATGTTTATATAACTTTTGATATATTAGTAGTGTAATGTCCATATATATATACACTGATCAGCCGAGAGCGAGGCTTGGATTGTGGTCCCGTGACTCGCTCAGGTTGAATTGGTTGTTGTCACTTTATGCATTCCATGCACCATCAGTTCAGAGCGAGGCTTGGATTGTTGTCCAGTGACCCGCTCTGGTCTGATAGTTTGGGGATCACCTGAATAGACGGCAACCAATCAGACCAGAGCGGGTCATTGGATAACAATCCAAGCCTTGCCTTCAACCCTTATCCCATGCGTTAGACTACCAAAATAAAAGTAGTCAAAGAAGCATTAACTACAATCCAAAGATGTCAAGCTCCTGAGAATTCCTAGTAGCTATATCGGTCAGGCTATATCTCCTTCCAAGATGTTGAATCGAGTATCACGTATTGTAAGGCAAACAGAAAACACTTCACTGCGCAGTATTACTGATACAAGTGTTTAATAAAAAATGCCAAGGTACTCACAAACATCATAGGTAAAATCGCATGTATGTCAAATTGCCAATAGAAGAGATAAAAGCGACTGTTTCCAACCAACAAGATGTCCGACTGCAAGACGTGGCAATGTCACGTAGCTCAACTCCTCCCAATGCGCTTCGTCATCATAGACGTCATCATGTTTGTTTGATAGGATCTAGCATGCGGGCCAAGCCTCAATATGGTTAAATGCCAACTGCGATCTTGCGGTAAGACGACCATGCATGATTCCACTGATAGTTTGGTTGCCGTCTATTCAGGTGATCCCCAATCAGTGGAATCATGCATGATTATCTTACTTTGAGATCACGGTTGGCATATAACCATATTGAGACTTTACCCCGCATGCTAGATCCTATCACTGTCAATTCCCAGATAGAGTTGTGCAACGCTGGATGCCATGATGGACATGACCGTGTGTCTAAGTAATCTACACAGGTTTGTGAGATCATTATGGATTACTTTATTTATATTAATGCGCAATATATGGATCTTGACTCATACCCCAGTTAACTAACGTCTTTGTGGATGAAATGTGTCGGGTTTGGAAGAGTTTGCTCCATGTCATTTCGCCCTTCACCAATACCTATGTGATCACATCAAGGAGATGTTTTATTGATGCCGGTTATTCCCGAATTTATGTACGTTTTCTATCTTTTAATAAAATCTGATGCCAAACAGTTTTACACTATGCGGAGGTCTCTTGTTTTCTATGGACGTTGGAGTCTATGATTCGACAAGTGGGTCTGTTACTGTGAAGATCTTTAATACCCTGGATACCGTTCCTGTGATTATCATCCTGACCATTATTACTACTTGCTTGGTTGATGTTGCCCTCTGGTAAGCGTAGTTACTCTTCTCTGCTGGGTGGTGGATGCACTTGCCATGGTGACTCCTTAAGGCATTTTTGGGATTTTTTCACAATTATCATTGAAACAAACTTTTGTTTTTTATTAACTATTTGATTACATAATAAAAATTTGTGATAACATCCTCCAACTTTGGAACCTTAAACAGAAAGTGATAATGAGGGAGGCGTCAATAACCCAATGATGGTGGTCTTCAGGATCAGTCCAGTCTTCATCTTGGTTGTTCTCCCCCCATCCTCACTCTCTGACCTCCTGGTGGGGTTATTTATGACTAAATCATGGACTAAATAAGGAAGTGCAGGACTTGTGTTGGGAAGATGGCAATGAGTGATAGAGGGGGAGGGGACACTCGTCCTATAATCTCCTCATCACTGTCACTCCTATAAAAGGCAGTTCTCGTTGTTTCCTCACTCTCTGACTAAGGCCCATGAATAAAGAAATGAACTGGTAGGAGATCAGAGGACCCATTTACTAGTTACCTTGAGGGGGGAATTGTAAGATCCTCAGAGACAAAGCTGCCTGATGTGGGCGGAGTCCTGGTTTAGGGGAACCAATCAGCTCATGTCTAGTAATAATCTTTGTATTTCTATTTTAGTAGATGGACGGGAGATGAGGAAAACCTCAGAGGATTGTCTCACTTTGTCTCCAGACTGTAAAGTAGAAGATGAGGACATCACACAGTATAGTCCAGGAGAAAACCCGACTACCTCAAATGTCCATCCGGCACCACACAGTGTAGATGGACCATCGTATTCCTCTTATCCTGAGGAACCTCAGACTGTGAGGGGCGGTGCCGGACCATCGTATTCCTCTTATCCTGAGGAACCTCAGACTGTGAGGGGCGGTGCCGGACCATCGTATTCCTCTTATCCTGAGGAACCTCAGACCGTGCGGGACGGTGCCGGACCATCGTATTCCTCTTATCCTGAGGAACCTCAGACTGTGCGGGACGGTGCCGGACCATCATATTCCTCTTATCCTGAGGAACCTCAGACTGTGCGGGACGGTGCCAGACGATCGTATTCCTCTTATCCTGAGGAACCTCAGACTGTGCGGGACGGTGCCGGACCATCCTATTCCTCTTATCCTGAGGAACCTCAGACTGTGCGGGACGATGCCGGACCATCGTATTCCTCTTATCCTGAGGAACCTCAGACTGTGCGGGACGGTGCCGGACCATCGTATTCCTCTTATCCTGAGGAACCTCAGACTGTGCGGGACGGTGCCGGACCATCGTATTCCTCTTATCCTGAGGAACCTCAGACTGTGCGGGATGGTGCCGGACCATTGTATTCCTCTTATCCTGAGGAACCTCAGACTGTGCGGGACGGTACCGCCCTCCCAACAGCGAAGTGGTTTTCCTGTACTGAGTGCGGGAAGTGTTTCCGTTTTATATCCCATCTTATAGTGCATAAAAGATCTCACACAGGTGAAAAGACAGATTGCTGTCCTGAGTGCGGGAAATGTTTTTTAGAGAAATACAATCTTTACAGACATCAGCGATCTCACACGGGTGAGAAGCAATATTCCTGTTCTGAGTGTGGGAAATGTTTTTCAGAGAAGGGCAATCTTTACAGACATCAGAAATATCACACGGGTGAGAGGCAGTATACCTGTTCTGAGTGTGGGAAATGTTTTGTTCAAAAATCAGAACTTGTCACACATCAGAGGTGTCACACAGGGGAGAAGCCTTTTTCCTGTTCTGAGTGCGGGAAATGTTTTGGACAAAAATCTAATCTTGTCACACATCAGAAGTCTCACATGAGTGAGAAGCCGTATTCCTGTCCTGAGTGCGAGAAAGGTTTTTCAAAGAAGAGCAGTCTTCACAGACATCAGAGATTGCACACAGGTGAGAAGCCACATTCTTGTGCTGAGTGCGGGAATTTTTTTTCAAGGAAGTCAGATCTTTTCATACATCAGAGATCTCACACGGGAGAGAAGCCGTATTCCTGTCCTGAGTGCGGGAAATGTTTTTCACAGAAGCCCAATCTTAACAGACATCAGAAATCTCACACAGAGAAAAGGCCGTAATCCTGTTCAGAGTGAGGGAAATGTTTTTCTGAGAAGTCCTATTTTTACACACATCAGAGATTGCACACCGAGGAAAAGCCGTATTCTTGTCCTGAGTGAGGGAAATGTTCCTCTCTGAAGTCCTGTCTTCCTGTACATCAGGGGTCCCACACAACCCTTGAGGTGTATTTGTGAGTGCGGGAAATGTCTTGTATATGAATGTTGCTCTCATGTGGGGAAGAAGCACACCCTGATATACACCTCAGATATACTCCATGGCTGATCTTCATCATGTAAGAAACAGTTGATAAGGAGATCCGAGATCACCAAAGACATGGATGAAGTGTTGTACCGTGTTGGCCATTGAATAAAAATGGAGTCATTAACTTTCATTGTCTGAGTACATTTTGTGGTGGAAGATTTCACAAACACAGGTCTAAAAAAATTAATAAAAAAAAATAGTTGAATAAATGTGACATATTATTGCTCAGCCGTGGCGAATTTTGGGCATATTTTATTCCATACAGTGATTTCCTATGATCATCAGCTCCATCTAGTGGCCATAATGTAGTATTGCTATTTTTTGATACAGGTATTTATGGAAAAATACAGAATTATAGCCACTAGATGGAGCTGATGATCATAGGAAAATACGGACAGATTTTGTCACGGCTGGGCATACGTTTGTCATAATCATCCAACTAATATTTGATTAATGGACCTCTCAGCTTCCTTTGTCAGGTATGGATTCATACAAATTCCTGAGATCGTACGCATGTCTTTGTGAGTACAGTGGTCATTGAAGAACATAAGCTAATTAAACCAACAATATTAAACCAACTATTGAATTAAAGCCCAACTCCAAGCAAAAAATTGTTTTCCCATACAGTTGAGTTGGGGTCAGCTGCTGGTTTTGTCTAGGGGGTGAGGAGATATCCTTTTACTCACCTGATCCTTCGTTCCACCAGAAAACGAAACTCCCCCCACTGTCCAGCGGTGGACTGTTCCTGATCTAAAGACCCTGCTCTGGCCTTCATGACATCAAGAACAGTCCACAACTCAAGAATGCTGGAGCATGGGGGGCGCCGGACCGGTCTTGTGTGTGGAAGATTAGGTAAGTATACCTTCCTTCTTTCAAGGTTGCGGGCTTGGATACGGGTCTAGTATGGATTTTGGGAGGCATTCCCTGCTTTTTTCTTGTTGTTTTATGTCAGGTTACCCCTTAAGATTCATACTAAACCCCAAGGATCTGGTATGAATTTTAGGGGGAGGACACCCCACACTGCCCCTTTGTTCAAATTCACCCAGCGGGGAATACTCCATTGACAGCTGAATGGGATAGACGGGGACGTTATCACTGGGTACCAGGATAACTGCAGTCGCTGACTTTCAACTAGGGATAAGGTGAACTGCCCTGGGCTTGACTCAAGCGGGGTTCACCAGGCATCTAAGACAGGGCTATTCAATTCAAATTCAGGGATTAGTAAAATTTTCTTCCATCAGGGGTCCACATCCCATGTTTGTCCAATAACTCAGGTCCTTCATACTTCTTATATCACAATCCTGTTCTTACATCAGTATCCTAAACCCCCACTTCACATCACCTCCCCCACAGCACCGTTCTCCACAGTAGTGTCCTCTGTCCGTCTCACATCACCCCCCACAGTAGTGTCCTCTGCCCCTGTCACATCACCCCCTCCTCCCCCCACAGTAGTGTCCTTTGCCCCTGTTACCTCACCCCCATCACAGTAGTGTCCTCTGCCCCTGTCACATCACCCCCCTACAGTAGTGTCCTCTGCCCCTCTCACATCACCTCCTCCCCACAGTAGTGTCTTCTGCCCCTCTCACATCACCCCCTACACCAGTAGTGTCCTCTGCCCCTCTCACATAGGGACATTAGTGTTCTCTGCTCCTCTCACATCACCCCCTCCCCCCACAGTAGTGTCCTCTGCCCCTCTCACATCACCCCCTACACCAGTAGTGTCCTCTGCCCCTCTCACATAGGGACATTAGTGTTCTCTGCTCCTCTCACATCACCCCCTCCCCCCACAGTAGTGTCCTCTGCCCCTCTCACATCATCCCCTACCCCAGTAGTGTCATCTGCCTCTCTCGCATCATCCCCTACCCCAGTAGTGTTCTCTGCCCCTCACATCACTTCCCCACCCACAGTAGTGTCATCTGCCCCTCTCACATCATCCCCTACCCCAGTAGTGTCCTCTGCCCCTCTCACATCACCTCCTCCCCACAGTAGTGTCTTCTGCCCCTCTCACATCACCCCCTACACCAGTAGTGTCCTCTGCCCCTCTCACATAGGGACATTAGTGTTCTCTGCTCCTCTCACATCACCCCCTCCCACCACAGTAGTGTCCTCTGCCCCTCTCACATCACCTCCACCCCACAGTAGTGTCCTCTGCCCCTCTCACATCATCCCCTACCCCAGTAGTGTCCTCTGCCCCTCTCACATCATCCCCTACCCCAGTAGTGTTCTCTGCCCCTCTCACATCACTTCCCCACCCACAGTAGTGTCATCTGCCCCTCTCACATCATCCCCTACCCCAGTAGTGTTCTCTGCCCCTCTCACATCACCTCCTTCCCACAGTAGTGTCTTCTGCCCCTCTCACATCACCCCCTACACCAGTAGTGTCCTCTGCCCCTCTCACATAGGGACATTAGTGTTCTCTGCTCCTCTCACATCACCCCCTCCCCCCACAGTAGTGTCCTCTGCCCCTCTCACATCACCTCCACCCCACAGTAGTGTCCTCTGCCCCTCTCACATCATCCCCTACCCCACAGTAGTGTCTTCTGCCCCTCTCACATCACCCCCTACACCAGTAGTGTCCTCTGCCCCTCTCACATAGGGACATTAGTGTTCTCTGCTCCTCTCACATCACCCCCTCCCACCACAGTAGTGTCCTCTGCCCCTCTCACATCACCTCCACCCCACAGTAGTGTCCTCTGCCCCTCTCACATCATCCCCTACCCCAGTAGTGTCCTCTGCCCCTCTCACATCATCCCCTACCCCAGTAGTGTTCTCTGCCCCTCTCACATCACTTCCCCACCCACAGTAGTGTCATCTGCCCCTCTCACATCATCCCCTACCCCAGTAGTGTTCTCTGCCCCTCTCACATCACCTCCTCCCCACAGTAGTGTCTTCTGCCCCTCTCACATCACCCCCTACACCAGTAGTGTCCTCTGCCCCTCTCACATAGGGACATTAGTGTTCTCTGCTCCTCTCACATCACCCCCTCCCCCCACAGTAGTGTCCTCTGCCCCTCTCACATCACCTCCACCCCACAGTAGTGTCCTCTGCCCCTCTCACATCATCCCCTACCCCAGTAGTGTCCTCTGCCCCTCTCACATCATCCCCTACCCCAGTAGTGTTCTCTGCCCCTCTCACATCACTTCCCCACCCACAGTAGTGTCATCTGCCCCTCTCACATCATCCCCTACCCCAGTAGTGTTCTCTGCCCCTCTCACATCACTTCCCCACCCACAGTAGTGTCATCTGCCCCTCTCACATCATCCCCTACACCAGTAGTGTCCTCTGCCCCTCCTCACTTAGGCTGGTTTCACACTGGGGCAGCGGGTGCGGTGGCGGTATAGCACCGCTATTTTTAGCGGTGCTATACCGTCGGAATTGCGGAGGTATTCGGCTGCTAGCGGTGCGGTTTTAACCCCCCGTTAGCGGCCGAAAAGGTGTTAATACCGCCCGCAATGCGCCTCTGTATTAACATCACCACCCCCTTCATAGCACACCCTCCTTTATATTTCCCCCTCAACAGCAGTGCCTTCTGTCCCTTTACATCCCCCCCCCCCCCCCATAGTAGGGCTCTCTGTCCCTCTTCATCACCCATCGTAGTCCTTTCTGCCCCCTTTACATCACTCCCCCACACAAGATGGTGATCTCACTTATACCCAGACAGGAAGTCTCTGTGGAAGACAGGAAGTGGTGTCAGGTACAAACAGGAAGTTCCTGGTGAGAGGGGAGTTGGGAGGAAGTAAAGAGGAGACATTGCTGGAAGTGGCAGCAGAGGAGGTAATAAGATCTTATTTTCTATTTACACCCAGTAACCCCCCCCCCCCCCCCCCCCGTCATGTCCGTCCTCTTCCTCCATAGTCACTGTGACGTCTTTTATCTCCAGCAGATGATGATACACACATATATAGTGTGGAAACCTAGATTAACCCCATTCATGGTCAGAACATTTCCCCACTTATGGGGGTCAGAAGTTTGTATTTTTTGGAGATATATTCTAGTAATATGGTCCATTACACAAACGGCACTGACAATAAATATAAAAGACAATGACCATCTGGACCATACATGGCCTACAAAGGGCAATTATTACACTGCACAGGCAGCCAATGGGTAATCATTACAATATGCAGCAAACACAATGATGGAGTGCCGGGGTCAGGAGTATGGAGCATAGAGCCCCTTACATTGCTGGTCAGGAGGAAGAAAACATTCTCCAGCCTGCCATGAAGAATATGTTCCATCATTGGTGTCAGAGGGAGGAAAATACTGAGGGGTCTGAGGGAAGTAGAAGAGCTGAGGGGTTTATGGTGCTTAAAGTAGGTGTTTTTTACCTACAGGTAAGCCTATAATAAAGACTTACCTGTACGGTTTAGGAGATATTCACCTTGCATGCAGCTGCTGACGTCGGCAGGTCATGCACTCTGAGGCCGGTTTCACACCCATGCGAATTGAATGCGCGTTTACCCGCATTCAATTCGCAAAACAGGAGAATGTGACTGGCTCTCTATGGAGCCGGTTCACATATCTCTGCAGTGTGCCGGAAAAACGCGTGCTTTTTTGGTGCATTTTAGGTTCGATTTCAGCCCCAAATTCGGGCTGAAATCGGACCTGAACCAGTGAACCAGCGCGCACTGGACCCCTGCTGTGCGCCGCATGTGGCGACAGTGTGAACCCGGCCTGAAGGTCCGGCGGGCCGTGCTGGAAAATCGTCTCCTTGCCGGAAAAAGGACTCCCTTGCGCATGCATGGGAGTGATGTCATTGCGGCTCTGGCCACTCACAGAGCGATGACTGGGAGGCGATGCGGGGGCCTCGTTCTAAGGTAAGTATTTTATAATGAGCTAGTATGCGATGCATACTAGCTCATTATGCCTTTGCCTTACAGGTTGTTTTTTTGTTTTCTTTTTTGCGGGTATACAACTGCTTTAAGAACTCTGAGACCCTTAATGGGGTACTCAAGCTGCAGAGCTCCGAGGGAAGAGGAAGCTGTACATTTCAGGGGGACTCTTGGGGAGGGGGGTGTCTCTGGGTCTGTGATGTCCTCTATCCCCATCTGCACTTATTTTTTAGACCTTCATCTTCTCACCGTATCACTTCCCAAGTCCTAGGATACCAGGTGGAATGAAGAAAGGCGATCCTTATCCCCTTTGAGGGCACTCATTCTTAGAGGTGGTCTTCTTGTACAGCAATTTAGTTCAAGAACAAAAGAAAGCCAACAGAGAACCTGTCAGCCCAAGAGGTTCCTGAGTCTGCAAAACTGTAGCAAACACTAAACCGTCACTCTAGATTAAATGTGTTCCCATGGGGGCAGTAGTATTTAAATGTTCAGCAAACTTTCAGATTTTTTTTTCCAAAGGTATCCGTCTACAAGGAAACCTGTATAGATCAAACGACTCCCATGAAAAAGGATGGAGGAAGACCGGAGTCACATGACTGAGAAGATAATAGACCTCACCCTGCAGATCATCTACCTGCTGACCGGAGAGGTGAGGAGGATTCTGGGAGGTCACATGACATCACTCTTATCTCTATTAATAAAACATAGACCTGACTGGAGAGGTGAGGAGGATTCTGGGAGGTCCCATGACATCACTCTTATCTCTATTAATAAAACACAGACCTGACCGGAGAGGTGAGGAGGATTCTGGGAGGTCACATGACATCACTCTTATCTCTATTAATAATACACAGACCTGACCTGAGAGGTGAGGAGGATTCTGGGAGGTCACATGACATCACTCTTATCTCTATTAATAAAACACAGACCTGACTGGAGAGGTGAGGAGGATTCTGGGATTCTAACATGATATTCCTATTGGTTCTCCAATACAGAGATTTCCTCTTGTGAAGTCAGGTGAGCATATGACCATCACAGTGCCTCCATGTGACTCCCTAAAACCTGAGAGACACAACATGGAGAAGATTCTAGAAGTCACCAAGAAGATGATGGAGCTGCTGACAGGAGAGGTGAGCGGTGCCGGGAATTCTGGGACATTATCCAGTAACAGACAAGGGATGTGTCTGGATGGTGACTGTATCATTGTGTGTGTCAGGTTCCTATAAGGTGTCAGGATGTCACTGTCTATTTCTCCATGGAGGAGTGGGAGTATTTAGAAGGACACAAGGATCTCTACAAGGACGTCATGATGGACAATCAGCCGCCCCTCACATCACCGGGTAAGAGGAGACTTTATTGTAAAGGAGAGAGCAGTACGGAGGCTCCACCTAGATCCCCCATCATCTGATAAACACATAGAAACAATGTATTCAGTCAGTGTGTGTGTTTCCTACAGATGGATCCAGTAATGGGAACCCACCAGAGAGATGTCCCCGTCCTCTGTATTCCCGGGATTTCACACGGGAAGGTCTCACCATCCCTCACTGTTACAAGGTTGGTGGGCTTGAGCATCCAAAACATGGACTTGTGGAGACAATGTATGGATTTCTTTTATTTAATGTCACAATATTAAAGCTTACATTTTACAGTTGAAATATTTTCTCTGATGTTCTTGATTTAGGGTGAAGATCTGACAGATATAAAAGTTGAAGTTAAATCAGAAGAAGAAGAGACGTATGTGAGGGATGATCAGCAGTCTATGGAGGAGGATGGAATAACGGGGACATTTATAGAGGAGGACACTCCTACAGAGATCAGCACAGGTGGGTCATTAACACTATCTTGTGCATTCCTTAGTCCAGATACGATATAGTTTAAACTGTTGTATCTTATACTCTGCTTTGTACATAGTCCTGACTTCTGCTCTCTACCTTCTATCCACTGCACAGACTTTTACCTGTTGATAAAAATCTGATAGAAATGTTATAAAAAAATGACTGCGCTAAAGTCTGACAAAGATAGAAGCCAGCACTATAATCCAACAGAAATTACATAATAAACAAAGTAAAAAAAGTGCAGCGCTATGTATAACCAAACATCAGCATACATATATAGTGACATTAGTATGTAAACATAATAAATAGGGATGAGCTTCGAGTTCGAGTCAAACCCATATTCGACTCGAACATCGCCTGTTCGGCCGTTCGCCAAATTTCGAACATTATGGGCCGTTCGTGCCAAATTCGAGTGGCGCATCACGGCCCAAAATTCACTGCGGCATCGCAGTGCATTGCTGGCTGATGATTGGCCAAGCATGCACTATGATCCACATGCTTGGCCAATCACAGCACCGTAAGTACAGAGAGCCGTAATTGGCCAAAGCCAGGGTGGCTTTGGCCAATCATGGCTCAGAGGAGTAGGTACACACCCCACACTATATAAGGCCGCCGGCTTGGCGGCCTTGTGTAGTGTGTTGGCGTTGGTTAAAGGAAAGAGACAGAGAGAGACAGACAGTGTCATTTGATTTGAGTTAGATAGAGCAGGCAGGCGAGTCAGTTAGCTGCAATAACAGTGTGTAGAGGATATATATGCATCCTAGGTGTTGTATATATATTTATACACTGTATTCAGTTTAGCTAGATCCATTCCTGTTATTCTCTATACTGACAGGCAGGCAGGTGATTGTGCTAGCTGCAGTGTTTCACTTAGTGTACTGTGTCCTTTGCACAGTGTGCACCTAAAGCTTACTTGAATACAATTGCTGGTGTTCTGATACAAATACAGGCAGGGAGGGAAATTCTCTCCTGTAAGAGTTAATATGGGAAAAAAGGTGTCTCCTCTCTACTGATGCTTTATCACCAATCCTTGTTTCCCTAAAAACCCAAAATTTTCAAAAAACATTTGTCATTGGGACGGAAAGTGAGGTGAAATGTTCTGAAGAGGTGCACAGACAGCAAAACAAATGTTACAGGGGTGATAACTCTTCCCTATGTTTTCCAAAAAGCTTAAAACAGATTTTTTGACTGGAGCTACACTTTAAAAATGTACCAGTTCAAAATTACAAACAAACTACGTAACAACAAACCTACAGTCCCTGTCTTGTTTGCACCGCCTGTATACTGCTGTTCAGAGTATAAAGGGCCTGGGGGCCCCACGCCTTTCCTTTTTTTAATTTGGGTGCGGGGTTCCCCTGAATATCCATACAAGACCCAAAGGGGCTGGTAATAGGCTGGGGGGAGGGGGGTACCCATGCCATTTTTCTCAATGATTTTCATCCGTATTGCTGGTACCAGACATCACATTACAGCCGCAAGCAGTTTTAAATGACTTTTATTCCTTTAGAAATGTCATTTTGTGCAGGGACTGTTCTAAACACGGGAAACATGCGCCACTTCACAGGTATACTATAGACACCCCCCAGGTACGATATTTAAAGGAATATTTCACTTTTTTTTTTCACTTTAAGCATCATTAAAATCACTGATCCTGAAAAAACGGCCGTTTTTAAAACTTTTTTTTGCATTGATACATGTCCCCTGGTGCAGAACCCGGGTCCCCAAACACTTTTTAGGACAATAACTTGCATATTAGCCTTTAAAATTAGCACTTTAGATTTCGAACGTTCGAGTCTCATAGACTTTAATTGGGTTCTAAAGTTTGTGCAAACTTTTGGTTTCGTTCGCAGGTTCTGGTGCGAACCCAACCTGGGGGGTGTTCGGCTCATCCCTAATAATAAAGTGCAATGTGCAGAAATAAGACCCTCATATATGAAAATTAAAAACTTAAATGGTATGACGCCATGTAATCAAATAGTAAATGGGTCCTCTGATCTCCTACCAGTTAATTTCTTTATTCATGGACCTTAGTCAGAGAGTGAGGAAACAATGAGAACTGTCTTTTATAGGAGTGACAGTGATGAGGGGATTATAGGACGAGTGTCCCCTCCCCCTCTATCACTTATTGCCATCTTCCCAACACAAGAAGTCCTGCACTTCCTTATTTAGTCCATGATTTAGTCATGAATAACAGCGGGGCTGAGCCCCACCAGAGGTCAGAGAGTGAGGATGGGGGGAGAACAACCAAGATGAAGACTGGGCTGATCCTGAAGTCCACCATCATTGTCTAGTAATAATCTTTGTATTTCTATTTTAGTAGATGGACGGGAGATGAGGAAAACCTCAGAGGATTGTCTCACTTTGTCTCCAGACTGTAAAGTAGAAGATGAGGACATCACACAGTATAGTCCAGGAGAAAACCCGACTACCTCAAATGTCCATCTGGCACCCCACAGTGTAGATGGACCATCGTATTCCTCTTATCCTGAGGAACCTCAGACTGTGCGGGACGGTGCCGGACCATCGTATTCCTCTTATCCTGAGGAACCTCAGACTGTGCGGGACGGTGCCGGACCATCGTATTTCTCTTATCCTGAGGAACCTCAGACTGTGCGGGACGGTGCCGGACCATCGTATTCCTCTTATCCTGAGGAACCTCAGACTGTGCGGGACGGTGCCGGACCATCGTATTCCTCTTATCCCGAGGAACCTCAGACTGTGCGGGACGGTGCCGGACCATCGTATTCCTCTTATCCCGAGGAACCTCAGACTGTGTGGGACGGTGCCGGACCATCGTATTCCTCTTATCCTGAGGAACCTCAGACTGTGCGGGACGGTCCCGGACCATCGTATTCCTTCTATCCTGAGGAACCTCAGACTGTGCGGGACGGTGCCGGACCATCGTATTCCTCTTATCCCGAGGAACCTCAGACTGTGCGGGACGGTGCCGGACCATCGTATTCCTCTTATCCTGAGGAACCTCAGACTGTGCGGGACGGTGCCGGACCATCGTATTCCTCTTACCGTGAGGAACCTCAGACTGTGCGGGACGGTGCCGGACCATCGTATTCCTCTTATCCTGAGGAACCTCAGACTGTGCGGGACGGTGCCGGACCATCGTATTCCTCTTATCCTGAGGAACCTCAGACTGTGAGGGACGGTGCCGGACCATCGTATTCCTCTTATCCTGAGGAACCTCAGACTGTGCGGGACGGTGCCGGACCATCGTATTCCTCTTACCGTGAGGAACCTCAGACTGTGAGGGACGGTACTGTCCTTCCAACAGATAAGAGGTTTTTCTGTCCTGAGTGCGGGAAGTGTTTCCGTTTTAAATCCCATCTTATAGTGCATAAAAGATCTCACACAGGTGAGAAGATAAATTGCTGTCCTGAGTGCGGGAAATGTTTTTTAGCGAAATCCAATCTTTACAGACATCAGCGATCTCACACGGGTGAGAAGAAATATTCCTGTTCTGAATGTGAGAAACGTTTTTCAGAGAAGTGCAATCTTTACAGACATCTGAGATATCACACGGGTGAGAGGCAGTATACCTGTTCTGAGTGTGGGAAATGTTTTGTGCAAAAAACAGATCTTGTCACACATCAGAGGTGTCACACAGGGGAGAAGCCGTATTCCTGTTCTAAGTGCAGAAAATGTTTTGTACAAAAATCAAATCTTGTCTCACATCAAAAGTCTCACATGAATGAGAATCCGTATTCCTGTCCTGAGTGCGGGAAATGTTTTTCAGAGAAGTGCAATCTTTACAGACATCAGAGATTGCACACAGGTGAGAAGCCGTATTCCTGTCCTGAGTGCGGGAATTTTTTTTCGAGAAAGTCGCATCTTTTCATACATCAGAGATCTCACACGGGTGAAAAACCGTATTCCTGTCCTGAGTGCGGGAAATGTTTTTCACAGAAGTCACATCTTTACAGACATCAGAGATTGCACACATCAAGGAGAAGCCGTATTCCTGTCCTGAGTGAGGGAATTGTTCCTCACTGAAGTCCTGTCTTCCTGTACATCAGGGGTCCCACACAACCCTCGAGGTGTATTAGTGAGTGTGGGAAATGTATATGAATGTTGCTGGACATGTGGGGAAGAAGCACACCCTGATATACACCTCAGATATACTCCATGGCTGATCTTCATCATGTAAGAAACAGTTGATAAGGAGATCAGAGATCACCAAAGACATGGATGAAGTGTTGTACCGTGTTGGCCATTGATAGCAGAAGAAAAATAAAAATGGAGTCATTACCTCTCATTGGCTGAGTACATTTTGTGGTGTAAACTCTTGCAAGAGGTCTGTTTTCTCAAGTCGTCTTCCAGGACGAAACGCGTTAACCCCACCACTTAAAAGGCAGTCCTCTGGACCTTTTAAAATAAAAAAAAATGGAGCCATTATCTCTCATTGTCTGAGTACATTTTGTGGTGGAAGATTTCACAAACACAGGTCTAAAAAATAGTTGAATAAATGTGACACGTTTGCTTAGCCATGGTGAAGTTTGTCCGTATTTTATTTCATACAGTGATTTCCTATGATCATCAGCTCCATCTAGTGGCCATAAAGTAGTATTGCTATTTTTCCTGATACAGGTATTTATGGAAAAATACAGAATTATAGCCACTAGATGGAGCTGATGATCATAGGAAACCACTGTGTTAATTAAAATACGGCCAGATTTTGTCACGGCTGGGCATGGGCTGGGCTTGTCAGCTAATATTTGAGAAATGGACCTCTCAGCTTCCTTTGTCAGGTATGGATTCATACAAATTCCTGAGATCGTACGCATGTCTTTGTGAGTACAGTGGTCATTGAAGAACATAAGCTAATTAAACCAACAATATTAAACCAACCATTGAATTAAAGCCCAACTCCGAACAAAAAAAAGTTTTCCCATACAGTTGAGCTGTGATCAGCTGCTGGCTTTGTCTAGGGGGTGAGGAGATATCCTTTTACTCACCTGATCCTTCATTCCACCAAAAAACGGCACTCCCCCCACTGTCCAGCGGTGGACTGTTCCTGATCTAAAGACCCAGTTCTGGCCTTCATGACATCAAAAAATAGTCCACAACTCAAGGCTGCTGGAGCGCGGGGGCACCGGACCAGTCTTGTGCATGGAGGATCGGAGGATTAGGTAAGTATATCTCTCTTCTCCTTTCTTTCCGAGGCTGCAGGCTTGGATACGGGTCTAGTATGGATTTTGGTAAGGATCCTCCACCTTTTTTCTTGTTGTTTTGTGTGGGGTTAACCCTTAAGATTCATACTTCAACCCCAAGGATCTGGTATGAAGTTTAGGGGGACACGCCACACTGCCCCAATGTTCGAATTCACCTAGCTGGGAATACTCCACTGACGGCTGAATGAGATAGGCGGGGACGTATCGCTGGGTGCCGGAATGACCTTAGCCACTGACTCTATTAGAGATAAGGTGAACTGCCCTGGGCTCAGTACAATCAGGATTCGGTGAACATCTAAAACAGGCGTATTAAATTCAAATTCATAAAGGTCCGATCAGTAAAATTTCTTCCATCAGAGGGCCGAATCCCATGTTTGTCCAATGATTCAGGTCCTCACACCATAGCCCCCTCTATTCTTATATCACAATCCTGTTCTTACATCAGTGTCCTCTGCCCCTTTACAGGAGTGTTCTGAACCCCACCTTTCACATCACCCCCTACCCCAGTAGTGTCCTCTGCCCCTCTCACATCACCTCCACTGCCCCTCTCACATCACCTCCACCCCACAGTAGTGTCCTCTGCTCCTCTCACATAACCCCCTACACCAGTAGTGTCCTCTGCCCCTCTCACATCACCTCCACCCCACAGTAGTGTCCTCTGCCCCACTTACATAACCCTCTAGACCAGTAGTGTCCTCTGCCCCTCTCTCATCACCTCCACCCCACAGTAGTGTCCTCTGCCCCTCTCACATAACCCCCTACACCAGTAGTGTCCTCTGCCCCTCTCACATCACCTCCACCCCACAGTAGTGTCCTCTGCCCCTCTCACATAACCCCCTACACCAGTAGTGTCCTCTGCCCCTCTCACATAACCCACTACACCAGTAGTGTCCTCTGCCCCTCTCACATCACCTCCACCCCACAGTAGTGTCCTCTGCCCCTCTCACATCACCTCCTCCCCACAGTAGTGTCCTCTGCCCCTCTCACATCACCTCCACCCCACAGTAGTGTCCTCTGCCCCTCTCTCATCACCTCCACCCCACAGTAGTGTCCTCTGCCCCTCTCACATAACCCCCTACACCAGTAGTGTCCTCTGCCCCTCTCACATCACCTCCACCCCACAGTAGTGTCCTCTGCCCCTCTCACATCAACTCCACCCCACAGTAGTGTCCTCTGCCCCTCTCACATCACCCCCCCCTCCACCCACAGTGTTGTCCTCTGCCCCTTTCACATCACCTCCCCGCAGTAGTGTCCTCCTCTGCCCCCCTCCCCTACAGTAGTGTCCTCTGCCCCCCTCCCCAACAGTAGTGTCCTCTGCCCCCTCCCCAACAGTAGTGTCCTCTGCCCTATTCACATCACCCCTCCCTTTACCTTTCCCTATCAACAGCACTTCCCCCCTAACAGCATTGCTCTCTGTCCCTTTACATCACCTCCCCTCCCCCCACCATAGTAGGGTTCTCTGTCCCTTCACATTATCCTCTCTACCCACAGTAGTGTCCTCTGCCCCTCTCACATCACTTCCACCCCACAGTAGTGGTGTCCTCTGCCCCTCTCACATCACCCCTTCCCCCCTGGAGTGTCCTCTGCCCCTCTCACATCAACTCCACCCCACAGTAGTGTCCTCTGCCCCTCTCACGTCACCCCCCCTCCACCCACAGTGGTGTCCTCTGCCCCTTTCACATCACCTCCCCGCAGTAGTGTCCTCCTCTGCCCCCTCCCCAACAGTAGTGTCCTCTGCCCCCCTCCCCAACAGTAGTGTCCTCTGCCCCCCTCCCCAACAGTAGTGTCCTCTGCCCCATTCACATCACCCCTCCCTTTACCTTTCCCTATCAACAGCACTTCCCCCCTAACAGCATTGCTCTCTGTCCCTTTACATCACCTCCCCTCCCCCCACCATAGTAGGGTTCTCTGCCCCTTCACATTATCCTCTCTACCCACAGTAGGGTTCATTGCCCCTTTCCATCCCCCCCCCCCCCAGTAGTGTCCTCTGTCCCTCTCACATCACCTTTCCCCACAGTAGTGTCCTCTGCCCCTGTCACATTAACACCCCCCCACGGTAGTGTCCTCTGCCCCATTAACATCACCCCTCCCTTTACATTGCCTTCTCAATGGCACTACCCCCCCCCCCAACAGCAGTGCTCCCTGTCCCTTTATATCACCCCCTCCCACAGTAAGGCTCTCTGCCCCTTTACATCATGTTCACATCAAGTATCCCCTGCTCCCTCATCCTTCAGAGCCAGGTACTCTGCCACCCCCTCATTCCGCTACCTGACAGGTACACAGAGCAGAGAGCGAGAGGCAGGACAGATTGAGGGGGCGAGAGGCACAGTAGCACTGCATAGAGGGTGGGAGCAGGATCTATTGCGTATTAATAAACTGGTGATTAATTGCTAGGACTGCTCTGTGTCCTAGCAACCAATTACCTGCTAGTTAATCTGCAAAGGTATCTCGGGCAGCTCCTGCCCTCCATGCAGTGCTACTGTGCCTCTCATTCTTGATCCATCATTCTTCCCACTCTCTGCTGTGATAAAGACAGCGACCGGGCTTGGGGGACAGAACTAGCTCCTAAATGGCATGACCATGGGTCCACATGGGACAGCAACTTGACTGGAATCCAGACTGGAGTCTACCATTTAGTGATGTCGGATCTAGAGGTTCAAATACTGAACCTGACCCCTGTGAAATCAATCGGAAGCAAATAAAAAAATGCCAATTTTCTGGGCTAATAGACAGAAATGTGAGACCCCCCCAGGAAATCTATACCAGACCCCGATACGAGCTTGCAGTCCGACTGGCAAGGAGGAGGGGGACCAAAGTGTGATGAAGTGTACCACACCAGGCTACATTCCTTCAAGAGGGGGGTGCCATGCCAAGGAGGGACCTTCCCTGGCAAACCACCTTGCCCCCATGTTGGGGAAGACAAGGGCCTCGTCTCCACAAGACCACAACCCTGGCTGTGGTTGTTGGGACCTGTGGGCAAGGGGCTTATTGGAAGCTGGAAATAGCTTAAATAGTATGGGGCACTGAGATTTCGCCCCACCATGTGAATAAGCATGGGGTACTTAACTGTAACACTAGCTGAATGACAGCCACCTAAGGTGTTATCAGCTATGTAAAGGAAGGGTAGGGATAGTGGTGTCATCATAGTTCAAACATGGCCTGTGGCCATATTTTGTCAGTGATGTCACCGCTAACCCTTCCCAATTGTTCCTAGGGGCATGGTGGTTGAAAGTGCCCACCCCCTTCTGCCGAACAGGGGGTCAGAAGAGCCAACAATCATTTGAAACCTCCATCTCATCTTTCCTTTATAAAAGCTAAATCCCGGGCTCATTCCTAGTAACCAGTGTAGTGGTCCTTTACATTAGTGTAGCGATACCCCCGTAGGAGCTGCTGGTTTAATTTTGGGCCTTGCACATTTCCATATGTTCATCTCAGGGGTTCTCCTTGAAGAGTTGTCCAGAAGAAAGTTCGCACAACACAAAGTCTCTTTCAAGGGGTTTATTCATTAAAGTTTCCAACAGAGGAGGGTGAAGGGATGGGGAGGACTCAGGTACCTTACTTGCGGATCACAGGTATTTTCTTAGGTCCAGAGGAACAACTGTCTCCACGCTGGACTCAGCAACCACCGGATAGGCCCACTATCACTGGCCTAGCAACCGGTGCGTAGCTCGATCACATATAGTCTCTACCACGGACTTGTGAAAATAGAATTTGCTCAATAGTCTCTGCCACAGACTTGTGCAACCACTCACTGGGTTACCTTCTGATGAAAAGAACACAGCTCTCAGTGCCAGGATCTTTCAGCCATTCCGGCACCACTGTGAGGTAGATTTTGATCTGGATACATCCTCCAATTGAGGCCTCAATTGCTCGGTCCCTTCCCGCAAGCAAGGCAACACAGGATCATCCCTGGATCAGTAGGCCCCCAGTGACTCCTGGGCCTACATCTCAGTAACGGAGCCTCAGGCCAATGTGGCCCCGAGGCGGAGACTGCCAGCGCATCCCTGAGGCCAGGAGGGCCCTCAGGTCGGGATCGGGAGACGCCCACCACCAACAAACGAACGACCCACAAAATGGTGTCTGTCCCTTAAGTACTCCCTCCCAGAATGCACAGCTGGTTGACCACACCCCCTGGGCTTTTTCTGGGAAAGAGATACCCAATGCATCCAGCCTGTTGCCTTTCCAACCCTGACCAGTGGTGACAGCGACACCCACCATCAGGGGGAAAATCATGCAACCAGCTGAACTAAAACAGAAGTATAATTTGAACACAATCCTTCTGAGCCAAATTATTGCTCAGACAACTATAATTTTAACACATAGCGCCCACTCATTGGGAGCAGGGCACTACATTAGTGACCAATTGGAGAATGACCCCCTTATATCAGTGGTCAGTGGGAGAAGGAAATTCTTACCTTGCCATAAAAATGGAAATACTAACCCCCTTAAAGATCATTCATAGCAGTTGTTACTGAGAGATATACTGAGGCGATTTGCCATCTAGATAAAGGAAGGCCCGTAGACGTGGTGTATCTAGATAAAGGAAGGCCCGTAGACGTGGTGTATCTAGATAAAGGAAGGCCCGTAGATGTGGTGTATCTGGATAAAGGAAGGCCCGTAAGACGTGGTGTATCTGAATTTTGCAAAAGCATTTGACACAGTTCCCCATAAACGTTTACTGTACAAAGTAAGGTCCGTTGGCATGGACCATAGGGTGAGTACATGGATTGAAAACTGGCTACAAGGGCGAGTTCAGAGGGTGGTGATAAATGGGGAGTACTCAGAATGGTCAGGGGTGGGTACTGGGGTCCCCCCAGGGTTCTGTGCTGGGACCAATCCTGTTTAATTTATTCATAAACGACCTGGAGGATGGGGTAAGCAGTTCAATCTCTGTATTTGCGAACGATACTAAGCTAAGCAGGGCAATAACTTTTCCGCAGGATGTGGAAACCTTGCACAAATGAATGGGGTGGGCAACTACATGGCAAATGAGGTTTAATGTAGAAAAATGTAAAATAATGCATTTGGGTGGCAAAAATATGAATGCAATCTATACACTGAGGGGAGAACCTCTGGGGGAATCTTGGATGGAAAAGGACCTGGGGGTCCTATTAGTTGATGGGCTCAGCAATGGCATGCAATGCCAAGCTGCTGCTAACAAAGCAAACAGAATATTGGCATTAAAAAGGGGATTAACTCCAGAGATAAAACGATAATTCTCCCGCTCTACAAGACTCTGGTCCGGCCGCACCTGGAGTATGCTGTCCAGTTCTGGGCACCAGTCCTCAGGAAGGATGTACTGGAAATGGAGCGAGTACAAAGAAGGGCAACAAAGCTAATAAAGGGACCGGAGGAGATTAGTTATGAGGAAAGGTTGTGAGCACAGAACTTATTCTCTCTGGAGAAGAGACGCTTGAGAGGGGATATGATTTCAATTTATAATTGCCGTACTGGTGTGGTGACCCCACAATAGGGATAAAACTTTTTTGTGGAAGGGAGTTTAACAAGACACGTGGCCACTCAGTAAAATAAAATAAAAGAGGTTCAACCTTAAACTATGTAGACTCTGTAGAAGGTTCTTTACTGCAATGCCGCGTACACACGATTGGAATTTCCAACAACAAATGTTCGATGGGAGCTTGTTGTCGGAAATTCTGACCGTGTGTATGCTCCATCGGATATTTGCTGTTGGAATTTCCGACAACAAAAATTTGAGAGCTGGTTCTCAAATTTTCCAACAACAAAATCCGTTCTCGTAAATTCCAAGCGTGTGTAGACAATTCCGACGCACAAAATTCCACGCATGCTCTGAATCAAGTACGAGACTGAAGCGCTCAGTCTGGTAAAACTAGTGTTTGTAATGGAGATAGCACATTCGTCACGCTGTAACGGACTGAAAAGCACGAGGCTGAAAAGCGCGAATCGTCTCTCACCAAACTTCTACTAACATGAGATTAGCAGAAGGAGCCCAAAGGGTGGCGCACTTGGTATTGAACTTCCCTTTTATAGTGCCGTTGTACGTGTTGTACGTGACCGCGTTCTTGGCGATAGGAATTTTCGACAACATTTGTGCAACCGTGTGTATGCAAGACAAGTTTGAGCCAACATCCGTTGGAAAAAAATACCACGGTTTTGTTGTCGGAATGTCTGATTGTGTGTACGCGGCATTAGAGTGACAAGAATGTGGAATTCCCTTCCACAGGCGGTGGTCTCAGCGGGGAGCATCAATAGTTTCAAAAACCTATTAGATAAGAACCTGAATGACCACAACATACAGGGATATACAATGTAATACTGACATATAATCACACTCAGAGGATGGACTTGTGCCTTTTTTCAACCTCACCAACTATGTAACTATATATACATTGTTCATTGCTCAAGGATCTCCTAGAAACCTTTGGGGGAACCCTGAGAAAGGCTGAACTAGGCAGCTATATATTTCTATCTAGGGCTTTTTTTTTTCAGAAAATAGGTGCAGGAACTCAATTACGACCCCCCCCCCCCCGAAAACCCCCTCACACACACTCCAAACCTCATCACATAGTGGGTTAATAGTGTGGTTAAATTTCACTAACAGTGGAAGGGTCTTAAGGGGCATTAAACACCATGAGTGCATTACATACAGAGTGTAAAGTTTGGGGGGGCACTACAAAGAGGGTACAGAGTTCAGCCTTCTTCCACAGCCGCTTACCTCTGCATCCCCCATCCACATCCCACTTTCACCCATCCTCAGCTCTGACATCTCCATGCAACCCCCACCTTCCTTAAAAGCTCCACCATCGTCCACGTATCTTACTTTTGTTGCTGTATTAAGCTGAAGCACCCAGCCGGCTCTAGTACCTCCACTACAGGTGACTTCTGTGTTTACAGTAGGGTGACCAGACATCCCCAGGTTTCAGGGGATAGTCCCCGGATTGAGGACACTGTCCCCGGTCCAAGTATGTCCCCGGTTTTGTCCCCAGATTTGAATTGAACAGGGGCTGGGGCAATTTCAAAGACAGTCAGTGCAGAGTAAAATAAAAAAAAATCTAAATTACACCCCTGCTTTCCCGCTCCTACTATCTTAGTGGGGTGTATTTCTTTCCATTATCTGTGCCCCTTTCTGATGATCATGTGCTGGTCGGAGCGGAGGGAATATTTCTTCAGTTTCGGGTGCATGCCCATTCAGCTCCGCTCCGAAGTTCTGCCTTGGCCCAAGTACCGGCCAGCCGCCTGCCTGCTTATTTTCTTGCCTTACCTGGCGGAGTGATCTTCCTCCGCTCCCCACCCAGTAGTAGCCGGGGCCCAGAGGGTAAGACTTGACAGGCAGTGAGGCGGGCGGCGACGGGAAGAGAGTCGCCGATTGCCGCCATTACTAGTAAAAATAAAAATTTGTCCCCGGATTTCATTTTAAAAATCTGGTCACCTTAGTTTACAAGTGATAGTGGTAGGCAGAGAGCCTGAGCCAAAGGTGGTGGAACTGAGTTCCACCAAGTTCCAGCTGAAAAAAGCCCTGTTTCTATCCCCATTGGTGGGAGTGGAGATGACCCCATCTATAAGGATATAAAGTACATACACACACAGCACAAGGCCGTGTTCACACTACGAGACGTTTCTCGGGGCTGCAGTTCCTCTAAACTCCACAAGATGGTGATCTCACTTCTATCCAGACAGAACGTCTCTATGGAAAACAGGAAGTGATGTCAGGTACAGACAGGAAGTTCCGGGTGAGAGGTGAGTCTGGAGGAAGTAGAGAGAAGACATTGCTGGAAGTGGTAGCAGAGAAGGTAATAAGATCTTATATTCTATTTACACCCAGTAACCCCCCCCGTCATGTCCGTCCTCTTCCTCCATAGTCACTGTGACGTCTTTTATCTCCAGCAAATGATGATACACACATATGGGGGGCAGTAGTTCTTAAATGTTCAGCAAACTTTTAGATTTTTTTTTCCAAAGGTATCCGTCTACAAGGAAACCTGTTTGGGTCAAACGGCTGCACGAAAAACAATGGATGAGGCCCGGAGTCACATGTCGGAGAGGATACTAAACCTCACCCTGGAGATCATCTACCTGCTGACCGGAGAGGTGAGGAGGATTCTGGGAGGTCACATGACATCACTCTTATCTCTATTAATAAAACACAGACCTGACCGGAGAGGTGAGGAGGATTCTGGGATTCTAACATGATATTCCTATTGGTTCTCCAATACAGAGATTTCCTCTTGTGAAGTCAGGTGATCCTATGACCATCACAGTGCCTCCATGTGACTCCCTAAAGCCTGAGAGACACAACATGGAGAAGATTCTAGAAGTCACCAAGAAGATGATGGAGCTGCTGACAGGAGAGGTGAGCGGTGCCGGGAATTCTGGGACATTATCCAGTAACAGACAAGGGATGTGTCTGGATGGTGACTGTATCATTGTGTGTGTCAGGTTCCTATAAGGTGTCAGGATGTCACTGTCTATTTCTCCATGGAGGAGTGGGAGTATTTAGAAGGACACAAGCAGTGGTGGCTGGTGCTCTATTTTTTTTTTGGGGGGGGGGGGTTGTGGCAAACAAACCTTCCCCCCCCCGCCAGCCCCACTCACAAGCCCACCACCCCATCCAGCTTCTCCTCCTGGCCAATCCGGTCTCAGGACCTGCTTCCTGTCCTGATTGGCCGTGATGAGAAGCAGGACGACAATGTGAATGTTGATTCACTATTGTTACAAGTGGGTGGGCGTAGTGCTCTGCGCCCCGAGCCTACCCTTTTTAAAGCCGATTAGAGCCTCCGGCTCTAATCATGTGCTTTAAAAAGAAAAAAAAGACCCCTATTGAAATCCATGCGTCCGGCGCCCTGCATAGGGATTAGGGGGGAGGCTTCTGGATGGGCCGCCGCTTTACACAAGGATCTCTACAAGGACGTCATGATGGAGAATCAGCCGCCCCTCACATCACCGGGTAAGAGGAGACTTTATTGTAAAGGAGAGAGCAGTACGGAGGCTCCACCTACATCCCCCATCATCTGATAAACACATAGAAACAATGTATTCAGTCAGTGTGTGTGTTTCCTACAGATGGATCCAGTAATGGGAACCCACCAGAGAGATGTCCCCGTCCTCTGTATTCCCGGGATTCCACACAGGAAGGTCACACCATCCCTCACCATCATCAGATTTTTGGGATGGGGTATCTAGAACCTAGACTCATAGAGATAATATGTGGATTTATTATGTGAGCTTATATTTTACAGTTGATATATTTTCTTTCAATTTTCTTGCCTTAGGGCGAAGATTTGATAGATCTAAAAGTTGAGGTTAAAGTAGAAGAAGAGATGTATATGATAGATGATCAGCAGCCTATGGAGGAGGATGGAATAACGGGGACATTTATAGAGGAGGACACTCCTACAGAGATCAGCACAGGTGAGTCATTTAACACTATCTTGTGCATTCTTTAGTCCAGATACTATATAGTCTTATCTGTTGTATCTTATACAATATGTTGTGATAATGAGGGAGGAGTCAATAACCCAATGATGGAGGTCTTCAGGATCAGTCCAGTCTTCATCTTGGTTGTTCTCCCCCCATCCTCACTCTCTGACCTTTGGTGGGGCTCAGCCCCGCTGTTATTCATGACTAAATAAGGAAGTGCAGAACTTCTTGTGTTGGGAAGATGGCAATGAGTGATAGGGGGGTGGGGACACTCGTCCTATAATCCCCTCATCACTGTCACTCCTATAAAAGACAGTTCTCGTTGTTTCCTCACTCTCTGACTAAGGTCCATGAATAAAGAAATGATCTGGTAGGAGATCAGAGGACCCATTTACTAGTTACCTTGAGGTGGGAATTGTAAGATCCTCAGAGACAAATCTGCCTGATGTGGGCGGAGTCCTGGTTTAGGGGAACCAATCAGCTCATGTCTAGTAATAATCTTTGTATTTCTATTTTAGTAGATGGACGGGAGATGAGGAAAACCTCAGAGGATTGTCTCACTTTGTCTCCAGACTGTAAAGTAGAAGATGAGGACATCACACAGTATAGTCCAGGAGAAAACCCGACTACCTCAAATGTCCATCCGGCACCACACAGTGTAGATGGACCATCGTATTCCTCTTATCCTGAGGAACCTCAGACTGTGCGGGACGGTGCCGGACCATCGTATTCCTCTTATCCTGAGGAACCTCAGACTGTGCGGGACCGTGCCGGACCATCGTATTCCTCTTATCCTGAGGAACCTCAGACTGTGCGGGACCGTGCCGGACCATCGTATTCCTTTTATCCTGAGGAACCTCAGACTATGAGGGTCGGTGCCAGACGATCGTATTCCTCTTATCCTAAGAAACCTCAGACTGTGAGGGACAGTGCCGTCCTTCCAACAGATAATAGGTTTTCCTGTCCTGAGTGCGGGAAGTGTTTCCGTTTTACTTTTGATTTTAATGCACATAAAAGGTCTCAGACAAACCAAAGGCCGTTTTCCTGTTCTGAGTGCGGCAAATGTTTTGCACAAGAATCAAATCTCGTCAAACATCAAAGGTATCACATGGGTGAGAAGCCGTATTCCTGTCCTGAGTGTGGGAAATGTTTTCTAAACAAGTCCAGTCTTCTCAGACATCAGAGATTGCACACGGGGGAAAAGCCGTATCCCTGTCCTGAGTGCGGGAAATGTTTTTCAAGGAAGTCACATCTTTTCACACATGAGAGATCTCACACGGGTGAGAAGCCGTATTGCTGTTCTGAATGTGGGAGATGTTTTTCAGACAAGTCCTCTCATAACAGACATCAGAAATCTCACACGGGAAGAAGCCACTTCCCCTTTCTGGGTGAAGGAATTGTTCCTCACTGAAAGTCCTGTCTTCCTGTACATCAGGGGTCCCACACAACCCTTGAGGTGTATTAGTGCCTTGAGTGTGGGAAATATCTTGTATATAAATGTTGCTGGACATGTGGGGAAGAAGCACACCCTGATATACACCTCAGATATACTCCATGGCTGATCTTCATCATGTAAGAAACAGTTGATAAGGAGATCAGAGATCACCAAAGACATGGATGAAGTGTTGTACCGTGTTGGCCATTGATAGCAGGAGAAAAATAAAAATGGAGTCATTACCTCTTATTGGCTGAGTACATTTTGTGGTGTAAACTCTTGCAAGAGGTCTGTTTTCTCAAGTCGTCTTCCTGGACGAAACACGTTAACCCCACCACTTAAAAGGCGGTCCTCTAGGCCTTTTAAAATAAAAATGGAGTACTGTATTTATTGGCGTATAACACTCACTTTTTTACCCTGAAAATAGAGGGTAAACTGTGCCTGCGTGTTATGCGCAGGGGGCTATGGAAAGTTTTTTTTCCTGAAACTTCCCTCTTAAAGTTAGGGTGCGTGTTATACGCCTGTGCGTGTTATACGCCGATAAATACGGTAATTACCTCTCATTGGCTGAGTACATTTTGTGGTGTAAACTCTTGAAAGAGGTCTTTTTTTCTCAAGTCGTCTTCCAGGACGAAACACGTTAGCTCCACCACTTAAAAGGCGGTCTTCTAGGCCTTTTAAAATAAAAATGTAGTCATTACCACTCAATGGCTGAGTACATGTTGTGGTGGAAGATTTCACAAACACTTACAGGTCTGTTTGAAAAAAAATAGTTGAATAAATGTGACACGCATTTACTCCACTTTAACAGATATTGGCCGTATTTTTTTCTATACAGTGATTTCCTATGATTGTCAGCACCATCTAATGGCCATAAATGTACCTTTTACTTTTCTCCTTTTCCCCCATTTTCTATGCTGTGGGATCTTTTCTACAATACTTTGTTATAATAATGTAACACGTTGTGTATTGTATTGTACGAAAACTAATAAAGACTCCGCCTCCACATTCTAGACAAGTCATTTTCCTGACTAATCGGATTTCTACCTTTTACTATTTCCTGTTTTTTTCTTTTTACTGCAATCTTGTTTAAAGTAAAATAATAATAAAACGTGAAGAAATATTTTGTGTGTTGGTGCAATAATCCCCAAACTTCTGTATCCAAACATTGCTCATAGGTGACGCTTTAATAATCTTTACAGTTCGTCAGTGTAGTGTGAATTATAAATATTGGGCCTGGAATTGTTCCTGTCACTCCAGTGTGTACGGGGATATGTAACGTGTGTTTGATATGTAGGTGCCCACAACATATGCGGGCATGTAGGAGCTCCAAAGTTTGGGCTGAATGGGGTTTAAGTGCTCGGGTGTAACTTTACTTTTATATATTTCTTTTCACCTAACTTTATTACTTTCTCTTTAACCACTTGACGCCCAATGATGTCATATGACCTCTTCCCCTCCCACCGCCCTCTGGTGCTTCTACCGGCTCGCCCGTGCGAGACGGGGAAGGAATCTGGCGGCGGCGGAAGGTCACCATAGAGAATACCATGGACCAGATGGTCTCCAGCAGTCTCTATGACCTTCGGAGACTGGGCGGGACGTTACGTCACGTCCGGCCTATTTGGCTGGGAAGCTGAGATCGTTTTTTTTTTTTTTTTTTTTTTTTATCTCAATCTTTTCAGGCTAGAGGAGAGATGTGGGGTCTATCATGCCCGATTCCTATTACAAGGGATGTTTACATCCCTTGTAATAGGAATAAAAGTGATAAAAAAAAAAAAAGAAAAGTGTCAAAATATAAAAATAACTGTAAAATAAACAATAATTTATTTATTTTTTAACCACTTCAGCCCCGGAAGAATTTGCTGCCCAATGACCGGGCCATTTTTTTGCGATTCAGCACTGCGTCGTTTTAACTGACAATTGTTCGGTCGTGCGACGTGGCTCCCAAACAAAATTGACGTCCTTTTTTTTTCCCACAAATAGAGCTTTCTTTTGGTGGTATTTGATCACCTCTGCGGTTTTTGTTTTTTGCGCTATAAACAAAGATAGAGCGACAATTTTGAAAAAAAATCAATATTTTTTTTACTTTTTGCTATAATAAATATCCCCAAAAAATATATAAAAAAAACATTTTTTTTCCTCAGTTTAGGCTGATACGTATTCTTCTACATATTTTTGGTAAAAAAAAAAATTGCAATAAGCGTTTATTGATTGGTTTGCGCAAACGTTATAGCGTCTACAAAATAGGGGATAGTTTTATGGCATTTTTATTATAATTTTTTTTTTTTTAATATTATTGGCGGCGACCTGCGATTTTTATTGTGGCGGATACATCGGACACTTTTGACGCTATTGTGGGACCCTTGTCATTTATACAGCGATCAGTGCTATAAAAATGCACTGATTACTGTGTAAATGGCAGGGAAGGGGTTAGCCACTAGGGGGCAAGGAGGGGGTTAAGTGTGTCCTAGGGAGTGATTCTAACTGTGTGGGGGATGGGCTACCAGTGACAAGACATTGATCACTGCTCCCGATGACAGGGAGCAGTAGATCACTGTCCTGTCCCTAGGCAGAACAGGGAAATGCTTTGTTTACATAGGCATCTCCCCGTTCTGCCTCTCTGTGACACGATCGCGGGCACCCGGCGGACATCGAGTCCACGGGTCCTGCGGGCACGGTCACGGAGCTCGGTGCGTGCATGCCCACTAGGCGGCAGATTTAAAGCAACGTACAGGCACGTTGCTTTGCATGCCCATGCCATTCTGCTGACGTATATCTACGTTAGGCAGTTGGCAAGTGGTTAAAACACCCCGTCCCTGTGTGCTCAAACACAGAAGCGAACTCATATGTACGTTGCGTCCGCATATGTAAACAGCGTTTGACTACTTAAGGACCAGCCGCCGTCGTTATACGGCGGTACTTTGACGTTAAATATCGTTGTTATGACAGCAGCAGCTATCTGCCATAACCCCGGTATTTTTAAAAAGGACGCGTGGCTGGCTTTCTGATAAAAGTGGTCTTAGCGGCTAATTCGCCGCAAGATAACTTTTATCGGCGGCAGGAGAGGTGCCCATCCCCCCTCTTTCCGCGCTCCGAATGTCTCCGTCGCTTACCAGAGTTGTCGGCAGCGGTGGAGATGATCGCGAGATGATGGCCCCCACTCGGGTCCATAGCATTGGAGGGGCGGAAGCGACTTCAAAAGTCCCTTCCGCCCAATGCTCTTAAAGGGGAATTGTTTCTTTTTTTTTTTCAAATTACATAAAAATTATTTTTTATTGCATTTTAGTGTAAATATGAGGTGTGAGGTCTTTTTGACCCCCAGATCTCATATGAAAGAGGTCCTGTCATGCTTTTTTCTATTACAAAGAATGTTTACATTCCTTGTAATAGGAATAAAAGTGACCTAAATGTTTTTTTAGAAGGACAGTGTAAAAATAGAAAGTAAAATAAATAATTTTTTTTTTTTTTTTCAAGCGCCCCGTCCCTCCGAGCTCACACGCAGAAACGAACGCATACGTAAGTTGCGCCCGCATATGAAAACAGTGTCCAAACCACACATGTGAGTTTGTCGCCATTCCACGGGTGGGCGCAATTTTGAAGCGTGACATGTTGGGTATCAATTTTACTCGGCGTAACGTTATCTTTCACAATATAAAAAAAATGGGCTAACTTTACTGTTGTTTTATTTATTAAGTCAAAAAAGTGTATTTTTTTCCCCAAACAAATTGCGCTTGTGCAAATACGGTGTAACATAAAGTATTGCAACGACCACCATTTTATTCTCTTAGAGGGGCAGTTGCTTAGCAACAGTAGCTGTAGCGTCGCTCTGGAATGCTTCTCTATAGGACGGCTGGGCTGGAGAAGTGGAGTGATTCAGCGCTATTGCGCCTGTGCTGTCTCCCTAATTCTATTTGATTTTCCGGTATTTGGCAAGCTATGCAGTGGGCGCAGCCTGTCTGTTACACTTGATCGGGCGGCAGTGGCACCGTTAGAGCAGAGGTTCCCAGTGTGAGTGCCCCTCTAGATTCGGTGCCCGGGGCATGTACCCCCCTGCACCACTAGTTTCGGCAATGACGACAGTACTAATCACTATTCAGCTGTCACAATCAGGCGCCATATAACAGTGGCAACAATGCACTACAAAACAGATTTGTATAAACAGCCCATATATTTTCTCAGTTAGGCATCCTAGCTACAGTACAAGTTTACATGGGAGAGCCTGCCTGGAACTGTGTGCAGAAGGCGCTGGACTAGGAAGGTGGGGCTGATATGGCTAAGGATTGGTGGTGCAGAGAAGGCCCTGGATTGGGGGTGCAGAGGAGACCCTGGACTGGAGGGGTGCTGAGGAGACCCTGGGCTGGGGGGGGGGGCTGGTACAGAGGAGACCATGGGTTGGGGGGTGCAGAGGAAACCCTGGACTGGGGGGTGCAGAGAAGACCCTGAGCTGAGGAAGATCTGGTGCAGAAGAGGCCCTGGGTGGAGGGGTGCAGAGGAGGCCCTGGACTGAGAGGGGGTGGTGCAGAGGTGACCCTGGACCTGGGGGTGCAGGGGAGGCCCTGGGCTGAGGGAGAGCTGGTGCAGAAGAGGCCCTGGGTGGAGGGATGCAGAGGAGGCCCTGGGCTGAGAGGGGGTGGTGCAGAGGTGACCCTGGACCTGGGGGTGCAGGGGAGGCCCTGGGCTGAGGGAGAGCTGGTGCAGAAGAGGCCCTGGATGGAGGGGTGCAGAGGAGGCCCTGGACTGAGAGAGGGTGGTGCAGAGGTGACCCTGGACCTGGGGGGTGCAGAGGAGGCCCTGGACTTGAGGGGGTGCAGAGGAGACCCTGGGCTGAGGGAGAGCTGGTGCAGAAGAGGCCCTGGGTGGAGGGGTGCAGAGGAAACCCTGGACTGGGGGATGCAGAGGAGACCCTAGACTGAGGTAGGGGTGCAGTGGAGGGCTTGGACTAGAAAAAGGTTGGTGTGGCAAAGACCCTGGATTAGGAGAGTGGAAGTGCAGCGGAGACCCTGGACTGGGGTGATGCAGAGAAGACCCCGGACTGGGGAAGGGGGGTGGTACAGAGGAGACCCTGGACTAGGGGAAGGGGGTGGTGCAGAGGAGACCCTGGACTGGATGGGGGGGGGGGGTGCAGAGGAGGCCCTGGACTAGAAAATGGTTGGTCTGGCAAAGCCCCTTGATTAGGAGAGGGGATTGGAGTCTCCCTCTATTGGTGGCCAGAAGTAGGGCAGGCTGTGAATGTGTGTCACAGCCAGTCTTACTTGCTTAGAATAAACCCCTCCATAAACCAAGTCAAGGACCACACCCTGGTTAGCTAGCCACCATGGGCATGTTTTCCCATGAAAGATTATGGGAGAAAGACCCCCTTATATCAGTGGTCAATGTTGTGGTCCCTTATGTTGGTGACCAATGAGAGAAGGATCCCCTTATATCAGTGTTCACTGTCGTGGTCCATTACTTTGGTGACCAATGGGTGAAGGACCCCCTTATATCAGTGGGAGAACAATGTTTTACATCATCATCAGTGAGAAAACTTCCTCCCTTGGAGATTATTTCTCTGTTCATAATAGATATTTTAGGGATCTTCAATCTGCCACCTTGAGAACCCTGTGTGTCATTTAACTTCTATTACACAGTGCCAGGACCCAGCACTGTCATACAATACATACCCACACAGCACAAGGCCGTGTTCACACTAGGAGATGTTTCTCTGGGGGGTGCAGTCTCTCTGAGCTCCACAAGATGGTGATCTCACTTCTACACAGACAGAAAGTCTCTATGAATGACAGGAAGTGATGTCAGTACAGACAGGAAATTGCATGTGCTACGAAGTAGAGAGGGGGAGATTGCTGGACCTAGAAGAGATAATGAGATATTATTTTATATTTACAAGAAACACCAAGTAATTCTTACTTTAATTTTCCAAAATTATCTCTCTATAAGAAATCCTGAATAGATAAAATGATGACACGAATTAGGATGGAGGAGGACAGCAGTTACATGACTGAGAATATACTAAACCTCACCCTGGAGATCATCTACCTGCTGACCAGAGAGGTGAGAAGGATTCTGGGAGGTCACATGACATCACTCTTATCTCTATTAATAAAACACAGACCTGACCGGAGAGGTGAGGAGGATTCTGGGAGGTCACATGACATCACTCTTATCTCTATTAATAAAACACAGACCTGACCGGAGAGGTGAGGGGGATTCTGGGAGGTCACATGACATCACTCTTATCTCTATTAATAAAACACAGACCTGACCGGAGAGGTGAGGAGGATTCTGGGATTCTAACATGATATTTCTATTGGTTCCCCAATACAGAGATTTCCTCTTCTGAAGTCAGGTGATCATATGACCATCACAGTGCCTCTATGTGACTCCCTAAAATCTGAGAGACACAACATGGAGAAGATTTTAGAAGTCACCAAGAAGATGATGGAGCTGCTGACAGGAGAGGTGAGCGGTGCCGGGAATTCTGGGACATTATCCAGTAACAGACAAGGGATGTGTCTGGATGGTGACTGTATCATTGTGTGTGTCAGGTTCCTATAAGGTGTCAGGATGTCACTGTCTATTTCTCCATGGAGGAGTGGGAGTATTTAGAAGGACACAAGGATCTCTACAAGGACGTCATGATGGAGAATAAGCCGCCCCTCACATCACCGGGTAAGAGGAGACTTTATTGTAAAGGAGAGAGCAGTACGGAGGCTCCACCTAGATCCCCCATCATCTGATAAACACATAGAAACAATGTATTCAGTCAGTGTGTGTGTTTCCTACAGATGGATCCAGTAATGGGAACCCACCAGAGAGATGTCCCCGTCCTCTGTATTCCCGGGATTCCACACAGGAAGGTCACACCATCCCTCACAGTTACAAGGTTGTTGGACGGAGCATCTAGAACATGGACTTGTGGAGATATGTGGAATTATGTGAGCTTGTATTTTATAGATGGTATTTTCTTTTCTTTTCCTGGTTTACGGTGAAGATCTGATAGATATAAAAGTTGAGGTGAAATCAGAAGAAGAAGAGGAGATGTATGTGAGGGATGATCAGCAGTCTATGGAGGAGGATGGAATAACAGGGACATTTATAGAGGAGGACACTCCTACAGAGATCAGCACAGGTGGGTCATTAACACTATCTTGTGCATTATTTAGTCCAGATAGTATATAGCAGGGATATGCAATTAGCGGACCTCCAGCTGTTGCCAAACTACAAGTCCCATGAGGCATAGCGAGACTCTGACAGCAGCAAGCATGACACCCAGAGGCATGATGGGACTTGTAGTTTTGCAACAGCTGGAGGTCCGCTAATTGCATATCCCTGGTATATAGTCTTGTTGTACATTACATAGTCCTGACTACTTCTGCTCTCTAAACAGAAAGTGATAATGAGGGAGGAGTCAATAACACAATGTTGGTGGTCTTCAGGATCAGTCCAGTCTTCATCTTGGTTCTCCCCCCATCCTCACTCTCTGACCTCTGGTGGGGCTCAGCCCCGCTGTTATTCATGACTAAATCATGGACAAAATAAGGAAGTGCAGGATTTCTTGTGTTGGGAAGATGACAATGAGTGATAGAGGGGGTGGGGACACTCGTCCTATAATCCCCTCATCACTGTCACTCCTATAAAAGACAGTTCTCGTTGTTTTCTCACTCTCTGACTAAGGTCCATGAATAAAGAAATGAACTGGGAGGAGATCAGAGGACCCATTTACTAGTTACCTTGAGGGGGGAATTGTAAGATCCTCAGAGACAAAGCTCCCTGATGTGGGCGGAGTCCTGGTTTAGGGGAACCAATCAGCTCATGTCTAGTAATAATCTTTGTATTTCTATTTTAGTAGATGGACGGGAGATGAGGAAAACCTCAGAGGATTATCTCACTTTGTCTCCAGACTGTAAAGTAGAAGATGAGGACATCACACAGTATAGTCCAGGAGAAAACCTGACTACCTCAAATGTCCATCCGGCACCACACAGTGTAGATGGACCATCGTATTCCTCTTATCCTGAGGAACCTCAGACTGTGCGGGACGGTGCCGGGCCATCGTATTCCTCTTATCCTGAGGAACCTCAGACTGTGCGGGACGGTGCCGGACCATCGTATTCCTCTTATCCTGAGGAACCTCAGACTGTGCGGGACGGTGCCGGACCATCGTATTCCTCTTATCCTGAGGAACCTCAGACTGTGCGGGACGGTGCCGGACCATCGTATTCCTCTTATCCTGAGGAACCTCAGACTGTGCGGGACGGTGCCGGACCATCGTATTCCTCTTATCCTGAGGAACCTCAGACTGTGCGGGACGGTGCCGGACCATCGTATTCCTCTTATCCTGAGGAACCTCAGACTGTGCGGGACGGTGCCGGACCATCGTATTCCTCTTATCCTGAGGAACCTCAGACTGTGCGGGACGGTGCCGGACCATCGTATTCCTCTTATCCTGAGGAACCTCAGACTGTGCGGGACGGTGCCGGACCATCGTATTCCTCTTATCCTGAGGAACCTCAGACTGTGCGGGACGGTGCCGGACCATCGTATTCCTCTTATCCTGAGGAACCTCAGACTGTGCGGGACGGTGCCGGACCATCGTATTCCTCTTATCCTGAGGAACCTCAGACTGTGCGGGACGGTGCCGGACCATCGTATTCCTCTTATCCTGAGGAACCTCAGACTGTGCGGGACGGTGCCGAACCATCGTATTCCTCTTATCCTGAGGAACCTCAGACTGTGCGGGACGGTGCCGGACCATCGTATTCCTCTTATCCTGAGGAACCTCAGACTGTGCGGGACGGTGCCGGACCATCGTATTCCTCTTATCCTGAGGAACCTCAGACTGTGCGGGACGGTGCCGGACCATCGTATTCCTCTTATCCTGAGGAACCTCAGACTGTGCGGGACGGTGCCGAACCATCGTATTCCTCTTATCCTGAGGAACCTCAGACTGTGCGGGACGGTGCCGGACCATCGTATTCCTCTTATCCTGAGGAACCTCAGACTGTGCGGGACGGTGCCGGACCATCGTATTCCTCTTATCCTGAGGAACCTCAGACTGTGCGGGACGGTGCCGGACCATCGTATTCCTCTTATCCTGAGGAACCTCAGACTGTGCGGGACGGTGCCGGACCATCGTATTCCTCTTATCCTGAGGAACCTCAGACTGTGCGGGACGGTGCCGGACCATCGTATTCCTCTTATCCTGAGGAACCTCAGACTGTGCGGGACGGTGCCGGACCATCGTATTCCTCTTATCCTGAGGAACCTCAGACTGTGCGGGACGGTGCCGGACCATCGTATTCCTCTTATCCTGAGGAACCTCAGACTGTGCGGGACGGTGCCGAACCATCGTATTCCTCTTATCCTGAGGAACCTCAGACTGTGCGGGACGGTGCCGGACCATCGTATTCCTCTTATCCTGAGGAACCTCAGACTGTGCGGGACGGTGCCGGACCATCGTATTCCTCTTATCCTGAGGAACCTCAGACTGTGCGGGACGGTGCCGGACCATCGTATTCCTCTTATCCTGAGGAACCTCAGACTGTGCGGGACGGTGCCGGACCATCGTATTCCTCTTATCCTGAGGAACCTCAGACTGTGAGGGACGGTGCCGGACCATCGTATTCCTCTTATCCTGAGGAAACTCAGACTGTGAGGGACGGTGCTGTTCTTCCAACAGATAAGTGGTTTCCCTGTACTGAGTGCTGGAAGAGTTTCCGTTTTACGTCTGGTCTTATTGCACATAACAGTTCTCAGACAGGCGAAAAGTCGTATTCCTGTCCTGAGTGCGGGAAGTGTTTTTCAGAGAAGTCCAGTCTTTACAGACATCAGAGATTGTACATGGGTGAGAAGCCACATTCCTGTCCTGAGTGCGGGAAATGTTTTTTAAAGAAGTCTTGTCTTGACAGACATCAGAGAGTGCACATGGGTGAGAAGCCTTATTCCTGTGCTGAGTGCGGGAAATGTTTTTCAACAAAGTCACATCTTTCCATACATCAGAGATCGCACACGGGTGAGACCCCGTATTGCTGTTCTGAGTGCGGGAAATGTTTTTCAGACAAGTCCACTCAAAACAGACATCAGAGACTGCACACGGGTGAGAAGCCGTATTCCTGTCCTGAGTGCGGAAAATGTTTTTCACGGAAGTCCCATCTTTTCAGACATCAGAGATTGCACACCGAGGAAAAGCCACTTCCCTGTCCTGAGTACGGGAATTGTCAGTCACAGAAGTCCTCTGTTTACAGTCATGAGATTGGACACGGAGGAGAATGAACTTTCCTGGTCTGAGTGAGGGAAATGTTCCTCACTGAAGTCTTCCTGTACATCAGGGGTCCCACACAACCCTCGAGGTGTATTAGTGAGTGTGGGAAATGTCTTGTATATGAATGTTGCTGGACATGTGGGGAAGAAGCACACCCTGATATACACCTCAGATATACTCCATGGCTGATCTTCATCATGTAAGAAACAGTTGATAAGGAGATCAGAGATCACCAAAGACATGGATGAAGTGTTGTACCGTGTTGGCCATTAATAGCAGGAGAAAAATAAAAATGGAGTCATTACCTCTCATTGGCTGAGTACATTTTGTGGTGTAAGATTTCACAAAAACTTACAGGTTCTAATTTTTTTTTAATTTTTATTTTTTTAATAGTTGAATAAATGTGACACACGTTCACTCAGCTTTGACAAATTTTCACCATATTTTTTTTTTCATACAGTGATTTCCTGTGATCTTTGGCTCCATCTCGTGGCCATAAATTTCCACTTTAATATCCAGTTTTATTTTCAATTTCCCTCATTTTCTATGGTGTGATCATTTCGACAATACTTTGTTATAATAATGTAACACGTTGTGTATTGTATTGTACGCAAATTAATAACGACTCCACATTCCAGACAAGTCATTTTCCTGACCAATCGGATTTCTACCTTTTATTATTTCCTGATTTTATTTTATTTTATTTTACTGCGATCTTGTTAAAAGTAAAATTATAATAAAACATGAACAAAAAACAAATTGTGTGTGTTGGTGGATTGATCTCAAACTTCCGTATCCAATTTTTTTTCATAAATGACGCTTTAAAAGCCTTTACAGGTCATCAGTTAAGAGTAAATTATAAATAACGGGCCTGGAATTGTTGCTCTCCCTCCGGCGTGTACGGGAATATGTAATGTGTGTAGTGCAATCAACAGTTTCATTTGTAGGTGCCCACAGCAACAGGGGTTTAAGTGCTCGGGTGTAACTTAAGTGTTATTTTTTCCACTTAACTTTATTACTTTCCTTTTAAGGGGCCAATAGCCTCCTGTGTGATGGGATATTGTTGTGAGAGGTTCTCTTTAATGAGACATCAGCGGTCTATTAGA
Organism: Rana muscosa; assembly: GCA_029206835.1. Classification (NCBI taxonomy): domain Eukaryota; kingdom Metazoa; phylum Chordata; class Amphibia; order Anura; family Ranidae; genus Rana; species Rana muscosa. Next base: position 415,391,214 of record CM055123.1, on the reverse strand, counting down.
ACAGATGTTCACTTGTCTCCCTCCTCTCCACATGGCAACATCTGCCATACCGGGCCCACAGGTGGGATAGCGAAGTCTGGGAAACATGGCTGTGGAGGTGACCAATGAATCAAGGATCTCCTTATATCAGTGGTCAGTGTAGTGGTCCATTACATTGGTGACCAATGAGAGAAGGACCCCCTATATCAGTGGTCAGTGTAGTGGCCCATTACATTGGTGACCAATGGGAGAAGACCCCTTATATCAGTGGTCTTGGTGGTGACCTTTACATTAGTGACCAATGGGAGAAGGACCCCCTTATATCAGTGGTCAGTGTAGTGGCCCATTATAATGTTGACCAATGGGAGAAGAACCATCTAATATCAGTGGTCAGTGTAGCAGTCCTTTACATTGGTGATCAATGGGAGAAGGACCCTCTTATATTGTGAAGGAATGTAATGAGCATAATAATAAATTAGAAAATGTCTATTCTCTATTGCTTTTTCATGTACACTACTGCTGTAATTGTTCCTTACTCAAATCAGCCTCTAATACACCCCCTCCCACCGAAAAGACTGGAGAAGACAGAAAATGGCAGATACCCTCTTCTCCCACACATCTTTAGGAATGCGGAAGTCAAGACAGATCAGAGGGACAACCAAGCTTGACCATCACATTTTTGTACTCTTCTTGTATTTCAGCCAATCAGATGTGCTTTCCAGTTTTACATTAACATAATAGTGACGTATCATGCTATGTGTAAAAAGTTTAATACTGCCTGTAATGAAGCATTAGATAAGGAAGTAACAGATCTGCACGGACGTGTCGGAGTCTTACTTTCAGCGTGCATGCATGATTATCTAAACTTTACAATTCTGAACAGTAGTAGAATCCATATTAACCTTATTGTGGTTTCCCACCATTACAATATCAGTGGTCAGTGTAGTGGTCTCTTACATGGATGACCAGTGGAAGAAGTACCCCCTTATATCAATGGTCAGTGTAGAGGTCCCATACATTGGTGACCAATGGGAGAAGGACCCCTTATATCAATGGTCAGTGTAGAGGTCCCATACATTGGTTACCAATGGGAGAAAGACCCCCTTATATCAGTGGTTCTTAAAGTGGAGTTCCACCCAAAAATTGAACTTCCACTTTTTGGAACCCTCCCCCCTCCGGTGTCACATTTGGCACCTTTCAGGGGGGAGCAGATACCTGTCTAATACAGGTATTTGCTCCCACTTCCTGGCATAGATCACCTTGGTGATCTACACCACTTCTGGCGCCTACTCTGTGCCCCTGCTGGCTTCTGGGAGACACACAGCTCCCAGAACACAGCGGGGACCAATGAAGACGTGCAGCGCTACTCGTGCATGCGCAGTAGGGAACCGGGAAGTGAAGCCGCAACTCTTCATTTCCTGATTCCCTCACCGAGGATGGTGGCGAGGGCAGCCGAGCGATTGCTCGGCTTCGGCTGCCGACATCGCGGGCACAATGGACAGGTAAGTGTCCATATATTAAAAGTCAGCAGCTGCCGTATTTGTAGCTGCTGGCTTTTAATATTTTTTTTTAAGTGGCACCTCCGCTTTAACCTCGGTCCTCAAGTACCCCCAACAGGCCATGTTTTGGGAATTTATCTTAGATAAAATACCAAGCCATTGACTCTAATTTAAAGGGGTTGTAAACCCTCGTGCTTTTTCACCTTAAGGCACCTTACGCCTTAAGGTGAAAAAACACCTGGCAGTTCGCGGGATCGTGCTGACCTGCTGCCGTATAACGGCGGCGGCTGGTCGGCAAGTGGTTAATCTACAACCTTGAGAGACCTGTGTGTCATTTAACTCCTTTTACACAATGCCAGGACCCATCACTGTCATCCAATACATACCCACACAGCACAGGGCCGTGTTCACACTACTATATGTTTCTCAAAGCTGCAAGGTGATGATCTCAATTCTATCCAGACAGGAAGTCTCTATGAAAAACAGGAAGTGATGTCAGGTAAAGACAGGAAGTTCCGGGTGAGAGGTGAGTCGGGAGGAAGTAGAGAGGAGACATTGCTGGAAGTGGCAGCAGAGGAGGTAATAAGATCTTATTTTCTATTTACACCCAGTAACTCCGTCATGTCCGTCCTCTTCCTCCATAGTCACTGTGACGTCTTTTATCTCCAGCAGATGATGATACACACATATATATAATATGGAAATCTAGATTAACCCTTTCAGGGTCAGAACAATTCCATACTTACAAGGCCGTAACATTCTCTTCATTTTGGAGATCAATTTTAGTAATTTGGTCCTCTAAACAAACAGCACTGACAATAAATAGACCAGACAATGACCATCCTGACCATACATGGACTACAAAGGGCAATTATTACACTACACAGGCAGCCAATGGGCAATCATTACAATATGCAGCCAACACAATGATGGGGTGCCGGGGTCTGGAGTATGGAGCATAGAGCCCCTTACATTGCTGGTCAGGAGGAAGAAAACATTCTCCAGCCTGCCATGAAAAATCTGTTCCATCATTGGTGTCATAGGAAGGAAAATTCTGAGCAGTGGTGTATTTTGGTTTTGTGCTAACCTAGGCAAGACTAAAATCAGGCGCCCCCCCCATCTAAATTTTTTCCCCTCCAGCCACGGAATACCGTTCTTGTCTCAGGGTCTGATGAGGAAGCTGCAGTCATTGACCGTGAACAGCTGAGGCTTCCTCATCAGACCCTGAGATGATTTATCCAAGTGCCACATATGTGATCAATGGGGCAGAGGATGGGGTCAGCAGGGTATAGGATAGGGGTCAGTAGGGCAGAGCATGGGGTCAATGGGGCAGTAGATGGGGTCAGTGGGGGCATAGAACAGGGTCACCACTGGGTTTTTTATTTTTTGCTAAACAAACTAAAAAAGTCAAAAGATTTTGAAAAAAAACAAATGTCTTTCTTTGTTTCTGTTATAAAATTTAGCAAACAGGTAATTTTTCTCCTTCACTGATGAGGCCGCACTGATAGGCACTAATAGGCAGCACTGATAGGCTGCACTGATGAGGCGGCACTCAATCCAAACTACTCGGGCCAGGTCTTGTGGCCCGGAGCGACGTGCATTCCCGCTGACATCCTGGTTGATGGAGTCGGGGGGAAAGCAGTTTAACGGCGCTTCCCAACCGCGTGGAGCGGCAGAGCCACTGTGCTCCAAGCTGATCTTACAGGAAGGGCCGGGCGGGTCACTTCCGAGTCGGCTGATGTCATCAGCGGGCGCCGGGGATGCTGGTTACGGTCTCCAAAAGTGCGAACAGAGGACGCTGGGCGGCTGGTGGTTTGGTGTGGGACCCAGCAGAGGCTGTGGAGCACTACAAGGAGCAGGATGAATTTCTCTGCAGCACCTGCACAGGCAGGCTCTAGTACCAGCACCTCACTGGTAAGCCTGGGGATCTGTGTCCCTCTTGCAAATCCTGTGGGGGGTTGTTTCCTCTTCCACCATAGTGGTGGGGCTTGGTGAAGGGGGCACCCTTCCTCTCTTCTGCACTGGTGGTGTGTTTTGGAGAATTGGGGTGGCCTGATTGCAACATGGTGGTCTTTTGTTTTTGTTTGAAGGCCCAGGCACAAACACCCAAGAGGAAATGTGCAGTCTGAGTAGGCAAATTGAGCTCCTCGTGGAGTAAAGCAGTTTGCCGTACATGCATAGATAGCTTAGATAAGGATGGCCCAGCAGTATCTTGTCAGAAAATGCTTGCTTCTGCAACGGATGAGCTATCTTCAACTTTTAGCTCTTTCAAGTCCCTAATTGACAAGATACAAGTCTCCTCTCGGGGTCTATCTTCGGATAGGATTACGTTTTTTTCTGGTGCTCCACCGCGAGGTGTGGAAAATGAGGATCCAGAGGAGGAGATTAGATCTCCCCATTGTGTTTAGGAAGAATCAGGATCAGAAGAAGGGCCTAAGGATAGGGAATCTGTCAGGGGCTCTTGATACAAGCTGTCACTAGAAGATGTTGATGACTTGTTAAAAGCTATCTATGTGACACTTGAAATTGAACAGGAGAAGGTGCAAATGTCTAAGCACGATCTTATGTATAAAGGAATGCATCAGATTAGTGACAAAACGCGTCAGGCGGAGCACCGTGAAGAAGGCCCATTTTCCCTAATCGTCTTTCAGGACAACCACCTCTGAGAGACCTTGGCTCCTCCCTTCACAGGAAACACCGCCTTGACTTCCAAGATTTAAGCCCCTCCTGCCCCACTGGGCCCTCAGTTTCGGTGTTTCCTCCGGGAAGGAGACACTGCGAGGAGCCGAGGCTAAAGACAGCCAGGGAGGCTGAAGCCTGTATGTCCAGGAAGGAGACAGAGGTCTCTGGGGACTAGTGGCGGTATGATGCCTTGGAGAGAGGTTATCTGGCAGCCACATAATTTTTTTTGTTGCCCCCCCAGCTCTCTGCTAGTGTGTCATGGGATGCTTCGGGGGCCCGCTTTCAGGTTCTCAGTGGAGACTCAGGAGGAGGCGCTTTTTCCCCCCTCGCATTTTTATTGTTTGCGAGTCGCATTGGAGCTCACAGCGGAGCCGTGTGGCGGGTGACGTCACTTCCGGCGGGGGGTGTGCACCTCTCCTTGATCCGCGGCTTTCGGTTCCTGCCGCGGATGCTGAAAGCGGGCCGGGCTATGGCTGATGGGGAGCGGGGAAAAGTCGCACAGGTGGCTGGAGGCTCCAGAGGCAAGACCATCCTTGTTTCTCGCCGGAACCATGTCAGAGGCAGGGGCCATCCTGACGACTCCTGGCGTGGCCGACATCAGCCACCATAAGGTAAGGAGGACCAGTGGGTTGCAACCCTTACCTGTCTGTCACCTGTAGCTCCACAGGTGGGGGTCCCTCTTGGTGGTCGGAGGTGAGGAGGTACTTGGGACCCAGGGACTGCTGGTTCTATGTACTCTCCTAAAGGGGGTCCCTACGGGTCTGGCTGGTGAAGAAGGGAAAGTCCCAGGGTTTGGACTGCCTCATAGAAAACAGGGGGCGGGTGGTAAGTCCCACAGCCCCATACTGTATTTCACCAGCGGTAGTAGGGTGCCGTATCCCTTTCTTCCGGTCACCCCCTCCAGGGGCGGGAAAGGGCGACCGGAGGTTTCCATTCGTGGTTACCCCATTTAGCGCAATCGCATAGGCGACATGGCGGCATCCTTTTCCCCTTCTGACAGCAAGGCTGTTATGTATAGGGGAAAGAAGGAAGCCGCAGCGCGTGAGGGGGCGGAGCTATTGCGCTCCACGCTGGCTCACAGGAAGCATCCAGCGGGGTCACTTCCAGGGCATATGATATCATCAGCAAGCGCCGGAGACGCTGGTTAGTCTCTATACGGCGCAAACAGAGATGGTAGTTCAGAGGCTAAGGGCTCTGATTGGTATGCAGGGACATGAGTTCAATTCCCAATGAGGGAAAGCCGTTCTTATCCTGGGTACGGCACAGCTCCTGCACCCTCTGATGGACATGTGGCAGCTCTGTGGCCTAGAGGTGAGAACTTTGGCTTGGCATGCCTGCTAGTCTGGGTTTAAGGGAAGACCCAGCAGTGACTGCGGACCACCAAAGGGGTGGGATGAACTCTTCTGCAACACCTGCACAGGCAGCGGAAGCAGACCCCAGCGCCAGGACCTTACAGGTAAGCTTGAAGTTTGTACTTTCCATGCACATCCTTTAAGTGTTGTTTTCCCCCTTGTAACCAGTAGGGACTGGGTGAAGGGGAATCTTTTCTTCTCCCTACTGCACAAGGTGTATGGAGTGGGTATGGCTGAAATCACACTGTGTGGCCGCTGAAAGGCAGGTCATGGCTCACAATCAGTGCAGCCAGGGGAGTCTGCCTGGAGACACAGGATCTTGTCTTCATGTCAGCTCATTCTGACCTTTACAGGTCACTTTATGAAGTGGTTCAGCGGTTAACACTTCAGCTCTGGGTCACTGATTTGACGAGGCTGAGAGTCAGTTCCCTGAACGGTCTCCTGGTGACTCGGGTATGTCGTGCCAGGAGCGAAGCCCTGGGTGGCTGACACTTCTACTTGGCAACACTGGGGTGGTTAGTTCAGATCCCCCAACATTCTAGTAATTGCATTAGGTGTTGCACTTAAACTATGCCTTAAAATACTAAGGTCATCGGTTTAAATCCTAAACCAAACTAGCACCCTGCTTGTTTCTCTAGGGTTTTGATGTACAGGGTTGCCGGTCGGAGGGTGCCTGATGGCCACATCACCTGTATGCACCTTTTATATAGGAAACTATACAGGGGATTTCTGGTGACCAGGGCCCGGTATCAGGGGGTGGCCCCCTGTATGGCATCACAGAGGTTAAGGTCTGTCAGGTAACCAGACCCTGGTAAGATTCACAGATTTCTAGAACACTTGTTAAGCTGGATGGTGAATCTAAGAGACCTCCTCATTACAAAATTCTCTGGAGGAGGTGGTTGCAGGAGGACAAGGGAAGCCGGGGAAGTCTAGGGTCCAGCTTCTCAGAGGGCTTTGATCCAATACCCTCTGCTCTCTCCAGTCGCATTTTTTTTTTTTCCACAGATCCAGACTTACCGGCCTAGTCTCGGGAGACGAAGGGGTATTGTTGGATTCCATGCTCAAGGGAATAGTCTTTCTTCTAAAAGTGTGTCGCATCTCAGAATATTGTCTGACGCATTTGCAGATACACATTGAGGTACGGGCAGCCCCCCAGGTGATGGGTGGCGAACAGCATATCCAAGACTGTGATATCTCTCCCACAGGGGGACCTGTTCTCTGTCCTGGGAGGCTGGGCTATGGCCACAGCACCCTGAATGCAAGGAGAGGGTGTAGCTCAGTGGTAGAGAGCCTGCCTTGCATGCATGTGACCCCGGGTTCATTCACCGGTAGATCCTTGTGACATGTGCATGTGATTCTAGGTGGCATCTCCACACTTGCAGAGAGGTGACCCTGGGTTCAATCCCAAGTAGGTCTAAAGTGCATTGCAATTGGGCATGCATGTGACCCTGGCTTCAGTCCCCAGTTAGGTCTAGAGAGTGCATTGCCAAGGGCATGTATGTGACCCATGGCATCTCCGCAGTTTTCCTGATCCAATCTGGTGATGGAAGTTTTCTTCTTGCAGATGCAGGCACTTCAATAGAAACCATCTATAGGGTGGTTAACCCTGGAATCTCTAGTTTCCTCTAGGAACTCTGGTTTCCTCCCATAAAAACATCATCTTTGGGCCTGAACCAGTAAAGTGTTAGCGCTCTTGGGTAGGTGCCGTCGCTCAGAGCTGGCATTTTCTCCATGTGCTATGCCATCTCGCCCATCCAGTCTTACTGGTGGGCATAGAACACTTTGGTCTTTCTCATTGTATCACACTGGCCTAAAGGACCATGGTTCTCTGTCCTGAAGGTTCTGGGAACCAGGTGGTCTGGCTACTAAGAGAAATCCCTTAAGACCCTCCCTGAAAAATCCTAACATTGTATCGACAGTGGCTTAGGTGCTGCTACTTCGGACTAGCAGCACTCAGGTAAGGAGGGCAGGACCCAGTGAGGAAATCCTTCTTTTCAAAGGGAGGTAGAGGAGTCAGTTAGCGCTTCTTCAGGCTCCCAGGTAGAACCAGAGCTAAAGTGGTTGGATGGCGAGTCCTTAAAAAAAAACCTCGCTACGAGCCTTCACTGGTGGAGGATCTCTTGGGAGCCATCCGTGCCTCCCTGGGAATCCAGGAGTAGAAGCTGTTTTTACTCCATGACCAGAGTGATAAAGTGGCAGAACAGGGGCTAATGGGTTGGCATTTCTGCCTAACAGCACTGAGTTTCTGGGTTTGCACCCGAACATGCCGCATTGGCCCAGGAGGCTGTAGTTCCCAAGCCAGTACGATTTGGCGTGGAACTTTCCTGGATACTGCCAACCTGGGGGGACTTTCACCTCAGGGTTCATTCTGCTGTCCCCAGGTGGAGCAGTGGTTTCTCCCTGCATAGCTTCTGAAGAAGAATTGCTAAAGGCAAGAGCTTCTTGGATGTAGTGGTGGCCCTGCTATGTAGCAGTAAAAGATAAACCCGCTCCATCTGCCAAAGTCATTTTCAACAACTGGTACGCAGAGGGCCTATCCAATTGAGGGGGGGGCCCCCTTTTTCTACAAATATTTCCGTACCAGGTGGTTTTTCTTTTTTAAGAGGGTGGCCTCAATTTCAGAGGCCAAGCAATTATTTTGCCAACTTTTTGATCAAATCCTGTGGGTGAACTGAAGTTGTATGTTAAAAGGGCGTAGCACCCTTTCCAAACTTGACAGGTTGGACCTGTAGATCGCTAAGGATAGAACCTTTAGGGAAAAAGGGGTCCTATAAGCGGTTGTCCCACCCTAGGGTTAGGTGCTCGTTTATCCTCTCAGAGGTGGCTGTCCTGAAAGACGATTAGGGAAAATTAGAGTTACGTACCGGTAACATCTTTTTCCAGGAGTCTTTCAGGACAGCCCTGATACCCACCCGAAAAATGTGTTTGCAATAAGGTGGCTGCCCACTGGCTAAGTGGGTAGCAATTCCGTCTAGTGGTACTAGGGTTGTTGGTTCAATTCCACAACATGCCAATGGAGTCCCTGACAGGGGAACAGTCAGGAGGATTAAAATTTATGTGTATGACATGTTCTTGTGTCTCCCCAGCTGGCCGGAGGTTCTCTTAGAAGACTGAGGGCCCAGTGGGGCAGGAGGGGCTTAAATCTTGGAAGTCAAGGCGGTGTTTCCTGTGAAGGGAGGAGCCGAGGTCTCTCAGAGGTGGCTGTCCTGAAAGACTCCTGGAAAAAGATGTTACCGGTACGTAACTCTAATTTTCCCTAATCGTCTTTCAGGACAGCCACCTCTGAGAGGATAAACGAGCACCTAACCCTAGGGTGGGACAACTCTAATTTTTTTCCTGTGCACAGCTCCCTTCTAGATACAATTAAATGGGAGAATCCAGAGAGAAAAAACATTTTTTTCCGGTAACCTGAAAAAGAAGGTTTCCTTTTGAGGAAGACGCAGCACAGCCTTGAAACAAGTACCCCAAGTTGGACGTGCCTCTTTCAAAAATTTCCAAGAGTACGGACCTGCCGTTTGACGACATGGGCACGCTTAGGGATCCCATGGATAAGAGAGGGGATATACCTTTATGCAGGGCCTGGGATTCATCGATTATCAGTCTTAACCACATCAATACCGGGCACTTTCGCCCCCTTCCTTCCCAGACTAATTTTCAGCTTTCAGCGCTCTCGCACTTTCAATGACAATTGCGGTCATACAACACTGTACCCAGATTAAATTTATTTTTTGTGATATAAGCGAAAGAGCGGAAAAAAACAATATTTTCTTCTTTCTATTTGAAAAGAAATCCAATAAAATCTAATTTTGTCATAAATTTAAGACAAAATGTATTCTGCTACATGTTTTTGGTAAAACAAAATCCTGTTAAGCATATAATAATTGGTTTGTGTGATCACGGACATATGTACGCAGATGATCATGTACAGATGTGATCATGGACATATGTGTGCAGTTGATCATTGGGACATGTGATTTTACTGTTGCATATGTGGAGGACAGGTGTTTTTACTGTGTTGGGACTTTGTGTGTTAACATTGTGTGTTTACATGTGTGGGGACACTGGGCCGTGGATCATTGTGTAAAAAACAGCTCATACTCACTGATCACCGGCCGGCTGCAGCGATCTGCTCTCCTCTCCTCACTGACAAATTCTTCGCAACCGGCTCTCTATTTACATCACATGACTGCTGTGATTGGACACGGCCGTCATGTGATCAGGAGGGCCAATCACAGAGCCCTCCTGCCGATCGGAGATGCGACATGTCCGGGTGACACGAGCGCATCGGGATTGCGCCGCTGCGCGGGCGCGCGATCCTCCTCCTTCTGAGGAACGTTCCTGAATGTCCATTTAGAAGGAGGAAGCACCCACCCGGCTGTATATATGTACAGTGGGTGGGATGTGGTTAAACAGGCCTTAGCGTCTACATGTGTAGCCAGAAGCCTCAAGTTGTGGTTATCACAGATACAAACGCACCTTTCTGCAGAAACTGCAAGAGATCAGATCTTTAAATCCTTCCCACTCCTGTTTCGGGCAGTGGGTTTTCTGGCTAATTCCTCCACTGAGTCGGTTAAGATGACAGCTAGGACCTCTGCCTTGGTCATTTCGGCCAGAAGAAGCCTCTGTCTCAAGACATGGTCAGGTGACTCCGCTTCTAAGCTGTGCCTGTGTGGTCTTCCCCTGTCAGGCGACCATTTGTTTTGCCCTGGATTACAAGAAGCACTAGAGCTCACGGCTGACAGGAAAAAGTAATTTCCTGAAAATAAAAAGAAGCCAACTGCCAGAATTTTCTTTCGAGGCCAAGGCAGAAAGTCCAACTGTGAAATATGTGACTTATGTAAAGTCCTCCAATGACTTTTGGGGATTCTGATGGTTCCTTCAGAGAAGGACAGATCAACAACCAAAGGTTCTGTGAAAATCTTGTGACTTTATAAATATACACACAGTGACTCCACCACCACGCAAAGTGCACGCTTACCAGCTGCACAAGTTTAGACACTTGTGGCTAATACCCAGCCAGGGCCTTTTCCTCCAAAGACTTCAGATGTTGGTCTGGTGGGGAGGCATATTGAGCCATTCGGTCAGGAACGTGATTGATGGTTGAGTTTTTGGACCCATATACGGTTCAATTGGTGTTAAGGCGATAACAGCTCAAAAAGAAAGGGCAGGGAAAATCGCCATAGGTAAAACCAGATGGATGTTTATTGTTTATTCAAAAATAAAAAAGTATCGCTTGCAAAGCGTATACACGCGCAATAAAAAAGTCACAATAAAAATGCAGCCGGCTGGCAGCAATACAAACGCCCGTGCAAGCAGGACGTATAGCACGGTGATGTCACCACGTTGCTTCTCCTGACGCATTTTGTCACTAATCTGATGTCCTCCTGGACAAGGGAACAAAGCCAGAGTTAAGGGAGGGGGGTCTTGTTTAACCCTCCTCAGCAACTAGCCAAGCCACAATGACTCCTGCCGCCCAGTGGGGGGATGATTGAGGGCCTTCCTCCCACAGTGGGCAGCAGTCACCTCAAGCCCATTCATCTTGGATCTGGTGACCAATGGGCACAGGCTGGAGTTCGATTCCCAGCCGCCAGAAAGATTGTTGGTCTCCAACCAACCCCGTGATTGAGTAAAGGCAACGGCCCTGTGCCTCCAGATTGGAGACTTGGTAGATCAGGAAGTCCTGATCCTGGTCCCTCGGTCAGATCAGGGCAAGGGCTTTTTTCCCCATATCTTTGTGATAAAGAAGCCTTAAGGGAATTATCACCTAATTTTGAATCTTCCCTCTCTAAATCGTTCAATGAGATATAAACACTTTCGCATGGAGTCAGTGTTTTTAATCAAAAATCTGCTTTACCCAAAGTGCTTTATGGCAACTCTGGATTTAAAGCATGCCTAATTGCACATTCCTATTCATCCAGCATATCAAACATTTTTGAGACTAGCAGTAAAAATGGGATTGGAGACCCGTCATTTTTCAGTTCCAGGTGCTGCCCTTGAGGTTGTTATTAACTCCACGCATCTTTACAAAGGTCCTAGGGGAAGCGTTGGCTCTTAGATTTTCCTTTCACAAGAAAAAGTTTCAAAAGTGACTCCGATTATTGCAGCCTTGCAAACCAACCAGAGGGTTTCACTCAAAGACTTCTCAAGGGCTGACCTCTTGCTTCTGTGGGCGAGGTTTCACCAACAGCCACTGCAGCTATTCCTGCTAAGAAGCTGGGATGGATCCAGAAGTTCTTTGGATCTGAAGGTTCGGATAACCTTCAGGGTGAAAAGAACCCTCTGGTGGCGGACGTCTCCATTTCACCTGACCAGAGGGATGGAATGGTTCATTCCAGTATGTCAAAGAATCACTACGGATGCAAGCTCCTATGGATAGGGAGCCCATCTACACAACGCAATAGCACAGGGAAGATGGTCCCCTGTGGAAGCAAGGACTTCATCAAATCAGAGGGAGCTTCTGGCAGTACAGAGGGCCTTAGAAGCTTTTCAGAGAGAGGTCAGAGGTCATCATCTGCCAATTTAATCCAACAACATTACAACTGTAGCGTACCTCAACAAACAGGGCGGTACGAGAAGTCAAACTCTTCAATTCTTAGCTCAGAAAATGTTATCATGGGCCGAGGTTAATCTGGCCTCTATCTCTGCAATTCACCTAAAAGGAACTGAAAACTGTGTGGCGGATTACCTCAGCCACTACCAGGTGTGTCGCAATAATTGGTCCCTCAACCCGGAGATTTTTGCAGACATTGCCAACAGGTGGGGATCACCCGAGGTAGATCTTTTTGCAACCCAAATAAACAGCAAGACAGGAAGATTATTTTCTCTGAATCCAGCGGATCGGTCTCTGGAGATCAACGCGCTAGCGAATCCCTAGCCTTTCAGCCTATGCTACACCTTCCCTCTTATCAGGCTAATCCCGAAAGTCCTCAGAAAGTTTCTTCTAGAGAGAACAAATCTCATCCTAATAGCCCCCTTGGCCCAACCATGGCCCAAGAGGACACAGTTTTCCCTCCTGCAGGCTCTAGCTTCAGAGCCACCAGTCAGCCTCCCAAAGAGACAAGACTTATTGTCTCATGATCCGGTATCGCACCCTCAGGTGGCATCATTGAACTTAGCAGCTTGGTATCTGAAGAGAAGATATTAGGCTCCCAGGGATTCTCAGACAAAGTTGTCAGAACCCTGGTTAATTTCAGAAAGCCTGTTACAAGAGCTATATACTCCAAAGTTTGGAAGAAAGGTAACTCTTGGATGTCTGAAAATCAGAGATTTTCTCACGACGTTCCGTCAATTCTGGAATTTTTTCAGGAGGGTGCCGACAAGTGTCTATCCCTTATGCCGCGTGCACACGATTGGAAGTTTCGGCAAGAAAAGTACGATGTGAGCTGTTGGTCGGAAATTCCGACCATGTGTAGGCTCCATTGGAATTTTTCTGGAATTTCCGACAAGAAAAGTTCTTGGAATCGGAATCATGTCGATGCATGCTCGGAAGCATTGAACTTCATTTTTCTTGACAGTCTGAATTTGGTGTGACCGTGTGTATGCAACACAAGTTTGAGCCAAGATTCCGTCGGAAAAAAATCCACGGATTTGTTGTCGGATTCTCCGATCATGTGTACGCGGCATAAGTATTTTAAAGGTTCAGGTTGCGGCTATAAGTGTTTTCCTCCAGTATTCTCTCTTGGAAAATCCTGGTATAGTGAGATTTTTTAAGTCAATCGCTAGGTCCTAACCTGTGGTTGTCAGAGCATGTCCTACCTGGGACCTGTCTCTAGTTCTACAGGCTCTGGTGGGTTTTCCCTTTGAGCCCCTGAAGGATGTGTCAGTGAAATTACTCATGCTAAAGACAATTTTTCCAGTTGAAATTACGTCAGCTCACAGGGTCAGCGAATTGCGGACTCTTTCAGTCAGGGAACCTTTCCTCACGATTTTTGACAATAGGGTGGTGTTAAAAACGGATCCAGGTTTTTTGCCAAAGGTAGCCACTACTTTCCATAGATCCCAGGAGATTGTGCTGCCAACTTTTTGAAATTCGCCTAAGGGCGAGAAAGAGAAGAACTTTAGTTTCCTAGATGTCGGAAGAATTCTTCTCTTTTACCTAGAGGTCACCAAAAGCTTTAGAAAATCATATGCTTTGTTTCTTCTTTTTTCTGGGACCCACAAAGGTAAGGGAGGCTCCAAGGCCACCATAGCCAGGTGGATAAAGTAGCCAATTGCTGAATCCTATAGGGTTATGACAGTTTCTTCACCTTTTTGTCAATGCGCATTCAACAAGAGACTTGTCCGCGTCTTGGGCCAAAAGGGGCTGGAGTCTCACCGGAACAAATATGTAAAGCGGCCACCTGGTCCAGTTTTTCGACCTTTGTTAAACATTATCGCCTGGACCTTCTATCTTGTCTGGAGCAGGCATTTGGTCAAAAGGTTCTCCGGGCAGTGGTCCCTCCCTAGACTGATAAGTTCTGGCTCATCGACAAATGGGCTGTCCTGGAAGACTAATTGTGAAAAGCTGAGTAAGACATACCGGTAACTCCTTTTCTGAGAGTCTTCCAGGACAGCTGGATTCCCACCCGGGTATGTCCTGAATTATGTGTATTATGCATATGTTTTGCAGGGACATCCTATGATTCTAGAGAATACTGAAGGGGAGGCCTGGAGGACTACCTTTTATCTGGTGGGGTTAACGTGTTTCTTGTCCTGGTAGGATGAGCCCTAGGTCTCATGGGCTGTCCTGGAAGACTCTCAGAAAAGGAGCTACCTACTGGTACGTCTAACTCAGCTTTTACATCATAATCAGCTGCAATTGAACACAGCTGATCACGTGGTAAAAGCTGCTGTGGTTTGCTCTTTACCCCGATCTGTGATCAGCTGTGTTCAAGGAACACAACCTTTACATAGCATGCCCGAAGTGCACCGCAACATGCGCGCGTTTCTGGGAGGACTTCATTAGACGCCTTCCCAGTACTGGACAACCGCACTGTAGCAGTCATTCGGCTATAACGTGGTCGACAAGTGGTTAATCAGCCACCTCTGCCCTTCTGCCTGGGGGGCAACGTTGCCCCCCCTGAAAAATGCCGCCCAAGGCAAACGCTTTGTTTGCCTCGCAGTAGGTTACGCCCCTGGTTCTAAGGGAAGTAGAGTAGCTGAGAGGCCTCTGAGGGGTTTATGGTTCTTATTGACTCTAAGACCCTTACAGCAGGGGTCTGAGGGAAAAGGAAGCTGTAGAGGGGACACTGAGGGAGGGACGGGGTCTCTGGGTCTGTAATGGTCCTCCCTTCCCATCTGGACTTCTTTTTTTAGATCTTCACCCTCTCCCCGTATAACTGCTCAAATGATATGCTCTAGGATAACAAGTGGGATGAAGAAGAGCGATCTTTATCCCTGTTCATAGAGGTGGTCTCTTTGTGCAGCAAACCAGTTCAGAAACAAAACAACTCCAATAGGGAATTTGTCAGACCAACAAGGCTCTGAGACCTCAAAATTACACTAAACAGTTCAGACTAAGTGAGTTCCTATGGGGGCAGTAAGCATTTCCTCCCATTACAAAGTAGCAGCCCAGCACTGTACATACACACACGGCACAAGCCCGTGTTCACACTACGAGACATTTTTTTTAGGGCTGCACTTCCTCTGAGCTCCACAAGATGTTGATCTCACTTCTGCCTTGACAGGAAGTCTCTATCAAAGACAGGAAGTGATGTCACATACAGACAGGAAACTCCATGTGCTATAAAGAAGAAAGGAGACTTCGCTGGATCTCGCAGCAGAAGAGAAAATAAGATATTATTTTATATTTACAAGGAGCTCCAAATAATTCTTACTTCATTTTCTACTTCATTTTCTAAAATGATCCCTTTAGAGAAAATCCTGGATAGATAAAATGATGACACGAATGAGGATGGAGGAGGACCGAAGTCACATGACTGAGAAGATACTAAACCTCACCCTGGATATCATCTACCTGCTGACTGGAGAGGTGAGGAGGATTCTGGGAGGTCACATGACATCACTCCTATCTCTATTAATAAAACACAGACCTGGCCGGAGAGGTGAGGAGGATTCTGGGAGGTCACATGACATCACTCTTATCTCTATTAATAAAACACAGACCTGACCGGAGAGGTGAGGGGGATTCTGGGAGGTCACATGACATCACTCTTATCTCTAATAATAAAACACAGACCTGACTGGAGAGGTGAGGAGGATTCTGGGATTCTAACATGATATTCCTCTTGGTTCCCCAATACAGAGATTTCCTCTTGTGAAGTCCGGTGATCATATGACCATCACAGTGCCTCCATGTGACTCCCTAAAACCTGAGAGACACAACATGGAGAAGATTCTAGAAGTCACCAAGAAGATGATGGAGCTGCTGACAGGAGAGGTGAGCGGTGCCGGGAATTCTGGGACATTATCCAGTAACAGACAAGGGATGTGTCTGGATGGTGACTGTATCATTGTGTGTGTCAGGTTCCTATAAGGTGTCAGGATGTCACTGTCTATTTCTCCATGGAGGAGTGGGAGTATTTAGAAGGACACAAGGATCTCTACAAGGACGTCATGATGGAGGATCAGCCGCCCCTCACATCACCGGGTAAGAGGAGACTTTATTGTAAAGGAGAGAGCAGTACGGAGGCTCCACCTAGATCCCCCATCATCTGATAAACACATAGAAACAATGTATTCAGTCAGTGTGTGTGTTTCCTACAGATGGATCCAGTAATGGGAACCCACCAGAGAGATGTCCCCGTCCTCTGTATTCCCGGGATTCCACACAGGAAGGTCACACCATCCCTCACAATCATCAGGTAAGTGAGACAGAGCATCTAGGCACATGGAGATGATGTGTGGATTTATCGTGAGCTTATATTTTACAGATGTTATTTTCTCTAATTTTCCTGATTTAGGGTGAAGATCTGATGGATATAAATGTTAAGACTAAAACAGAAGAAGAAGAGACGTATGTGAGGGATGATCAGCAGTCTATGGAGGAGGCTGGAATAACGGGGACATTTATAGAGGAGGACACTCCTACAGAGATCAGCACAGGTGAGTCATTAACACTATCTTGTGCACTATCTAGTGTAAATGCTATATAGTCTTATATGTTGTATCTTGTACAATATATTGTACATTACATAGTCCTGACTTCTGCTCTCTCCCCTCTACTATATATATACACATAATATGTATCCTCTTTTGTTACACCCATTTCCTACAAGCTGGACATTTTATATCTGATGATTTGATTGGAGCACAGACTTTTACATGTTGATAATGTGATAACATCCTCCAACTTTGGAATCTTTAAATAGAAACTGATAATTTAGGGAGGAGTCAATAACCCAATGATGGTGGTCTTCAGGATCAGTCCAGTTTTCATCTTGGTTGTTCTCTCCCCATCCTCGCTCTCTGACCTCTGGTGGGGCTCAGCCCCGCTGTTATTCATGACTAAATCATGGACTAAATAATGAAGGGGAGACTTTATTGTAACTTCTTGTGTTAGGAAGATGACAATGAGTGATAGAGGGGGTGGGGACACTCGTCCTATAATCCCCTCATCACTGTCACTCCTATAAAAGACAGTTCTCGTTGTTTCCTCACTCTCTGACTAAGGTCCATGAATAAAGAAATGAACTGGTAGGAGATCAGAGGAGCCATTTACTAGTTACCTTGAGGGGGGAATTGTAAGATCCTCAGAGACAAAGCTGCCTGATGTGGGTGGAGTCCTGGTTTAGGGGAACTAATCAGCTCATGTCTAGTAATAATCTTTGTATTTCTATTTTAGTAGATGGACGGGAGATGAGGAAAACCTCAGAGGATTGTCTCACTTTGTCTCCAGACTGTAAAGTAGAAGATGATGACATCACACAGTATAGTCCAGGAGAAAACCCGACAACCTCAAATGTCCATCCGGCACCACACAGTGTAGATGGACCATCGTATTCCTCTTATCCTGAGGAACCTCAGACTGTGCGGGACGGTGCCGGACCATCGTATTCCTCTTATCCTGAGGAACCTCAGACTGTGCGGGACGGTGCCGGACCATCGTATTCCTCTTATCCTGAGGAACCTCAGACTGTGCGGGACGGTGCCGGACCATCGTATTCCTCTTATCCTGAGGAACCTCAGACTGTGCGGGACGGTGCCGGACCATCGTATTCCTCTTATCCTGAGGAACCTCAGACTGTGCGGGACGGTGCCGAACCATCGTATTCCTCTTATCCTGAGGAACCTCAGACTGTAAGGGACGGTGCCGGACCATCGTATTCCTCTTATCCTGAGGAACCTCAGACTGTGCGGGACGGTGCCGGACCATCGTATTCCTCTTATCCCGAGGAACCTCAGACTGTGCGGGACGGTGCCGGACCATCGTATTCCTCTTATCCTGAGGAACCTCAGACTGTGCGGGACGGTGCCGGACCATCGTATTCCTCTTATCCTGAGGAACCTCAGACTGTGCGGGACGGTGCCGGACCATCGTATTCCTCTTATCCTGAGGAACCTCAGACTGTGCGGGACGGTGCCGGACCATCGTATTCCTCTTATCCTGAGGAACCTCAGACTGTGAGGGACGGTGCCGGACCATCGTATTCCTCTTATCCCATTGCACCTCAGACTGTGCGGGACGGTGCCGGACCATCGTATTCCTCTTATCCCATTGAACCTCAGACTGTGCGGGACGGTGCCGGACCATCGTATTCCTCTTATCCCATTGAACCTCAGATTGTGCGGGACGGTGCCGAACCATCATATTCCTCTTATCCTGAGGAACCTCAGACTGTGCGGGACAGTGCCGGACCATCGTATTCCTCTTATCCTGAGGAACCTCAGACTGTGCGGGACGGTGCCGGACCATCGTATTCCTCTTATCCCATTGAACCTCAGACTGTGCGGGATGGTGCCGGACCATCGTATTCCTCTTATCCTGAGGAACCTCAGACTGTGCGGGAAGGTGCCGGATCATCGTATTCCTCTTATCCCGAGGAACCTCAGACTGTGCGGGACGGTGCCGGACCATCGTATTCCTCTTATCCTGAGGAACCTCAGACTGTGCGGGACGGTGCCGGACCATCGTATTCCTCTTATCCTGAGGAACTTCAGACTGTAAGGGACGGTGACGTCCTTCCAACAGATAATAGGTTTCCCTGTCTTGAGTGTGGGAAGTGTTTCCATTATAAGTCCAGACTTAATAGGCATAAAAGATCTCACACGGGGGAGAAGCCATTTTCCTGTCCTGAGTGTGGAAAATGTTTTTCACAAAAGTCCAGTCTTCAAATACATCAGAGATCTCATGCAGGTGAGAAGCCGTATTCCTGTCCTGAGTGTGGGAAGTGTTTCAATTATAAATCCAAACTTAATGTGCATAAACGATCTCACACAGGAGAGAAGCCACATTCCTGCTCTGAGTGTGGGAAATGTTTTGTACAAAAATCAGAACTTTACACACATGAAAGGTCTCACACGGGTGAAAAGCCGTACTCCTGTTCTGAGTGCGGGAAATGTTTTTCTGCCAGGTCCAATCTTTACACACATCGGAGATCTCACACGGGTGAGAAGCCGTACGCCTGTTCTGAGTGTGGGAAATGTTTTTCACAGAAGTCCAGTCTTTCCACACATCAGAGATTGCACACAGGAGAGAGGCCTTTTTCCTGTCCTGCGTGCGAGAAATGTTTTTCTGACAAATCTGTTCTTTACAGACATCAGAGATTGCACACAGGTGTGAAGTAAGCCGTATTCCTGCCTTGTGTGCGGGAATTTTTTTTCAGATAATTCCACTCTTTCAACACTTTAGAAATTGCACACAGATGAGAACTTGTCCTGAGTGTGGGATATATTTTTCACAGAAGTATATTCTTAACAGACATCAGAGATCTCACACAGGGGAGAAGCCGTATTCCTGTCCTGAGTGAGGGAAATGTTCCTCACTGAAGTCCTGTCTTCCTGTACATCAGGGGTCCCACACAACCCTCGAGGTGTATTAGTGAGTGTGGGAAATGTTTTGTATGTGAATGTTGCTGGACATGTGGGGAAGAAGCTCACCCTGATATACACCTCAGATATACTCCATGGCTGATCTTCATCATGTAAGAAACAGTTGATAAGGAGATCAGAGATCACCAAAGACATGGATGAAGTGTTGTACCGTGTTGGCCATTGATAGCAGGAGAAAAATAAAAATGGAGTCATTACCTCTCATTGGCTGAGTACATTTTGTGGTGTAAACTCTTGCAAGAGGTCTGTTTTCTCAAGTCGTCTTCCAGGACGAAACACGTTAACCCCACCACTTAAAAGGCGGTCCTCTAGGTCTTTTAAAATAAAAATGGAGTCATTACCTCTCATTATCTGAGTACATTTTGTGGTGGAAGATTTCACAAACACTTACAGGTCTGTTAAAAACAAAGAATAATTGAATAAATGTGACAAACATTTGCCCAACCCTGACAAATATTGGTCAAATTTTAATCCAATTAGTGATTTCCTATGATCATCAGCTCCATCTATTGGCCATAATGCGGTATTACTATTTCCTGGGAAAATACCACATTAGCAAATAACCTAATAACATTAATTTTGTTACCCCCAGAAAAGGAATGTATACGCACTTTCAATGAGCAAATCGCTATGCTTTTTTTTTTCTTTATGAATAGACCCCTAAATATCAGGAGATGTTTATATAAAGATGGGAAGTATGGAGCAGCTCAATGAATAGACCTCCTAGCAATGTTATTACCAGGCTGCAGCTAGGGGGAGCTCTAATGTGACCATAGCAGGAGTGGTCCTATCTACCTCACATTCACATTTTCACTGCCAGAGCTGTCTTTGCATTATTTTTACAGACATGCTAAAATACATATTTTGGGCCCGAAGATTATTTAATAAACCCCCAAACCTCTATTTTCTGAAAGAAGAGGCCCAGGAAAATAAAATGATGGTGATTGTTAAGGTGTTATAATTTTCCCCTTTAATATTCAGGTTTATTTTCGCCTTTTCCCCCATTTTTTATGCTTTGACCTTTTCTACAATACTTTGTTATAATAATGTAACACGTTGTGTATTGTATTGTATGTAAATGAATAACGACTCCGCCTCCACATTCTAGACAAGTAATTTTCCTGACCAATTGGATTTCTACCGTTACTTTTTCCTGATTTCTTTTTTTTTTTTTTTTTTTTTACTGCAATCTTGTTAAAAATATAAGTTATAATAAAACATGGAACAACATGAACATGAATAACAAAAAAAAATAAAAAATGGTGTGTGTTGGTGCAATGACAGCAATCTTCAGTACCCCAAAAATGCTCATAGAAGTTTTTACAGGTAGGAAGTTTAGAGGTAACCGTGACCAATGGACCAGAGTGTGGTCAGGAGTATATCATATACATCCCAGCGTGCAGTGGCCAGTAGTATATCAGATACAGCCCAGGGTACAGAGTGCAGTGGCGGCTGGTGCTCAAAATTTTTGGGGGGGCGCAAACAAACAAAAAATAAAAACATCAATTGCAGCCTCACTGTGTCCAAAACGCAGACACTGTGCCCATCAATTGTAGCCACTGTGCCCAGCAATTGTCGCCACTGTGCCATCAAACGCAGCCACTGTGCCCAGCAATTGTCGCCACTGTGCCATGCCATCAATTGTCGCCACTGTGCCATCAAACGCAGCCACTGTGCCATGCCATCAAATGCAGCCACTGTGCCATGCCATCAAACGCAGCCACTGTGCCATCAATTGTCACCACTGTGCCATCAATTGTCACCACTGTGCCCATCAATTGTCGCCACTGTGCCATCAATTGTCACCACTGTGCCCATCAATTGTCGCCACTGTGCCATCAATTGTCACCACTGTGCCCATCAATTGTCGCCACTGTGCCATCAATTGTCGCCACTGTGCCATCAAAAGCAGCCACTGTGCCATGCCATCAAACGCAGCCACTGTGCCATGCCTTTAAACGCAGCCACTGTGCCATCAATTGTCACCACTGTGCCATCAATTGTCACCACTGTGCCCATCAATTGTTGCCACTGTGCCATCAATTGTCGCCACTGTGCCATCAAACGCAGCCACTGTGCCATGCCATCAAAGCAGCCACTGTGCCATGCCATCAAATGCAGCCATTGTCGCCACTGTGCCCATAAATTGTCGCCACTGTGCCATGCCATCAAACGCAGCCACTGTGCTATGCCATCAAACGCAGCCACTGTGCAATCGATTGTCACCACTGTGCCCATCAATTGTCACCACTGTGCCAGCAATTGTCACCACTGTGCCCATCAATTGCCGCCAGTTTGCCCCCTCAAATACCGCCAGATTGCTTCCCCCAGCACTTACCTTTCTCGGGTCAGCCATCCTCCCTCAATGTCTTCTCCCAAGTTCCGCCCTCGATGTCGCTTCAGCCAATCAGGTTACCGGTGAACATAATTGGCTGAGATGCGTGTCAGTGTTCACCAAGGAACGCACCCCCCGTGCGTCCCTTGGTGAACTATTTGGAAGCCGATTACAGCCTATCAGAGCCGCTGGCTCTGATAGACACTTCCAAAACACACCCACCGCCGTCCACCGCTCTAATTCAGATGGCCGGCCATCTGAATAGTGGGTGGCAACGGCGACAATACACAGATTCATGCAATGCATGAATCTGTGTATTGTCTGTCAGTGGCGGTGCAGGAGCGAGAGGGGGCGGCGCCCTCTATGGACGCACCACCACTGGTACAGAGTGCAGTGGTCAGTAGTATATCAGATACAGCCCAGGGTACAGAGTGCAGTGGTCAGGAGTATATCATATGTAGCACCCTTTAGTGTGCAACTATTGTAAGTAAATTTAGTTTATGAGTCATGGTAGTTGTATAAGTCTGTAATTCGGTGGGGTTACTGCTGGTCAGGCTGGATAGCTCTACAGGGCAGGTCTCTGGTACCTCGCCCTGGATCTAGAATCTTGGAGAAGCTTCTGAAAGTTAGTGGGCGAAGGCCTGATCTGTATGCTTGAGGGAATCTGGCCAATTACCAGGCAGAGGACCTGGCAGGGTGGCTGGGTCATCTCTTTAATACTGGGAGCCCTGTGCAGTGGTCAGGAGTATATCAGATACAGCCCAGGGCACAGAGTGCAGTGGTCAGGGTTATGTCATATACAGCCCAGGATACTGAGTGTAGAGGTCAGAAGCATATAATATGTAGCACCCTCTAGTGTGCAACTAGTGTAGGTAAATTTAGTTTCTGACTCATGGTAGTTGTGTAAGTCTGTAATTGGGTTTGGGTTACTGCAGGTCAGGCTGGATGACTCTACAGGGCAGGTCTCTGGTACCTTGCCCTGGATCTAGAAGCTTCTAAAAGTTATCTGCATACTTGAGGGAATCTGGCCAATTCCCAGGCAGAGGAACCTGGCAGAGTGGCTGGGCCAACTCTTAAATACGGGGGAGCCTAACCAGCAGGGGAGTCGGGTGGAAGATGGAGTGTTGAGGTTGCTGTCGTGTGGCTTGGGAGGGGACCCCGGGTCTGGGGGGCTCTGCCCCCAGGCTGGGAGCTGAGGAAAAGAAGCCTAATGCCCCATACACACGATCGTTTTTCTTGCCATTTTTTTTCTTGCCGTTTTTCACGTCGTTTTTTTTCATGTTTCCTCTCAAGCCTGTCTTGCGTACACACGATCATTTAAAAAAACGATCAAGCAAAGCGCAGTGACGTACAACACGTACGACGGCACTATAAAGGGGAAGTTCCGTTCGAATGGCGCCACCCTTCATGTTAGTAAAGTTTGTTGAGCGACGATTCGCTCTTTTCAGTCTCGTGCTTTTCAGTCTGTGACTGCGTGACGAATGTGCTATCTCCATTACGAACGCTAGTTTTACCAGAACGAGCGCTCCTGTCTCATACTTGATTCTGAGCATGCGCGGTTTTTTTCACGTCGTTAAAGCATACACACTATCGTTTTTCACGTCGTTAAAAAAAACGACATGAAAAACGACGTGAAAAAAGAGAGCATGTTCGAAATTTTTAATGGCCGTTTTTCACGTCGTTAAAAATGCTCTGGAGCCTACACACGATCATTTTTAATGACCATTTTTTTTAATGGCATTTTTAACGGCATGAAAAACGATCGTGTGTATGGGGCATAAGAGAGGGCTCTCCATTACCTTTGAGCCTCGTGCAGAAGACAATTGGAGTGCAGTGTTCAGGAGTATAAGGGGTCTTCAAATAGTTTCCATACTTTTATATTTTCGTTGGAAACAGTGGGGGCGGGAGGAGTAGTAATTGGCCGTGTCATGTGACTAGTCTGTCTGACAAGCCGGCTGACCTTGCAGTTTAGTATAAGAGTTGTCACGCTGTGGTGAAAATGGCTGCCAAACGTATAAAAAAAAAAATGTGGAAACTTTTTGAAGAACCTTTTTATATATTATGCAGTGGTCAGTTAATGGTTTTCCTCCTCTTTCCTGGCTATATGGGTTGCAGGCTTAGATAAGGGCCTAGTATGGATTTTGGTGGTGTTCTCCGCTTTTTTCTTGTTTTTTTGTGGGAGTTACCACTTAAAATCCGTACTAAACCCCAAGGATCTGGTATGAATTTTAAGGGGGACACCCCACCCCTTTGTTCACATTCATTCATTAGCTGGGAGATCTCAGCTGTATGGGACAGGTGAGGATATATCGCTGGTTGTTTAGATTACTGCAGCCGCTTACTCTCTACTAGGGATGAGCCTGAACTGCCCTGGGTTCTGTTCCAGTGAGGTTTGTCCAACTTCTGAGAGGTTCAGATGCCAAACCTGAACCCCATTCAAAATGGGAAGCAAACCAAAAATGTCAATTTTCTGGTCTAAAAGACAAAAAAAGTGTGAGGTCCTCTAGAAAATCTATACCAGACCCTGATCCAAGCTGGCAGTCCAATTGACCAGAAAAGGGGGGGAACCAGAGTGTACCATATCAGGCTGCATTTCCTCACAAGGGGGGGGTGCCTTGCCAGGGGGGCCCGTCCCTGTCAAAGCACCTTGTCTCGATGATGAATGAGGGCAAGGGCCTCATCTCCACGACCCTGGTGGTTGTGTGGGCCTACAGGGAAGGGGCTCATTGGAATCTGGAAACCCCTTTTAATAATAACTTGCCCCTAGACACCGCCCCAGACACCGGTACCCAATGATAACACTAGTCGAATGACAGATCTCAGAACTATCATCAGCTATGTAAAGAAGGGGGCGGGGATCGTGGTGACATGAATGCCCAAACATGGCCAGTGGACTTATATGGTCAGTGATGTCACTTCTATCCCTGCCCCTTGGCTTATGTGGCTGGGATTCCCAGTGACATCAAATGTTTATAGGGACACAGCAGTTGCAAGCACCAGAGGCTTACTTAGATACCAGAGAAAGTGGTAAGCTGTCCTATATAGAAGTGGTAGAAATGTTACTTCTATACACGCATGTGATGCTCGGCACCCACCGGAGTGTCAAAGGAGCAAACATTTACTTGGAAACACCGACTCACTCTTTTTAACAACTAAACCCGGGACTTATTCTTAGTGGTCAGAGTAGTGGTCCTTTACATTGGTGACCAATGGAAGAAGGATCTCCGTATATCAGTGCTCATTGTAGTGGTCCCCTACATTGGTAATCAGCAGTAGGAGAAGAACCCCTTATATCAGTGGTCAGTGTAGTAGTCCTTTGCATTGGTGACCAATGGGAGAAGGATCCCTTATATCAATGGTCAGTGTAGTGGTCCCTTACATTGGTGATCAATGGGAGAAGGACCCTCTAATATCAGTGGTCAGTGTAGTGGTCCCTTACATTGGTGATCAATGGGAGAAGGACCCTCTAATATCAGTGGTCAATGTAGTGCTCCATTACATTGGTGACCAATGGGAGAAGGACCCCCTTATATCAGTGGTCAGCGTAGTGGTCCTTTACATGGGTGACCAATGGGTTTAGGATCCTCTTATATCAGTGGTTAGTGTAGTGGTCCCTATGGTGACAAATGGTAGAAGGGTCCCTTATATCAATGGTCAGTGTAGTGGTCCCTTACATTGGTGATTAATGGGAGAAGGACCCTCTAATATCAGTGATCAGTGTAGTGGTCCATTACATTGGTGACCAATGGGAGAAGGTTCCCTTTATATCAGTGGTCACTGTAGTGCTCCATTACATTGGTGATCAATGGGAAATGGACCCCTTATATCAGTGGTCAGTGTAGTGGTCCCTTATTTTGGTGACCAATGGGAAAAGAACCCCCTTATATCAGTGGTCAGTGTAGTGGTCCCTATGGTGATGAATGGTAGAAGGATCCCTTATATCAATGGTCAGTGTAGTGGCCCCTTACATTGGTGATCAATGGGAGAAGGACCCTCTAATATCAGTGGTCAGTTTAGTGGTCCATTACATTGGTGAACAATGGGAGAAGGTTCCCTTTATATCAAAGGTCAGTGTAGTGGTCCCTTACATTGGTGATCAATGGGAGAAGGACCCCCTTATATCAGTGGTAAGTGTAGTGGCCTTACATTGGTGACCAATCGGAGAAGAACCATCTAATATCAGTGGTCAGTGTAGTGATCCCTTGCATTGGTGATCAATGGGAGAAGGACCCCTTATATCAATGGTCAGTGTAGTGGTCCCTTACATTGGTGACCAATGGGAGAAGGATTCCCTTATATCAGTGGTCAGTGTAGTGGTCCCTTACATTGGTGATCAATGGGAGAAGAACCCTCTAATATCAATGGTCAGTGTAGTGGTCCCTTATATTGGTAATCAATGGGGGTTGGATCCCCTTATATTAGTGGTCAGTGTAGTGGTCTCTTACAATAACCCCTTCTAGAGCAGAACATTTCTCCACTTACGGGATCGGCATATTACCTTCATTTTGAAGATAAATTCTAGTAATATGTTCCTCTAAACAAACAGCACTGACAATAAATAGACAATACAATGACCATCCTGACCATACAAGGCATACAAAGGGCATGTATTACACTATAGAGGCAGGCAATGGGAAATGATTACAATATGCAGCCAACACAATGATAGAGTGCAGGGGTCAGGAGTATGGAGTATAGAGCCCGTAATGTAGCATCCTCCTAGCTCAGGTGATGGAAATGAGGCAAATTTAGTTTCGCCTCTGCTATTACAAGTGGAGACATAATTGTGTTTTGCCCACTCCAAGTTCTGCAGCTGCAGGCTTGCCTGTCTCCCCCTGCCTTTCCAGAACTTTCTGGAAACATAGTAAACAGAAGAGGGAAGAGTCTGAGCTGGTCTTGGATACAGCCTCAGCCAATCCCTGGTTGGGAAAAATGGCCAGCAGGGGGCTGAGAGGTGTATATAAGGGAGAGTGCAAGGGTCTGGAGACTGACCCAGCCTGGAAGTGCTGTCAAACCTTCCAACGCTAAGGAGAAGCCTTAAGAAGTCTTGTATGATTCTTGCTCACTAAGGAGCCATAGGATCACCCCTTAAGTCACAGGATCACCCAAGGCAACATCCAGGTGGGATCCTTCTTTGAAACTTCATGGCAGGGTCAAACTGAAGCGGAAAGGAGGCCTTCAGATTGCCTGGGTCACAGTGAGTAGGCCATAGAGAAATCTCAGGAGAGAGACTTTTGCCTGTACACCCCTTTCTTGATATTGGGATCGTTCCAGACTTGCTATCAAGGCTGTGTCTTAGAGGAAACCCCCCTGTACTAAAAGCTGTTGCTACCTTTTGTACAGAAAACTTGGTTTTACTTTGTTATTTGCTGCAAGATAGTGTCCTCATTGAAGTTATTTATTTCTGGGTATCCTAAAGCTTTTTCCCAATCCCTATCCCAGGTCTACAAAACGAATAAAACAACAAAAAAGACACTATCTGTCTGATTAATGTCTGAGGACCAAGTGAGATTTTACGCCTCTGGCTGAAAATACCCTACGCCTGGCTGCTTGCATCACCAAGGGATCAGAACCTGGGATTAAACCGGCGGACCAATCCGGTCTGTGTGCTACACTTACATTGCTCATCAGGAGGAAGAATATGGCCTGCCATGAAGAATATATTCCATAATTGGTGTCAGAGGGAGGAAAATACAGAGGGTTCTGAGGGAAGTAGGAGAGCTGAGGGGCTTCTGTGGGGTTGGTGGTGGAGTTAAGGATTCTGAGACCTTTAATGGAATTCCCAGGCTGAGGGGGGCTCTGAGAGAATAGGGGGCTGTAGGGTTCATGGTGACTCTGAGGGGGGGGGGATATCTTAATCTATAATGGTCCTCCCTGCACATCTGAAATTGTTAAAGACCTTCACCTTCTCACCGTGTCACTGCTCAAGTGATATGTTCTAGGATACCAAGTGGCATGAAGAAGGGCAATCCTTAAGCCCTTGGACAGCACTCATTCATAGAGGAGGACTGTTTATTATTATTATTATACACGATTTATATAGCGCCAACAGTTTACGCAACGCTTTACAATGTACCTTCTTACAGAAGGTACAAGAGGGCCCTCCTCTTGTGGTACAAAGGGTAATACCTGCAGAGAATGATTTGATGGGGGTGGCTCGGGGACAGTGATGGGGGTGGCTCAGGGACAGTTGTTAGGTAGGTGTGGGATAGGCTTCCCTGAATAAATGAGTTTTCAGGGATCTCCTAAAGGTGGAGAGGTTAGGGGCTGATCGGACATACCGCGTCAGGGAGTTCCAGACGATGGGAGAGGCTCTGGAGAAGTTCTGAAGGCGAGCATGGGAGGAGGTAACAAGGGAGTTTATGCAGCAAACCAGTTCAGAAACAAAACCAAGTCAACAGAGAATTTGTCAGTCCAAGAAGGTCCTGAGTCCTTACAATTGTAGCAATCACTAAACAGTCCAGACTAAGTAGGTTCCAATGGCGACAGTAGTTCTTAAATCTTCAACACACCTACTATTACTACCCCCTCACATCCACATCCTATTATTGTGTAACCAATCTGCATCCTTGAGTACCCTGTGTGCCATTTACCTCCATTTACAAAGTAGAAGCCCAGCACTGTCCCTACAGATATACAGTACATTCACACACAGCACAAGGACGTGTTTACACTACGAGATGTTTCTCAGGGCTGCAGTTCCTCTGAGCTCCACAAGGTGGTGATTTCACGTCTACCTTGACAGGAAGTCTCTATTAAAGGAAGTGATGTCACATACAGACAGGAAGTGATGTCAGTACAGATAGGAATTTCCGGGTGAGAGGTGTGTCGGGAGGAAATAGAGAGGAGACGTTGCTGGGTCTGGCAGCAGAAGAAAACAATAAGATCTTATTTTATATTTACAAGAAACCCCAATTAATTTGTACTTTAATTTGCCAAAATGACCTCTCTATAAGAAATCCTGACTAGATGAAATGAAGACACAAATGAGGATGGAGAAGAACTGGAGTCACATGACGAAGGAGATACTAAACCTCACCCTGGAGATCATCTACCTGCTGACCGGAGAGGTGAGGAGGATTCTGGGAGGTCACATGACATCACTCTTATCTCTATTAATAATACACAGACCTGACCGGAGAGGTGAGGAGGATTCTGGGAGGTCACATGACATCACTCTTATCTCTATTAATACACAGACCTGACCGGAGAGGTGAGGAGGATTCTGGGAGGTCACATGACATCACTCTTATCTCTAATAATAGAACACAGACCTGACCGGAGAGGTGAGGAGGATTCTGGGAGGTCACATGACATCACTCTTATCTCTAATAATAGAACACAGACCTGACCGGAGAGGTGAGGAGGATTCTGGGAGGTCACATGACATCACTCTTATCTCTAATAATAGAACACAGACCTGACCGGAGAGGTGAGGAGGATTCTGGGAGGTCACATGACATCACTCTTATCTCTAATAATAAAACACAGACCTGACCGGAGAGGTGAGGAGGATTCTGGGAGGTCACATGACATCACTCGTATCTCTATTAATAGAACACAGACCTGACCGGAGAGGTGAGGAGGATTCTGGGAGGTCACATGACATCACTCTTATCTCTAATAATAGAACACAGACCTGACCGGAGAGGTGAGGAGGATTCTGGGAGGTCATATGACATCACTCTTATCTCTAATAATAAAACACAGACCTGACCGGAGAGGTGAGGAGGATTCTGGGAGGTCACATGACATCACTCTTATCTCTATTAAAGCAGAGCTCCACCCTAAAGTTGAACTTCTGCTCATCGGAACCCTCCCCCCCTCCGGTGTCACATTTGGCACCTTTCAGGGGGGAGGGGGGTGCAGATACCTGTCTAAGACAGGAATTTGCACCCACTTCCGGGAGTCCTCTGCGGGTAGTAGGTCACTTCCCGCAGAACACCCATTGTGTTCTGGGAAACACTCAGCTCCCAGAACACAATGGGGACCAGTGAGAGCGGTGCAGCGCGACTCGTGCATGCGCCGTAGGGAACCCGGGCAGTGAAGCCGCAAGGCTTCACTTCCTGGTTCCCTCACGAGGATGGCGGTGGGGGCAGCAGAGTGATTGCTCGTCTTCTGCTGCCGACGTCGCTGGACTCCAGGACAGGTAAGTGTCCTAATATTAAAAGTCAGCAGCTGTAGTATTTGTAGCTGCTGGCTTTTAATATTTTTTTTTTTCAGGGGAGCTCCGCTTTAATAAAACACAGACCTGACCGCAGAGGTGAGGAGGATTTTGGGATTCTAACATGATATTCCTATTGGTTCTCCAATACAGAGATTTCCTCTTGTGAAGTCAGGTGATCATATGACCATCACAGTGCCTCCATGTGACTCCCTAAAACCTGAGAGACACAACATGGAGAAGATTCTAGAAGTCACCAAGAAGATGATGGAGCTGCTGACAGGAGAGGTGAGCGGTGCCGGGAATTCTGGGACATTATCCAGTAACAGACAAGGGATGTGTCTGGATGGTGACTGTATCATTGTGTGTGTCAGGTTCCTATAAGGTGTCAGGATGTCACTGTCTATTTCTCCATGGAGGAGTGGGAGTATTTAGAAGGACACAAGGATCTCTACAAGGACGTCATGATGGAGAATCAGCCGCCCCTCACATCACCGGGTAAGAGGAGACTTTATTGTAAAGGAGAGAGCAGTACGGAGGCTCCACCTAGATCCCCCATCTTCTGATAAACACATAGAAACAATGGATTCAGTCAGTGTGTGTGTTTCCTACAGATGGATCCAGTAATGGGAACCCACCAGAGAGATGTCCCCGTCCTCTGTATTCCCGGGATTCCACACAGGAAGGTCACACCATCCCCCACCATCATCAGGTAGATGAGGAACAATCACTGATAGTATCATTAGGATCTGTACATTATCTGCATTGTTACCATTGATGTCATTTTTATTATATATTCAGAGTGGAAACCAGAGAGATTCTAAAGTTGAGGTTAAAGAAGAGATAAAAGATGAGGAGGGGGTGATGGGGAAGTCAGAGGTTCTAACAGAATGCACAAATCTGTACCAGGACACCATGGGGGAGTCATCCAGCTACAGAAACCCACCAGAGAGATGTCCCCGTCCTCTGTATTCCCGGGATTCCACACAGGAAGGTCACACCATCCCCCACCATCATCAGGTAGGTGAGATGGAGCATTTTATAACATGAACTCATAGAGATGATGTGTGGATTAATTATGTGAGGTTATTTTTTACAGATGTTATTTTCTCAAATGTTTCTGGTTTAGAGTAATGATCTGATATATATAAATGTTAAGAGTAAAGCAGAAGAAGAAGAGAGGTATGTGAGGGATGATCAGCAGTCTATGGAGGAGGATGGAATAACGGTGACATTTATAGAGGAGGACACTCCTACAGAGATCAGCACAGGTGGGTCATTGACACTATCTTGTGCATTATTTAGTGCAGATACTATATAGTCCTATCTGTTGTATCTCATACAATATGTTGTACATTACATAGTCCTGACCTCTGCTCTCTAACTACTGCACATACTTTTATTTGTTGTAAATAAGGTGATAACATCCCCAAACGTTGGAACCATTAATCAGAAAGTAACAATGAGGGGGGAGTCAATAACCCAATGATGGTGGGCTCCGAGATGAGTCCAGTCTTCATATTCCCCCCATCCTCACTCTCTGACCTCTGGTGGGGTTCAGGCCCACTATTATTCATGACTAAATATGTCCCGTTACACATAATATGTATTCTCTTTTGTTACACCCATTTCCTACCAGCTGGACATTTTATATCTGATTTGATTGGAACACAGACTTTTACATGTTGATAAGAATGTGATAACATCCTCAGAGTTTGGAACCTTAAACAGAAAGTGATAATGAGGGAGGAGTCAATAACCCAATGATGGTGGTCTTCAGGATCAGTCCAGTCTTCATCTTGGTTGTTCTCCCCCCATCCTCACTCTCTGACCTCTGGTGGGGCTCAGCCCTGCTGTTATTTATGACTAAATCATGGACTAAATAAGGAAGTGCAGGACTTGTGTTGGGATGATGACAATGAGTGATAGAGGGGGTGGGGACCCTCGTCCTATAATCCCCTCATCACTGTCACTCCTATAGAAGACAGTTCTCGTTGTTTCCTCACTCTCTGACTAAGGTCCATGAATAAATAAATGAACTGGTAGGAGATCAGAGGAGCCATTTACTAGTTACCTTGAGGGGGGAATTGTAAGATCCTCAGAGACAAAGCTGCCTGATGTGGGAGGAGTCCTGGTTTAGGGGAACCAATCAGCTCATGTCTAGTAATAATCTTTGTATTTCTATTTTAGTAGATGGACGGGAGATGAGGAAAACCTCAGAGGATTGTCTCACTTTGTCTCCAGACTGTAAAGTAGAAGATGAGGACATCACACAGTATAGTCCAGGAGAAAACCCGACTACCTCAAATGTCCATCCGGCACCACACAGTGTAGATGGACCATCATATTCCTCTTATCCTGAGGAACCTCAGACTGTGCGGGACGGTGCCGGACCATCGTATTCCTCTTATCCTGAGGAACCTCAGACTGTGAGGGACGGTGCCGGACCATCGTATTCCTCTTATCCTGAGGAACCTCCGACTGTGCGGGACGGTGCCAGACCATCGTATTCCTCTTATCCTGAGGAACCTCAGACTGTGCGGGACGGTGCCAGACCATCGTATTCCTCTTATCCTGAGGAACCTCCGACTGTGCGGGACGGTGCCGGACCATCGTATTCCTCTTATCCTGAGGAACCTCAGACTGTGCGGGACGGTGCCGGACCATCGTATTCCTCTTATCCTGAGGAACCTCAGACTGTGCGGGACGGTGCCGGACCATCGTATTCCTCTTATCCTGAGGAACCTCAGACTGTGCGGGACGGTGCCGGACCATCGTATTCCTCTTATCCTGAGGAACCTCAGACTGTGCGGGACGGTGCCGGACCATCGTATTCCTCTTATCCCGAGGAACCTCAGACTGTGCAGGACAGTGCCGGACCATCGTATTCCTCTTATCCTGAGGAACCTCAGACTGTGCGGGACGGTGCCGGACCATCGTATTCCTCTTATCCTGAGGAACCTCAGACTGTGCGGGACGGTGCCGGACCATCGTATTCCTCTTATCCTGAGGAACCTCAGACTGTGCGGGACGGTGCCGGACCATCGTATTCCTCTTATCCTGAGGAACCTCAGACTGTGCGGGATGGTGCCGGACCATCGTATTCCTCTTATCCTGAGGAGCCTCAGACTGTGCGGGACGGTGCCGGACCATCGTATTCCTCTTATCCTGAGGAACCTCAGACTGTGCGGGACGGTGCCGGACCATCGTATTCCTCTTATCCTGAGGAACCTCAGACTGTGCGGGACGGTGCCGGACCATCGTATTCCTCTTATCCTGAGGAACCTCAGACTGTGCGGGACGGTGCCGGACCATCGTATTCCTCTTATCCTGAGGAACCTCAGACTGTGCGGGATGGTGCCGGACCATCGTATTCCTCTTATCCTGAGGAGCCTCAGACTGTGCGGGACGGTGCCGGACCATCGTATTCCTCTTATCCTGAGGAACCTCAGACTGTGCGGGACGGTGCCGGACCATCGTATTCCTCTTATCCTGAGGATCCTCAGACTGTGAGGGACAGTGCCGGACCATCGTATTCCTCTTATCCTGAGGAACCTCAGACTGTGCGGGACGGTGCCGGACCATCGTATTCCTCTTATCCTGAGGAACCTCAGACTGTGCGGGACGGTGCCGGACCATCGTATTCCTCTTATCCTGAGGAACCTCAGACTGTGAGGGACGGTGCCGGACCATCGTATTCCTCTTATCCTGAGGAACCTCAGACTGTGCGGGACGGTGCCGGACCATCGTATTCCTCTTATCCTGAGGAACCTCAGACTGTGCGGGACGGTGCCGGACCATCGTATTCCTCTTATCCTGAGGAACCTCAGACTGTGCGGGACGGTGCCGGACCATCGTATTCCTCTTATCCTGAGGAACCTCAGACTGTGCGGGACGGTGCCGGACCATCGTATTCCTCTTATCCTGAGGAACCTCAGACTGTGCGGGACGGTGCCGGACCATCGTATTCCTCTTATCCTGAGGAACCTCAGACTGTGAGGGATGGTGCCGTCCTTCCAACAGATAATAGGTTTCCCTGTCTTGACTGTGGGAAGTGTTTCCGTTATAAGTCCAAACTTAATAGGCATAAAAGATCTCACACGGGGGAAAAGCCGTATTCCTGTCCTGAGTGTGGAAAATGTTTTTCACAAAAGTTTGATCTTCATATACATAAGCGATCCCATGCAGATGAGAAGCCGTATTCCTGTACTGAGTGCGGGAAATGTTTCCATTCTAAAGCCAAACTTAATGAGCATAAAAGAACTCACACAGGAGAGAAGCCACATTCCTGCTCTGAGTGTGGGAAAAAATTTTCAGGCAAGTCCAATCTTTACAGACATCAGAGATTGCACACGGGTGAGAAGCCATATTCCTGTTCTGTGTGCGGGAAATGTTTTGCCCAAAAATCAGAACTTTTGACACATGAAAGGTCTCACACAGGTGAGAAGCCTTACTCCTGTTCTGAGTGCGGTAAAAAATTTTCTGCCAAGTCCAATGTTTACATACATCAGAGATTGCACACGGGTGAAAAGCCGTATTCCTGTTCTGAGTGCGGGAAATGTTTTTCACAGAAGTCCAGTCTTTCCACACATCAGAGATTGCACACAAGAGAGAAGCCTTATTCCTGTGCTGAGTGCGGGAAATGTTTTGCTGACAAATCAATTCTTTACACACATCAGAGATCTCACACAGGTGTGAAGTAAGCCGTATTCCTGCCTTTGGTGCGGGATATGTTTATCAGATAAGTCCACTCTTCACACATATCAGAAATTGCACACAGGGGAGAAGCCGTATTCCTGCCCTGATTGCGGGAAATGTTTTTCACAGAAGTATATTCTTAACAGACATCAGAGCTCTCACACAGGAGAGAAGTTATATTCTTGCTCTGAGTGCGGAAAAAGTTTTGCAGATAAGTCCTCTCATAAAAGACATCAGAGATTGCACACGAGGGAGAAGCCACTTTCCTGTCCTGAGTGAGGGAAATGTTCCTCACTGAAGTCCTGTCTTCCTGTACATTGGGGGTCCCACACAACCCTCGGGGTGTATTAGTGAGTGCGGGAAATGTCTTGTATATGAATGTTGCTGGACATGTGGGGAAGAAGCACACCCTGATATACACCTCAGATATACTCCATGGCTGATCTTCATCATGTAAGAAACAGTTGATAAGGAGATCAGAGATCACCAAAGACATGGATGAAGTGTTGTACCGCATTGATAGCAGGAGAAAAATAAAAATGGAGTCATTACCTCTCATTGGCTGAGTACATTTTGTGGTGTAAACTCTTGCAAGAGGTCTGTTTTCTCAAGTCGTCTTCTGTGACGAAACACGTTAACCCCACCACTTAAAAGGCGGTCCTCTAGGCCTTTTAAAATACAAATGGAGTCATTACCTCTCATTGGCTGAGTACATTTTGTGGTGGAAGATTTCACAAACATAGGTCTAAAAAAAAAAAAAATTGTTGAATAAATGTGACACGTTTGCTCAGCCGTGGCGAATTTTGGCCGTATTTGATTCCATACAGTGATTTCCTATGATCATCAGCTACATCTTGTGGCCATGAAGTGGTATTGCTATTTTTCCTGATACAGGTATTTATGGAAAAATACAGAATTATAGCCACTAGATGGAGCTGATGATCATAGGAAACCACTGTGTTAGTTAAAATACGACCAGATTTTGTTACGGCTGGGCATATGCTTGTCATATTCATCCAACTAATATTTTATAAATGGACCCCATAATATTGAGAAAGGGGCCACACACTCGTGGGGATAATAAAACTTTCCAAATAAAAAGGCAACAACATAAAGAACAGTTTATAAGGAGATCAGAGATCGCCAAAGACATGGATGAAGTGTTGTACTGTGTTGGCCATTGATAGCAGGAGAAAAATAAAAATGGAGTCATTACGTTTCATTTGCTGAGTACATTTTGTGGTGTAAACTCTTGCAAGAGGTCTGTTTTATCAAGTCGTCTTACGGGACGAAACACGTTAATCCCACCACTTAGTACAGTATTTATTGGCCTATAACACTCACTTTTTTACCCTGAAAATAGAGGGTAAACTGTGCCTGCGTGTTATACGCAGGGGGCTATGGAAATTTTTTTTTCTGAAACTTCCCTATTAAAGTTAGGGTGCGTGTTATACGCCTGTGCGTGTTATACGCCGATAAATACGGTAATTACCTCTCATTGACTGAGTACATTTTGTTGTGTAAACTCTTGCATGAGGTCTTTTTTCGCAAGTCGTCTTCCAGGACGAAACGCGTTAACCCCACCACTTAATAGGTGGTCCTCTAGGCCTTTTAAAATAAAAATGAAGTCATTACCTCTCATTGGCTGAGTACATTTTGTGGTGGAAGATTTCACAAACACTTACAAAAATAAAATTGGGGTGCTCGTGAGCAGCGAACGAAGATGGCCGCACTTTAACTTCGCTCCTTGCGGCCTGGACACATCGCCCTCTTAAACATCACATTAAGAGGACACCCCCGGCCCCCACCGCTTCCCGCCACCTCCAGCTTCTGCCGTGCACCCCGCGAGAGAACAGAGAATGCTCACACGAGCGTCCAGCACGAAATCCACGGACAGTGCTTTGGCAGGGGCCTCCCCTCTGGACGCCATCTTTGAAGCCCCGGCCTCGAGTCTGGACCCCTTCTCCCAGCCTGCTTCTGAGGATCTGGAGCAGTCCCCTGCGATGGGAGAGGACTCGGCAGCAGCTCCACTCCATCAGCCGCCACTACAGGATGCTGATCTCCTCACCCACTTTAAGGTTATGCTGCAGGCTGAACTTTCAGCAGCGACATCCAAGCTGGCCACCCATCTCACTAAAGAAATCAGGGAGCTCGGCTCCCGCACTAATGACTTGGAGGACAAGATGGATGCCGCTACCACTGTCCTAGAGAATCATGAGCAGGATATCTCAGACATGAAAAAGGAGCTGGATGTGGTCCTATTGCGCCTAGAAGATTTTGAAAGCAGGGCTCGCAGGGGTAACCTGCGCCTGCGGGGCATCCCAGGGACGGTCATAGACCTCACCTCCACTGCAACGGCCCTGTTCCTGGAACTCGCCCCAGGGCTTCCCATTGACAGTGTGGAATTCGATCGCATACACCGGGCGCTCAGCCCCAAAAAACCTGAGGGACCACACCGGGATATCATCATCAAACTTAC
This sequence comes from Rana muscosa, assembly GCA_029206835.1. NCBI lineage: Eukaryota > Metazoa > Chordata > Amphibia > Anura > Ranidae > Rana > Rana muscosa. The sequence goes on along the minus strand of CM055123.1, from coordinate 415,354,037 downwards.
TTATTACCACACCAAGGAAACTCTCCTGCGTGCGGCCCGGGACAGACCCAACCTAGTGTTCCAGGGACACCGCTATCAAGCCTTTACGGACCTCTCCCAGACCACCCTGCAGTCGCATCAAATACGATACCGTTGGGGATTCCCCTTCAAACTTTCCTTTTTTTACAATGGTTGCAGCCACACTTTGACCTCACCAGAAGAAGCGCAGTCCATCCTGAACACCCTCCATTTGCTTTACAGCTGGTGGCAGCACCCAGAGCCCAGCCAGATCAGCTTCCTCTCAACCCTCCACGAATCTTCCAGGTCGCACGCGTGAGTCCGCTAAGAGGCAAAAACACCCCCCACACACCCCATCTGTGGCACAATCACCGCGCTCTGCACCAGGATGACCATTGAGACCGTAAGTCCTGCTTTTTTCCCTCCTTCCTGGTCCCCCGGACCTTCCCGTATTTTTACATGCCATCTCCCGAGAACGATGGCTGGGTTGTGCTCTTCTCCCCTTATACCCTTCTTCCATTGCCAATGATTAGGGCGGACAACTTTCTTAAATTTACAGGACTATGGTCGTACTTTAGTCAGGTTGTGTGCCCTCCCCCCTACCACCAGCCTGCCTGGACCCAACCTGCTGGTGCGGACTTTGATGTCGGCCCCATCCCCCCACCCATGTTTATGATTGTCCTCAGGTGTGCAGCACCTGACTTTTTTTTGGCCACTCACCACCGAAGTTATCCCCTCAGGATCTCCACTCCGGACTTCCATATTGTGTTAACACCACAGATTCCTTAAGCTGAGACTTTGCATCCAAAACTCCTCTGTTTGGTTTAAATCACGGGGATTCCCCCCGTCTCTGTATGGTCCTGAGGATGCACGGTACATAGGAGCTCGCCATTCCCCCTCCTTTCCCTCCCCTGTCCCTTTCCCTGCTCTCCCTTTTCCCCCCTCTCCCCTCTCACTTTGCTCCCTCTTCCTTCCTTCCCCCCCCGCCTCTACTGAACCTTCCTCCCCCTCCCCCTCTCCCTCCTGCACGCCCTTGACCGGGCCTCAACTGGCGATGTTTCTGCCCCTTACTTTATCAAGATTCTTCGGGGGGCCCGCCCCTCGCTTGCTATAGCGGTTGGTGGCCGGCTCCAGGAGACTTTTAGATGGACCCCATAATCGACCCCCTTAGCCAGAAGGCTGGGGGTTAGTCTGACTATACGATGTACACCCCAAGAGTTGTTTGCCAGCTCTGTTTAGTGATGTTTTCAGATAATATTGAACTACATGTTTATGTTGTTCTTAATTGCTGTAACCCATTTTCAGGTTGATAATCAATATCCAACCTCCTTTTTTTATTTTTTAGTCCGCTCGGACTCGCCGGAGATCCGCTTCTTGATGGCGCCTAAGTCTGGTCCCCTCGGCTGGTTGGCTGCATGATCTGAACCTCAGAGGTTGCTTTCTCCATTTGTGTTTCTTACTGTTATAAGACATTTCTGTGCTCAAAGTTCAAATAGCAGTTCCTCGCAGTAACTCATTCTCAGGTTGACTCTTAGCGCCCGTTTAGTGGGCTTTCCTTGCCCCTTTAGTTTGGCCCCTCCCCCCCTTTTTTTCCGTTCCTCCTCTTCCTTTTATTTAGTTGGCTCACCAGCTTCCCCCCCCCCCCCCTGGAATCCCCCTCTTCATGCTTTATTTTGAGCTATCATGACCTAGAATGGCCATGTGTCCGGCGGTCGAGCCCCCCCGCCTTACACGTCTTACCAAAGATGTGGTCCACGCTTAGTACGTTTACATTGTCTTTGTTTTTTTTTGTCCTTCCCCCGCCCCGCCTCTTGTCTCTTTTCTTGCATTCTCCTGTGTCTTTTTCTTCACTTGTTCCCTCAGGCTAGAAATCCACAAGAGTCATTGACCAGGGTCCCTACTGACCTTAGTTGTTGCTGCTGGACTCCATCATGTGAGCTATCCGTCATCTCCTTGCTATGGCCCAATCTCCGTTGAAGTTTTACTCCCATAATATCCGTGGTTTTAATTCACCAGTAAAACGGTCCAAGGTGTTTTATCACCTAAAATCTAGCTGCATTGACGTAGTGTGCTTACAAGAGACCAGGTTTTCCTCCCTTTCTGCTCCGAAATTTGTTTCCTCTCACTTCCCTACCTTTAATCTGGCTTCCGCCGCCGAGAAGTAGAGGGGGGTCCTAATTGCCTTTTAGACGCAATCTCCTATTCTCGTGCACCAAGGAAATAGCAGACCCAACTGGTAGATGCCTACTACTCCAGGGCACTTTAAATGGCCAGGATGTAAGTAACCTTGGTTGGGTACTATGCCCCCAACCGCTTCCAACACAAGTTTTTCTCCTACCTTCTCAAAGTCGTTTCCCAACATAGCTCCGGGACCCTTATCCTGATGGGTGACTCAAACATAGCTCTGGACTCCTCGATGGACAGGAAATACGCATATGGCTCCTCCCCCTCCCATGATCCGGTCGTGGAGGAACAGATGAGATCCCTTGTGCAATCCCACGGCTTGGTGGATGCCTGGCGGGAGCTCCATCCCTGTGACCGTGACTTCACATACTATTCCAGCCCACACGATAGCTTCTGTAGGATCGACCACGTTTTCATTCCTCTACGCTTCATCTCCAACATCCATAAGATTATGATCTCTCCCTTCCGCGTGGTCGGATCATGACCCTATCGTTCTTCTGCTCACCCTCTCAGGTCTGACCCGCCCTACCTTTCAGTGGCGATTAAATGACTCACTCCTTACATCTCAAGACGCCCTCCTTGAGATTCATACATGACTCCAAACCTTCTTTAAGGAAAATGTATGCTCCGTGTCTTCGCACATCTCTCTCTGGGAGGCCCATAAGAGGCCACTGTATACAATTAGCATCCTCCTGAAACCACAATAGAGAAAAGCGGATCAGAGAACTTACAGATCTCCTGGCCTTCGCAGATGCAGAGTGGAAATCCCACCCCTCGCCAGTAAACGAGAAGGCTAGAGACACTTTGGCAGCTGAATTAGACTTGTTGGACTCCGACTGAGCCGAGAAGGCCCTAGGGTGGACTAATTGTATTCCTGCGCAAATAAACCGGGTGCTATGCTTGCTAAGAAACTCAATGCCACGTATCGTGGCCATAAACCTATCCGCCTTCATTCCGCCAACAGGGAACTCACCTCGGATCTGAACAAAGTCTCTGCGGCTCTGGCAGACTTTCTAGCCTCGCTTTGTTCGTACCCGCACCTTCCCTATGTGGTCCTCGATTCAAGAGACAGATGGAGCTCCGCCTGCCGAACTTTACGGTTACATTCAGCTGTGACACTGGATAACCTCCCTCCGGTGCCTGGGCTCCTTTCCATATCAAATGACTGCCTATGAGCACACCTACCAGCATTGCCCAGGTGCTCCCGGCACCATCTCTATGATCTACTCCTTACTAACTGCCGGCAGCTCTTCCACTACCCTTTCCTATGTGCTTAAATGAGAACGTGACCTGTCCCCCATAGATCTTGCAGACTGGAGTAAGGCCTGGTCCAGCATAGCAAAATGTTCTTTTAACACTGCCACGTTGGAGGCAGCCTATAAGGTCCTTCTGCGCTGGTACTGGGTTCCAGCCCGTATCGCCAAGTCAAACCCATCATGCAATGACAGATGCTTTCGGGGTTGTGGTCAACGAGGAGATAAACTGCACACATGGTGGTCTTGCCCCCGTCTTGTAAGATTTTGGTCAAGGGTCTTTGGCCTACTATCCTCCCTATTTCATGTTCCCTTCCGTAAGGACCCCAAATTTACATTACTCCATTGCCCGATCCCGGGCCTTTTCTCTCATCAGCAGAAACTAGCCACATACTTAGTCATCGCTGCCAAACGAACTATAGCAAGGGCTTGGAAAAAAAACTTCAGTCCCATTTCCAGAGGTCAAGAATACCTTGATGACCCTTATGATCCATGAAAAAATGACCAGCGTCCTCCACGACTCCCATGCAAAATTCCTTAAGGTATGGGCCCCATGGTGGTCCTATACACTCCCTAATCTACACCCAACTAGTCTAGGTCTCTAAATTTAATTAAACCCCATCCGCAGCCTGGGGGACCCTCCTTTCTCTTTCCCACTCCTTCTGTTTCTGGGCCTCTTACTCGCTGCTCTGTTCTACACCCCCCCCCCTCTGTTTTGCGTGTTTTTCTTTTTTATTATTATTTTTCTCCCCCCCCCCCGTTCTGCGGACAACTCCGCTCCCCCTTGTCTGCCTTAGCCCCTGAGTCTCAGGGCTCAAGCATAACGCACTGACCCCCGGCCCTGGCTGGTGGGTCGGTGTCAGTTTATAATCTGTCCCCCTATAATATATATTTTATCATGTAATTTTACGTGAACTCCTTTATGTTTCATGTCCATATCCCCAGCATGGGAATTTTTTATCTATTTTCCCTTTTCTCGTATCTCAAAACATTGTACCGGAAAATAAAATTGTCTGGGATGTGCCCCCACCCGTCCACAGTTTGTTCCCAGTAGGGGTGGTTGGGTGGCTCTGAGGCATATTCAACATTTCCTATGGACTATTGGAGTCCCTCTGTACTAGTCCTTTTGAGATCCAACTGTTTCAACCTATTGTTGATTGTTTTGTTCAAGTTCAACCAATTGTACCTGACCCTTTTTTTTTTTACTGATGTTCACAATGTACTTATCTCATTTGAATGTTTGTATCTATACTACCATATTCCTAAAAATTTCAAGAAAAAACATTGAACAAGAAAAAATTTTTTTTTTAATAAATCTGACAAACATTTGCCCAAATATTGGTCATATTTTATTCCAATTAGTAATTTCCTATCAGCTCCATCTATTGGCCATAATGTGCTATTGCTATTTTCTGGGAAAATACCACATTAGCAAAGAGCCTAATAACATTCATTTTGTTACCCCCACAGAAGGAATGTATACGCACTTTCAATGAGTAAATCGCTATGTATTTTTTTTCTTTATAAATAGACCCCTAAATATCAGGAGATGTTTATATAAAGATGGGAAGTATGGAGCAGCTCAATGAATAGACCTCCTAGCAATGTTATTACCAGGCTGCAGCTAGGGGGAGCTCCAAAGTGACCATAGCAGAGTGATCCCATCTACTCACATTTACATTTTCACTGCCAGAGCTGTTTTTTTCACACATGGTAAAATACACATTTTGGGCCTGAAGATTAGATAAAACCCCCAAACCTCTATTTTCTGAAAGCAAAGGTCCTGGAGAATAAAATGGTGGTGATTGTTAAGGTGTTATAATTTTCCCCTTAATATTCAGATTTATTTCCTCCTTTTCCCCTATTTTCTATGCTCTAGTCGTTTCTACAATACTGTGTTATAATAATGTAATACGTTGTGTATATTGTGCACAAATTAATAACGACTCCGCCTCCACATTCCTGACAAGTTATTACCCTGACCAATTGGATTTCTACCCTTACTATTTCCTGATTTATTTTATTTTTTTGACTGCAATCTTGTTAAAAATAAAGTTTTAATAAAACATGAACAAAATAAAATTGTGTGTGTCGGTGCAATGACAACAATCTTCAGTACCCGAATAATGCTCATAGAAGTTTTTACAGGTCAGAAGTTTAGAGGTAACCGTGACCAATGGACCAGAGTGTGGTCAGGAGTATATCATATACAGCCAAGGATACAGAGTGTAGAGGTCAGAAGCATATCATATATAGCACCATCTAGTGTGCAACTAGTGTAGGTAAATTTAGTTTAGGATTCATGGTAGTTGAATGGCTCTACAGGGCAGGTCTCTGGTAGCTCGCCCTGGATCTAGAAGCTTAGAGAAGCTTCTGGAAGTTAGTGGAGGAAGGCCTAATCTGTATGCTTGAGGGAATCTGTCCAATTTCCAGGCAGAGGACCTGGCAGAGTGGTTGGCTCAGCCCCTAAATATGGGGGAGCTTGGCAAGCAGGGGAGTCGGGTGGAAGATGGAGTGCTGAGGTTGCTGGGAGGGGAGCCCGAGTCTGTGGCTTTGCCTCCAGACTGGGAGCTGGGGAAAAAAATGATTTAAATCTTGAATCGAGTTGAGGGGTCAAATCGATTAAAATTTTCAGCAAATCGATTTATTTTTTTCACCAGGACCGGCACTCCAATTGTTTTCTGCACAAGACTCAAAGGTAATGGAGAGCCCTCTCTTAGGCTTCCTCTCCTTTCTTACCCCAGCTCTAGAGCTGGGCGATTTTCTCCCCCAAAAATCTTGCGATTTTTTTAAAAAAAACTTGATTCACGATTCGAATCAAGTTTTTTTTTTGATGGACACCGCGCCGGTCCTGAGGAGCTGCGGGCAGGAGTTTTTAGGCGAGGCCGCGGCTTCAGCCTAGTCCGCGAGGCCGGACGCCGCAGACTAGGCCGAAGCCACGGCCTTGCCTAAAAACTACTGCCTGCAGCTCCCCAGGACCGGCGGGCAGGAGTTTTTAGGCGAGGCCGTGGCTTCGGCCTAGTCCGCGAGGCCGGATGCGGCGGACTAGGCTGAAACCGTGGCCTTGCCTAAAAACTCCTGCCCGCAGCTCCTCAGGACCGGCGCAGTGTCCATCAAAAAAAAAAAAAAACTTGATTCGAATCGTGAATCAAGTTTTTTTTTTTTTAAATCGCAGATTTTTTGGGGGAGAAAATCGCCCAGCTCTAGAGCTGGGGTAAGAAAGGAGAGGAAGCCTAAGAGAGGGCTATCCATTACCTTTGAGTCTTGTGCAGAAAACAATTGGAGTGCAGTGTTCAAGAGTATGAGGGGTCTTCAAAATGTTTCCGCACTTTTATCTTTTGAAACTGAATTTGGGGGTGTCCCCCAATTTTTCTTGTAGTTTTGTGTGGGGTTACCACTTAAAATCCATACAAAACCCCAAGGATCTGGTATGAATTTTAAGAGGGACACCCCACTCCACCCTTTTGTTCGAATTCACCCATTAGCTGGGAGAATTCAACTAACAGTTGAATGGGACAGGTGGGGATATATGACTGCAGCCACTGACTCTATTAGGGATGAGCCTGAACTGCCCTGGGTTTGGTTCCAGTGGGGTTCAGCCAACTTCAGATGCCAAACCTGAACCCCAGTCAAAATATATAGGAAGCAAATCAAAAACGCCCATTTTTTGGTCTAATAGACAAAAAAATTGTGAGGTCCCCCCAGGAAATCTATACCAGACCCTGATCCAAGCTTGCAGTCTGATTGACCAGAAAAGGGAGGGGAGGGGGGGGACCAGAGTGTACCATATCAGGTTGCATTTCCTCACAAGGGGAGTGCCTTGCCAGAGTGGTCTGATTAAGCAAAGCACCTTGTTCACATGTTGATGAGGACAAGGGCCTCATCTCCACAACCCTGGCCAGTGGTTGTGTGGGTCTACATGGAAGGGGCTCATTGGAATCTGTAAACCACTTTAAAATAATAATGGGCCCCCAGACAGCACCCCCCCCCCCAGTATAGTATGAGTACAGGGTACGCAATAGTAACACTAGCTGAATGACAGGTCCCAGAGATGCCATCATCTATATAAAGGAAGGGGCGGAGATTGTGGGGACATCAATAATCAAATGTTGCCAGTAGACATATATGGTCAGTGATGTCACTGCTATGCCCGCCCCTTGGCTTATCTAGCTGGGATTCCCAGAGACATCAGATCAGTTGTTTATAGGGACACAGCAGTTGCAAGCACCCGAGGATTCCTTAGAGACAGTGGTAAGCTGTCATATATAGAAGTGGTAGAAATGTTACTTCTATATGTGATGCTCGGCACCCACTAGAGTGTCAAATGACCAACATTTACTTGGAACCACTGACTCATTCTTTCTAACAACTAAACCTGGGAATTATCCTTAGTGGTCAGTGTAGTGGTCCTTTACATTGGTGACCAATGGAAGAAGGATCCCCGTATATCAGTGGTCAGCGTAGTGGTCCCTTACATTGGTGACCAATGAGACATGGATCCCTTATATCAATGATCAGTGTAGTGGTCCCTTACATTGGTGATCAATGGGAGAAGGACCCTCCTAATATCAGTGGTCAGTGTAGTGGTCCATTACATTGGTGACCAGTGGGTTGAGGATCCTCTTATATCAGTGGTCAGTGTAGTGGTCCATTACATTGGTGACCAGTGGAAGAAGGACCCCCTTATACTGTATCAGTGGTCAGTGTAGTGGTCCTTTACATTGGTGACCAATGGGACATGGATCCCTTATATCAATGGTCAGTGTAGTGGTCCCTTACATTGGTGATCAATGGGTTGAGGATCCTCTTATATCAGTGATCAGTGTAGTGGTCCCTTACATTTGTGACCAATGGGACATGGATCCCTTATATCAATGATCAGTGTAGTGGTCCCTTACATTGGTGATCAATGGGTTGAGGATCCCCTTATCAGTGGTCAGTGTAGTGGTCCCTTACATTGGTGACCAATGGGACATGGATCCCTTATATCAATGATCAGTGTAGTGGTCCCTTACATTGGTGACCAGTGGGAGAAGGACCCTCCTAATATCAATGATCAGTGTAGTGGTCCATTACATTGGTGACCAGTGGGAGAAGAACCATCTAATATCAGTGGTCAGTGTAGTGGTCCATTACATTGGTGACCAGTGGGAGAAGAACCATCTAATATCAGTGGTCAGTGTAGTGGTCCATTACATTGGTGACCAGTGGGAGAAGAACCATCTAATATCAGTGGTCAGTGTAGTGGTCTGTTACATTGATGAACAATTGAAGAAGGTCTCCTTACATCAATGGTCAGTGTAGTGGTCTCTTATATTGGTGACCAATGGGAGAAGGACCCCCTTATATCAGTGGTCAGTGTAGTGGTCTCTTACAATAACCCCTTCTAGAGCAGAACATTTCTCCACTTACGGGGCCGGAACATTTTCCCTCATTTTGGAGATAAATTCCAGTAATATGTTCCTCTAAACAAACAGCACTGACAATAAATAGACAATACAATGACCATCCTGACCATACAAGGCCTACAAAGGGCATTTATTACACTATAGAGGCAGGCAATGGGAAATTACTACAATATGCAGCCAACACAATGATAGAGTGCAGGGGTCAGGAGTATGGAGTATAGAGCCCGTAATGTAGCACCCTCCTAGCTCAGGTGATGGAAATTAGGCAAATTTAGTTTTCGGCTCTGCTATTACACGTGGAGACATAATTGTGTTTTGCCCATTCTAAGTTCTGCAGCTGCAGGCTTGCCTGTCTCCCCCTGTCTTTCCAGAACTTTCTGGAAACATAGTAAACAGGAGTGGGCAGAGTCTGAGCTGGTCTTGGATACAGCCTCAGCCAATCCCTGGTTGGGAAAAATGGCCAGTAGGGGGCTGAGAGGTGTATATAAGGGTGAGCTCAGGGAGGTCTTTCGCCGGCTGGAGACTGACTCAGCCAGGAAGCGCTGTCAAACCTTCTAACGCTTAGGAGGAGCCTTAAGAAGTCCTGGATGCTTCTCGCTCTCTAAGGAGCCATAGAATCATCACTAAAGTTGCAGGAACATCCAAAGCAACACCCAAAGGGGACCTTACATGGAAACTTCACGTCAGAGTCAAACAGAAGCGGAAAGGAGGCCTTCAGATTGCCTGAGTCACAGTGAGTAGCCCTTATGCCGCGTACATACGATCGGAATTTCCGCCAGCAAAAGTCCGATGTGAGCTTTTCGTCGTGTGTATGCTCCATCAGACTTTTGCTGTTGGAATTTCCGCCAGCAAAAGATTGAGAGCAGGTTCTCAATTTTTCCGACGGAAAAAATCCTGATCGGAAATTCCGATCGTCTGTGGCAATTCTGATCGGAATTTCCGCCAGCAAAAGTCCGATGTAAGCTTTTCGTCGTGTGTATGCTCCATCAGACTTTTGCTGTTGGAATTTCCGCCAGCAAAAGATTGTGAGCAGGTTCTCAATTTTTCCGACGGAAAAAATCCTGATCGGAAATTCCGATCGTCTGTGGCAATTCTGATCGGAATTTCCGCCAGCAAAAGTCCGATGTGAGCTTTTCGTCGTGTGTAGGCTCAATCAGACTTTTGCTGTTGGAATTTCCACCAGCAAAAGATTGAGAGCAGGCAAAATTCCGACGCATGCTTGGAAACAATTCGACGCGTGCTCAAAAGCATTAAACGTAATTTTCTCGGCTCATCGTAGTGTTGTATGTCACCGAGTTCTTGACGGCCGAAAGTTCAGAGAACTTTTGTGTGACCGTGTGTATGCAAGCCAAGCTTGAGCGGAATTCCGTCGGAAAAACCATCCAAGTTTTTTCCGACGGAAAATTCTGATCGTGTGTACGCGGCATTAGAGAAATCTCAGGAGAGAGACTGTTGCCTATACATCCCCTTTTTTGATAGAGGGATCGTTCCAGACTTGCTATCAGGGCTGTGTCTTAGAGGAAGCCCCCTGTGCTAAAAGCTATTGCTACCTTTTGTACAGAAAACTCTGTTTTACTTTGGGTAACTGCTGCAAGATAGTGTCCTCATTCACGTTGTTTAGTTTTGAGCATCCTAAAGCTTTTCCCAATCCCTATCCCAGTTCTACAAAACGAATAAAACAACAAAAAAGACACTATCTGTCTGATTACTGTCTTAATGCCGCGTACACACGGTCGGAATTTCCGACAAGAAAAGTTTGATGTGAGCTTTTGGTCGGAAATTCCGACCGTGTGTAGGACTTTGTCTGTCGGAATCTCCGACAACAAAAATTTGAGTGCTGGTTCTCAATTTTTCTGACAAGAAAAGTTCTCCTCGGAAACTCCGAAAACATGCATGCTCTGAAGCATTTCGACGCATGCTCGGAATCATTGAACTTCATTTTTCTCGGCTCGTTGTAGTGTTGTAAGTCACCGCGTTCTTGGCGGACGGAATTTTGTGTGACCGTGTCTATGCAACACAAGTTTGAGCCAACATTACGTCGGAAAAAAATCCAGGGTTTTCTTGTCGGATTTTCCGATCGTGTGTACGCGGCATTAGGACTGAGTGGGAGTTTATGCTTCTGGCTGAAAATACCCCGTGCCTTGCTGCTTGCACCACTAAGGGATCAGAACCTTGGATCAAACCGGTGGATCAATCCAGTCTGTGCGCTACACTTAAGGCTTTTTGCCAACAAACTTCAAAATGAGCAAGTTTACCAAAAAATCCGACCGTGTGTGCGCTCCATCGGACAAAGTTTTTCGGTTTTCATCGGGCAAAAGTTCGCTCTGCAAACGGACAAACTTTTTGGCAACAAAAGTCCGATGGTGCAAAGTCCGACCGTGTGTACAGAAATCCATCGGACTTTTGTCCGAAGTACAAATACGCATGCCCAGAACCAATGTTAAAATCAAGCAACAATAGCAGAAGTTGACCAAAGGGTGGTGGTAAAGAGCAAAAAAGAGCAGAAAAAACACGTGATGCTGGGGAAGTTTTGGGAAAGTTTGCAGAAAAGTCCTGCCATGTGAATGCTATGGGTGTGCCCGGCCAACTCCCTTCGGACAAAAATCCACGGAAAAGTTTGTTTGAAGTCCGACCGTGTGTACGAGGCTTTACATTGCTGGTCAGGAGGAAGAATACATTCCCCAGCCTGCCATAAAGAATATGTTCCATCACTGGTGTCAGAGGGAGGAAAATACTGAGGGTTCTGAGGGAAGTAGAGGAGCTGAGGGGTCTCTGTGGGGTTAGTGGAGTTAAGGACTCTGAGACCCTTATTGGAGTTCCCGGGCTGATGGGCTCTAATAGAATAGAGGGCTGTAGGGTTCATGGGTACTTGGAACTTCAGGGTTCTGAGGGAAGTAGAGGAGCTGAGTGACCTCTAAGGGGTTAGACGGGTTTCAGAACTCTGAGGCCTATAATGGGATACTTGGAAGGGAGAGTCCTGAGGGAATAGGGAGCTATTAAGCTCAGGGAGACCCTGGGGGAGGGAGCGGGTCTCTGGGTCTGTGATGGTCCTCCTTTCCCATTTGGATTTTTTTTTTAGACCTTTACCCTCTCGCCGTGTCACTGCTGAAGTTAGAGTTGCCACCTTTTCTTCAAGTCAAACCCGAACACTTTAGTGTCCCACAGCAATTTTTTTCTTGTTGTAGTATACACTAAAGGATTGTAAAAGATCTGGGGCACTATTGGGTACCCCAAGGAGAGTAGTAATGCGGCGTGCTATGCATGCCATGGCAAACAGTGGGTGTGTCCAAACAGTTGGGAGGGGCTTAAAGTGGCATGGTGAAAAGAAAAAAAAAGCATTCTTGAATCCATAAAATATTCTTATGCCGTGTACACACGACCGTTTTTAATGTCATTGAAAAAAACTGCATTTTTCTCGACGTGATTTTTCGTGTTTCCCCTCAAGCCTGCCTTGCCTACACGCTATCGTTGAAAAAAATGCTTGAGTAAAGCGCGGTGACGTACAACACGTACGACGGCACTATAAAGGGAAAGTTCTATTCGGATGACGCCACCCTTCATGTTAGTAAAGTTTGTTGAGAGACGATTCGCGCTTTTCAGTCTCGTGCTTTTCAGTCCGTTACAGCGTGTCGAATGTGCTATCTCCATTACGAACGCTAGTTTTACCAGAACGAGCGCTCCCGTCTCATACTGGATTCTGAGCATGCGCATTTTTTTTCACGTCGTTAAAGCCCACACACGGGCGTTTTTCATGACGAGAAAAACGACGATGTAAAAAACGACGTGAAAAATTAGAGCATGTTCCAATTTTTCTCGTCGTGATTCTCTGCGTTTTTCTCGTCGGGAAAACTGCTGGAAAGCCCACACCCCATCATTTTTAATGACCATTTAAAAAAATTTCATTTTTCTCGTCATTAAAAACGGTCGTGTGTACGCGGCATGAGATAAAAAAAAAAGTCACTGTAAATATATGAACTTAGCCTACCGCAACCTCGTCTTCTGGGGTCCCTCGGCGGCTGTCTCGGCTCCTCCCCGCATCAGATAACCCCCTCTGGAAAGCGCTTTCCCAAGGGGGTTACCTTGCGGGCGTGCTCCCGGTTCCAGCTTTTGCATCCATAGACACGAATGCCGGACTCTGCCCCGCCCCCCGGTGCCCACGTCATTGGATTTTATTGAGAGCAGCGGGAGCCAATGGCTGCGCTGCTATCAATCTATCCAATGAAGAGCCGAGAAGCCCGGGCCGAGATCCAGCACGTTCTCGACGCGGGACTTTTGAGGGCTCAGGTAAGTAAAACTGGGGAGCCGGTAATTATCGGATGGTTTTTCACCTTAATGCATAGAATGCATTAAGGTGAAAAAACAGGAAGGTTTACGACCCCTTTAAAAGTGGACAGTGTCAGTAGGGCATTGGATGGTATAAATAGAGCAGTGGACGGCGTCAGTATGGAATTGGACACATGATTCAAAACCCGGACTGTCCGAGTGAATCCAGGACAGGTGGCAACCCTAACTACTGCTCCCCTAACCCAACCTTTTTAATTGAACGTAGTGAGGAAGTGATAGAACACCTCCTCCTTGCCTGTCAAACGCCTTCTGAAGAGCACCACAGGTAATCAATGGCCATTCAGAGAGGCACGAATAGCTGTGGCCTTTGGTGAAATGTCATTATAGTGAAGGAGGCCTGCGGCCGTACCTACCCGCTAGCATCCGCAACAGGAATCTGATGCCTGCTGCTACTATTCACACCAACTTTAATCGCCAATGTGAATGTAGCCTCGATGTTTAGGGGCACCAGCTGTTAGTGCTTTACCCTCCTTGAACAGTTTAACCACTTAACGACCGCCCACTGTAAATATACGTCGGCAGAATGGCACCGACAGGCAGAATCACGTACATATACGTGTTTGCCTTTGTATAGTTGGGGGGTCCGATCGGACCCCCTTCTTTACAGTGGGTGGTCGTTTTACCTTCAGGAGCGATCCGGCATGAGGGGACGGCCGTTCGATTCCGGCCCCCCCCTCTCGATCGCTCCCGGCGAATGAGAGAGCTTCCCCTGCCTGTGTGCTTGTTTACACAGGCTGGAGGAAGTGATGTCATCTCTCTTGCGGCGCTCACATATACCGAGCGCCGTACAGGAGAAGATGCAGGTTAGTGCACAAAACAGCACACTGACACCAGGACACATAGGCACATAAATCGCCCCCCCAGGCCCCCCCAGACACCCCCAGATCACCCCCCAGCCCCCAGTCACAGTGTCACTGATTGCAGTGACCATTTATTTAGTGATCACTGCAATCAGTGACATTTGTGACTGTAAAAGTGTCACTACATTTAGTTTTAGGTCCAGTGTAGCCCCCTAACCCCCCCTAATAAAGGTTTAACCCCCTGATCACCCCCCAGATAACTCTTTCACCCCCTAGCACCGCCATCGCTAAGCGATCATTTTTCTGATCGCTGTCTTAGCGTCGGCGATGCTGATCGGTAGCCAGTAATTTTTTTTAGGTTCGCCGCAGGTTTTTATAGCGTCGGGTACCCCCATATATTACCTAATAAAGGTTTAACCCCCTTGATCGCCCCCCAGGTAACCCTTTCACCCCCTATCACCACTGTCACTAAGCGATAATTTTTCTGATCGATGTCTTAGCGTCGGCGATGCTGATCGGTAGCCAGTAATTTTTTTTAGGTTCGCCGCAGGTTTTTATAGTGTCGGGTACCCCCATATATTACCTAATAAAGGTTTAACCTCCTTGATCACCCCCCAGGTAACCCTTTCACCCCCTAGCACCGCCGTCGCTAAGCGATCATTTTTCTGATCGCGGTCTTAGCGTCGGTGATGCTGATCGGTAGCCAGTAATTTTTTTTAGGTTCGCCGCAGGTTTTTATAGCGTCGGGTACCCCCATATATTACCTAATAAAGGTTTAACCCCCTTGATCGCCCCCCAGGTAACCCTTTCACCCCCTATCACCACTGTCACTAAGCGATAATTTTTCTGATCGCTGTCTTAGCGTCGGTGATGCAGATCGGTAGCCAGTAATTTTTTTTAGGTTCGCCGCAGGTTTTTATAGCGTCAGGTACCCCAATATATTACCTAATAAAGGTTTAACCCCCTTGATCGCCCCCCAGGTAACCCTTTCACCCCCTATCACCACTGTCGCTAAGCGATCATTTTTCTGATCGCGGTCTTAGCGTCGGTGATGCAGATCGGTAGCCAGTCATTTTTTTTAGGTTCGCCGCAGGTTTTTATAGCGTCAGGTACCCCCATATATTATCTAATAAAGGTTTAACCCCCTAATCGCCCCCCAGGTAACCCTTTCACCCCCTATCACCACTGTCGCTAAGCGATCGTTTTTATGATCGTTGTCTTAGTGTCGGTGATGCCGATAGGTAGCCAGTAATTTTTTTTTAGGTTCGCCGTCAGGTTTTTATATAGCGTCAGGTACCCCCATATATTACCTAATAAAGGTTTTAACCCCCTAATTGCCCCTAGTTAACCCTTTCACCAGTGATCACCATATAAGTGTTACGGGTGACGCTGGTTAGTTAGTTTGCTTTTTATAGTGTCAGGGCACCCGCCGTATATAACCCAATAAAGGTTTAACCCCCTGATCGCCCGGCGGGTGATATCAATTAGGTTTTAGCGTCAGAGAGTGTCTGCGTCACACCCCAGGCAGCGTCAGGTTAGTGCCAGTAACGCTAACACCGACGCGTGAAGCATACACCCCCCTTCGTGGTATAGTATCTGATCAGCTCAATATCTGATCAGATCTATACTAGCGTCCCCAGCAGTTTAGGGTTCCCAAAAACGCAGTGTTAGCGGGATCAGCCCAGATACCTGCTGGCACCTGCGTTTTGCCCCTCCGTCCAGCCCAGGCCACCCAAGTGCAGTATCGATCGATCACTGTCACTTGCAAAACACAACACACATAACTGCAGCGTTCGCAGAGACAGGCCTGATCCCTGCGACTCCAGTGCTGTAGGAGGTGATTTCACCACCACAGTTAAAAAAAAAAAGCATATATGCCGAAAGCATTGGGGCAGCAGGGGCGGAGGAGCGATTTTGCTCCTAATGCTGCGTACATACGGTCGAAATTCCGATGGAGGCTTGCCCGTGGAAAAGTCTGACCATGTGTACGCGGCATAACTTTTGCGGGAAGATGCCCCCATGCTTCGGCATATATAAATGGTGCATGTATGCCCATCATTAGAAGTGGGTGGATGAAGGGCGGTATTCTAATGGTGGGCATACCCACCGATCAATCTCTTTTTTTCGTTCAGCCAACAGGCTGCATGAAAAAAAAAAGATTACAATACATGCCCAACAAGGACCAGCAACGTACTGGTATGTTGCTGGACTTTGAATGTTTATACCAGAATGATGCCTGTGGGTTTAGGTATCATCTTGGTATCATTCTTTTCAGCCAGCGGCCGGCTTTCATGTAAAAGCAATCCTAGTGGCTAATTAGCCTCTGGACTGCTTTTACAAGCAGTGGGAGGGAATGTCCCCCCCCGGATATAAAAAGCGCCATTGGGAAATTGGGAAAGCATTTTATCACACCGATCTTGCTGTGGTCAGATGCTTTGAGGGCAGAGGAAAGATCTAGGGTCCAATAGACCCCAGTTTTTTCAAAAAAGAGTACCTGTCATTACCTATTGCTATCATAGGGGATATTTACATTCCCTGAGATAACAATAAAAATGATAAAAAAAAAAATATGGAAGCAACAGTTTAAAAATAAAATAAAAAAGCAAAATTAATAATAAAAAAAAAAAAAAAAAAAAAAAAAGCACCCCTGTCCTGCCCTGCTCTTGCCCAATGGCGAACGCAAGCGTCGGTCTGGCGTCATATGTAAACAGAAATTGCACCATGCATGTGAGGTATCACCGCGAAGGTCAGATCGAGGGCAGTAATTTTAGCAGTAGACCTCCTCTGTAAATCTAACGGCGTAACCTGTAAAGGCTTTTAAAGGCTTTTAAAAATGTATGTAGTTTGTCGCCAATGCGCGTTTGTGAGAAATTTTAAAGCTTGACGTGTTTGGTATCTATGTACTCGGCCTAAGATCACCTTTTTTATTTCATCAAACATTTGGGCAATATAGTGTGTTTTAGTGCATTAAAATTAAAAAAAGTGTATTTTTTTCCCCAAAAAATGCGTTTGAAAAATCGCTGCGCAAATACTGTGTAGAAAAAAAAATTGCAACACCCACCATTTTAATCTGTAGGGCCTTTGCTTTAAAAATATATATAATGTTTGGGGGTTCAACATAATTTTCTTGCAAAAAAAAAATATGTTTTCATGTAAACAAAAAGTGTGAAAAAGGGCTTTGTCTTCAAGTGGTTAGAAGAGTGGATGTAAGCTTCCTGATGTTGTGTATAAAATGCCAGGACAGTTCAAAACCCCCCCAAATGACCCCATTTTGGAAAGTAGACACCCCAAGCTATATACTGAGAGGCATGTCGAGTCCATGGAATATTTTATATGTTGACACAAGTTGCGGAAAATAGACAATTTATTTTTCTATTTTTTATTTTTTGCACAAAGTTGTCACTAAATGATATATTGCTCAAACATGTCATGGGCATATGTGAAATTACACCCCAAAATACATTCTGTTGCTTCTCCTGAGTACGGGGATACCACATGTGTGAGACATTTTGGGAGCCTAGCTGCGTACGGGACCCCAAAAACCAATCACCGCCTTCAGGTTTTCTAAGGGTGTAAATTTTTGATTTCACTTCTCACTGCCTATCACAGTTTCGGAGGCCATGGAATGCCCAGATGGCACAAACCCCCCCAAATGACCCCATTTTGGAAAGTAGACACCCCAAGCTATTTGCTGAGAGGTATGGTGAGTATTTTGCAGATCTCGCTTTTTGTCACAAAGTTTTGAAAATTAAAAAAAAATAAAATAAAAACAATTTCTTCATTTTTAAAAACAAATGAGAGCTGTAAAATACTCACCATGCATCTCAGAAAATAGCTTGGGGTGTCTACTTTCCAAAATGGGGTCATTTGGGGGGGTTTTGTGCTATTTTGGCATTTTATGGCCTTCGAAACTGTGATAGGTAGTGAGGAGTCAAATCAAAAATTTGTGCCTTGAAATCCTGAAGGCGGTGCTTGGTTTTCGGGGTCCCGTACGCGGCTAGGCTCCCAAAAAGTCCCACACATGTGGTATCCCCGTACTCAGGAGAAGCAGCAAAATGTATTTTGGGGTGTAATTCCATATATAACCATGGCATGTGTGAGCAATATATCATTTAGTGACAACTTTTTGTATTTTTTTTTTTTTTTTGTCATTATTCAATCACTTGGGACAAAAAAAAAATATTCAATGGGCTCAACAGGCCTCTCAGCAATTTCCTTGGGGTGTCTACTTTCTAAAATGGGGTCATTTGGGGGGGTTTTGTGCTATTTTGGCATTTTATGGCCTTCGAAACTGTGATAGGTAGTGAGGAGTGAAATCAAAAATTTGCGCCCTTAGAAATCCTGAAGGCGGTGCTTGGTTTCCGGGGTCCCGTACGTGGCTAGGCTCCTAAAAAGTCCCACACATGTGGTATCCCCGTACTCAGGAGAAGCAGCAAAATGTATTTTGGGGTGAAATTCCACATATAACCATGGCATGTGTGAGCAATATATCATTTAGTGACAACTTTTTGTAATTTGTCATTATTCAATCACTTGGGACAAAAAAAAAAATTCAATAGGCTCAACATGCCTCTCAGAAATTTCCTTGGGGTGTCTACTTTCCAAAATTGGGTAATTTGGGGGGGTTTGTACTGCCCTGCCATTTTGGCACCTCAAGAAATGAGATCCAGAAAATGTACCCTAGTTTGTAAACTCTATAACTTTTGCGCAAACCAATAAATATCCGCTTATTGACATTTTTTTTACTAAAGACATGTGGCTGAATACATTTTGGCCTAAATGTATGACTAAAATTGAGTTTATTCGATTTTTCAAAAAACAAAAAGTAGAAAATATCATTTTTTTTCAAAATTTTTGGTCTTTTTCCGTTTATATTGCAAAAAAGAAAAATCACAGAGGCAATCAAATACCATTAAAAGAAAGCTCTATTTGTGGGAAGAAAAGGACGCAAATTTCGTTTCGGTACAACATTGCATGTCCGCACAATTTACAGTTAAAGCAGCGCAGTGCAAAATTCTGAAAACAGCTCTGGTCCTTTAGCTACAAAATGGTCCGGGGCTTAAGTGGTTAATTGCTAATGTACAGCACATTACTGGAGGTGGACTTTAACCACTTCTGAACCGCCCGCCGTCTATATATGTCGGTCCTTTGACGTTAAATACCATTATTATGGCAGCAGATAGCTGCCATAACTCAGTTATTTTTTTAATGGCGGGTGGTCCGCTTTAAGATGAAAGTGGTGTATGTGGCATATTCACTTTTATCGGCGGCGGGAGAGGTGCCCACCGCCCTCCTGCCGCATCCCGGTCCTCTCCGCCGCTTACCGAATCCGTCGGTAGCAGCGGAGGCGATACGATGTTTTCTCCTGATGGGTAGGAAGTTGAGTGAGGGAATGATAGCCCCTACTCGACTCTATGCCCTTGGAGGACCAGAGCGACGTCAACCACAACAAATGTCACTTCTGCCCTCCGGCCTTAAAGGGACAGTTTAAAGAAAAAGAAAAGACATTTGGAGGGCACGAGTTCGTAGAGGAGGACTGTTTATGCAGCAAACCAGTTCACAAACAAAACCAGGTCAACAGAGAATTTGTCATCTCAACAAGGTCCTGAGCCCTCAAAATTGCAGCAATCACTAAACAGTCCCTGTAAATAGGGGCAGTAATTCTTAAATCTTCAACACATCTACTACTACCCCCCTCACATCCACATCCTATTATTGTGTAACCAATTTACATCCTTGAGAAGTCTCTGTACCATTTAGTAATTTACCTTCCTTTACAAAGTAGCAGCCCAGCACTGTCACAACAGTACATACAAACACAGCACAAGGCCGTGTTCACACTATGAGACATTTCTCCTGGCTGCAGTTCCTCTGAGCTCCACAAGATGGCGATCTCACTTCTACCCAGACAGGAAATCTCTATGGAAGACAGGAAGTGATGTCAGGTATGAACAGGAAGTGATCTCATTACAGACAGGAAATTCCATGTGCTATGAAGAAGAGAGGAGATTGTGCTGGACCTGGCAGCAAAAGAGATACTAATTACACAGGTTCTGTGGCTGATTAAGGTGGCAATTAAACTCACTTGGTGCCCTATCTGCATTAAATCAGCTTCAGAACCCGTGTAATTCATATGTGTTCGGGTTAAAAGGGATGAGGTGACAACCCATCCTGAGTAGATAAAATGATGACACGAATGAGGATGTTGGAGGACCGGAGTCACATGACTGAAAGGATACTAAACCTCACCCTGGAGATCATCTACCTGCTGACCGGAGAGGTGAGGAGGATTCTGGGAGGTCACATGACATCACTCTAAGCTCTATTAATAAAACACAGACCTGACCGGAGAGGTGAGGGGGATTCTGGGAGGTCACATGACATCACTCTTATCTCTATTAATAAAACACAGACCTGACCGGAGAGGTGAGGGGGATTTTGGGAGGTCACATGACATCACTCCTATCTCTATTAATAAAACACAGACCTGACCGGAGAGGTGAGGAGGATTCTGGGAGTCTGACATGATATTCCTATTGGTTTCTCAATATAGAGATTTCTTCTTCTGAAGTCTGGTGATCATATGACCATCACAGTGCCTCCATGTGACTCCCTAAAACCTGAGAGACACAACATGGAGAAGATTCTAGAAGTCACCAAGAAGATGATGGAGCTGCTGACAGGAGAGGTGAGCGGTGCCGGGAATTCTGGGACATTATCCAGTAACAGACAAGGGATGTGTCTGGATGGTGACTGTATCATTGTGTGTGTCAGGTTCCTATAAGGTGTCAGGATGTCACTGTCTATTTCTCCATGGAGGAGTGGGAGTATTTAGAAGGACACAAGGATCTCTACAAGGACGTCATGATGGAGAATCAGCCGCCCCTCACATCACCGGGTAAGAGGAGACTTTATTGTAAAGGAGAGAGCAGTACGGAGGCTCCACCTAGATCCCCCATCATCTGATAAACACATAGAAACAATGTATTCAGTCAGTGTGTGTGTTTCCTACAGATGGATCCAGTAATGGGAACCCACCAGAGAGATGTCCCCGTCCTCTGTATTCCCGGGATTCCACACAGGAAGATCACACCATCCCTCACCATCATCAGGTAGGTGGGACGGAGCATCTCATGGAGATGATGTGTGGATTAATTTTTTGAGCTTATATTTTACAGATGTTATTTTCTCTCATTTTCTTGGTTTAGAGTGGAGATCCAATCGATATAGAATTTGAGGTGAAATCAGAAGAAGAAGAAGAGAGGTATGTGAGGGATGATCAGCAGTCTATGGAGGAGGATGGAATAACGGGGACATTTATAGAGGAGGACACTCCTACAGAGATCACCACAGGTGGGTCATTAACACAATCTTGTGCATTATTTAGTCTTGATACTATATAGTCCTAACTGTTGTGTATTATACAATATGTTGTACATTATGTTACATCCTCTAGTGTGAGAGTAGGAAAAAGCATATTCTGGCCAGGAATAACCTGAGTAACTTATTTGGGTCAGGGTTACTGGAGGCAAGGGCTGGATGACTCATCCTGGCAGTTCTCTGGTGTCTGGAAGGTTGAAGAACCTTCTAGAACTAGAGGTTAGGAGAAGCTGCCGTGAATATATATGGGGCCCCAGCCAATCCCCAGTGGTGGGCTGGCAGGGGGCTGGGACCACCCCATAAATAGACAAAAGTCTGGTCCGAACATTGGCCGTTCACCTGTTTGGCGAACACCCGAATTGGCAGGATGCTTGATCGTTTTTTTGGCTCTACGATCACCCTACAATGCACTGCACAGTGCATTCTAAACCTTGATTGGCTGAAGCAATGAAGGCTTTGCCCAATAAGGGCACAGAGCACTGTCAGAGCCATGACTGGAGAAAGTCACGATGACTGTGCCCAATCATGGTACATTGCTCATAGATCCACCCCACACTATAAAATGTTCCTTCCCAGAGGAGCCATTTGCAGTGTGATGTTGGAGCGGAGAGAGAGATAGAACAGGGCTCTGTTCATTGCTACTAGCGAGTTAGTGTGCTATACTGTGCTATTGTGATTCTATTGTGAGTGTAGTGTGAATATAGTGATAGTGCAGCGTCAGTGTTGAGCGACCTTCCTTTTTTACTTTAGTGTTAGTGTAGTATGTCAGGACAGTTTTACTGAAGTATTTTGTAGTGTGTCAGTGGAGTGTGTCTGTGTAGTGCAGTGTTTTATACCACATTACATAACATTTAGTGCTGTGCACCCCCTCCCCCCCAGCAGCATCTGTGTCCACAGGCAAAGGTGGATGTGGTCATTCCTCAGGCAGGGCACCATTTTCTCTGTTTAGTGATGTTGCCCGTGCTATCCAGCCACAGCATGCAGAGGAAGTGGTGGACTGGCTTACTAATCCATCCTCATCCTCTTCATCCTTTATCACCCAAGCTGACACAAGTACGCATTCCACTGCAGCTGTCAGAGCGGCTTATTCTGCCTCCTTGTCCACAGCAACTCTGGCCATAGCCCAAGCATCAGGCATGGAGGAGTCAGCTGAATTATTTGAACGCAGCACCACCCACTTGCTCCTTGATGATGCACAGCCATTACTTGATTCTGATGTTGGTTCTGAGGTTGAGGAAGGCAGGAACGTGAGCCTACAGAGAGGGGAGAACGCTGGTACACAAATTGGTAGTCATGTTGCCGCAGCGCATTGCCAAGTTGGCTCCAGTGATGATGAGGATGGAGGGGAATGATGATTAGAGGTCACTGATGCAACTTGGGTGCCAGATAGAGCAGAGGAGGAAAGTGAGGATAAGACACAACCCCAATGAGGCAGGATGTCCTCCAGAGTGCAGCCATTATGGAAAGTAGAGAGCAGCCACCCTATTCCATCAGATTTTAGAGCTCCTATTGCCCAACCCACTTCCCACAGCTCAGCTGTCTGGGCTTTTTTTTAGCACATGTGCAGCTGATTGCACTGTTGCAATTTACAAACTTTGCCTCAAGCAGATCAAGCATGGACAAAACACCAGCCATTTGGGTACCACATGCTTGACAAGGTATTTAACCTCCCACCACACAGTCTGCTGGCAAGAGCACCTGAAAGCCACACAAAATGGACGCAATTCTTCTCCTTACCTTTCAGGTCTACCCCACTATATCTCATGACCTCTCAGCAGCCTCCATTGACAGGGATGATGGTATAGCGCAGCGTGTCACAAGTCCTTGCAGCACGTCTGCCAGCTGCTCACCACCAGCTGTAGAATCTAGTAGGCAAATTTATCTGCCCCAGCTTGTCTAAGCTACTAGCTTTACGACTCCTTCATTTCATTCACAGCACACTGGGTAACTCTGAAGGATGCAGGACAGGGCTCAGTACTTGAGCTTGTTTTGCCACCACGTCTCCATACAGCTGGTGGTGATGATGCAAGATTTGTCCTCCTCCATGCCCTCCTCTGCTGAATTGTCTCATGAACCACCAGTACCCTGTAGGTGGTGACAAGGATGGTGAGCCGTGACAATGCATGCATCAGCAATATAATCCCTGTTATGTTCCTGCTGGAGCAGACTCTGCATGGTATTATGAACAGGGCACTCGAGGCAGAGCAGTGGGAGGAAGAGGAGGACTTCCTTTCCTCTCAAGGCCCGCTTTATGCAGACACCACTTTTACACTGCCACAAAACACACAAAAGGAGAGGTAGGAGGATTCTGACAGTTTTGGAGGCATTTAAGCAGTGGAAGATATACATCAAACCTTAAGAGGTGGTTTTCCATCCCCAGAATGTGGTACGTGGCTGGGTAGAGGCAGTTTCAGATACTGTAATCCTCAGTGACCCAGAGCACTCTGCTTCTCATGCCTCCACAAACTTACGGTGCATGGGCTGCCTTATTCTTCAAAGCCTGTGAAAGGACCCGAGAATTCGTGGCATCAAGTAGAAGGATGATTATTGGTTTGCAACCATCCCTGACCACCCTTACAAGGTGAAAGTCTTGGAACTCATCTTATCCCCACAGAGGGAGCAGAGGATGAAATATCTTGAAGACACCTTAAAGAGGATTTTATGTAATGCCTTCCCAGACTCTGCTAGGTTACAGTTTCATGGAAAAGATAGTTTTGAGGTTTCTGTTGGTCAAAGGAGGAGCGGTGGAGAAAGGGGCCGCCTCAGTGATGCCTTTCAACATTTTTATAGTCCTTTGGCGCCCAGGGCTGTCAGCTTGCCCATCCCATCGGCAACGTCTGCATCATATGGTGGAAGATTTTCTAGGGGCGAAAAACGATATGGAGAGCTTTCCAGTCAATGATCCACTGGGTTACTAGGTCATGAGAATAGATCACTGGCCAGAACTTGCCCAGTATGCAATTGAGCTGCTGGGCTGCCCTTCATCCAGCATGCTTTCCAAATGGGCATCCAGTGCTGCCGGAGGTTTTGTGACATAAAAGAGAGCATCTGTCCACAGACTCTGTTGACCAGCTGACATTTGTCAAAATTAATAATTCCTGGATTAGCAGCAGCTATCAAGTCCCTAACGCCAATGTCGCAGATTAAGTTTTTTTGGGGGATATGGAATTTGTGCAAGACTGTCTAGGCTGCCTAACTTTTTGGGTGTTGATTTTATCGTGAAGAAATTTTTTGGTATAGGTTTCATGGGCACAATTAACACCCAAGGACCAATTTTTCAACATCTGTTTGACAGGTGCATGTCATTAAACATTTTTTACAGCAAGGCCAATTCTTGCTTTCATCAAGAGTACCCCTATATGGTTACGGTGTGAAGGCACCACCGACACCCAAAGCCCAATTTTTCAGCCACTGTTTGACCAGGGCATATCATTTACATTTTAGACAGCAAGGCCAATTCTTGCTTTTATCAAGAATACCTCTATAGGGTTATGGTGTGACTGTGAAGGCACCAAATGTAAAAATTATCTTTTTCAAAAACTTTTTTTGCATTGATACATGTCCCCAGGGCAGTACCAAGACCCCCATACCCTTTGCATGCCCAATAACTTGCATCTAAACCCTCAAAATGGGCACTTTTGATTTTTCAAGTTTTAGGTCCCATAGACTTTAATGGGGTTCATTGTTTGGCTCCGGACTTTTGCGATGTTTAAAAGTAAACCAAACCAGGAGATTTTCATCCCATCCCTAGACATGGGCAATGTAGGCAGGAGAGTCAAGTGGAAGATGGAGAGTACTGAGGAGAGGCTGACGGTTGCCCTTGAGGAACGCCCTGCCAGGGAGGAGTAGTGCCTCGGGCCGGGTGTTGAGCAAAGCTGACCTGGAAGGATCCTGACACAGGAGGTGGTGAAAGGATCCATGCTGGAGAGGCAGTGGGAAGGAGCAAGGAGAGACAGCGAGTCGCTCATTGATAGACAATGGTAAAAGCAGCCATCTGCAGCAGGCCTCTCTTGAAGACTGCATAGTGTTGAGTCTTCATCTAACCTGGCCCTGGGAGGTCTCCATGAGTGTGTGCCAGTCGGGAAGGACTGGGGCAGAAAGTTAGTCAGGAGGACTGAGAGAAAGAGCAGCCAGGCAGGCCAACAATATTTTGCAAGCAAGTGGAGGATCAGTGGCAACAGGGAAGCAGGAGGAGGAATGTCATGTTGTTTACTCTCTGTACTACTTTGTCAAGGGACTGAGAGTTCCTGTCTGTAATGGGCCTTTGCTGAACTGACACAAAAGACTGTTAGTTCCCTCAAGAGTGAGCAGCAGAGGCTGTACTGGAAAACCAAGTTTGTGCAGGAGGAAGGAAAAGCAGACTTTTGTAAATGGAGAGGAAGTGCCCCTTTATTCATAATTTGGACATTTTTCAAGTTGGGCATCCCATAATTCTCTACCCTATCCAAGTTATCAACTCCTAATAAAAAAAAACATCAAAAACAAGCCAAGGACTGTTTTCTGCATTGAAATGTGTGAAGAAAATGCTATGTGACTGGCTGTGCAGCAGTGGGCACCCAGGACACTAGCGACTCCTACAAGGCTAGTCAGTTACATAGTCCTGACTTCTGCTCTCTCCCATCTGCCCACTGCTATATATACACACATACTGCTATATATTACACCCATTTCCTACCAGCTGGACATTTATTGTAAAGGAGAGAGCAGTACGGAGGCTCCACCTAGATCCCCCATCATCTGATAAACACATAGAAACAATGTATTCAGTCAGTGTGTGTGTTTCCTACAGATGAATCCAGTAATGGGAACCCACCAGAGAGATGTCCCCGCCCTCTATATTCCCGGGATTCCACACAGGAAGGTCACATCGTCCCTCTCTGTTACAAGGTTGGTAGGTCGGAGCATCTAGAACATGGACTAATGGAGACAATCTGTGGATTTTATTTACAGTATGTGATAGCAGAAGATTTTTTTTATAATTTTTGGGTTTAGGGTGAAGATCTGATGGATATAAAAGTTGAGGTTAAATCGGAAGAAGAAGAAGAGGAGATGTATGTGAGGGATGATCCGCAGTCTATGGAGGAGGATGGAATAACGGGGACATTTATAGAGGAGGACACTCCTACAGAGATCAGCACAGGTGGGTCATTAACACTAAATCCATTCCTCCACCCATACTGCTCACTGATTGGTCCAGAGTAGGGCGGGGACTGGGTGATATCACATTCCTAAACTGTATTCCCCATCCTGCACATTAGATCTTCTTTTAATCGGGTAATCTTCCTTCTCTGTGCTGCAGACAAAATGTATATATCTAGACTGGATTTATGGAGATTCTTAGTTTCAGTTGGCATCAAAATGTTGATTTTTTTTCACCATAGGCATTGCTCAGCCTAGACACTGGAGACATGTTTCTTGGGTCTTCCGCCTTCCAGTGTTGTTTGCTGGCTGTGCCGGGAGGGGAAATATGTCTGTGTAGTCTCAGGAGATAGGAGGGCAGCAGTGTGGGACCTCTTGGGAAGACGTGTATCTTATACTCTTATGTTGTACATTACATACTCCCGACTTCTGCTCTCTCCCCTCTACCCACTGCTATATATACACATAATATGTATTCTCTTTTCTTACACCCATTTCCTACCAGCTGGACATTTTATATCTGATGATGTGATTGGAGCACAGACTTTTACATGTTGATAATAATCTGATAACATCCTTGAACTTTGGAACCTTAAACAGAAAGTGATAATGAGGGGGAGGAGTCAATAACCCAATGATGGAGGTCTTCAGGATCAGTCCAGTCTTCATCTTGGTTGTTCTCCCCCCATCCTCACTCTCTGACCTCTGGTGGGGCTCAGCCCCACTGTTATTCATGACTAAATCATGGACTAAATAAGGAAGTGCAGGACTTCTTGTGTTGGGAAGATGACAATGAGTGATAGAGGGGGTGGGGACACTCGTCCTATAATCCCCTCATCACTGTCACTCCTATAAAAGACAGTTCTCGCTGTTTCCTCACCAGTGTTAATTTTGGCAGCAAATTTCGATTTAGTTTTAGTCTTATGCCGCGTACACGGCCGTTTTTCTCGTCGAAAAAAACAAAATTTTTTCCTTTCGACGAGAAAAACGATAGTCTGTGGGCTTTTTGCCGTTTTTTTCGACGAGAAAAACGTCATTAAAAACAACGAGAAAAATTAGAACATGTTCTAATTTTTCTCGTCGTTTTTTTCGACATGTTTTCCGCTGCAGTTTTCCCATAGGGAAACACTGCCGCGGAGCCCACAGACAGTCGTTTTTCTCGACAAGAGAAAAAATGACTTGAAAAACGACCGTGTGTGGGGAACAAGCCGTTCCCTCGTTTTTAATGTCATTATTCACGGCGTTTTTTTAACCGCCGTGAATAATGATCGTGTGTACGCGGCATTAGTCTTTTGACTAAAATGGCATTTTAGTTTTAGTCCCAATTTAGTCCTCTGCAATTTTTTTAGGTTTAGACGTATTTAGTTGACTAAATCTCCAGTACATTTTAGTCAAAATCTAATGGGTGTAATTAAAGTGTAATGCATTATTTAAGCATTTCTCTACAATTTCCAAACTCTTTAAATACTGCTGGAGTGAAAAATCTAATCTGTTATTATTTATGGTATTAAAGTTTTTGAACATGCACTACAGACCAGTGTTAGTTTTGACGTCAAATTTCAATTTAGTTTTAGTCATACTCTTTTGACTAAAATGCTATTTTAGATTTAGTCGTATTTTAGTAGACTAAAATAGTATTAATTTAGTTGATCTATGAATAAAGAAATGAACTGGTAGGAGATCAGAGGACCCATTTACTAGTTACCTTGAGGGGGGAATTGTAAGATCCTCAGAGACAAAGCTGCCTGATGTGGGCGGAGTCCTGGTTTAGGGGAACCAATCAGCTCATGTCTAGTAATAATCTTTGTATTTCTATTTTAGTAGATGGACGGGAGATGAGGAAAACCTCAGAGGATTGTCTCACTTTGTCTCCAGACTGTAAAGTAGAAGATGAGGACATCACACAGTATAGTCCAGGAGAAAACCCGACTACCTCAAATGTCCATCCGGCACCACACAGTGTAGATGGACCATCGTATTACTCTTATCCTGAGGAACCTCAGACTGTGCGGGACGGTGCCGGACCATCGTATTCCTCTTATCCTGAGGAACCTCAGACTGTGCGGGACGGTGCCGGACCATCGTATTCCTCTTATCCTGAGGAACCTCAGACTGTGCGGGACGGTGCCGGACCATCGTATTCCTCTTATCCTGAGGAACCTCAGACTGTGCGGGACGGTGCCGGACCATCGTATTCCTCTTATCCTGAGGAACCTCAGACTGTGCGGGACGGTGCCGGACCATCGTATTCCTCTTATCCTGAGGAACCTCAGACTGTGCGGGACGGTGCCGGACCATCGTATTCCTCTTATCTTGAGGAACCTCAGACTGTGCGGGACGGTGCCGGACCATCGTATTCCTCTTATCCTGAGGAACCTCAGACTGTGCGGGACAGTGCCGGACCATCGTATTCCTCTTATCCTGAGGAACCTCAGACTGTGCGGGACGGTGCCGGACCATCGTATTCCTCTTATCCTGAGGAACCTCAGACTGTGCGGGACGGTGCCGGACCATCGTATTCCTCTTATCCTGAGGAACCTCAGACTGTGCGGGACGGTGCCGGACCATCGTATTCCTCTTATCCTGAGGAACCTCAGACTGTGCGGGACAGTGCCGGACCATCGTATTCCTCTTATCCTGAGGAACCTCAGACTGTGCGGGACGGTGCCGGACCATCGTATTCCTCTTATCCTGAGGAACCTCAGACTGTGCGGGACGGTGCCGGACCATCGTATTCCTCTTATCCCGAGGAACCTCAGACTGTGCGGGACGGTGCCGGACCATCGTATTCCTCTTATCCTGAGGAACCTCAGACTGTGCGGGACGGTGCCGGACCATCGTATTCCTCTTATCCTGAGGAACCTCAGACTGTGCGGGACGGTGCCGGACCATCGTATTCCTCTTATCCTGAGGAACCTCAGACTGTGCGGGACGGTGCCGGACCATCGTATTCCTCTTATCCTGAGGAACCTCAGACTGTGCGGGACGGTGCCGGACCATCGTATTCCTCTTATCCTGAGGAACCTCAGACTGTGCGGGACGGTGCCGGACCATCGTATTCCTCTTATCCTGAGGAACCTCAGACTGTGCGGGACGGTGCCGGACCATCGTATTCCTCTTATCCTGAGGAACCTCAGACTGTGCGGGACGGTGCCGGGCCATCGTATTCCTCTTATCCTGAGGAACCTCAGACTGTGCGGGACGGTGCCGGACCATCGTGTTCCTCTTATCCCGAGGAACCTCAGACTGTGCGGGACGGTGCCGGACCATCGTATTCCTCTTATCCTGAGGAACCTCAGACTGTGCGGGACGGTGCCGGACCATCGTATTCCTCTTATCCCGAGGAACCTCAGACTGTGCGGGACGGTGCCGGACCATCGTATTCCTCTTATCCTGAGGAACCTCAGACTGTAAGGGACAGTGCCGTCCTTCCAACACATAGGAGGTTTTCTTGTACTGAGTGCGGAAAATGTTTCCATGCTAAATCCAGACTTAATAGGCATAAAATATCTCACACGGGGGAAAAGCCGTATTCCTGTCCTGAGTGTGGAAAATGTTTTTCACAAAAGTTTGGTCTCCAAATACATCAGAGATCTCACACAGGTGAGAAACCATATTCCTGTACTGAGTGCGGGAAGAGTTTCCATTATAAATCCACTCTTAATTTGCATAAAAGCTCTCATGCAGGTGAGAAGCCGTATTCCTGTAGTGATTGTGGAATCGGCTTCTGTCATATATCCTACCTAAATTCACATAAAAGATCTCACACGGGGGAGAAGCAGCATTCTTGCCCCGAGTGTGGGAAATCTTTTTCTAACAAGTCAAATCTTTGCAGACATCAGAGATTGCACACGGGTGAGAAGCCGTATTCTTGTTCTGAGTGCGGCAAATGTTTTACACAAAAATCAGAACTTGTCACACATGAGAGATCTCACACAGGGGAGAAGCCGTATTCCTGCCCTGAATGCGGTAAAAGTTTTTCACAAAAGTCTGATCTTTCCAGACATCAGAGGTCTCACACAGGGGAGAAGCCGTATTCCTGTCCTGAGTGCGGGAAATGTTTTTCAGATAAGTCCTCTCACAAAAGACATCAGAGACTGCACACGGGGCAGAAGCCACTTTCCTGTCCTGAGTGAGGGAAATGTTCCTCATTGAAGTCCTGTCGTCTTGTATATCAGGGGTCCCACACAACCCTCGGAGTGTATTTGTGCCTTGAGTGTGGGAAATGTCTTGTATATGAATGTTGCTGGACATGTGGGGAAGAAGCACACCCTGATATACACCTCAGATATACTCCATGGCTGATCTTCATCATGTAAGAAACAGTTCATAGAACTCAACCATAGCTTGACCTTTTGACAAGATGTCCTATGGAATAAATGATACAACAGTGCCATCTAGAGGTTAGATTGGTAAATGTTTCTCCTATTGAAACATAGTACTGAGAAAGGGGGTCACACACTTGTGGGGATAATAAAACTTTCCAAATAAAAAGGCAACAACATAAGAAACAGTTGATAAGGAGATCAGAGATCACCAAAGACATGGATGAAGTGTTGTACCGTGTTGGCCATTGATAGCAGAAGAAAAATAAAAATGGAGTCATTACCTCTCATTGGCTGAGTACATTTTGTGGTGTAAACTCTTGCAAGAGGTCTGTTTTCTCAAGTCGTCTTCCAGGACGAAACGCGTTAACCCCACCACTTAAAAGGTGGTCCTCTAGGCCTTTTAAAACAAAAATGGAGTCATTACCTTTCATTGGCCGAGTACATTTTGTGGTGGAAGATTTCACAAACACTTACAGGTCTATTAAAAACAAAGAATAATTGAATAAATGTGACAAACATTTGCCCAACCCTGACAAATATTGGTCATATTTTATTCCAATTAGTGATTTCCTATGATCATCGGCTCCATCTGGTGGCCATAATGCAGTATTACTAGTTTCTGAAAAAATACCACATTAGCAAAGAACCTAATAACATAAATTTTGTTACCCCCACAGAAAGAATGTATACGCACTTTCAACGAGCAAATTGCTATGCTTTATTTTTGTCCCTTATGAATAGACCCCTAATCATCAGGAGATGTTTATATAAAGATGGGAAGTATGGAGCAGCTCAATGAATAGACCTCCTAGAAATGTTATTACCAGGCTGCAGCTAGGGGGAGCTCCAAAGTGACCATAGCAGAGTGACCCCATCTACTCACATTCACAGTTTCACTGCCAGAGCTGTTTTTGCATTATTTTTAGACATGCTAAAATGCATATTTAGCCTGAAGATTAGTTAAACCCCCAAACTTCTATTTTCTGAAAGCAGAGACCCTGGAGAATAAAATGGTGGTGATTGTTAAGGAGTTCCTCTTACACAAACTTACCCTTAATATCTGGGCTTATTTTTTCCTTTTCCCCCATTTTCTATGGTGTGATCTTTTCTACAATACTTTGTTATAATAATGTAACACGTTGTTTATTGTATTGTACACAAATTAATAACGACTCCGCCTCCACATTCCAGACAAGCCATTTTCCTGACCAATCAGATTTCTACCTTTACCATTTCCTGTTTTTTTTTTTTTTACTGCAATTTTGCTAAAAGTAAAGTTATAATAAAACATGAATTTTCGGTACCAAAAAATTGCTTATAGGAGATGCTTTAAACGTTTTTACAGGTCA
Source organism: Rana muscosa (assembly GCA_029206835.1). Classification (NCBI taxonomy): domain Eukaryota; kingdom Metazoa; phylum Chordata; class Amphibia; order Anura; family Ranidae; genus Rana; species Rana muscosa. The sequence goes on along the minus strand of CM055123.1, from coordinate 415,321,855 downwards.
GAAGTTTAGAGGTAACCGTGACTAATGGACCAGAGTGTGGTCAGGAGTATATCATATACAGTACATCCCAGGGTACAGAGTGCAGTAGTCAGGAGTATATCATATACAGCCCAGAGTGCAGTGGTCAGGAGTATATTATATATAGCCCTGTGTACAGAGTGCAGTGGTCAGGAACACGTCATATGCAGCCCAGGGTACAGAGTGTAGAGGGCAGAAGCATATCATATGTAGCACCCTCTAGTGTCCAACTAGTGTTGGTAAATGTAGTTTATGAATCATGGTAGTTGTGTAAGTCTGTAATTGGGTCAGGTTACTGCAGTTCAGCATGGATGACTTTACAGGGAAGGTCTCTGGTACCTCACCCTGGATCTAGAAGCTTGGAAAAGCTTCTGGAAGTTAGTGGGCAAAGGCCAAGAGATCTTGATCTGCATACTTGAGGAAATCCAGCTAATTCCCAGGCAAAGGGACTGACAGGGAGGCTGGTCAGCACTTAAATATAGAGGAGCCTGGCCAGCAGGGGAGTCAGGTGGAAGATGGAGTGCTGAGGTTACTGTCGTGTGGCCTGGTGGGAAACCCTGGGTCTGAGGGGCTCTGCCTCCAGACGGAGAGCTGTGGAAAGGAAGCCTAAGCGAGGGATCTCCATTACCTTTGAGTCTTGTGCAGAAGACAATTAGAGTGCAGTGCCCAAGAATACGAGGGGTCTTCAAAAAGTTTCTGCACTTTTATATTTTCATTGGAACTGGTGAGGGCGGGAGGAGTGGTAATTGGTCGTGTCTGAGAGTGTCATAGTCTGTCTGACAAGCCGGCTGACCTTGCAATTTAGTATAAGAGTTGTCATGGCCTGGTGAAAATGGCCGCGAAACTTATAAAAAAAGTGGAAACTTTTTGAAGAACGCTCATATATCTTATGCAGTGGTCAGTTAATGGTTTTCCTCCTCTTTCCTAGTTAACTGGGTTTCAGGTAGTGTTGGGTGAACAGTTTTACTCGAGCATGAGTTCAGGCTGAACACTGGCTGTTCGCCTGTTCCATACCAGACCATTATCCGCACATGCAACCTGGCAGGTCAGAAAAGGGGGGACGAGTGAGCACCCCCTCCTTCTGAACCTTCCCAAGCCACATGCCCTAAACATGGGGGGTCACCAACCAGTGCATGCTGGGTCGTGACATCACAAGGGGGCATGTCGCCAGGTGGCCCCATCCTTACCTATATAAGAACTGTCAAACTGTGAGGCCAGAGGGCGGAAGTGAAGTTTGATGTCGCTCTGGTCCTCCAAGGGGATAGAGTCGAGTGGGGGCTATCTTACCCTCACTCGACCTCCTGACCATCAGTTGGATCGTTTTTGCCGCTACCGACGGCTCTAGTTAGCGGGGAAAAAGACCGGGAGAGGGGGTTCACCTCTCCTGTTGTCCATAAAAGTGGTCCCATGGTGAATCTGCCACTGGTACTACTTTTATCTGAAAGAGGATCACCCACTGTGTAAAAATATACTGTGGTTATGGCAAATATCTGATGCCATAACCGCGGTATATAACGTCAAAGTAGCGACGTATATATACAGTGGGCGGTCCTGGAGTGGTTAATAAACCCCAGACCTGATTGGAGAGGTGAGGAGGATTCTGGGAGGTCACATGACATCACTCTTATCTCTATTAATAAAAGAGACCTGACCGTAGAGGTGAGGAGGATTCTGGGAGGTCACATGACATCACTCTTATCTCTATTAATAAAACACAGACCTGACCGGAGAGGTGAGGAGGATTCTGGGAGGTCACATGACATCACTCTTATCTCTATTAATAAAACATAGACCTGACCGGAGAGGTGAGGAGGATTCTGGGAGGTCACATGACATCACTCTTATCTCTATTAATAAAACACAGACCTGACGGGAGAGGTGAGGAGGATTCTGGGAGGTCACATGACATCACTCTTATCTCTATTAATAAAACACAGACCTGACCGGAGAGGTGAGGAGGATTCTGGGAGGTCACATGACATCACTCTTATCTCTATTAATAATACACAGACCTGACGGGAGAGGTGAGGAGGATTCTGGGAGGTCACATGACATCACTCCTATCTCTATTAATAAAACACAGACCTGACCGGAGAGGTGAGGAGGATTCTGGGAGGTCACATGACATCACTCTTATCTCTATTAATAAAACACAGACCTGACCGGAGAGGTGAGGAGGATTCTGGGATTCTAACATGATATTTATATTGGTTCTCCAATACAGAGATTTCCTCTTGTGAAGTCAGGTGATCATATGACCATCACAGTGCCTCCATGTGACTCCCTAAAACCTGAGAGACACAACATGGAGAAGATTCTAGAAGTCACCAAGAAGATGATGGAGCTGCTGACAGGAGAGGTGAGCGGTGCCGGGAATTCTGGGACATTATCCAGTAACAGACAAGGGATGTGTCTGGATGGTGACTGTATCATTGTGTGTGTCAGGTTCCTATAAGGTGTCAGGATGTCACTGTCTATTTCTCCATGGAGGAGTGGGAGTATTTAGAAGGACACAAGGATCTCTACAAGGATGTCATGATGGACAATCAGCAGACTTTGAGTTGTGTGAAGATTGTAAGGAAGAAATTTCCCCGGAATGAGACGATATTGAACCTCACCCTGAAGATCCTCAGCCTGCTGACTGGAGAGGTGAGTGAATGGAAGGGGTTACATCTGACTCCGCTGTACACTGGGATGTGTTCAGAGTCACTTTAAGTCTTCTGATGTTCTGATAATCAATGACGACATGCGCACAAGCAGGGATTTCTTGTAAGAGATTAGGAGAAGGAACTCACTCAGAGTTTATTCTATGTACAGGGTTCAATGTTGAGGAGTGTGCCATGTACAGAGTTCAAGGTTAGGAAGTGTGCTGCGTACAGATTGCAGAGTTCAGGGGTGCACTTTGTACAGAGTGCAGGGTTAAGGAATGCTCTTTCTACAGAGTGCAGGGTTCAGGAGTGCTCTATGTACTGCTGAAGCTACCGTAGCATAAACCACCTCTGGGCCTGCCCCTGCAGAGCTGAAACAATCTCTGCTCCGATGTGGCTCCTGTCACCTACACAGACCAGCTGAAGCACTACATGGCATCTTTTAGCCTGACTCGTTGAATAGCACCTTGAACACTTAGGGGGTACTAGTACTACATAGGACAATTCAGAAGAAAAAAACATTGAGGAAGAGGAGGGAGTGGAGCTGACAGATGTTGCATTGTCACCACTAGCTGTATGGAGATGTGGCGTCAAAACAAGCTGCAGCACTGAGCCCTGTCCTGCACCCTTCCTAGTTGCAAGCAGAGTTACCCAGTGTGCTGCGAACAAAATATATTGTCCCAGACCATGCTTGCTAAACCACATGTCAGCAGTAGTGTGTCTTGCTGCTGACTGCCTTGCCCATTGATGCCAAAACATTTCCTTTCACGTGATTTTACAGAGCTGGAATGGCCTTACGTGAAAAGAAATAGTGACTGGGAACCTGTCATTGTGGTACAGCACATTCTGCAAATTCACAGAAGGTGGCAGAATCCACCAGACAGAAAGGCAGGAGTTGTAAAGGCAGCAATTTAGACAAGCTGGAATTTAGATGCTGGGCATGTGGGTGGCAGTGACTGTATTTATTGTTCCGATGCAGCAGCTGGGGCAAAGAAATTTGCCTGCTATAATCTACAGCTGGTGGTGTGCTGCAAGGACCTGTGACACCCTTTTCTATACCATCATCCCTATCAATGGAGGCTGCTGAGAGGTCATCATCATGAGATATACTGTAGCAGGGGGGGGGGGGGGATCAAAGGTGAGGAGTGTGGTGTGTGTCCCCTTTGTGTGGTTTTCAGGTGCTCTTGCCGACAGGCTGAGTGGTGGGAGATTAAATGCCTTTGCAAGTATGTGGTACCCAAATGGCTAGTGTTTTTGCCATGCTTGATCTGCTTGCGGCAGAGATTGCAAACTGTAACAGTGCGATTGACTGCACATGTGATTCAACCAAGTAATGTCTGTGCATCATCAAGAAGCAAGTGACTGAGGCTGTAGTCAAATAATTCAGCTGACTCCTCCGTGCATGATGATGGGGCTATGGCAGGGGTAACTGTGGACAAGCAAGCAGAATAGGCAGCTCTCGCAGCTGCGGTGGACTTTGCACTAGTGTCAACTTGGGTGATAGAGGATGAGGATGGTTTAGTAAGCCACTCCACCACCTCCTCTGCATGCTGTGGCCGGGTAGCATAGGCAACATCACTAAACAGAGACAAATGTGCCCTGCCTGAGGACGGAACATGTCCACCTTTGCCCGTGGGGGAGGCTTCTTACTCAAATGTAATAGGGAATGGGTGATTGGATGCACTTCATTGACAGAAAAGTGGTGTTTGGTGCACTTAAATGAGGACTGCCCACTTTTATTTTAAAGAAAAAGATAAAGTTTAAAAAAGATACCCTCGCAGGGGTTTTCACCATCACTTCAAAAAAAAAAATTACACCAAGCCTTTTGGCTTTCTCTCACCATCTTCCCTCAGACCATCTCTTAGCACCCATGTGCAAATCTACATCTCTTGATCGGCTCTCATTGGCAGCTCCCTACTGCTCTGACTCACACTCTGGCCTCTGAGCAGGGAATCTCATTTCTCCCGGGTGGAGCACTGAACTGTAAGATTGGAGGCATCATCCCTCTCAAGAATCTTTGAAGCCTCCAAATTCCAGAACCCAATCCAGGGGAAGCCCAGAAAAAAATGGAAATCCACTTTTCTCCATTCATAATCGATATTTTGGAGGTCCTCCAATCTGCAACTTTCAGAACACTCTGTGCTGTTTCTCTCCATTTACACAGTGCCAGGACCCAATACATACCCACACAGCACAAGGCCATGTTCACACTACAAGAGGTTTCTTAGGGCGGCAGTTCCTTCGAGCGCCACAAGGTGGTGATCTCATTTCTACCCACACAGGAAGTCTCTATGGAAGACAGGAAATGATGTCAGGTACAAATAGGAAGTTCCGGGTGAGAGGTGAGTCGGGATGAAGTAGAGAGGAGACATTGTTGGAAGTGGCAGCAGAAGAGGTAATTGGATATTAATTTCTATTTACACCCAGTAACCCCCCCCCCCCCCCCGTCATGTCCGTCCTCTTCCTCCATAGTCACTGTGATGTCTTTTATCTCCAGCAGATGATGATACACACATATATAGTGTGGAAACCTAGATTAACCCCTTCAGGGGCAGAACATTCCCCCACTTACATGGCTGGAACATTCACTTCATTTGGAGATAAATTCTAGTAATGTGTTCCTCTAAACCAGTGGTTCTCAACCTAGGGGTCGAAATGATGATTTGCCAGGGGTCACCGAATCCTGGGCTGTTCCTGAAGCCCGCACCGCTCTCCCGCCCTTTTTTGCAGTCGCACAGCAGGGCTGTCCCTGGAGCCTGTGGCTGCCCAGCTGGGCTTTTCCTGGAGTCCGCGGCCACCCACTCAGCCTCTTTGCAGCCGCTCATTCAGGTTACAGCATGGCTGGGGGGCAGAGACTAGAGGTCAGCTGGCTGGTGAGGAATGTGAAGCGGGAGGGGCTGGAGGAGACCCTATCTCCTGATTTCGGGATAGGTGTCACTGCTATGAGATACCACAAAGTCGGAGACACAGGGAGTAACACTACCTGTGATTATAGTTGCCATTAAATTCCCCACTACAGTTCTCAGATCAGCAGATGACCTTGATCAAGAGCACCTAAGTTGGCTGATCAGAACTCCCCCCAGCACTGCCACTCATCCCATTTGCCTCCCCCCCCCCCCCCCCCACCAAGGAGCAATGCCGCGTACACACGATTTTTCCTTTAGACGAGAAAAACGATCGTCTGTGGGCTTTTTGTCATTTTTCCCGACAGGAAAAACGGCATTAATCACGACGAGAAAAATTAGAACATGCTCTGATATTTCTCGTCGTGATTCCCGTCGTTTTTTTCCGCGGCAGTTTTCCCATAGGGAAACACTGCCGGGGAGCCCACACACGGTCGTTTTTTTCGACCCAAAAAAAAATGTCATTTAAAACGGCCGTGTGTGGGGGGAACAAGCTGTTCCTCGTTTTTCACGTCGATTTTCTTGACGGTGTTTTCACGGTCGAAAAAAACGATCGTGTGTGTGTACGCGGCATTAGAAAAGGAATAAAACTAGAAAATTAATGGAAGGGATAGGAAAAGAGGGGAAGGAACAAAGAAAAAGGAGAGAAATAACAAAAAAACAGCTAGAGAAAGGGATGGGGGAAAAAACTAAAATTAGGATGGAGAGAGATAAAAGGGAAAGAGTGATACATCCTAAAATGTACCATTAGGGGTATTAATACTGTACGAGTGGAAGGGACTCAGGGAGCGCTAAATGTCGTTGGGTTAGGGGTGCAAATTATTTGTCTTGCCTTGGGTGCTGACAACCCACACTACGAAAATAATTTTACTGTTGGGGGTCCCCACAACTTGTGAAATTTTATCAAGGGTTCACGGCACTAGAAAAGTTGAGAACCACTGCTCTAAACAAACAGCCCTGACAATAAATAGACAGGACAATGACCATCCTGACCATACATGGCCTACAAAAGGGCAATTATGGGCACACAGACAGCAAAGGGTTAGTTTGTAGAATTCACCTTTTGTAACATCTCTAAAATTCGCCCCTTTTTAACAAATGAAACCACCAAACTCCTCATTCACTCCCTTTATCGTTATCTCTCGCCTTGACTATTGCAACTCCCTTCTCATTGGCCTGCCACTCAATAGGCTATCCCCTCTTTAGTCTATCATGAATGTTGCTGCCAGGCTTATACACCTTACCCACCGTTTAGTGTCTGCCAACCCTCTCCTCCAATCCCTACACTGGCTTCCAATCGCCCAGTGAATGAAATTTCAAAATACTAACCACAACATACAAAGCCATTCACAACTCTGCCCCGAGCTACATCACCAATCTTGTCTCCAAATATCACCCAAGCCATTCTCTCCGCTCCTCCCAAGACCTCCTACTCTCAAGGTCCCTCGTCTCCTCCTCCCATGCTTGTCTCCAGGATTTCTCCAGAGCCTCTCCCATCCTCTGGAACTCACTACCTCAACCTGTCCGGCTATCGCCTACTCTTGCTACCTTCAGGCGATCCCTGAAAACTCATCTCTTCAGGGAAGCCTATCACGCCTCCAACTAATCTTTTACCACTTCCATCAGCTCATTCCCCACAGTTACAACTGCCCCACCCTAGTATATTGTAAGCTCTTCTGAGCAGGGCCCTCTTAATCCTCTTGGATTTAATTGTATTATAACTGTATTGTCTCCCTTTTTTATATTGTAAAGCGCTGCGTAAACTGTTGGTGCTATATAAATCCTGTATAATAATAATAAATGGGCAATCATTACAGAATATGCAGCCAACACAATGATGGAGTGCAGGAGTATGGAGCATAGAGCCCCTTACATTGCTGGTCAAGAGGAAGAAAACATTTCCCAGCCTGGTGTCAGAAAGAGGAAAATACTGAGAAATCTGAGGGAAGTAGAGGAGCTGAGGGGTTGGTAGTGTTTAAGAACTCAGAGGTCCTTAATGGGGTACTAAAGTGAGAGAGCTCTGTGGGAATAGCGAGCTGTACAGCTAGGACGGACTCTGCGGGAGGGAGGGGGTCGCTGGGTCTGTGATGGTCCTCCACCACCATCTGCACTAATTTTTTAGACCTTCACTTTCTCACCATATCACTGCCCAATCAATATGTTCTAGTATAACAAGTGGCATGAGTAAGGGCAGTCTTTAACCCCATTCGCAGAGATGGTCTCTTCTTACTTTAATTTTCCAAAATTATCTCTCTATAGGAAAGCCTGAATAGATAAAATGATGACACGAATGAGGATGGAGGAGGACCGGAGAGACATGACTGAGAAGATACAAAACCTCACCCTGGAGATCATCTACCTGCTGACCGGAGAGGTGAGGAGGATTCTGGGAGGTCACATGACATCACTCTTATCTCTATTAATAAAACACAGACCTGACCGGAGAGGTGAGGAGGATTCTGGGAGGTCACATGACATCACTCTTATCTCTAATAATAAAACACAGACCTGACCGGAGGTGAGGGGGATTTTGGGAGGTCACATGACATCACTCTTATCTCTATTAATAAAACACAGACCTGACCGGAGAGGTGAGGAGGATTCTGGGAGGTCACATGACATCACTCTTATCTCTAATAATAAAACACAGACCTGACCGGAGAGGTGTGGGGGATTTTGGGAGGTCACATGACATCACTCTTATCTCTATTAATAAAACGCAGACCTGACCAGAGAGGTGAGGAGGATTCTGGGAGGTCACATGACATCACTCTTAACTCTATTAATAAAACACAGACCTGACCGGAGAGGTGAGGAGGATTCTGGGACTCTAACATAATATTCCTATTGGTTCTCCAATACAGAGATTTCCTCTTGTGAAGTCAGGTGATCATATGACCATCACAGTGCCTCCATGTGACTCCCTAAAACCTGAGAGACACAACATGGAGAAGATTCTAGAAGTCACCAAGAAGATGATGGAGCTGCTGACAGGAGAGGTGAGCGGTGCCGGGAATTCTGGGACATTATCCAGTAACAGACAAGGGATGTGTCTGGATGGTGACTGTATCATTGTGTGTGTCAGGTTCCTATAAGGTGTCAGGATGTCACTGTCTATTTCTCCATGGAGGAGTGGGAGTATTTAGAAGGACACAAGGATCTCTACAAGGACGTCATGATGAAGAATCAGCAGACTTTGAGTTTTGTGAAGACTGTAAATAAGGAATTTCCCCAGAATGAGACAACATTGAACCTCACCCTGGAGATCCTCAGCCTGCTGACTGGAGAGGTGAGTGTAATGAAGGGGTTACATCTGACTCCGCTGTACACTGGGATGTATTCAGAGTCACAGTAAGTCTTTTGATGTTCTAAAAATCAATGACAACATGCGCACAAGCAGGGATTTCTTGTAAGAAATTAGGAGTAGGAACTCATTTAGAGTTTAGGCGGACATCGTGTAAGGTTTAGGAGTGCATACATGCAGGGTTCAGGAGTGTGCTGTGTACATAGTGCAGGTTTCAGGAATGTGCAGGGTTCAGGACTGTGCATTGTACAAAGTGTAGGGTTCAGAATTGTGCTGTGTTCAGTTCAGGGGTGCGCTATGTACAGAGTTCAGGAGTGCGTATATGCAAAAGTACAAGGTTTCGAAGTGTGCTGCGTACAGAATGCAGAGTTCAGGGGTGTGCTATGTACAGGGTTGAGGAATGCGCTGTGTACAGAGTGCATGGATCAGGATTGCGCTATGTTCAAGGTTCAGGATTGCACTGTATACAAAGTCCAGGAGTGTGCTGCGTGCAGAGTTTAGGGGTATGCTATGTACAGGGTTCAGGAGTGCGCTATGTGCAGGGTTCAGAAGTGTGCTGCGCACAGAATGCAGAGTTCAGGGGTGCGCTATGTACAGAGTGCACGCTTCAGTAGTGTGCTGCACGCAGGGTTCCGGGTTGAGGAGTGTGCTGTGTACAGAGTGCAGGTTTCCGGAGTCCGCTATGTACAAAGTGCAGGGTTCAGAAGTGTGCTGCGTACAGAGTGCAGGAGTGTGCTGCTGGGTTCAGGGGTGCACTATGTACAGGGTTCAGGAGTGTGCTGCGTACAGACTGCAGAGTTCAGGGGTGCTCTATGTACAGCGTGCAGGGTTCAGGGGTATGCTATGTACAGAGTTCAGGAGTTACATAGTTAGTCAGGTTGAAAAAAGACACAAGTCCATCCAGTTCAACCATAAAAAAATAAAATAATAATATCATACAATCCCATATACCTAATTCTATACCCACAGTTGATCCAGAGGAAGGTGAAAAACCCCAGAAGAGCATGATCCAATTTGCTACAGCAGGGGAAAAAATTCCTTCCTGATCCCCCGAGAGGCAATCGGATTTTCCCCGGATCACCTTTACCTATAAATATCAGTACCCAGTTATATTATGTACATTTAGGAAAGAATCCAGACCTTTCTTAAAGCAATCTACTGAGCTGGCCAGAACCACCTCTGGAGGGAGTCTATTCCACATTTTCACAGCTCTTACTGTGAAAAAACCTTTCCGTATTTGGAGGTGAAATCTCTTTTCCTCTAGACGTAAAGAGTGTCCCCTTGTCCTCTGTGTTGAGTTATTCACTTTACGGTCAAGTTCACTATATGGACCCCTTATATATTTGTACATGGTGATCATATCCCCCCTTATTCTCCTCTTCTCAAGAGTGAATAAATTCAGTTCCTCTAATCTTTCCTCATAGCTGAGCTCCTCCATGCCTCTTATCAGTTTGGTTGCCCTTCTCTGCACTTTCTCCAGTTCCCCGATATCCTTTTTGAGAACTGGGGCCCAAAACTGAACTGCATATTCCAGATGAGGTCTTACTAATGATTTGTACAGATGATGTCTCTCTCTCTCTGGAGTCCATACCTCTCTTATACAAGAAAGGACTTTGCTCGCTTTGGAAACCGCAGCTTGGCATTGCATGTTATTATTGAGCTTATGATCTACCAAAACCCCCAGATCCTTCTCCACTACGGATCCCCCCAGATCCTTCTCCACTACGGATCCCCCCAGATCCTTCTCCACTACGGATCCCCCCAGTTGTATTCCCCCTAGTATGTGTGATGCATTCATATTCTTAGCCCCCAAGTGCATAACTTTACATTTATCAACATTAAACCTCATCTGCCACATAGTCGCCCAATTAGACAGAGCATTGAGGTCGGCTTGTAAATTGGCGACATCCTGTAAGGACGTTATTCCACTGCATAGCTTGGTGTCATCTGCAAAGACTGAAATTTTACTTCTAATATCAGACCCAATATCATTTATAAACGTATTAAAAAGTAAGGGTCCCAGCACTGAACCTTGGGGTACACCACTGATAACCTTGGACCATTCAGAGTAAAAATCATTAACCACGACTCTCTGAATTCTGTCTTTTAGCCAGTTTTCTATCCATTTACAAACTGATATTTCCAATCCTGTAGACTTTACCTTACACATGAGCCGTGTGTGCGGAACTGTATCCAACGCTTTTGCAAAATCCAAGTATACCACGTCCACCGCCACCCCTCTGTCCAAGTATACCACGTCCACCGCCACCCCTCTATCCAAGTATACCACGTCCACCGCCACGCCTCTGTCCAAGTATACCACGTCCACAGCCACCCCTCTGTCCAAGTATACCACGTCCACCGCCATCCCTCTGTCCAAGTATACCACGTCCACCGCCATCCCTCTGTCCAAGTATACCATGTCCACCGCCACCCCTCTGTCCAAGTATACCACGTCCACCGCCACCCCTCTGTCCAAGTATACCACGTCCACCGCCACCCCTCTGTCCAAGTATACCGTGTCCACCGCCACCCCTCTGTCCAAGTATACCGTGTCCACCGCCACCCCTCTGTCCAAGTATACCACGTCCACCGCCACCCCTCTGTCCAAGTATACCACGTCCACAGCCACCCCTCTGTCCAAGTATACCACGTCCACAGCCACCCCTCTGTCCAAGTATACCACGTCCACAGCCACCCCTCTGTCCAAGTATACCACGTCCACCGCCACCCCTCTGTCCAAGTATACCACGTCCACCGCCACCCCTCTGTCCAAGTATACCACGTAAACAGCCACCCCTCTGTCCAAGTATACCACGTCCACCGCCACCCCTCTGTCCAAGTATACCACGTCCACCGCCACCCCTCTGTCCAAGTATACCACATCCACAGCCACCCCTCTGTCCAAATATTCCACGTCCACAGCCACCCCTCTGTCCAAGTATACCACGTCCACCGCCACCCCTCTGTCCAAGTATACCACGTCCACAGCCACCCCTCTGTCCAAGTATACCACGTCCACAGCCACCCCTCTGTCCAAGTATACCACGTCCACAGCCACCCCTCTGTCCAAGTATACCGCGTCCACCGCCACCCCTCTGTCCAAGTATACCGCGTCCACCGCCACCCCTCTGTCCAAGTATACCGCGTCCACCGCCACCCCTCTGTCCAAGTATACCACGTCCACCGCCACCCCTCTGTCCAAGTATACCACGTCCACCGCCACCCCTCTGTCCAAGTATACCACGTCCACCGCCACCCCTCTGTCCAAGTATACCACGTCCACAGCCACCCCTCTGTCCAAGTATACCGCGTCCACCGCCACCCCTCTGTCCAAGTATACCGCGTCCACCGCCACCCCTCTGTCCAAGTATACCGCGTCCACCGCCACCCCTCTGTCCAAGTATACCACGTCCACCGCCACCCCTCTGTCCAAGTATACCACGTCCACCGCCACCCCTCTGTCCAAGTATACCACGTCCACCGCCACCCCTCTGTCCAAGTATACCACGTCCACCGCCACCCCTCTGTCCAAGTATACCACGTCCACCGCCACCCCTCTGTCCAAGGACAGAGGCGTGGCGGTGGACGTGGTATACTTGGACAGAGGCGTGGCGGTGGACGTGGTATACAAGTATACCACGTCCACCGCCACGCCTCTGTCCAAGTATACCATGTCCACCGCCACCCCTCTGTCCAAGTATACCGCGTCCACAGCCACCCCTCTGTCCAAGTATACCACCGCCACCCCTCTGTCCAAGTATACCACGTCCACAGCCACCCCTCTGTCCAAGTATACCACGTCCACCGCCACCCTTCTGTCCAAGTATACTACGTCCACAGCCACCCCTCTGTCCAAGTATACCACGTCCACCGCCACCCCTCTGTCCAAGTATACCACGTCCACCGCCACCCCTCTGTCCAAGTATACCACGTAAACAGCCACCCCTCTGTCCAAGTATACCACGTCCACCGCCACCCCTCTGTCCAAGTATACCACGTAAACAGCCACCCCTCTGTCCAAGTATACCACGTCCACCGCCACCCCTCTGTCCAAATATTCCACGTCCACAGCCACCCCTCTGTCCAAGTATACCGCGTCCACAGCCACCCCTGTGTCCAAGTATACCACGTCCACCGCCACCCCTCTGTCCAAGTATACCGCGTCCACCGCCATCCCTCTGTCCAAGTATACCGCGTCCACCGCCATCCCTCTGTCCAAGTATACCACGTCCACTGCCATCCCTCTGTCCAAGTATACCACGTCCACTGCCATCCCTCTGTCCAAGTATACCACGTCCACTGCCATCCCTCTGTCCAAGTATACCACGTCCACTGCCATCCCTCTGTCCAAGTATACCACGTCCACTGCCATCCCTCTGTCCAAGTATACCACGTCCACCGCCATCCCTCTGTCCAAGTATACCACGTCCACCGCCATCCCTCTGTCCAAGTATACCACGTCCACAGCCACCCCTCTGTCCAAGTATACCACGTCCACTGCCACCCCTCTGTCCAAGTATACCACGTCCACTGCCACCTCTCTGTCCAAGTATACCGCGTCCACAGCCACCCCTCTGTCCAAGGTGTTACTTACCTCCTCATAAAAAGAAATCAGGTTTGTCTGACAACTTCTGTCTTTCATGAATCCATGCTGTCTGTTGCTTAAAATCTTTTTTCCAGCAAGAACTCATCTATGTGGTCTTTTATTAATCTCTCCAGTATCTTCCCAACTATAGAAGTTAAACTAACAGGTCTATAGTTACTTGGTAAAGACTTTGTTCCCTTTTTAAATATAGGCACCACATTGGCCCTGCGCCAATCCAGTGGTACTATTCCTGTCATTAATGAGTCCCTAAAAATTAGATACAATGGCTTTGAAATTCAAGAGCTCAATTTTTTAGGATCTGTGGGTGTATGCCATCTGGTCCAGGTGCTTTATCCACCTTTTTTTTTTTTTTTTTTTTTTTTTTATCAAAAAGGTTTTTATTTGGCAATATGCACATACAGTTTATACATGCAGGTCAATAACATGTAAACATAAATGGCAAACTTAAGTGCAGTATAATGAAAGGGGGTCACATATATATCTGAGGGTTACACCGAGAACCACTAAAAGAGGGTGTCCGAAACTCCCAGCCACCGGTCCCAGGTTTTATTGTACTTAGTCGGACACCCTCTATTAATATACATAAATCTACGGTAAGAAAGAGCACCATTAACATCAGCTTTCCATTCAGCCATAGTCGGTGGGGATGATCTCATCCACTTCCTCGCTATCATTTTCCTTGCTGAAAAAAGTGTTTCCTGAAGAAACGCTTTAGTAAACTTATCCAGTTCAGGGCCAGGGTAGATTCCCAGTAAGCATGACCGTGGGTTCAGCGTAAGAGGTGAGCCCATGTTGTCGTGGAGGAAGTCCACTATTTGTTTCCAGAAGCCCTGGATCACAGGGCAGGACCAGATTAAATGGAAGAACGTACCCAGCTCTCGCGTACACATGGGGCAGGTGTTGGGGAGGTTTCTCTTATATCTGGACACTCGGAGCGGAGTGAGATAAGATCTATGAGTGATGTGTATTTGGGTGAGTCTATCCGAGAGTTTTGGGGAAGCCTCCTTGCAGGTGTCTAGGGCCTCACTCCATTCCTCATCCCCAAGGTCCCCTACCTCCCTCTCCCATCGGGGCTTAAGAGCATACGCTAGTTTTGTAGAGGAAGGTATGAGCAGCATATTGTAGAAGTAGGAGATGAGCTTTTGGGGGTCTGTGCCTTTAACTATGGCCATGACGGAGTTAGGGGAAGACTGTGGCAGTGCCCCCCGAAATTGTGTAATGAGGGCGTGGTGTACCTGGATGTATCTAAAGTACATACTGTCGGGGAGCGCAAACTCATCTTGAAGAGCAGGGAAAGATTTAATGTTACCGCCCGCAATGACTTGTGAGAGGTAGATCACCCCCCCGAGAGCACCACAGTTCAGGGTCAGGAATTCGGGAGAGTTCAGGCAGGTGATCATTATGCCAGAGGGGAGTGTAGTCATTGAGCGGGTCTATGGTCAGCTTAGTCATAGCAATGTCCCAGATTTTTCTATATTGGTATAGAGTGTATTTGGCCTGTGTAGAGCGGGTACCTCGTACTCCTAGTGCAATTGCGGCAATAGGGTCCCGTGTGTGGTGTGTTAAGCGAGGGCATAGTAGGGTCCCGAACCTGTCCCTGTCGGTTTTATCAACGTGGAACACTTGGGAGAGCTGTGATGCAGTGTAGTAGAGGTGTAAGTCAGACATGGCAGTTCCTCCCAAATCTGTGGGATTCTTAAGGGTCCGCCAGGCCAGCTTGTGTCTGTTCCCACCTCACACGAAGGGCTTGAGTAGGGAATCAAAGCATTTAAAATATTTGAGAGGGATGTATACCGGGGAATGCCAAAGTACCTAAAGCATTTTGGGGAGCAACACCATTTTTATCAGGTTTATTCTGCCCCATACTCCAAGAGGCAATCGTGACCATATTTGTATTTTATCCTTCACTAGAGAAGAAAGTGGGTCTATGTTAAGGGCGATGTAGTCTGATGGTGACTTAGTGATCTGAATTCCCAGATATTTCACAGTACTCACTCGCATTAGCGGGAGCTCCGACTGCGCCCGAGGGGGTGCATAGGGGTCTATAGGAAGGATCTGTGACTTGCCCCAATTAATTTTTAAGCCCGAAAAGGTCCCAAAGCGTTCGATGGTGTCGAGCGCGTGCCGCAGGGAGGGGCCCGAGTCGGCCAGGTATAACAGGGTATCGTCCGCGTACATACTAATCTTTTCCACCAGTCCCCCCGAGGTCAGTCCGCGTATCTCAGGATTCTCTCGAATGGAAATGGCCAATGGTTCTGCCGCAAGGGCATATAGCAGGGGAGAAAGGGGACACCCTTGACGGGTGCCCCTGGTAAGCCCAAAGGAATCAGAGGACAATCCATTCGCCACCACTCTGGCAGTAGGATCCTGATATAGGAGACAAACCCACGTGAGGAATCTGATGCCAAAGCCATAACGTTCGAGACAAGCCCAGAGGTATCTCCACTCCACGGAGTCAAACGCTTTGGGGGTGTCAAGTGTCACCACCACACGTTCTCCAACCGTGTCATGCGAGGCCTGAAGGTTGATATACAGCTTTCAGAGATTAAAAGAGGTGTTACGGCCAGGCATGAAACCCGCCTGGTCAGCGTGTATCAGGGATAAAATAACTTGATTCAACCGATTGGCAAGGATTTTAGCTAGGATCTTAATATCCACTTGGAGGAGGGAGATGGGCCTATAAGATTCCGGATATCCCGGATCCTTCCCCGGTTTGGGGATTAGTACTATTATGGCCTCTCTCATGGATGGAGGCAGCACCTGGTTATCAAATAGGTAGTTGTATAGGGTAAGGAGCTTTGGAGTGAGTATGTCACTAAACTGCGCGTAGAACTCAATGGGTAGTCCGTCTGATCCCCGGGCCTTGGACTTGGCAAAACCCGCTATAGCCCCAGTAATTTCCTCTACTTTAATAGGTTCTTCTAGAAGGGTTACTTGTTCGTCAGTCAGCCTAGAGATCGGGATGCCCGTCAGAAAATTTTCCATCTCTACATCGTCAGGGGGGGTCTTAGAAGTGTAGAGGTCTACAAAGAACTTGCGGAATCGTTCGGTGACACCTGGGGGATCCGTTATGCGTCCACCCCCCCTGACCGTGCAGTGAAATTACAACAGGGGGTCTATCCTCTCTGTGAACCATATAGGCCAATAGCTTGCCAGCCCTTTCTCCATGCTCAAAGAGCTTCTGTCTGGAGAAGAACAGCTTACGGCGGGACTTTTCGTAGTGCAACTGACTAACCACTCGGGCCCGCATTTTCATAGGATCTGCCTGGGCAGGGGAAGGGTCTCCCACAAAACCACGTTCGGCTGCAGCTAGTTCAGCCTCAGCTTTTTCGAAAGTATCAGCCGATACTTCCTTTATTTTATTAATCTTGTGCTTAAGGAGTGAACGAGCATGCATTTTGAAGGTTTCCCAGACTGCCAGGGGGGATGCGGAGTTGTCATTATCTGTGAAGTACTGATCAAGCTCAGTCGGGAGTGGATCCTCCTCCGGCAGCAGAGTGAGCCAGAAGGGGTTAAGGCGCCAGGAGCCCGGGGGCATGTTAACAGGGACAGAAAGCGACGCCCAGTACGGGCAGTGGTCCGAGAGAAGTCTCGGGCCAAAACCTGCAGCCCGCACTCTGGGCAGTAATTGTCTTGAGGTCAGTATGTAATCAATGCAGGACATAGTGCCGTGAGTAGAGGAAAAGCAGGAGTAGGTCCGCGTCTGAGGATGGAGGTGTCTCCAGGTGTCAGCCAGGTCAAATGAGGCAAGGATCCTAGAAAATCTGGTGGCTCGGGGACTAGGGGCCCGTGGGTCAGTGGGTCTGAGCCTATCTAGGGATGGATCAAGCGTTTCATTGAAGTCGCCCAACCATATAGCCTGGACTGTGGGGTGACGGGACATATATGCAAGGCCATCTACAATAATCTTGGTATTAAAGGGGGGCGGGACATAAAATGCCAGTATGAGGAAGGGTTCACCATACAACCTGGCATGCATGAATACATAGCGACCTTGTGAATCGGTGCAAATGTCAAAAAGCTCAAAGTGTAGTGATTTGGCCACCAGGACTGAGACTCCGCGAGCATGAGACGTATGGGTGGAGTGAAAGGCCCACCCTATCCATGGCCTGCGGAGTGCCAGCTGTAACCTGCCCTCAACATGGGTTTCAACGAGTATAATTACATCAGCTCTCTGTTTCTTGAGATATGCAAGGGCCGCCGAGCGCTTAATTTTGTGCTTTATCCACCTTTATTCTGTCTAAATATTTCTGGACCATATCACCTTTGAGCCATTGTGGATTTGGGGCTGTGTCACTACCACCCCCATTATGGACATGATCTCCCCCATGTTCCTTTGTATACACGGAGCTGAAGAAAGTATTTAATAAATTAGCCTTCTCTTTGTCCCCAGTCACCCACTCTAGATTATTTTGTAAAGGGCCTACATGCTCACACCTGACCTTTTTACTATTAATATATTTGAAGAATTTTTTTGGGGTTTGTCCTACTATCTTTTGCAATCTGTCGTTCGTTTTGAATTTTTGCATCCTTGATTTCCTTTTTACATATTCTGTTATATTCTTTGTAACATTTAAATGACACTAGTGTTCCCTCCATTTTTATATTTTTTAAAAGCTCTTTTCTTATAGTTTATAGCTTTTTCAACTTTGGCCGTGAGCCACATAGGTTTTATTTTTAGCCCTTTAAACTTATTGCCCATGGGAATATACTTTGCAGTGAGTTCCCAAACAGTCTTTTTGAAGAATTCCCATTTCTGTTCTGTGCCCATTGATGCCAATATTCCCTCCCAGTCTAAGTCCTGGAGAGCAGCCCTCATCCTTGGAAAATGTTCCCTCTTGAAATTAAGTGTTTTTATCTTTCCCGTATGTGATTTTTGCTTACAGCTAACAGGAGTGCGCTGCTGGGTTAAGGAGTGCGCTGTGTGCAGAGTTCAGGGGTGTGCTGTGTGCAGAGTTCAGGGGTGTGCTATGTACAGAGTACAGGGTTCAGGAGTGCACTATGTTCTTTTCATGGTTCAGAGGTGCGTTATGTACTGTACAGAGTTCAGGGTTCTGAAGTTTGCTGCCTAGAGAGTACAGGGTTCAGGAGTGCTTTTGGTACAGAGTGCCTGGTTCAGGAGTGCATTATGTACAGAGTGCAGGGTTCAGCCTCTTCTCACCTCTGACCTCTGTGCCCTCTCTCCCCTCCCAGCCCTCACCTCTGTGCATGCACCCCCTTCCCTACCCCCTCTCCCCTTTTAAAAGCTCAACCATCTTCCACATGTTCACCTTTTGCTAAAAAGAAAAAGCACCTCTCAGCAGCACACCTATTCAGCTCTACCCCTCCCCAACCATGCCAGTGATAGGATCACAGAGGTGATGCCCACTTCCACCTATTACCACAGAGTGCCCGGCCAGCTGCCCCTCCCTTGTTTCAGAGTTCCGGGGTAGGGAGGGTTCTTTTCAGAGCCGTCCAATGAGGTGTGCTGTCTCTTGCAAACATAGCCGTTCTTCTGTCCTTACAAGTGATAGTATAGGGCGGTGAGCACAGGGCCAGCAGGAGGCGGTGGAAGGGAGCTGCACACAAGTACTATCATTACATGAAGGGTACGTACTCTATGATATTTGGTTATTACATAAGATGGTAAGCATTGATTATAGAAGAGAACAATGTCAACTTTAGTCCAATCAGTGACCAGCATGCCACGCCCCCATACCACTAAATCCATGGGTAACATTTCCTGGTGGGTCAGTGAGCCTTACTAGTAAAACATTATTGACTCTATTATATGACTTCTAGAAGGAGCTATAAATCTGACCACATTGTAATCATATCATTGGATGGAGATGTCTGACCTTTGCTGAATCGGAAACATTCTGGCCAATCCCTGGAGAATAAATCTGGAGCTGACCATAGAGGTGAGGGATGATGGGAGAGTGATCTTTATCTGTCTATTACACAGAACTGTACAGTAGTAAGAAGAAGATCTCATAATATGACCAGAAGATCCTCGAGATTCCAGAATCCCATCACCATCCCCCCACCTCCATCCCTGATCCTTACAAGACACAACATGGAGAAGATTCTAGAAGTCACCAAGAAGATGATGGAGCTGCTGACAGGAGAGGTGAGCGGTGCCGGGAATTCTGGGACATTATCCAGTAACAGACAAGGGATGTGTCTGGATGGTGACTGTATCATTGTGTGTGTCAGGTTCCTATAAGGTGTCAGGATGTCACTGTCTATTTCTCCATGGAGGAGTGGGAGTATTTAGAAGGACACAAGGATCTCTACAAGGACGTCATGATGGACAATCGGCCGCCCCTCACATCACCGGGTAAGAGGAGACTTTATTGTAAAGGAGAGAGCAGTACGGAGGCTCCACCTAGATCCCCCCCCATCATCTGATAAACACATAGAAACAATGTATTCAGTCAGTGTGTGTGTTTCCTACAGATGGGTCCAGTAATGGGAACCCACCAGAGAGATGTCCCCATCCTCCGTATTCCCGGGATTCCACACAGGAAGATCACACCATCCCTCACCATCATCAGGTAGATGAGGAACAATTATTGGTAGTTATGATTTATACACAAACATGTTTATTACAATAAATATTTTATTATATATTCAGAGTGGCAACCTCGGGGATGATAATATTGATGTTAAGGAAGAATATAAAGAGGAGGATGAGGAGTATGGAGTGATGGAGTTTTCAGAAGGACACAAGGACATGATGGAACCACCTGACACCAGGAACCCACCAGAGAGATGTCCCCGTCCTCTGTATTCCCGGGATTCCACACAGGAAGGTCACACCATCCCTCACTGTTACAAGGTTGGTGGGATGGAGCATCTAAAACACAGGTGTCAAACACAAGGCCCGTGGGCCGAATCCGGCCCTCCAGGCCATTTCATGTGGCCCTCTCACCTCTCCTGCAACTGCAGGAGAGCTCCAGCCCTCCTCTGGTCCTCCTCCAGACCCTAATGCCGCGTACACACGACCGTTTTTAATGTCATTGAATAAAACTGCATTTTTCTCGGCGTGATTCTTCTCAAGCCTGCCTTGCCTACACACTATCGTTGAAAAAAAATGCTTGAGTAAAGCGCGGTGACGTACAACACGTACGACGGCACTATAAAGGGGAAGTTCCATTCGAATGGCGCCACCCTTCATGTTAGTAAAGTTTGGTGAGAGACGATTCGCGCTTTTTAGCCTCGTGCTTTTCAGTCCGTTACAGCGTGACGAATGTGCTATCTCCATTACGAACGCTAGTTTTACCAGAACGAGCCCTCTCGTCTCATACTTGATTCTGAGCATGCGCATTTTTTTTCACGTCGTCAAAGCGTACACACGGCCGTTTTTCATGATGAGAAAAACGACGAGAAAAATTAGAGCATGTTCCAATTTTTTCATGGCCATTTTTCACGTCGTGAAAAATGCTCTGAAGCCCACCCACGATCATTTTTAATGACCATTTAAAAAAATTGCATTTTTCTCGTCATTAAAAACGGTCGTGTGTACGCGGCATTACATTCTGCTTTTAAGCAATGCATCCAGCTTCTTCCCAGCAGCAGCATAAGAAAAGGGGGGTGCACTGTGATGTAAGGGAGAGTGGGGGACTCGACTTCTGATGGTGGGAAGGCTCTTGACATCTAATGTAAGGGGAGGGGATGCGCTGGACATCTAATCTTACAGATACAACCGGCCCTTTTGAAGGCAATCATAATTCTGAGTGCGGTCCAGTTTGAGTTTGACACCCCTGATCTAAAACATGGATAGGTGGAGATGATGTGTGGATTTTGTATGTAAACTTAAAACTTACAGATGATATTTTCTCTCATTCTCTTGGTTTAGAGTGGAGATCCAATTGATATAGAATTTGAGGTGAAATCAGAAGAAGAAGAAGAGAGGTATGTGAGGGATGATCAGCAGTCTATGGAGGAGGATGGAATAACAGGGACATTTATAGAGGAGGACACTCCTACAGAGATCAGCACAGGTGGGTCATTAACAATATCCTGTGCATTATCTGTTGTATCTTATACTCTTATGTTGTACATTACATAGTCCTGCCTTCTTCTCTCTCCCCTCTACCCACTGCTATATATATATAATATGTATTCTATTTTGTTACACCCATTTCCTACCAGCTGGACATTTTATATCTGATGATGTGATTGGAGCACAGACTTTTACATGGTGATAATAATGTGATAACTTCCTCTGACTTTTGAACCTTAAACAGAAAGTGATAATGAGGGAGGAGTCAATAACCCAATGATGGTGGTCTTCAGGATCAGTCCAAAAATCAGTACTAAAAAAACATATATAGTGTTTGGGAGTTCTATGTACCGTATTTATCGGCGTATAACACGCACCCCAAGTTTAGGAGGAAATTTTAGGGAAAAAAACTTTTAGGAGGGAAGTTTAAGGAAAAATAACTTGCATTTAAATGCAGCCTTGTCAGTGTCCATTGCAGCCTTGTCACAGTGCAGCCTTGTCAGTGTCCATTGCAGCCTTGTCACAGTGCAGCCTTGTCAGTGTCCATTGCAGCCTTGTCACAGTGCAGCCTTGTCAGTGTCTATTGCAGCCTTGTCACAGTGCAGCCTTGTCAGTGTCTATTGCAGCCTTGTCACAGTGCAGCCTTGTCACAGTGCAGCCTTGTCAGTGTCCATTGCAGCCTTGTCACAGTGCAGCCTTGTCAGTGTCCATTGCAGCCTTGCCCCAGAGTCCATTTCAGCCTTGCCCCAGTGTCGCCGTGCAGCCTTGCCCCAGTGTCGCCGTGCAGCCTTGCCCCAGTGTCGCCGTGCAGCCTTGCCCCAGTGTCGCCGTGCAGCCTTGCCCCAGTGTCGCCGTGCTGGATTTTAAAATTGGCGCAGAGACTGTGCGGAGCGGGGCGGACGCCGCCGAGGACGCAGGGACTGGGCGGAGCCGCCGCCGAGATACACATAGCCGAATGTACTCGGCTATACTCGGCTTTTCTCGGCTCTGCTCACAGTCACGCCGAGTCCCGCCCTATGATGGACATAACACAGGTCCAATGGCGGGACTGGGCGTGACTGTGAGCGGAGCCGAGAAAAGCCGAGTATAGCCGAGTACATTCGGCTATGTGTATCTCGCTCCGCTCCGCTCACAGTCAGCGGAGACAGCCCAGGGATGTGGGTATCAGCGTATAACACGCACCCACGATTTTCCCCTGATTTTCAGGGGGAAAAAGTGCGTGTTATACGCCGATAAATACAGTAATTTTCTAGCAAAAAAAATTATGATTTTTACATGTAGGAGCGAAGTGTCAGAATTGGCCTGGGCCTGAAGTGGTTAAACAGAAAGTGATAATGAGGGAGGAGTCAATAACCCAATGATGGTGGTTTTCAGGATCAGTCCACTCTTCATCTTGGTTGTTCTCCCCCCATCCTCACTCTCTGACCTCTGGTGGGGCTCAGCCCCGCTGTTATTTATGACTAAATCATGGACTAAATAAGGAAGTGCAGGACTTGTTGTGTTGGGAAGATGGCAATGAGTGATAGAGGGGGTGGGGACACTCGTCCTATAATCCCCTCATCACTGTCACTCCTATAAAAGACAGTTCTCATTGTTTCCTCACTCTCTGACTAAGGTCCATGAATAAAGAAATGAACTGGTAGGAGATCAGAGGAGCCATTTACTAGTTACCTCGAGGGGGGAATTGTAAGATCCTCAGGGACAAAGCTGCCTGATATGGGGGCGGAGTCCTGGTTTAGGGGAACCAATCAGCTCATGTCTAGTAATAATCTTTGTATTTCTATTTTAGTAGATGGACGGGAGATGAGGAAAACCTCAGAGGATTGTCTCACTTTGTCTCCAGACTGTAAAGTAGAAGATGAGGACATCACACAGTATAGTCCAGGAGAAAACCCGACTACCTCAAATGTCCATCCGGCACCACACAGTGTAGATGGACCATCATATTCCTCTTATCCTGAGGAACCTCAGACTGTGCGGGACGGTACCGGACCATCGTATTCCTCTTATCCTGAGGAACCTCAGACTGTGCTGGACGGTGCCGGACCATCGTATTCCTCTTATCCTGGGGAGCCTCAGACTGTGCGGGACGGTGCCGGACCATCGTATTCCTCTTATCCTGAGGAACCTCAGACTGTGCGGGACGGTGCCGGACCATCGTATTCCTCTTATCCTGAGGAACCTCAGACTGTGCGGGACGGTGCCGGACCATCGTATTCCTCTTATCCTGAGGAACCTCAGACTGTGCGGGACGGTGCCGGACCATCGTATTCCTCTTATCCTGAGGAACCTCAGACTGTGCGGGACGGTTCCGGACCATCGTATTCCTCTTATCCTGAGGAACCTCAGACTGTGCGGGACGGTGCCGGACCATCGTATTCCTCTTATCCTGAGGAACCTCAGACTGTGCGGGACGGTGCCGGACCATCGTATTCCTCTTATCCCGAGGAACCTCAGACTGTGCGGGACGGTGCCGGACCATCGTATTCCTCTTATCCTGAGGAACCTCAGACTGTGCGGGACAGTGCCGGACCATCGTATTCCTCTTATCCCGAGGAACCTCAGACTGTGCGGGACGGTGCCGGACCATCGTATTCCTCTTATCCTGAGGAACCTCAGACTGTGCGGGACGGTGCCGGACCATCGTATTCCTCTTATCCCGAGGAACCTCAGACTGTGCGGGACGGTGCCGGACCATCGTATCCCTCTTATCCTGAGGAACCTCAGACTGTGCGGGACGGTGCCGGACCATCGTATTCCTCTTATCCTGAGGAACCTCAGACTGTGCGGGACGGTGCCGGACCATCGTATTCCTCTTATCCTGAGGAACCTCAGACTGTGCGGGACGGTGCCGGACCATCGTATTCCTCTTATCCTGAGGAACCTCAGACTGTGCGGGACGGTGCCGGACCATCGTATTCCTCTTATCCTGAGGAACCTCAGACTGTGCGGGACGGTGCCGGACCATCGTATTCCTCTTATCCTGAGGAACCTCAGACTGTGCGGGACGGTGCCGGACCATCGTATTCCTCTTATCCTGAGGAACCTCAGACTGTGCGGGACGGTGCCGGACCATCGTATTCCTCTTATCCTGAGGAACCTCAGACTGTGCGGGACGGTGCCGGACCATCGTATTCCTCTTATCCCGAGGAACCTCAGACTGTGCGGGACGGTGCCGGACCATCGTATTCCTCTTATCCTGAGGAACCTCAGACTGTGCGGGACGGTGCCGGACCATCGTATTCCTCTTATCCTGAGGAACCTCAGACTGTGCCGGACGGTGCCGCCCTTCCAACAGATAAGAGGTTTTCCTGTACGGAGTGCGGGAAGTGTTTCCGTTCTAAATCCAATCTTAATGTGCATAAAAGATATCACACAGGGGAGAAGCCGTATTCCTGTCCTGAGTGCGGGAAATGTTTTGCAGAGAAGTCCAGTCTTAACGCACATCAAAGATCTCACACGGGAGAGAAGCCATTTTCCTGTTCTGAGTGTGGGATTTTTTTTTCAAAGAAGTCCTATCTTTTTATACATCAGAGATTGCACACGGGGGAGAAGCCGTATTCCTGTTCTGAGTGCGGGATATGTTTTGTAGATAAGTCCAGGCTTTCTACACATCAGAAATTACACACTGGGGAGTTGCATTTTTCCTGTTCTGAGTGCGGGAAATGTTTTTCAGAGAAGTCCAAGCTTTCCACACATCAGAGATCACACAAGGGGGAGAAGCCGTATTCCTGTCCTGAGTGCAGGAAATGTTTTTCAAGGAAGTCTTTTCTTTTTATACATCAGAGATTGCACACAGGTGAGAAGCCGTATTCCTGCTCTGAGTGCGGGAAATGTTTTTCAGATAAGTCCAGTTTTCACAGACATCGGAGATCTCACACGGGGGAGAAGCCGTATTCCTGTCCTGAGTGCGGGAAATGTTTTTCACAGAAGTCCAGTCTTCTTATACATCAGAGATTGCACACAGGTGAGAAGCCATATTCCTGCCCTGAGTGCGGGAAATGTTTTTCAGATAAGTCAAGTTTTTACAAACATCAGAGATCTCACACGAGGGAGAAGCCGTATTCCTGTCCTGAGTGAGGGAAATGTTCCTCACTGAAGTCCTGTCTTCCTGTACATCTGGTGTCCTACACAACCCTCGAGGTGTATTAGTGCCTTGAGTGCGGGAAATGTCTTGTATATGAATGTTGCTGGACATGTGGGGAAGAAGCTCACCCTGATATACACCTCAGATATACTCCATGGCTGATCTTCATCATGTAAGAAACAGTTGATAAGGAGATCAGAGATCACCAAAGACATGGATGAAGTGTTGTACCGTGTTGGCCATTGATAGCAGGAGAAAAATAAAAATGGAGTCATTACCTCTCATTGGCTGAGTACATTTTGTGGTGGAAACTCTTGCAAGAGGTCTGTTTTCTCAAGTCGTCTTCCAGGACGAAACGCGTTAACCCCACCACTTAAAAGGCGGTCCTCTAGGCTTTTTAAAATAAAAATGGAGTCATTTCCTCTCATTGGCTGAGTACATTTTGAGTTGGAAAATTTCACACACTTACAGGTCTGTTTAAAAAAATAAAAAATTAAATAAATGTGACAAACATTTGCCCAACCCTGACAAATATTGGTCATATTTTATTCCAATTAGTAATTTCCTATCAGCTCCATCTATTGGCCATAATGTGCTATTGCTATTTTCTGGGAAAATACCACATTAGCAAAGAGCCTAATAACATTTGTTTTGTTACCCCCACAGAAGGAATGTATACGCACTTTCAACGAGCAAATCGCTATGTTATTTTTTTTTCTTCATAAATAGACCCCTAAATGTCAGGAGATGTTTATTTAGATGGGAATTATAGAGCAGCTCAATGAATAGACCTCCTAGCAATGTTATTACCAGGCTGCAGCTAGGGGGAGCTCAAATGGGACCATAGCAGAGTGATCCCATCTATCTCGCATTCACATTTTCACTGCCAGAGCTGTTTTTTTCACACATGGTAAAATACACATTTTGGGCCTGAAGATTAGATAAAACCCCCAATCCTATATATTTCTGAAAGCAAATTCCCTGGAGAATAAAATGGTGGTGATTGTTAAGGTGTTATAATTTTTCCCTTAATATCCGGGTTTATTTTCTCCTTTCCCCCATTTTCTGTGCTGTGATCTTTTCTACAATACTTTGTTATAATAATGTAACATGTCTTGTATTGTATGCAAATTAATAATGACTCCGCCTCCACATTCCAGACATGTAATTTTCCTGGCCAATCGGATTTCTACCTTTAACTATTTCCTGATTTTCTGACTGCGGTCTTGTTAAAAGAAAAAATATAATAAATAATGTATTGGAAAAAAAACAAAATTGTGTGTGTCGGTGGAATGATGACAAACTTCAATACCAAACATTGTCCATAGGGGGCGCTTTGAAAAACCATTACAGGTCATCAGTTTACAGCTTTCAGTGTGTACGGGGATATGTAACGTGTGTAGTGCCTTCAACATTTTCTTATGTAGGCACTTGTGTGTTTACGTAAGGGCTCAAAATTTGGGAGGAAAGGGGTTTAAGTGTTTGGGTGTAACTTTAAACTTTACTATTTTTTTTCACTTAACTTTATTGCTTTCCCATAAGTGACCAATAGCCTCCTATGTGATAGGATATTGTTGTGACAGGTTCTCTTTTATTTGACATCAGGGGTCTTTTAGAACAGATGTTCACTTGTCTCCCCCCCTCTACATGGCAACATCTGCCATACCAGTTCTGGGGCCACAGGTGGGGTAGTAAAGCCTAAAAAACATGGTGGGGATGGTGGCCAAAAAGAAGAAGGATCAGTGTAGTGGTCCCTTACATTGGTGACTAATCAGAGAAGGGCCCCCTTATATCAGTGGTCAGTGTAGTGGCCCCTTACATTGGTGACCAAGAGGAGAAGGACCCCCTTATGTCAGTGGTCAGTGTAGTGGCCCCTTACATTGGTGACCAAGAGGAGAAGGACCCCCTTATATCATTGGTCAGTGTAGTGGCCCCTTACATTGGTGACCAAGAGGAGAAGGACCCCCTTATGTCAGTGGTCAGTGTAGTGGTCCTTTTTATTGGTGACCAATAGGAGAAGGACCCTTTATATAAGTGGTCAGTGAACTGATCCCTTACATTGGTGACCTATGATAGAAGGATCCCTTGTATCTGTTGTCACCGTACTGGTCCCTTACATTGGTGACCAATGGGAGAAGAACCCCCTATTATCAGTGGTCAGTGTAGTGGTCCCTTACATTGGTGACTAATCAGAGAATGACCCCCTTATATCAGTGGTCAGTGTAGTGGTCCCTTACATTGGTGACTAATGGGAGAAGGATCCCCTTATATCAGTGGTCAGTGTAGTGGTCCCTTACATTGGTGACCAATGGGAGAAGGATCCCCTTATATCAGTGGTCAGTGTAGTGGTCCTTTACATTGGTGACCTATGATAGAAGGATCTCTTGTATCTGTTGTCACCGTAGTGGTCCCTTACATTGGTGACCAATGGGAGAAGAACCCCCTAATATTAGTTGTCAGTGTAGTGGTCCCTTACATTGTGACCAATGGGAGAAGAACCCCCTATTATCAGTGGTCAGGTCAGTGTAGTGGTCCTTTACATTGGTGACTAATCAGAGAAGGACCCCCTTATATTAGTGGTCAGTGTAGTGGCCGCTTACATTGGTGACCAATGAGAGAAGAATCCCTTATATCAACAATCAGTGGGAAAAGGACATTCTTACATTGTCATCAGTGGGAAGACTGCCCCCTTACAGATCATTGACATCAGTTGTAACCGAGAGACAGAAATTGCTCATTGCTTGAGGAACCCCTAGAAACCTTTGGAGGAACCCTGGCTGAGAAAGGCTGGACTAGGCAGTAATATATTTCTATCCCCCTTGGTGGGAGTGGAGATGCGCCCATCTAAAATGTGTGAAATTCATGGGGTGTCACTTGGGTGTAGTGCTTCTCCAGTGAGTTCACTCCAGCCAGGAAACACTGTTTAAAAACTTGTAGGCTCACAGTAAATGTTAAAAAAAGGAAACCCTTGCAGAGGTTTCCACCATTACTTCAAACACAAAGAAAAATGACAGCAAGCCCCTTGGCTTTCTGCCACCATACTGCTTCTCAGGTCTCAAGCCTTGGCCTTTGGTCTGGTCTCTCAGCCCCCATGTGCTCATATGCAAATCTATAACTCTCACTTGGCTGTTTCTGGCAACTTCCTACTGCTCTGACCCACGCCTCAGCCTCTTTCCCGAGTGGACCACTGAACTGCAGGGTTGAAGGCATCATCCCTCTCAAGAATTTTTGAAGCCTCCAAACTCCAGAACCCAATCCAGGGGTTACAAAGCCCGGGAAAAAAAATGGAAATCCACTTTTCTCCATTCATAATATATATTTTGGAGCTCCTCAATCTGCAACTTTCAGAACACTGTGTGCTATTTCTCTCTTTTTACACAATGCCAGGACCCAGCACTGTCATCCAATACACATCCACTGGGGATGAGCTCCGGCGTGTTCGCATTGAACACGTGCAGAGCCCTCCAGGAAGTCGGCACCTCGCTGCGCTAATCACAGCCAGGGAGTCATTTCCCGATCTCTGCAGCCGAGCATCGGGAAATGTCTCCCTGCCTGTCATTAGCGCAGCGCGGTGCCGACTTCCTGGCGGGCTCTACACGTGTTCAATGCGAACACGCCGGAGCTCATTCCTAATACCCACACAGCACAAGGCCGTGTTCACACTACGAGACATTTCTCTGGGCTGCAGTTCCTCTGAGCTTCACAATGTTGATCTCACTTCTACCCAGACAGCAAGTCTCTATGGAAGACAGGAAGGGATGTCAGGTACAGACAGGAAGTTCCAGGTGAGAGGTGAGTCGGGAGGAAGTAGAGAGGAGACATTGCTGGAGCTTGGCAACAGAGGAGGTAATAAGATCTTATGTTCTATTTACACCCAGTAACCCCCCGTCATGTCCGTCCTCTTCCTCCATAGTCACTGTGAAGTCTTTTATCCCCAGCAGATGATGATACACACATATATAGTGTGGAAACCTAGATTAACCCCTTCAGGGGCAGAACATTCCCCCTCTTACAGTGCAGAACATTCTCTTTATTTTGGAGATAAATTCTAGTAATATGTTCCTCTAAACAAACAGCGCTGATAATAAATAGACAAGACAATGACCATCCTGACCATTAGGGATGAGCCGAACACCCCCTGGGTTCGGTTCGCACCAGAACTTTCGAACGGAACGAAAGTTCGCGCAAACTTTAGAACCCTATTAAATACAATGGATGCGAACGTTCGAAATCAAAAGTGCTAATTATAACGGCTAATATGCAAGTTATTGTCCTAAAAAGGGTTTGGGGACCCGGGTTCTGCCCCAGGGGACATGTATCAATGCAAAAAAATGCATTTTTTTTGGGGATCAGTCATTTTAATGATGCATAAAGTGAAAAAAAAATGTGAAATATTCCTTTAACCACTTGCCGACCGCTCACGGCATATATACGTCGGCAGAATGGCTCGTACAGGCACAATCACGTACCTGTACGTGGCCCTTTAACTGTCGGGGTCGCGCACGCCGCCGGCGGCACGCTCGCGACCCCCCTGCCTTCCCCGTGAGTGGGACCGCGGGTCCCGCGGACTCGATCGCCGCGGGGATCCCCGTGATCGTCTCACGAAGGCTCGGAGCGGGGAGATGTGTGTGTAAACACAACATCTCCCCGCTCCTCTACTGACAATGTCGGCGATCTCCGCTCTGTGTAATCAGAGCGGAGATCGGTGACGTGTCAGCCGTAGCCACGCCCCCACACAGTAGTAAAACACTCCCCTAGGCACACTTAACCCCTCCAGCGCCCCTTTACTGCCAGTGTCATTTTCACAGTAATCAGTGCATTTTTATTGCACTGATCGCTGTGAAAATGACAATGGTCCCAAAAATGTGTCAAAATTGTCCGATGTGTCCGCCATAATGTCGCAGTCACAAAAAAAAAATCGCTGATCGCCCCCATTACTAGTAAAAAAAAAAATTTAATAAAAATGCCTTAAAACTATACCCTATTTTGTGAACGCTATAATTTTTGCGCAAACCAATCAATAAACGCTGATTGCGATTTTTTTTTTACCAAAAGTATGTAGAAGAATACGTATCGGCCTGAACAGAGGGAAAAAAATGTTTTTTTATATATTTTTTGGGGATATTTATTATAGCAAAAAGTAAAAAATATGTAATTTTTTTCAAAATTTTCGCTCTATTTTTGTTTATAGCGCAAAAAATTAAAACCGCAGAGGTGATCAAATACCACCAAAAGAAAGCTCTATTTGTGGGAAAAAAAGGACGCCAATTTTGTTTGGAAGCCACGTCGCACGACCGCGCAATTGTCAGTTAAAGCGACGCAGTGCCGAATCGCAAAAAGGGGCCTGGTCATAATGGCCCTTATTGGTCCGGGGCTTAAGTGGTAAATATCGTACATGGGGGGTGTCTAAAGTATGCCTGTGAAGTGCCACGTGTTTCCCCGTGTTTAGAACTGTCCCTGCACAAAATGACATTTCTAAAGGAAAAAAATGGTCATTTAAAACTGCTTGCGGCTTTAATGTAATGTCTGGTCCCGGCAATATGGATGAAATTCATTGAGAAAAATGGCATAGCTACCCCATCAACCCCCACCCCAGCCCATTACCAGCCCCTTTGGCTCTTGTATGGATATTAAGGGCAACCCCGCACCCAAAATTAAAAAAAGGCCCTATATAATCTGAACAGCAGTATACAGGCGGTGCAAACAAGACAGGGACTGTAGGTTTGTTCTTAAGTAGAATCTCTTTTTCTAATTTGGAACAGGTACATTTTTTAAGTGTAGCTCTAGCCCAAAAAATCTATTTTTAAGGTTTTTGGAGAACATAGGGAAGGGTTATCACCCCTGTAACATTTGTTTTGCTGTCTGTGCCCCTGTTCAGAACATTTCACCTCACTTTCCGTCCCAATGACAAATGTTTTTGGAAAAGTGTTTTTTTTTATTGAAACAAGGATTGGTGATAAAGCATCAGTAGAGAGGAGACACCTTTTTCCCATATTAACTCTTACAGGAGAGAATTTCCCTTCCTAGGGGTAGATTTCCTCTCGCTTCCTGTTGTCTCCTTCCGTTTGCAAGTAGGAGTCGTTTGTAAGTTGGATGTTTGAAAGTAGGAGCCTGCCATATATACTCTGCAGAAATTTGCCCCTTAGGTGTCGGTGTTGCCACAACACTGTGAGCCCTCACAATTACTCTTGGTGGGCACTGGAACGCCCTGCTGTGAACTATTATATCAGGAATTGTAATTACATGCCATTGTTGAACAGTGGTAGGAAAAATTGGGCCTTTGGTGGTGGTGCTGGTGCTACAACATTGTCAGCCCTCACAGTTACTCTTGGTGGGCGCATAAATGGGCCCTACTGTAAATTATTAGATCAAGAATTGTAATTGCATGCCCCTGTTGAAGAGGGGCATAAGAATTGGGCCTTTGGTGGTGGTGGTGTTGCCACAACACTGTAAGCCCTCACAGTTACTCTTGGTGGGCGCAGGAATGGGCCCTGCTGTGAATTATTAGATCAAGAATTGTAATTACATGCCCCTGTTGAACAGGAGCAGAAAAATTGGGCCTTAGGCACTGGTGCCACAACACTGCAACCCCTCACAGATACTGT
Organism: Rana muscosa; assembly: GCA_029206835.1. Taxonomy (NCBI): domain Eukaryota; kingdom Metazoa; phylum Chordata; class Amphibia; order Anura; family Ranidae; genus Rana; species Rana muscosa. The sequence goes on along the minus strand of CM055123.1, from coordinate 415,289,694 downwards.
ACTTGGAGCACAGCAATGAGCCCTGTTGCAAAGTATTGCATCAAAAATTGTAATTACATACCCCTGTTAAACAGGGGCTGAAAAATTGGGCCTTAGCCACTGGTGGCGGCACCCAGAAACAAAAATGTTCTTCCAAGCTATCATCATGAATTGGATCATTAAGGAGGAGGAGGATAATCAGTCAACATAACAGGACAGTCACTCAGCATCAGCATAGGCAGTCTTGTAGGGATGTGACATTTCAAAATAAATTATTCTGTTATATCAGCTTCAGGTGCTTGGTAGCTGGTGGTGATCCAAGACTGGTTCATCTTTAATGAAGGTCAGTCGATCAACCGAGTCGGTGGACAGGCGCACCCTGTGATCCGTGACAAATCCTCCAGCAGCACTGAATGTGCGTTCCGAAAGAACGCTGGATGCAGGACAGGCCAGTAGCTCAATTGCATACTGTACAAGCTCTGGCCAGTGATCCATCCTCAAGACCCAGTAAGCCAGAGGATTTTCGGTGGGAAAGGTGTCCAAGACTGACCTTGCCCCTAGGTATTCCTGCACCATGTATATCAGACGCTGGCGATCGGTTCGATCATACCTTGGGGCTGCGGACTAAAAAATTGTCTGAACACATCGGTCAGACGGCCACCTTCCCCACCGATCCTTCTTTGACTGACCGAAGCCTCAGCAACTCGTTGTCCAGGACCAGGAGTTTGTAACCTCCCAGTCTCTGGGAACGCGTTGCACAGACCTTTCTGCAAGGCCTCCCGGAGATGTCTCATCCTCTGCGACGGTAAGATAGGGTTCGCAACCTTATCCTTGTACTGTGGATCAAGGAGAGTGGCCAGCCTGTACTGGTCCCTCTCCTTGATCCGAAGAATACGAGGATCCTTCCGCAGACTTTGCAGGATCAGGGAGGCCATGCAGCATAGGTTAGCTGAGGCATTCGGTCCGGAGTCCTCTGGGTCACTAAGGACGACATGATCCGCAGCCACCTCCTCCCAGCCACGTACAAGTCCACGGGTTTTTTGGGACTGTAAATCATCCCTAAAAGACTGCTGCTGTTGATGCAGAGTGCCAGGCTCCACCTCCATGCTGACACAATCCTCCTCCTCCTCCTCGTCCTCTTCCTGTGCGATGGGTGGGATTGAAGGAACACTGTCTGGGTAAAGGGGGCCTTGAGAGGCAAGGAAGTCCTTCTCTTCCTGCCTCTGTTCTGCCTCAAGTGCCCTGTCCATTATTCCATGCAGCGTATGCTCCAACAGGTGGACAAGAGGTACAGTGTCACTGATGCATGCACTGTCACTGTTCACCATCCTCGTGGCCTCCTCAAATGGTGCCAGGACAGTGCATGCATCCCTGATCATGCCCCACTGGCGTGGTGAAAAAAACCCGAGCTCCCCTGACCCTGTCCTGGTGCCGTAGTCGCACAGGTACTCATTGATGGCCCTCTGCTGCGTGTGCAGCCGCTGCAGCATGGCCAACGTTGAGTTCCACCTGGTGGGCATGTCACATATAAGGCGGTTCTTGGGCAGGTTCAACTCCACAGACTTTCCTGGCCTGCCTCAGGACATCCTGTAGGCCCGGGTACCTGCCCAAGAACCGCTGCACCACCAGGTTAAGGACGTGAGCCACACAGGGCACATGGGTCAGTTGTCCCTGTCGGAGGGCGGAGAGGAGGTTGGTGCCATTGTCGCAAACCACCATTCCTGGCTTAAGCTGGCGTGGCGTCAACCACCTCTCGGCCTGCCCCTGCAGAGCTGACAGAACCTCTGCCCCAGTGTGGCTCCTGTCCCCCAAACACACCAGCGCAAGCACGGCATGGCATCTTTTTGCCTGCGCACTTGCGTAGCCCCTTGAACGCCTACGGAGCACCACTGGTTCCGAGGACAAAGCACAGGAAGAGACCATGGAGGAAGAAGAAGAGGAAGGGGTGGAGGAGAGAGGTGTGTCACAACCAGTAGTAGCATTTTGGAGGCGTGGCGGCAGAACAACCTCCAACACTACTGCACCTTGTCCTGCATCCTTCCCAGCTGCCAAAAGAGTGACCCAATGGGCCGTGAAAGAAAGGTAACGTCCCTGTCCATGCCTGCTGGACCATGAGTCAGCAGTAATATGCACCTTACCGCTGACCGCCCTGTCCAGCGAGGCATGGACATTGCCTTCCACATGCCGGTAGAGAGCCGGAATTGCCTTCCGTGAGAAAAAGTGGCGTTTGGGAACCTGCCACTGAGGAACCGCACATTGCATAAACTCACGGAAGGGGGTCGAGTCTACCAACTGAAAAGGCAGCAGTTGAATTGCTAGTAATTTAGCCAAGCTAGCATTCAACCACTGGGCATGTGGATGGCTGGGAGTGAACTTCTTTCGACGGTCCAGCAGCTGGGGCAAGGAAATTTGCCTGCTACAATCGGACGTCGGTGTACTGCTAGCAGAGTGCCCGCAAGTACTTGGCTGTGACACACCTAATTCTACACCTTCATTCCTCTCAGTGCATGTTCCAGAGAGGACTGAAGGTATAGTGGGGTTGGAGATCCCAGCTGATGAGGAGCAAAGAGAGGTCCGCTTTGTTCTTTGGTGTGGGTCTTTAAGGTAGGCTTGCCAACGAGCTGCATGGCAGGTCAACATATGTCTAGTCAAGCATGTGGTGACCAAGCGGCTGATGTTTTGGCCACGCGAGATATGCTTGAGACATATGTTGCAAATAGCAGCGGTGCGATCTGATGCATTCGACTCAAAAAAGGCCCACACCAAAGAACTTTTGGAATAACGGGCAGAGGCAACGCCCTTCACAGGCGGAGCTCTGCGGTGTGATTCAGTCAGTGTGCTGCCCTTACGCTGGCCCCCGGAGGGCATCCTGCCTCGTTGGAGATGTGCCTCCTTCTCATCCTCATCCTCCTCCTCCTCCTCTCTCCTATCAGGCACCCACGTGGAGTCAGTGACCTCATCATCCCCTCCCTCCTCATCACTGGAGCCAATCTGGCAGTATGCTGCAGCTGCTGGAACATGACTGCCAGATTGCTGTCCTTCTTGAGCATCCCCTCTCTCTGCGCTCACGCTACTGCCTTCCTCTAGCTGGGTATCATCATCAGATCCTTCGAAACGCTGGGCATCTTCCTGGAGCATGTACCCAACACTGCTCAAACAGTTCGGAGGACTCCTCAGGAGGACATGGAGGGTCTAGGGAAGGAGTGACTGATGATGACATTGATACCAGGGAAGAGGACGATTGGCAGCTGCTTTGCCAGTACCCTGAGCCTGGGTGAGAGAGGATAAGGAGGATGAGGAGGGCTTGGTCATCCACTCTACCAAGTCTTCGGCATGATGCGGCTCAACACGTCCAGCTGCTGAAAATAAGGACAAGCGTGTCCCATGGCCACGTGCTGATGAAGATGCACCGCGTCCACGACCAGCACTGTTGCCCCCAGACACAGAGCCTGCTTGCCCTCTTTTATTGGCTCGTGACTGTCTGCCTCTCTTTCTTGGCCTTCCAGACATAGTAATGGCCTGCAGGGAGATGGGAAAACCAGCAATTGGGTAGTGTATATTGTGCTGGAGGCACACAACACCCACTAACTCCAGCAGATGCCTTTATTAGAAAAGAGCAATGACGGGTATATACAGGTGTATACTGTGCCACTAACTCCTGCAGATGCCTGTATTAGAGAACAGTAATGACGGGTATATACAGGTGTACACTGTGCCACTAACTCCTGCAGATTCCTGTATTAGAGAACAGTAATGACGGGTATATACAGGTGTATACTGTGCCACTAACTCCTGCAGATGCCTGTATTAGAGAACAGCAATGACGGGTATATACAGGTGTACACTGTGCCACTAACTCCTGCAGATGCCTGTATTAGAGAACAGCAATGACGGGTATATACAGGTGTATACTGTGCCACTAACTCCTGCAGATGCCTGTATTAGAGAACAGTAATGACGGGTATATACAGGTGTACACTGTGCCACTAACTCCTGCAGATGCCTGTATTAGAGAACAGTAATGACGGGTATATACAGGTGTATACTGTGCCACTAACTCCTGCAGATGCCTGTATTAGAGAACAGTAAAGACGGGTATATACAGGTGTACACTGTGCCACTAACCCCTGCAGATGCCTGTATTAGAGAACAGTAATGATGGGTATATACAGGTGTACACTGTGCCACTAACTCCTGCAGATGCCTGTATTAGAGAACAGTAATGACGGGTATATACAGGTGTACACTGTGCCACTAACTCCTGCAGATGCCTGTATTAGAGAACAGTAATGACGGGTATATACAGGTGTACACTGTGCCACTTACTCCTGCAGATGCCTGTATTAGAGAACAGTAATGACGGGTATATACAGGTGTACACTGTGCCACTAACTCCTGCAGATGCCTGTATTAGAGAACAGTAATGACGGGTATATACAGGTGTACACTGTGCCACTAACTCCTGCAGATGCCTGTATTAGAGAACAGTAATGACGGGTATATACAGGTGTACACTGTGCCACTAACTCCTGCAGATGTCTGTATTAGAGAACAGTAATGATGGGTATATACAGGTGTACACTGTGCCACTAACTCCTGCAGATGCCTGTATTAGAGAACAGTAATGACGGGTATATACAGGTGTACACTGTGCCACTTACTCCTGCAGATGCCTGTATTAGAGAACAGTAATGACGGGTATATACAGGTGTACACTGTGCCACTAACTCCTGCAGATGCCTGTATTAGAGAACAGTAATGACGGGTATATACAGGTGTACACTGTGCCACTAACTCCTGCAGATGCCTGTATTAGAGAACAGTAATGACGGGTATATACAGGTGTACACTGTGCCACTAACTCCTGCAGATGTCTGTATTAGAGAACAGTAATGATGGGTATATACAGGTGTACACTGTGCCACTAACTCCTGCAGATGTCTGTATTAGAGAACAGTAATGATGGGTATATACAGGTGTATACTGTGCCACTAACTCCTGCAGATGCCTGTATTAGAGAACAGCAATGACGGATATATACAGGTGTATACTGTGCTGTACTAAACTCCCCCTGAGCATCCTGCCTGTGGCCAATTATGTCTCTCCTCACTGCCGGCGCTGTGATTGGCCAAGCATGCAGGGTCACAGTACATGCTTGGCCAATCACAGCGCCGGAAATGCAGTGCGATGGCACAGTGCATTGTGGGCCGTTCGCTTCACACGAATTTGGCGCGAACGGGCCAATAATGTTCGCAATTCGACGAACAGGCGATGTTCGAGTCGAACATGCGTTCGACTCGAACACCGAGCTCATCCCTACTGACCATACATTAGGGTGACCAGACACTGTCCCCGGTTTTGTCCCCGGATTGGATTTGAACAGGGGCTGGGGCAATTCCATAGACAGTCAGTGCAGAATAAAAAAAAAATATCTGAATTACACACCACCGCTCTGTCGCTCCTACTAGCTTAGGGGGGTGTATTTTTTTCCCATTATCTGTGCCCCTTTCTGAGGATCATGAGCTGGTCGGAGCGGAGGGAATATTTCTTCAGTTTCAGGCGCATGCCCATTCAGCTCCGCTCGCATGTTCTTCTGTCTTGGCTCAAGTCCCGGCCAGCTGCCTGCCTGCTTATCTCCTTGCCTTCCCTGTCGGAGTGATCTTCCTCCACTCCCCACCCAGTAGTAGCCGGGGCTCGGAGATTAAAGCCATGTGCACATGATCGGATTTCCGATGGAATAAAATCCGATGGATTTTTCCATCGGATTTCCGATGAAGCTGACTTCCATCAGTCTTGCCTACACACCATCAGTCAAAAATCCGACCGTCCCAAACGCTGTGACGTAAAACACTCAGACGAGCCGAGAAAAATTAAGTTCAATGCTTCTGAGCATGCGTCGACTTGATTCTGAGCATGCGTGGGTTTTTTTTTCCAATGGAGTTCCACACAGACGATCGGAATTTGCTATCGGTTTTTTTTCCATCGGATAAATTTAAAACATGTTCTATTTTTAATCACCGATGGAAAAAAGACTGACGGGGCCCATACACGATCGGTTTGTTCGATGAAAAAAGTCCATCGGACTGTTTTCATCGGTAAAACCGATCGTGTGTACAGGGCTTAAGACTTGACAGGCTGTGAGGCGGTCGGCGACGTGCAGAGAGTTGCTGATTGCCGCCATTACTAGTAAAAAAAAATATGTCCCCGGATTTCATTTGAAAAATCTGGTCACCTGACCACATATGGCCTACAACGGGCAATTATTACACTACACAGGCAACCAATGGGCAATCATTACAGTCTGCAGCCAACACAATGATGGAGTGCCGGGGTCAGGAGTATGGAGCATAGAGCCCCTTACATTGCTGGTCAGGAGGAAGAAAACATTCCCCAGCCTGCCATGAAGAATATGTTCCATCATTGGTGTCAGAGGGAGGAAAATTCTGAGGGAAGTAAAGGAGCTGAGGGGCCTCTGAGGGGTTAGTGGTGCTTAAGATCTCTGAGACCCTCAATGGGGTACTCGGATGGGAGAGTTCTAAGGACATAGAAAGCTGTACAGCTCAGGAGGACTCTGCGGGAGGGGTCTTTAGGTCTAAGATGGTCCTCCCTCCTCATCTGCACTTATTTTTTCAACCTTCTTCTCACCGTATCACTGCTAAAGTGATATTGTCTAGGATACCAAGTGGAATGAAGAAGGGCGATTCTTATCCCCATTCGCAGAGGTGGTCTTTTTTGTGCAGAAAACCAGTTCAGAAACAGAACAAACCCAACAGAGAATTTATCAGACCAAAAGGGTTTCAAATTACAACAAACAGTAAGTATGTTCCCATGAGGGCATTAGTTCTTAAATCTTCAACACACCTACTATTACCCTCCCCACTTCCTCATCCTATTATTGTGTAACCAACCTGCAGCCTTAAGAACCCTGTGTACCATTTCCTCCCGTTAAAAGCGGAGGTCCACCCAAATTTTTTTTTTTTTTAAAAGCCAGCAGCTACAAATACTGCAGCTGCTGACTTTTAAAAAATGGACACTTACCTGTCCAGCGTGCCCGCGATGTCGGCAGACAAGATCGATCGGTTCCCTACTGCGCATGCGTAAGTAGCGCGGCGCGCCGTCACTGGTCCCCGCTCTCTCCTGGGACCAGTGTATTTCCCAGGAGACAGCGTAGACTCCCGCAGACAATGCGGGAGTCTATGCCCGGAAGTGGGTGCAAATACCTGTCTTAGACAGGTATCTGCACCCCCTCCCCTCTGAAAGGTGCCAAATGTCACATCGGAGGGGGGGAGGGTTCAGAAAAGCGGAAGTTCCATTTTTGGAAGTAGCAGCCCAGCGCTGTCTCTGCAGATATACAATACACATACAGTACAACACAAGGCCATGTTCACACTACGAGATGTTTTTCAGGGCTGCAGTTCCTCTGAGCTCCACAAGATGGTTATCTCACTTCAACCTAGATAGGAAGTCTCTATGGAAGACAGGAAGTGATGTCAGTAGAGACAGGAAATTCCATGTGGTGAAGAGAAGACATTGCTGGACCTGGCAGCAGAAGAGATCATAAGATATAATTTTATACTTACAACAAACTCCAAATAATTCCTACTTTAACTTTCCCAAATTATCTCTCCATAAGAAAGCCTGATTAGATAAAATGACACGAATGAGGATGGAGGAGGAACGGAGTCACATGGCTGAGAGGATACTAAACCTCACCCTGGAGATCATCTACCTGCTGACCGGAGAGGTGAGGAGGATTCTGGGAGGTCACATGACATCACTCTTATCTCTATTAATAATACACAGAGCTGACCGGAGAGGTGAGGAGGATTCTGGGAGGTCACATGACATCACTCTTATCTCTATTAATAATACACAGACCTGACCGGAGAGGGGAGGAGGATTCTGGGAGGTCACATGACATCACTCTTATCTCTATTAATAAAACACAGACCTGACCGGAGAGGTGAGGAGGATTCTGGGAGGTCACATGACATCACTCTTATCTCTATTAATAAAACACAGACCTGACCGGAGAGGGGAGGAGGATTCTGGGAGGTCACATGACATCACTCTTATCTCTATTAATAAAACACAGACCTGACCGGAGAGGTGGGGAGGATTCTGGGAGGTCACATGACATCACTCTTATCTCTATTAATAAAACACAGACCTGACCGGAGAGGTGAGGAGGATTCTGGGAGGTCACATGACATCACTCTTATCTCTATTAATAAAACACACACCTGACCAGAGAGGTGAGGAGGATTCTGGGATTCTAACATGATATTCCTATTGGTTCTCCAATACAGAGATTTCCTCTTGTGAAGTCAGGTGATCATATGACCATCACAGTGCCTCCATGTGACTCCCTAAAACCTGAGAGACACAACATGGAGAAGATTCTAGAAGTCACCAAGAAGATGATGGAGCTGCTGACAGGAGAGGTGAGCGGTGCCGGGAATTCTGGGACATTATCCAGTAACAGACAAGGGATGTGTCTGGATGGTGACTGTATCATTGTGTGTGTCAGGTTCCTATAAGGTGTCAGGATGTCACTGTCTATTTCTCCATGGAGGAGTGGGAGTATTTAGAAGGACACAAGGATCTCTACAAGGACGTCATGATGGAGAATCAGCCGCCCCTCACATCACCGGGTAAGAGGAGACTTTATTGTAAAGGAGAGAGCAGTACGGAGGCTCCACCTAGAACTGGGGCCTCACCTTGCATTTTTGTGCCCTTTTCTCTGAAGGCCCCTATTGCACATGATAACGAGGGACTTAGTTTGTTCCACCAGATTGGTAATTTTAGCACAACATTCGTCTACCTAGAGCCCCAAGAGAATCTTTGATATTGGCGACATTTTGAATTGGCTTGAGGGGGTATGACTTGGTGTGTCTCCATCCCTTCCACCTCCTGGTGTTATGCTCCCAGGGACGACCTTCGCAGACTGGACACTTTCCATGCAGTTGGATGAGCGCTTCTTAGATAATACCAGAAAATATAATCTTGCCTGCACATGCCCCTGAGGAAGTGGGTGCCCGGGAGACACGTAGGTCAGTTGTATAGTGATAGTGGGACACCCCATTGACACAACACCTTGAAAGCTCATTACAAGGACTGACTACGTGTTATATATGGGGGTGGGGGGCGTTCTTCCATCCTGCATTTTCTGCATACACCCTGGGTATATTTTGATTTTAGCCACTTCACCTCCGGAAAGGTTTTACCCCCTTTATGACCAGGACATTGGTTTGCTATTCAGCACTGGGCTACTCTCCATTCACAGAGAGAGAGAGAGAGAAACTCAGGGGTGGGTTTTACAGTGAATGATCACTGTGGTAGCCAATCAGAGGCTACCACAGCGATCAGGTGACCCGGAATCATTAGTATGGGGTGAGACCCCGGTCTCCGTGTTGGGAGCGCGCTCCCAGCACAAAAGGGAGATGCGGCCCCATGGAAAAAAAACACAGTCCGGTAAGGCTGTATATATGTGTTACGTCTGCGTCAAGGGGTTAACATCTAGGGGCAATCAAGGGGTTAACGGTGTACCTAGCAATGTGTAATGTGTGCTGCTTTTACGAATCTGGCTGTTTTTCCTCCCTGCTTTTCAGGGAGAAGGAACAGCCTGATCACTGTTCCTATGTACATAGACGTACCTGTACGTCATTTCGTGCAATAGACACCGTGGACCTGCACGCCGCCAGGGGCGTATGCGCTGATTGGCCAGAGGAGGAGCCAATCAGCGGGTACAGCAGACGCAATGTCTGCTGGCCACCCGCGATTGCTCCCCAGAGAGATAGAACGGCGGTCTGTCGATGTAAAACAAGGCAGACCGCTGTTCTGTCAGAGATGAACACAGTGATCTTGTGTTCCTGCTAATCAGGAGCACACATCTCTGTGTTCGTCTACTGAGTCCATCCCCCCACACAGTTAGTAATCACCCCCCTTAACCCTTTGATCGCCCCTGATGTTAACCCCTTCCCTGCCAGTGAAATTAATACAGTGACAGTGCATATTGTTAGCACTGATCACTGTATTAGTGTCACTGGTTCCAAAAAATAGTGTCAGTTAGGTGTCCAAGTTGTCCCGCAAAAAATGGCCATTACAGTGGAACCTCGGATCACGAGCATAATCCATTCCAGGAGAATGCTCGTAATCCAAAATATTCACATATCAATGCGAGTTTCCCCATAGATGTCATGGAATACCGCATGTGGCCAGAGGTGGGGGGGCACCGGAGAGCCTCGGGAATACTCGGAAAGGCCCGGGGACAGCTCGGCTGACCTCGGAAACACCCGGGAACGGAGTATTTCCAAGTATTTCCGATCAGCTTTGCTCGGCTCTGGCGCCCCCGCACCTCAGGCCAAATGCGGTACTGCAGGCCCCATTAGCTTGAACTCTGCTTGTTTTGCGAGACAACACTCGCAAACCGAGTCAGAATTTTTAAAAAAAAAGTTGCTCGTCTTTCAAAATGCTTGTTAAAGAGGAAGTAAACCCTCTTCTTTTTTTTCTAAAAGACACCCTGCAAGGCAATGGCATAAGGAGCTAGTATGCATAGCATACTAGCTCATTATGAAGTACTTACCTGAGATCGAAGCCCCTGCAGTGGTCCTCGGACACCTCCTCCCTTGGCGCCATCTCTTCAGGACTCGCTTCCGCATATCGCGGCTCCGGCGCTGTGACTGGCCGGAGCCGTGATGACGTCACTCCGTCGGGTGCCGACACTTGCGGCTTCCCATCACGGCTTCTTCACTCTCTCAGTGCACCTGTGCGCCGTTGTTTACGGCGCATGCGTCTTTCTTTTGCAAATATCTCCTAAACCGTGTAGGTTTCGGAGATATTTGTTGCACCTACAGGTAAGCCTTAGTCTAGGCTTACCTGTAGGTGAAAGTGTGTTGTAAAGGTTTACAACCACTTTAACCGTGTTACTCGTAAACCAAGGTTCCACTGTACTAGTAAAAAAATATATAATAATAAAAATGCCATAAATCTATCCCATAGTTTGTAGATGTTATAACTTTTGCGCAAACCAATCAATGTACACTTATTGGGATTTTTTTTTTTTTTACCAAAAATATGTAGCAGAATACATATTGGCCTAAATTGATGAAGAAATTTGATTTATTAAATTTTTTTAGAATTGGATGTTTTATAGCAGAAAGTAAAATATATTGTTTTTTGTTTTCAAAATTGTCGCTTTTTTTTTTTATAGCGTAAAATATAAAAACCGCAGAGGTGATCAAATACCACCAAAATGAAAGCTCTATTTGTGGGAAGAAGGACATCAATTTTGTTTGGGTGCCACGTCGCACGACCGCGCAATTGTCAGTTAAAGTAACGCAGTGCCGTATCGCAAAAAAATGGCCTGGTCATGAATGGGGGGGGGGTAAGACCTTCCAGGGCTGAAGGGGTTAATGGCATCCCAGTCTTAGTCCGTAGGGTTCAATATTGAGTTGGTCCACCTAAATAGAAGAAGAGCCTCCGATTGCCATTTGAAGGAAAATTAGTTTTGCAAACTACGCTATATTGTCAAAAGTATCGGGACGCCCAACTTTACACGCTATTGAACATTATTAGCATGCCAGTCTTAGGGTTCAATATTGAGTTGGCCCACTTTTGACAATATAGCGTAGTTTGCAAAACAAATTTTCCTTCAAATGGCAATTGGAGGCTCTTCTTCTATTTAGGTGGACCAACTCAATATTGAACCCTACGGACTAAGTCTGGGATTCCATTGAAGTCTATGTGCATATATAGGCAGGTGTCCCAATACTTTTGACAATACAGTGTAGCTCGAAAGGAAATTGCCCTAATGTGGACTTTAAAGGCAGGTTAGGGGAGTGTAAAAGAGTGATGCAAAGGGTGGCACTGATAACACTGATGGGTGGCATTGCTGGGCATCACTTGTCTGATCTGATCTGATCCATAATGCTGCCAGTCAGTGCCCATTTGTGGATGGCCATGGGGTACGTACCTGGCCATCCACATGTTGGGGGCTTCCCTGGTAGTCCTGTGTGGGCATCCGCGGGGGGCTGCGCTGATAAACAATCAGCGCAGACCCCCCCCCCTGTCAGGAGAGCCGCCGATTGGCTCTCCTCTACTCACGTCTGTCAGACGCGAGTGAGGAAAAGCCGAACACCAGCTCTTCCGGTTTACATCTTGATCAGTTGTGATTGGACACGGCTGATCACGTGGTAAAGAGCCTCCATCGGACTGACACACCGCACCACCGATCGCCGCGATGCGCGCCTCCAAGGGCGCTCGACGACTGTTATCCTGCTGGACATCATATGACTTCCAGTCAGGATAACTGAACCACCGCCCGGCCGTCATTTTGCTATAGGCCGGGCGTGAAGTGGTTAAAAGATTATTGGAGGATCTCAAAAGATGGTCAACTAACCCCCCCCCCCCTCCCCGACAAGGTTTAGCCGATTGTACTCCATTAAAATGACTATTTAGCCAAAAGTGTTCTATTTATTTAGAACACTCCCGATATCGATAGTTATGTCTGACTTGAGGAAATTTCAAATGCAGTTGTTGACATTTCTAAGGGGGGGAGACAAAAGACCCAGGGTGAACAGTACACACCTAAATTGAGGGGGGGCTCAGTTGATCCGTTTCCATACGCGACATTCCGGGCCACTCTGGATGTCACTGGAGTCATCCCTATACCCCAACAAGGAGATTGGTTATGCTGTGTCCACCTCTGTCATTTTCAGGAAGAACCTTTGGGACAGATTACTGTCCACCACTGACCATCTTTAGTGAGGCGAGAAGTGATAGGATGGGATATTGTGTATTCTCACCACTTCATGCCCCTTTTACAAAAAGGGGGTTTTGGGACTTTAAATGCCCCTTTTATTCTGTTATACTGTTTTCTTTTTTTTCTTTTAGTTCTTATTTCGAAAATGTAGATAATGATACACTAGGTTTATCGACGACATGTACTCTTACGTGTCACAAAAGATTTGTACCCTGGTTTATAACCAGTGGCTCTTGTTACAATAGCAAATCCTGGATTTGTATACGGTCTAAAAAAAAAAATCTGAATAAAAATCATTGGAAACAAAGAAATTAACTTATAGGAGATTCAGAGGACCCATTTACTAGTTACTTTGAGGGGGAGGGGACACTCATCCTATAATCCCCTCATCACTGTCACTCCTATAAAAGACAGTTTTCGTTGTTTCCTCACTCTCTGACTAAGACCCATGAATAAAGAAATGATCTGGTAGGAGATCAGAGGACCCATTTACTAGTTACCTTGAGGGGGGAATTGTAAGATCTTCAGAGACAAAGCTGCCTGATGTGGGGAGGTGAAAAGGTTAAGGGGAGCAGATATAAGGCAGTGGGGTGCTGTGTACAGGATTCAGGGCAAGAGCATGATCAGTAGCAGAAAAAATGGCAAGCATCATCTGACTAGCAAAGCAAAATAGTGATGTGAAATGTAATAGCAGAGGAGGGACTAAATACCCTCCCAGCGGCCAGCATCAGGTGGAGACTGATTGATAGAAAGTGTGGGCTGCTGGGAGACACCTGCTTGTGGTCTCTGAAGCTACAACCCCCAAAATGCCACCAGCAGGTGATTCAGATCCTGACAGGTGGGGACACTCGTCCTATAATCCCCTCGTCACTGTCACTCCTATAAAAGACAGTTCTCGTTGTTTCCTCACTCTCTGACTAAGGTCCATGAATAAAGAAATGAACTGGTAGGAGATCAGAGGACCCATTTACTAGTTACCTTGAGGGGGGAATTGTAAGATCCTCAGAGACAGAGCTGCCTGATGTGGGCGGAGTCCTGGTTTAGGGGAACCAATCAGCTCATGTCTAGTAATAATCTTTATATTTCTATTTTAGTAGATAGACGGGAGATGAGGAAAACCTCAGAGGATTGTCTCACTTTGTCTCCAGACTGTGAAGTAGAAGATGAGGACATCACACAGTATAGTCCAGGAGAAAACCCGACTACCTCAAATGTCCATCCGGCACCACACAGTGTAGATGGACCATCGTATTCCTCTTATCCTGAGGAACCTCAGACTGTGCGGGACGGTGCCGGACCATCGTATTCCTCTTATCCCGAGGAACCTCAGACTGTGCGGGACGGTGCCGGACCATCGTATTCCTCTTATCCTGAGGAACCTCAGACTGTGTGGGACGGTGCCGGACCATCGTATTCCTCTTATCCTGAGGAACCTCAGACTGTGCGGGACGGTGCCGGACCATCGTATTCCTCTTATCCTGAGGAACCTCAGACTGTGCGGGACGGTGCCGGACCATCGTATTCCTCTTATCCTGAGGAACCTCAGACTGTGCGGGACGGTGCCGGACCATCGTATTCCTCTTATCCTGAGGAACCTCAGACTGTGCGGGACGGTGCCGGACCATCGTATTCCTCTTATCCTGAGGAACCTCAGACTGTGCGGGACGGTGCCGGACCATCGTATTCCTCTTATCCTGAGGAACCTCAGACTGTGCGGGATGGTGCCGGACCATCATATTCCTCTTATCCCGAGGAACCTCAGACTGTGTGGGACGGTGCCGGACCATCGTATTCCTCTTATCCTGAGGAACCTCAGACTGTGCGGGACGGTGCCGGACCATCGTATTCCTCTTATCCTGAGGAACCTCAGACTGTGCGGGACGGTGCCGTCCTTCCAACAGATAAGAGGTTTTCCTGTACTGAGTGCAGGAAGTGTTTCCGTTTTAAATCCCGTCTTAATGTGCATAAAAGATCTCACACGGGTGAGAAGCCGTATTCCTGTCCTGAATGCGGGAAATGTTTTTCACAGAAGTTCAATCTTTACACACATCAGAGATTGCACAAGGGGGAAAAGCCATTTTCCTGCTCTGAGTGCGAGAAATGTTTTGTACACAAATCACATCTTGTCTTACATCAGAGGACTCACACCGGGAAGAAGCCGTATTCCTGTTCTGAGTGTGGGAAATGTTTTTCTGCTAAGTACAATCTTTACATACATCATAGATTACACACGAGGGAGAAGCTGTATTCTTGTGCTGAGTGCGGAAAATGTTTTTTAAACAAGCCCAATCTTTACAAACATCAAAGGTCTCACACGGAGGAAAAAACATATTCCTGTCCTGAATACGGGAAATGTCTTTCAGATAATTCACATCTTTTCACACATCAGAGATTGCATATAGTGGAGAAGATTTTTTCCTGTCCTGAGTGCGGGGAATGTTTTTCAAGCAATTTACACCTTTACAGACATCATAGATTGCACATTGGGGAGAAGCCGTATTCCTGTTCCGAGTGTGGGAAATGTTTTGTAACAATATCAGAGCTTACCACACATCAAAGGTCTCACATGGGGGAAAAACCGTATTCCTGTCCTGAGTGCGGGAAATGTTTTCCAGATAAGTCACATCTTTCCAGACATCAGAGATCGCACACAGGGGAGAAGCCGTATTCCTGTCCTGAGTGCGGGAAATGTTTGTCAAGCGAATCACATCTTTACAGACACCAGAAATCGCACACGGGGGAGAAGCCATATTCTTGTGCTGATTGTGGGAAATGTTTTTCCCAGAGGTCCCATCTTTCCAGACATCAGCGATCCCACACAGGTGAGAAGCCGTATTCCTGTCCTGACTGCGGGAAGGGCTTTTCAAGGAATTCACATCTTTTCAGACATCAGACATTGCACATGGGGGAGAAGCCACTTCCCTGTCCTGAGTGAGGGAAATGTTCCTCACGGAAGTCCTGTCTTCCTGTACATCAGGGGGTCCCACACAACCCTTGAGGTATATTAGTGAGTGCGGGAAATGTCTTGTATATGAATGTTGCTGGACATGTGGGGAAGAAGCACACCCTGATATACACCTCAGATATACTCCATGGCTGATCTTCATCACGTAAGAAACAGTTGATAAGGAGATCAGAGATCACCAAAGACATGGATGAAGTGTTGTGCCGTGTTGGCCATTGATAGCAGGAGAAAAATAAAAATGGAGTCATTACCTTTCATTGGTTGAGTACATTTTGTAGTGGGAGATTTCACAAACACAGGTCTGTTTAAAATAAAAAAATATTTGAATAAATGTGACACACATTCGCTCAGCTGTGACAAATTTTGGCCGTATTTTATTGCATACAGGGATTTCCTCTGATCTTCAGCTCCATCTAGTGGCTAAAAATTTCCCCTTAATATCCGGGTTTATTTTCTCTTTTTCCCCCATTTTCTATGGCTTGATCTTTTCTACAATACTTTGTTATAATAATGTAACACATTGTGTATTGTATTGTACACAAATGAATAAACGACTCCGTCTCCACATTTCAGACAAGAGATTTTCCTGACCAATCGGATTTCTACCTTTAATATCTCCTGATTTTTTTTTTTTTTTTTTTACTGTAATCTTGGTAAAAGTAAAGTTATAAAAAAAAAATGTATTGAATGAAAAAAAAATTGTGTGTGTCGGTGTAATGGGGACAAAACTTCCATATCCACGCTATAAAAGTTTTTACAGGTCAGAATTTTAGAGCTAACCATGAATAATGGACAGGAGTGCAGCAGTCAGGAGAATATCTTAAAAAATATAAGGCAGAGGGGACATTGTCAGCATTCCAACACTACAAGGAATGCAATAAGAAGTGTAAGAGCACAATTAGGGCTGCTAAAATAGACCACGAGAGACAAATAGCGGAGAAGAGTAAAAAAATATTAAAATATTTTATCAGTAAAAAATCGAGATCAGAGCGTATTGGCCCCATAAAGGATGATCAGGGGACGTTGGTCACAAATGACAAGGAGTAGACAACTGTACTAAATGCATTCCTCTCCTCGGTTTTTTACAAAGGAAAAGTAGGGGTATAGTAATCAAGACTGCATCATTAGTAACGCATCACAGAATGTACCCTTGTGGCTAACAGAAGCCGCTGTCCGAAAAAGTCTTGAAAAGCTTAACATAAATAAATCACCACAACCAGATGGCTTACACCCGAGAGTCCTCAAAGAACTCAGTCAGGTTATAGCCAGGCCGTTATTCCTTATTTTTATGGACAGCATACTGACAGGAATGGTACCAGCTGATTAGCTAAAGGCCAACGTGGTACTAATATTTACAAAATGGATATACAAAGAGAACCTGGAAACTATAGGCCAATCAGCCTGACAACAATAGTATGTAAACTATTGGAGCGGAAGATAAAGGATTATATCCAAAAATTTGCTGATGAAAACAGTATAATTAGTAGTAATCATCATGGATTTAAAAAAGGTCGTTCTTGCCAAACAAATCTATTATCATTCTATGAGGAAGTGAGCTGCCATCTAGATAAGGGAAGGCCTGTGGATGTGGTGTATCTGGATTTTGCAAAAGCATTCGATACAGTTACACATAAACCCTTCATTTATAAATTGTGGTCTGTAGGCGTGGACCACATATGTAACTAGATAGAAAACTGGTTACAGGGGCGCGTCCAAAGGGTGGTGATAATAAGGGTGTATTTAGAATGGTCTGGAGTAGTAGGTGGGATCTTCCAATGATCTGTCCTGGGACCAATTCTTTTTAATGTATTCATAAATGATGTAGAAGTTGGTATAAATAGCTCAATCTCAGTGTTTGCTGATGATACAAAGCTAAGCAGGGCAATAACTTCACATCAGGATATAGAAACCTTACAGGAGGACCTCAATAAAATAATGGGGTGGGCAACTACATGGCAAATGAGGCTCAACCACTAGGCGCCTGCGCTATAGCCGAATGACGGTTACAGCGCGGACCCCAATTGCCGGGAGGATGTCAATAGACGTCCTCCCCTTTGCACGCGCCCCCTGCAGGACACGCGCTATGATCACTGAGTCACTGAGACTCGGGTGATCACAGATCCGAGTAAGGGGCCGATCCCGGCCCCTTACAACGTGATCAGCTGTCAGCTAATAACAGCTGATCACGTGATGTAAACAAAGCTCTGTAATATTTTTTTTTTCTCCTCATGCTGACAGTGTGAGGAGAAAAAAAAGCTGATCACCGGCTCCTGTGTAAGGGACATCGGTCCCCAGTGGAAAAGGCACAGCAGACTCATTAGTGCACACCAGTACCGCCTGCCAGTGCCCACAGTGACACCAGTACAATAAAGTGCCACCTATCAGTGCCCATCACTGCCACTTATCAATGCCCACCAGTGGTGCCAGTCAGTGCCTCATCAGTGTCACCTAGCAGTGCTGCCTATCAGTCTCACATACCAGTGCTGATCAGTGCCCATCACTGCCACCTATCAGTGCCCATCAGTGCCACCTATCAATGCCCTTCAGTGCTACCTCTCAGTGTCACCTCTCAGTGCCCACCAATGCCACCTCTTAGTGCCCACCAATGCCGCCTCTCAGTGCCGCCTATCAGTGCCCACCAGTGCTGCCTTATCTGTGCCCATCAGTGCAGCCCATTGGTGCCCATCAGTGCAGCCTATCGGTGCCCATCAGTGCAGCCTCATCAGCGTACATCAATGAAGGAGAAAAATTACCCGTTTGCAAAATTTTATTACAAAATATAAAACGGTTTTGTATTTTATTTTTTTATTCTGTATTTTTTTTTTTTTTTAACAAAAAATAAAAACCGCAGAGGTAATCAAATACCACCAAAAGAAAGCTCTATGTGTGGGTTGAAAAAATTATAAAAATGTATTTGGATACAGTGTTGTATGACCGCGCAATTGTCTTTTAGAGTGAGAGCGCTGAAAATTGGTCTGGGCAGGAGGGAAGTGCCCAGTAAGCAAGTGGTTAATGTTGACAAATGTAAATGAATGCACTTGGGGGCTAAATATTTTAATGCAAGTTAATCGCTAGGGGGAGAACCTCTGGGGGAAGGAATCCAGGGTGGAAAAAGATCTGGGGGTTCTGGTAGATGACAGACTCCGCAATGCCAAGCCGCTGCAGGCAAAGCAAGTCGACTATTATCCTGCATAAAAAAGGAGATAAGACGATAACCCTGCCACTATAAAACTGGTTAAGCCACATCTGGAGTATTCCGTTCAGTTCTGGTCACCAGTCCTTAGGAAGGATATGCTGGAACTGTAGAGGGTCCAGAGAAGGGCAACCAAGCTAATAAAGGGACTGGAGGACCTCAGTTATGAGGAACAACTACAAATATTAAACTTATTCTCCCTGGAGAAAAGACACATGAAGGGAGATATGATAGTGATGTACAAATATCTCAATGGTGATTCTAGCATATAGGGAGGAAACTATTCAGTCTCAGGGAGTGGAAGAAGATACAATGCCACTCAATGACATTGGAAAAGTGGAGAAGTGAATTTCTAAGAAGATGCCAAATCTGAACACCTTTTGAAACTGGGAATTGAATCAAAAAATGTAAATTTTCTGGGCTAATAAACAAGGAGCTGTCGAAAAAACCCAGAGGTGGGGGTGTTAGCAGATTCTTGGAGGGGAGATCACCCCCCAACTCCTATGTATGTATTTTGGGGAACCTCTGGAGGGGTCTGTGTGCTGTCCCTTACATTGGTGACCAATGGGAGAAGGACCCCCTTATATCAGTGGTCAGTGTAGTGGTCCCTTACATTGGTGAACAATAGAAGGGCCCCTTATATCAGTGGTCAGTGTAGTGGTCCCTCACATTGGTGACTAATGGGATAAGGACCCCCTTATATCAGTGGTCAGTGTAGTGGTCCCTCACATTGGTGACTAATGGGAGAAGGACCCCCTTATATCAGTGGTCAGTGTAGTGGTCCCTCACATTGGTGACCAATGGGAGAAGGACCCCCTTATATCAGTGGTCAGTGTAGTAGTCCCTTACATTGGAGACCAATGGGAGAAGGACCCCCTTATATCAGTGGTCGGGGTAGCGGTCCCTTTCAGTGGTGACCAAGGGCAGAAGGACCCCTTTATATCAGTGGTCAGTGTAGTGGTCCCATACATTGGTGAACAATAGGAGAAGGGCCCCTTATATCAGTGGTCAGTGTAGTGGTCCCTCACATTGGTGACTAATGGGATAAGGACCCCCTTATATCAGTGGTCAGTGTAGTGGTCCCTCACATTGGTGACTAATGGGAGAAGGACCCCCTTATATCAGTGGTCAGTGTAGTGGTCCCTCACATTGGTGACTAATGGGAGAAGGACCCCCTTATATCAGTGGTCAGTGTAGTGGTCCCTCACATTGGTGACCAATGGGAGAAGGACCCCCTTATATCAGTAGTCAGTGTAGTAGTCCCTTACATTGGAGACCAATGGGAGAAGGACCCCCTTATATCAGTGGTCGGGGTAGCGGTCCCTTTCAGTGGTGACCAAGGGCAGAAGGACCCCTTTATATCAGTGGTCAGTGTAGTGGTCCCATACATTGGAGACCAATGACTGAACAACCCCCTTATATCAGTGGTCAATGTAATGGTCCCTTACAATGGTGACCAACAGGAGAAGAACCCCCTTATATCAGTGGTCAGTGTAGTGGTCCCTTCAATGGTGACCAACGGGATAAGGACCCTCTTATATCAGTGGTCCATGTAGTAGTCAAGGCCCATCCTATATCAGATTGTAAATAATGTGCATAAAAAAAATATCAAAATAAATAACATAAGATAATCATAATGTCCACTTATAGCTCAAAGTCCATCTGATAATCCCATTATTCCACTAGATAAGTGCATCCCACACCAGTGCAACAGGCCTTCACCAAGGGTAGATATAGAAAGGCTTACTATATCCCACTGACCTGCTAAACAAATAAAAAGGTCATAAATCACATGGGTGAAAATCCCTGGCTCTCTACAGCCCCGTAACACAATAGTAGATCATCTTCAAAAACCCCCAAAGATGTTCAATTACTTCAACAAAAAGTACAAAAGGAACTTTCAAGGGCGTTTTACTGGACTCTTCTGATGGTGCATCCTTGTACTTGTCACTCAGAGAAAACATAAAAGGAGACCCGTGCTTAGGGTGGCCACATGTCCCGGATTGCCCGGGACTGTCCCGCAATTGACATGTCTGTCCTGGGTCCCGGGCACCTTTATTCCGGGGCAATACAATGTCCTGGAATTAAATAGAGGACACAGCCACCCCCTACTAACTAATTACATTTCTGTAACTGGTTGCTAGGGTCAGCGCTGCCTGGCATCTTGCAACCAGTGACAATTTATTCTTAGACAGTGAGACCGGGAGCGAGGCCTGCGCCTAGTGCAGCACTGCTGTCCCCATCCACCTCGGCACTTCCTCCTTCTCCGGCACCCAACGGCAAGCAGCAGGGACTGGTGTGATCTTTACTCTCCAGATAGTGACGCCACTCCTTTCCTTCTATGCACGTGGCTCATGCAGAGGGAGTGACAGCAGCACTGCATCTGGTGGCAGGCTATGGGTGGCAAGCGGCACTGCATCTGGTGGCAAGTGGCACATTCACCTGACAAATAACCCGTCCCCATCAACCCCAAGACTACATTTCCCCCCGCCCCCTCATCTTTTTTGGGGGAAGGTGAGAGAGGGGGTGTGTCCCTGAATATCAGTTTGGAAATGTGGTCACCCTACCCGTGCTCCACATAGTGTGAATCGGCCACCACTATGGGCCTCCTTTTATGTTTTCTCTGATTGCCCCCCTTGCAGATCATTGATGTCAGTTGTTACCGAGAGACAGAAATTGTTCATTGCTCAAGGAACCCCTAGAAAGCTTTGGAGGAACCCTGTCTGGGAAAGGCTGGACTAGTCAGTAATATATTTCTATCCCCCTTGGTGGGAGTGGAGATGACCCCTATCTATGAGGATATACAGTACATACACACACAGCACAAGGCCGTGTTCACACTAGGAGATGTTTCCTCTGAGCTCCACAAGATGGTGATCTTCTCACTTTTAGCCGGACTGGAAGTCTCTGTGGAAGACAGGAAGTGATGTCAGGTATACACAGGAAGTGATGACAGGGACAGACAGGAAGTTCTGGGTGAGAGGTGAGTTGGGAGGAAGTAGAGAGGAGACATTGCTGGAAGTGGAATCAGAGGAGGTAATAAGATCTTATTTTATATTTACACCCAGTAACCCCAGTCATGTCCGCCCTCTTCCTCCATAGTCACTGTGACGTCTTTTATCTCCAGCAGATGATGATACACACATACAGTACCTGCCGCCGATATTGTGTCAATCTCGCCTCTGCTAGCGGCGAGATTGACACTCGCGAGCCCCGTTGCGGGAACAAGCGCTGAGCTATGTCGCTCCTCCTGCGCGCGAGAAGCACAGCTCGCAGCAGCGATTTCCAGCGCGATCCCATCGTGCTGACAACACAAAATCGGTGGCACCTACTGTATATAGTGTGGAAACCTAGATTAACCCCTTCAGGTTCAGAACATTCCGACACTTACGGGGCTGAAACATTCTCTTTATTTTGGAGATAAATTCTAGTAATATGTTCCTCTAAACACCCAGTACTGATAATAAATAGACAAAACAATGACCATCCTGACCATACATGGTCTACAAAGGGCAATTATTACACTACACAGGCAGCCAATGGGCAATCAGTACAATATGCTGCCAACACAATGATGGGGTGCCAGGGTCTGGAGCATAGAGCCCCTTACATTGCTGGTCAGGAGGATGAAAACATTCCCAGGCCTGCCATGAAGCATATGTTCCATCATTGGGGTCAGGAGAAGGAAATACTGAGGGTTCTGAGGGAAGTAGAGGAGCTGAAGGGTCTCTGAAGGATTAGTGGGGTTTAGGGACATTTGATAGATTTTCAAGGCTAAGGAGTTCTGAGAATAGAAAGCTGTACAGTTCAGGGGAAATCTGATGGGGGGGGGGGGGGGGTCTCTCTTGGTCTGTGATAGTCCTCCCTCCCCATCTGCGCTTTTTTTTTTTTTAGACCTTCACCTTCTCACCATATAACTGCCTAAGTGATATGTTCTAGGGCAGTGTTTCTCAACTCCAGTCCTCAAGGCGCCCCAACAGGTCATGTTTTCAGGCTTTCCATTATTTTGCACAGGTGATTTGATCTGTTTTACTGCCTTAGTAATTACCACGTCTGACGGAAATCCTGAAAACATGACCTGTTGGGGCGCCTTGAGGACTGGAGTTGAGATTTCTAGGATACCAAAGGAGGGCACTTGTTTGTAAAGGAGGTCTTTTTGTGCAGAAACACCGTTTTTTTTTTTTTTTTAAAGAACATGGCGTGTGAAACACACTCAAACACTTCACCCGGTGCCAAAAAAATGTCACACAAAAACGTGCAACGGGTGTACACAAGCCCTCTAAAATTAGAGGGCCTTGCCCTGATACCCCGGGGCGTTAGGCTCCAGACGGGGACAAGGGTACTTACACTTGGTCCATCTGGCCGAAACCAGACGGACCCCATTCTCTGGAGGGTCTGCCGAAACAGACCCACCCAAGTACTAGGTGGGGCTCCCCCCAAAGGGAGACCCCATGAGAGAGGGCAAACTAACCTAGAAGGCCATGTCCACCCCCTCCCAAGACTTTCAGGGCAGGCCCGAGGACCTACACCCTACAAGTCACACAGTGCAACAAACCGTGTACAAACAAAAAAATACAAAAACGTGACAAACAAAGGGAATGAATAAAAAGAAAGTGGGGGAGAAAGAAGTAGAGAAGAGTGAAAATGTGGCCATTGTGCAATACAATGGCCAGGAATAAAAAAATCCTCAGGTCCCAGCCAAAAGGCCCGGCCCAGGAGGCAGGTAAAAAAAAGGGGTGTAATATGGTGCAGTGACCATGGTGCCATAAATCAGAGCGACCCTCACTCACAGTGATTATATGGCACCCCTGGAGTGCAACTCCAGGGGCACATACACCATAGGCTTTCTAGTTCCTATCCGACCCCCCCGACCAGATCAGTGCAGCCCTCCATCCCCGTCAGATAGAGAGCCCTTCTAGGTTTTCTCAGGGAGAGCCACCGACTATCTAGCAGCCTCCACCGGTACTAGCCCTTCCAGGCCCCCATCAATCCAGCAGATTTGCATGGCTCACCTGGCCCCCCGACAAGGTTACGCCCGCTCCTCCACCGGACGCTGAACAGCACCAACACCAGCCAGAAGGCCAGAGAAACCCGGCCCTTCAGCCAGACCAAATGCATCCACCCATCCTCACCAGGAGCACCCTTCTGGACGGCTCAGACTCGATCATTGGTCTGCCCCCAGTATCTTTCGTGCAGCATAGTCCCTACCAAAACCGCCCTTCCAGGTGCAATGACACCATTGGATTTGCCTCTGCTTTTCACCCACTCATGGGAGAAGCATTAGCACCTCCTTTGGCAACTGATAAGAAAAGATACTACACTTGATCTTAGCCAAAAGGCCGAGAAGTGATCAGTTCAGAAACAAAACAAAGCCAACGGAGAATTTTTCATGCCAAGAAGATCCTGAGACCTCAAAATTGTAATAATCACTAAACAGTCCAGACTAAGTGTGTTCCTATGGGGCTTGTAGTTCTACAATGTACAACAATCCTCCCATTAACCTACTCACATCTTATGATTGTGTGACCAATACCATCCAAATCATTTTTTTCATATTCCAAAGTTATCTCTCTATACGGAAGCCTGTGAAAAGAACTCACGAATGAGGATGGAGGAGGACTGGAGTCACATGACTGAGAAGATACTAAACTTCACCCTGGAGATCATCTACCTGCTGACCGGAGAGGTGAGGAGGATTCTGGGAGGTCACATGACATCACTCTTATCTCTATTAATAAAACACAGACCTGACCGGAGAGGTGAGGAGGATTCTGGGAGGTCACATGACATCACTCTTATCTCTATTAATAAAACAGACCTGACCGGAGAGGTGAGGAGGATTCTGGGAGGTCACATGACATCACTCTTATCTCTATTAATAAAACACAGACCGGAGAGGTGAGGAGGATTCTGGGAGGTCACATGACATCACTCTTATCTCTATTAATAAAACACAGACCTGACCGGAGAGGTGAGGAGGATTCTGGGAGGTCACATGACATCACTCTTATCTCTATTAATAAAACACAGACCTGACCGGAGAGGTGAGGAGGATTCTGGGAGGTCACATGACATCACTCTTATCTCTATTAATAAAACACAGACCTGACCGGAGAGGTGAGGAGGATTCTGGGAGGTCACATGACATCACTCTTATCTCTATTAATAAAACACAGACCTGACCGGAGAGGTGAGGAGGATTCTGGGATTCTAACACGATATTTCTATTGGTTCTCCAATACAGAGATTTCCTCTTGTGAAGTCAGGTGATCATATGACCATCACAGTGCCTCCATGTAACTCCCTAAAACCTGAGAGACACAACATGGAGAAGATTCTAGAAGTCACCAAGAAGATGATGGAGCTGCTGACAGGAGAGGTGAGCGGTGCCGGGAATTCTGGGACATTATCTAGTAACAGACAAGGGATGTGTCTGGATGGTGACTGTATCATTGTGTGTGTCAGGTTCCTATAAGGTGTCAGGATGTCACTGTCTATTTCTCCATGGAGGAGTGGGAGTATTTAGAAGGACACAAGGATCTCTACAAGGACGTCATGATGGAGAATCAGCCGCCCCTCACATCACCGGGTAAGAGGAGACTTTATTGTAAAGGAGAGAGCAGTACGGAGGCTCCACCTAGATCCCCCATCATCTGATAAACACATAGAAACAATGTATTCAGTCAGTGTGTGTGTTTCCTACAGATGGATCCAGTAATGGGAACCCACCAGAGAGATGTCCCCGTCCTCTGTATTCCCGGGATTCCACACAGGAAGGTCACACCATCCCCCACCATCATCAGGTAGACGAGGAACAAATATTGGTAGTTATGATTTATACACAAACATGTTTGTTACAATGAATGTTTTATTATATACTCAGAGTGGAAACCTCGGGGATGATAATATTGACGTTAAAGAAGAGTATAAAGAGGAGGATGAGGAGTATGGTGTGATAAAAGAACTTTCTGGAGGACACAAGGATATGATGGAACCACCTGACACCAGGAACCCACCAGAGAGATGTCCCCGTCCTCTGTATTCCCGGGATTCCACACAGGAAGGTCACACCATCCCTCACTGTTACAAGGTTGGTGGGATGGAGCATCTAAAACACAGGTGTCAAACACAAGGCCCGTGGGCCGAATCCGGCCCTCCAGGCCATTTCATGTGGCCTTCTCACCTCTCCTGCAACTGCAGGAGAGCTCCAGCCCTCCTCTGGTCCACCTCCAGACCCTAATGCCGCGTACACACGACCGTTTTTAATGTCATTGAATAAAACTGCATTTTTCCCGGCGTGATTCTTCTCAAGCCTGCCTTGCCTACACACTATCGTTGAAAAAAGCGCTCGAGCAAAGCACGGTGACGTACAACAAGTACAACGGCACTATAAAGGGGAAGTTCCATTCGGATGGCGCCACCCTTCATGTTAGTAAAGTTTGTTGAGAGACGATTTGCGCTTTTCAGCCTCGTGCTTTTCAGTCCGTTACAGCGTGACGAATGTGCTATCTCCATTACGAACGCTAGTTTTACCAGAACGAGCGCTCCCGTCTCATACTTGATTCTGAGCATGCACATTTTTTTTCACGTCGTTAAAGCCCACACACGGCCGTTTTTCATGACAAGAAAAATTAGAGCATGTTTCAATTTTTTCATGGCCATTTTTCACGTCGTGAAAAATGCTCTGAAGCCCACCCACGATCATTTTTAATGACGATTTTAAAAAAATTGCATTTTTCTCGTCATTAAAAACGGTCGTGTGTACGCGGCATTACATTCTGCTTTTAAGCAATGCATCCAGCTTCTTCCCAGCAGCAGCATAAGAAAAGGGGGGTGCACTGTGATGTAAGGGAGAGTGGGGGACTCGACTTCTGATGGTGGGAAGGCTCTTGACATCTAATGTAAGGGGAGGGGAAGCGCTGGACATCTAATCTTACAGATACAACCGGCCCTTTTGAGGGCAATCATAATTCTGAGTGCGGTCCAGTTTGAGTTTGACACCCCTGATCTAAAACATGGATAGGTGGAGATGATGTGTGGATTTTGTATGTAAACTTAAAACTTACAGATGATATTTTCTCTCATTCTCTTGGTTTAGAGTGGAGATCCAATAGATATAGAATTTGAGGTGAAATCAGAAGAAGAAGAGACGTATGTGAGGGGTGATCAGCAGTCTATGGAGGAGGATGGAATAACGGGGACATTTATAGAGGAGGACACTCCTACAGAGATCAGCACAGGTGGGTCATTAACACTATCTTGTGAATTATCTGTTGTATCTTATACTCTTATGTTGTACATTACATAGTCCTGCCTTCTTCTCTCTCCCCTCTACCCACTGCTATATATATATAATATGTATTCTATTTTGTTACACCCATTTCCTACCAGCTGGACATTTTATATCTGATGATGTGATTGGAACACAGACTTTTACATGTTGATAATAATGTGATAACATCCTCCAACTTTGGAACCTTAAACAGAAAGTGATAATGAGGGGGAGGAGTCAATAACCCAATGATGGTGGTCTTCAGGATCAGTCCAGTCTTCATCTTGGTTGTTCTCCCCCCATCCTCACTTTCTGACCTCTGGTGGGGCTCAGCCCCGCTGTTATTTATGACTAAATCATGGACTAAATAAGGAAGTGCAGGACTTGTGTTGGGAAGATGACAATGAGTGATAGAGGGGGTGGGGACACTCGTTCTATAATCCCCTCATCACTGTCACTCCTATAAAAGACAGTTCTCGTTGTTTCCTCACTCTCTGACTAAGGTCCATGAATAAAGAAATGAACTGGTAGGAGATCAGAGGAGCCATTTACTAGTTACCTCGAGGGGGGAATTGTAAGATCTTCAGAGACAAAGCTGTCTGATGTGGGCGGAGTCCTGGTTTAGGGGAACCAATCAGCTCATGTCTAGTAATAATCTTTGTATTTCTATTTTAGTAGATGGACGGGAGATGAGGAAAACCTCAGAGGATTGTCTCACTTTGTCTCCAGACTGTAAAGTAGAAGATGAGGACATCACACAGTATAGTCCAGGAGAAAACCCGACTACCTCAAATGTCCATCCGGCACCCCACAGTGTAGATGGACCATCGTATTCCTCTTATCCTGAGGAACCTCAGACTGTGCGGGACGGTGCCGGACCATCGTATTCCTCTTATCCTGAGGAACCTCAGACTGTGCGGGACGGTGCCGGACCATCGTATTCCTCTTATCCTGAGGAACCTCAGACTGTGCGGGACGGTGCCGGACCATCGTATTCCTCTTATCCTGAGGAACCTCAGACTGTGCGGGACGGTGCCGGACCATCGTATTCCTCTTATCCTGAGGAACCTCAGACTGTGCGGGACGGTGCCGGACCATCGTATTCCTCTTATCCTGAGGAACCTCAGACTGTGCGGGACGGTGCCGGACCATCGTATTCCTCTTATCCTGAGGAACCTCAGACTGTGCGGGACGGTGCCGGACCATCGTATTCCTCTTATCCTGAGGAACCTCAGACTGTGCGGGACGGTGCCGGACCATCGTATTCCTCTTATCCTGAGGAACCTCAGACTGTGCGGGACGGTGCCGGACCATCGTATTCCTCTTATCCTGAGGAACCTCAGACTGTGCGGGACGGTGCCGGACCATCGTATTCCTCTTATCCTGAGGAACCTCAGACTGTGCGGGACGGTGCCAGACCATCGTATTCCTCTTATCCTGAGGAACCTCAGACTGTGCGGGACGGTGCCGGACCATCGTATTCCTCTTATCCTGAGGAACCTCAGACTGTGCGGGACGGTGCCGGACCATCGTATTCCTCTTATCCTGAGGAACCTCAGACTGTGCGGGACGGTGCCGGACCATCGTATTCCTCTTATCCTGAGGAACCTCAGACTGTGCGGGACGGTGCCAGGCCATCGTATTCCTCTTATCCTGAGGAACCTCAGACTGTGCGGGACGGTGCCGGACCATCGTATTCCTCTTATCCTGAGGAACCTCAGACTGTGCGGGACGGTGCCGGGCCATCGTATTCCTCTTATCCTGAGGAACCTCAGACTGTGCGGGACGGTGCCGGACCATCGTATTCCTCTTATCCTGAGGAACCTCAGACTGTGCGGGACGGTGCCGGACCATCGTATTCCTCTTATCCTGAGGAACCTCAGACTGTGCGGGACGGTGCCGGACCATCGTATTCCTCTTATCCTGAGGAACCTCAGACTGTGCGGGACGGTGCCGGGCCATCGTATTCCTCTTATCCTGAGGAACCTCAGACTGTGCGGGACGGTGCCGGACCATCGTATTCCTCTTATCCTGAGGAACCTGACTGTGCGGGACGGTGCCGGACCATCGTATTCCTCTTATCCCGAGGAACCTCAGACTGTGCGGGACGGTGCCGGACCATCGTATTCCTCTTATCCTGAGGAACCTCAGACTGTGCGGGACGGTGCCGGACCATCGTATTCCTCCTATCCTGAGGAACCTCAGACTGTGCGGGACGGTGCCGGACCATCGTATTCCTCTTATCCTGAGGAACCTCAGACTGTGCGGGACGGTGCCGGACCATCGTATTCCTCTTATCCTGAGGAACCTCAGACTGTGCGGGACGGTGCCGGACCATCGTATTCCTCTTATCCTGAGGAACCTCAGACTGTGCGGGACGGTGCCGGACCATCGTATTCCTCTTATCCTGAGGAACCTCAGACTGTGCGGGACGGTGCCGGACCATCGTATTCCTCTTATCCTGAGGAACCTCAGACTGTGCGGGACGGTGCCGGACCATCGTATTCCTCTCATCCTGAGGAACCTCAGACTGTGCGGGACGGTGCCGGACCATCGTATTCCTCTTATCCTGAGGAACCTCAGACTGTGCCGGACGGTGCCGCCCTTCCAACAGATAAGAGGTTTTCCTGTACTGAGTGTGGGAAGTGTTTCCGTTCTAAATCCAATCTTATTGTACATAAAAGATATCACACAGGGGAGAAGCCGTATTCCTGTCCTGAGTGCGGGAAATGTTTTGCAGAGAAGTCCAGTCTTTCCGCACATCAAAGATCTCACACGGGAGAGAAGCCATTTTCCTGTTCTGAGTGTGGGAATTTTTTTTCAAAGAAGTCCTATCTTTTTATACATCAGAGATTGCACACGGGGGAGAAGCCGTATTCCTGTTCTGAGTGCGGGATATGTTTTGTAGATAAGTCCAGGCTTTCTACACACCAGAAATTACACACTGGGGAGTTGCATTTTTCCTGTTCTGAGTGCGGGAAATGTTTTTCAGAGAAGTCCAAGCTTTCCACACATCAGAGATCACACAAGGGGGAGAAGCCGTATTCCTGTCCTGAGTGCGGGGAATGTTTTTCAAGGAAGTCTGTTCTTCTTATACATCAGAGATTGCACACAGGTGAGAAGCCGTATTCCTGCTCTGAGTGCGGAAAATGTTTTTCAGATAAGTCCAGTTTTCACAGACATCGGAGATCTCACACGGGGGAGAAGCCGTATTCCTCTCCTGAGTGCGGGGAATGTTTTTCAAGGAAGTATAATCTTTCTATACATCAGAGATTGCACACAGGTGAGAAGCCGTATTCCTGCCCTGAGTGCGGGAAATGTTTTTCAGATAAGTCAACTTTTTACAAACATCAGAGATCTCACACGGGTGAGAAGCCGTATTCCTGTCCTGAGTGAGGGAATTGTTCCTCACTGAAGTCCTGTCTGCCTGTACATCAGGGGTCCCACACAACCCTCGAGGTGTATTAGTGAGTGCGGGAAATGTCTTTGATGTGAATGTTGCTGGACATGTGGGGAAGAAGCACACCCTGATATACACCTCAGATATACTCCATGGCTGATCTTCATCATGTAAGAAACAGTTGATAAGGAGATCAGAGATCACCAAAGACATGGATGAAGTGTTGTACCGTGTTGGCCATTGATAGCAGGAGAAAAATAAAAATGGAGTCATTACCTGTCATTGGCTGAGTACATTTTGTGGTGGAAGATTTCACAGACATTTAGGGATGTATTTTAAAACAAATTGTAGAACGAATGTGACACGTATTGGTCCAATCATGACAAATATCGGAACATTGGCTCCATCTAGTGGCAAAAATCTGTCACTGTGAATTTAATACCGACCATTGACATAAAACAGAAAATATAACATTTGGCCATTAGATGGCGCTAAGTACCATAGAAATTATCTCCATCTAGTGGCCAAATGCAATCATTTCCATTGTAAATTAATGGAAACCATTCGACCAGTACAACAAATATCCTAATAACATTCATCTTTCCCCCATTCACACAGAAGGAATGTACATGGACTTTCCCCGGGGGAATTGCTATGCACATATTTTATGAATAGATCCCTAAATGTCAGGAGACGTTTATATAAAGATGGGAAGTATGGAGCAGATAAATGAATAGACCTCCTAGCAATGTTATTACCAGGCTGCAGCTAGGGGGAGCTCTAATGTGTGAGCACAGCAGAGTGATCCCATCTAGCTCACATTAACCCTTTCACTGATAGAGATGTTTTTGCAAATTTTGGGCCTGAAGATTAGTAAAACCCCCCCAAACATATATTATCTGAAAGCAGAGGCCCTGGAGAATAAAATGGTGATTTTTTTTAAGGTGTTCCTCGTACACAAATTTCCCCTTAATATCCAGGTATATTTTCTCCTTTTCCCCCCATTTTCTATGGTGTGATCTTTTCTACAATACTTTGTTATAATAATGTAACACGCTGTGTATTGTATTGTACGACTCCGCCTCCACATTCCAGACAAGTCATTTTCCTGGCCAATCGGATTTCTACCTTAACTATTTCCTGATTTTCTGACTGCGGTCTTGTTAAAAGAAAAAATATAATAATTAATGGATTGGAAAAAAAAAAAAAATTGTGTGTGTCGGTGGAATGATGACAAACTTCAATACCAAACATTGTCCATAGGGGGCGCTTTTAAAAGCCTTTACAGGTCATCAGTTTACAGCTTTCAGTGTGTACGGGGATATGTAACGTGTGTAGTGCCTTCAACATTTTCTTATGTAGGCACTTGTGACTTGTGTGTTTACGTAAGGGCTCAAAATTTGGGAGGAAAGGGGTTTAAGTGTTTGGGTGTAACTTTAAACTTTACAAAAAAAAATTTCACTTAACTTTATTGCTTTCCCATAAGTGACCAATAGCCTCCTATGTGATAGGATATTGTTGTGACAGGTTCTCTTTTATGAGACATCAGGGGTCTTTTAGAACAGATGTTCACTTGTCCCCCCCCCCCCCCCTCTACCTGGCAACATCTGCCATACCAGTTCTGGGGCCACAGGTGGGATAGTAAAGCCTGGAAAACATGGTGGGGATGGTGCCCAAAAAAGAAGAAGGATCAGTGTAGTGGTCCCTTACATTGGTGACAAATAGTAGAAGGACCCCTTATATCAGGGCTCAACAAACCCCGGGCGCCAGGTCGCCAGGTCGCCATTGCGACTAAAATTAGTGACCTGGGGCAGCACAGCTGGGGTATCCTGTGTCTCCGTGCCCACCCCCCTCCACAGCGTGGGATGGCGTCGGGCCGCGCCGGCCGGTAATTGAGGCCGCGGCTTTGCGGCCTTCTGCAGGCCTATGCTTCCCTCTGTGGTCTAGCGCCATCTTG
Source organism: Rana muscosa (assembly GCA_029206835.1). Taxonomy (NCBI): domain Eukaryota; kingdom Metazoa; phylum Chordata; class Amphibia; order Anura; family Ranidae; genus Rana; species Rana muscosa. The sequence continues at coordinate 415,257,165 of CM055123.1, read as the reverse complement.
TGGTGGCCGTTGGTATGACAACCAGCAATGCTAATGGAGTTTCCCTGTCTGTTTTCCCTGCCATCTCCTTCCCTCTAATTAGAACCCCCAGACATTATATATATTTTTTATTCTAACACCCTAGAGAATAAAATGGCGGTCGTTGCAATACTTTCTGTCACACCGTATTTGCGCAGTGGTCTTACAAGCGCACTTTTTTGGGAAAAAATAAAAAATTTTAATAAAAAAATAACACAACAGTAAAGTTATCCCAGTTTTTTTTTATATTGTGAAAGATAATGTTACGCCGAGTAAATTGATACCCAACATGTCACGCTTCAAAATTGCGTCCGCTCGTGGAATGGCGACTAACTTTTACCCTTTAAAATCTCCATAGGCGACGTTTAAAAAATTCTACAGGTTGCATGTTTTGAGTTACAGAGGAGGTCTAGGGCTAGAATTATTGCTCTCGCTCTAACGATCGCGGCGATACCTCACGTGTGGTTTGAACACCGCTTTCATATGCGGGCGCTACTCACGTATGCGTTCGCTTCTGCGCGCAAGCTCGGCGGGACGGGGCGCGTTCCTGGCTCCTAACTTTTTTAGCTGGCTCCTAGATTCCAAGCAAATTTGTCAAGCCCTGGCTTATATCATTGGTTAGTGAACTGATCCCTTATGTTGGTGACCAATGGGAGAAGGGTCCCTTTATATCATTGGTCAATATAGTGGTTCTTACATTGGTGACCAATGGGAGAAGGACCCCTTATATCTGTCATCAGCGTGGTGGTTCCTTACATTGGTGAAGCCTGGGAAACATGGTGGGGATAATGACCAAAAGGAGAAGAATCAGTGTAGTGGTTCCTCACATTGATGACAAATGGGAGAAGGACCCCCTTATATCAGTGCTCAGTGAACTGATCCCTTACATTGGTGAGCAATGATAGAAGGATCCCTTGTATTTGTCGTCAGCGTAGTAGTCTCTTACATTGGTGACCAAGAGGAGAAGGACCCCTTATATCTTTTTTTTTTTAATATCTTTATTTCTAGTTCAAGTTCAGGTGTACATATAAGCATTTGTTCCTCAAGCCAGGTATATATATTACATACATATTCCATACTTTCAACATGCACATAGCACGGGGCTAGGGGTATCAAAGAAAAAAAAAAAAAACATTATAACATATTAACATACCCCCGGTATCTCTAACAGATTCTATTCCCTGGGAAGTCCCTACCTAGCTCTTTATTTCCCTGGTTTTCTTTCCTCCTCCTATTACCTCTGTACTCCTGTTAAATTCTTAGATTTGTATACATACAAAACCAATACAATTCTCCTCTATCCCTTCCCATTCCCTCCCAAATCCCCGGAAAGAATGGGAGAAAAAAAAAAAAAGAAAGGCACGAGAAAAAAAAAAAGAAAGCATAAAGTCCTCTTCTGGTTTCCTTCCAGGTCCATATTTAGCCCCTACTCTCTACCCCTATCTCCTTTTTCCTTCCTGCCTAAACCATTCTCCTTAATTCTATTCCGACCCAATCAATTTTTTCCCTTCTTCCGATTCTATGAACTCCTTCCATGGGGCCCATATTTTCCTAATTTTTTTCCTTTCCTTCCAGGGTCAACGGTAACAAGCTTTCCATTATCCCTATTCTTCTGACTTTATTTAACCACATTGAAATCCGGGGTGCTCGAGGCTCTTTCCAACACATAGAAATGCAACTTTTTGCTGCATTTACCAAGTGACTGACAATCGAGTTCTTTTTTGTTTAATATATTTTTTATTGAGAAGCTATGTAGATACAACAATAGAAACAGATACAAAGAAAATGGTACTTTGGGTTAGAAAACAAAGGAGAGTCAACCCGTTGTAGAATGAAAACATCTTGAGTAACCCAAGTACAATGAAATAAACAACAAGTCAATTAACAAATATAGAAGAGAGGAGGAAAAAGGAGGAAGAAAAGAAAAAAGGTGAAAAAAAAGGGGGGGCTAGGAGAGAGGGGGCAAGGGAGGGGGGAGCAGGAAGGGGAGAGAGGAGGCTGGCATACTTGGCAGTAGCAATGAGCAAATATCAAATACGTTAACAGTAGTAAGATCTTAAGGGGAGGTTAGTGCCTCCACAGCCAATATAAATGTAACAAAAACGGTACCAGGAATAGTGGTTAAGCTATGTAAGAAGCTTGGGCAGCTCAAGGGGAAGAGGAGATGATGTCTTTGTAGCATTGGGTGGAGAGGAAGGAGGACCAGGGTGCCCAGGTTAGGTTATGCTGTTTAGTAGTGTCTCTCGCAATGTGGGTGAGTTCCTCCATGAGACATACTTCTGAAACTTTTTGTATCCAGGTCTTTATGGATGGAGTTGTGGGTTGGCCCCAGAGGGTAGGTATGAGAGCTTTAGCAGTATTGAGGAGATGTGGCGTGAGTGTACGTTTATATCTTCCTATGGACATCGAGGTAGCGTGAAAGAGGACTATCCACGGATCCATAGGTAATCTAACTGTGGTGACTTGGTGAATCAGGTCTAGTACTTCAGTCCAGTAAGGGCGAATAAGGAGGCAAAACCACCATATGTGGGCATGAGTGGCATTTTGACCACAATTCCTCCAGCATAGCGGGGAGTTAACAGGGAACATGCGGTGAAGTTTAACAGGCGTGTGGTGCCATCTAGTAAGAAGTTTAAAGTTAGACTCAGCCATGGAAGAAGCCAGAGAGGAGACATGGGTAAGTTGGAGAATTTTGTCTTTAGTCTTGTCTGTGATAGTAGCATCCAGATCAGTCTCCCATCTGGGCAGGTAGTTTGGGTACGCAGGACTCTGCAAATTTATGAGCGCTTTGTAGAACTGGGAGATGCTGTGTATAGGGGGGTCCTTATGGAGAAAAAGCTGTTCAATACCATTTAGGTCTTGGATGCCCCGTAATGGTTGGGGGAGAGTTTGAAGGAAGCATTTCAGTTGATTATATCTCCATGTGTCCATAAATGTAATTGGTTTATGCCCCAAAATTTCTGGCAAAGGTTTAAGGGTGTTGGAGGATAGTACATGATATAGCTGGAGAGGGCCACTGGGCGACCAGGATTTAAATCCTGGGTCAAAGAAGCCTGGCATAAAGTATTTATAATGTAGCAGGGGGGTTAGTGGGGAGTCATAAGACCACGCAAATTTTCTATGGAGACCATCCCAAACGTCCAATGAGGACGTGGTGAGAGGCGATGTGTTGTGCGAGAGGTTTCTAGAAGGGTGTGGGATCCACGGGGCCGTGGAGAGATCTGAATCACTTAAGGAATATTCCAATTGTACCCAAAGTTTAGAAGCAATGGCATACTTCCAGTCTGCTATACGTGACAGAATAATAGCATTATAATAGGCTTTAAAATTAGGAAGGGACAGCCCCCCAGAACACTTGGCCCTGTAGAGAACTTCCCGAGAGATCCTGGGGTGACCGTCCCTCCAAACAAAGCGAGCGACCATGGTCTGCAGAAGAGTAAAGAAGCCTATGGGGACCTGCAAGGGGATCATTTGAAGAATGAAGAGGATGCGGGGGAGTATGTTCATCTTGATTATATTAACCTTGCCTAGCCATGAGTGTGAGAGGGAAGACCATTTCCTGAGATCTGCTCTGATATTATTGAGGAGAGGTATGTAATTATGCCTAAAAAGGGAATGTAGGCGAGGGGTAAGGTATATGCCTAGATATTTCATTCGTGAGGATTCCCATCGAAAGGGGAATAAGGGTTTCAATTGATCAGCTATTGATTGGGGTACTGTGATGTTTAAAATTTCAGACTTAGCTAGATTGATTTTGAAGTTAGATAAGGTTTGGAAGGTGGAGAATTCGGACATTAAATTCGGCAGGGAAATGCGCGGTTGTTGAATGTAAAACAAAATATCGTCAGCGTATGCTGCATATTTATGGAGCCTATCACCGACTTGGATGCCATGAATATTCCTATTGTGTCTAATGGTAGCTAGGAAGGGTTCAAGGGAAATGGCAAATAAGAGAGGAGATAGAGGGCAGCCCTGTCTGGTTCCGTTATGTAAAGTGAAGGGGTCGCTCAAGGAGCCGTTTATACGTATTTGCGCGGTAGGGTTAGAGTAGAGAGAGGAAATACGATGGAACATTTTGGGGCCAAGGCCAAAGTACCTAAGGGTAGTTTTAAGGTAGTCCCAGTCCACCCTATCAAACGCTTTCTCCGCATCAGTAGAGAGAAGGAGGGTGGACTGGGAGCACCTGCGGACATGGTGGATCAAGGACAGAGTGCAGAGAGAGTTATCTCTGGCCTCTCTATTAGGAATGAACCCAGTTTGGTCAGCTGAGACCCACTTAGGAAGAAGGGGGAGCAGTCTATTTGCCATTACCTTGGCATACAATTTGGTGTCGACGTTTAGGAGAGATATGGGCCTATAGCTACCGCATAGTGTGGGGTCCTTGTCAGGTTTGGGAATAACGGTGATGTGGGCAGATAGGGATTCCGGACGGAGGCCAGATTTGTGGGAAATTGAATTTGCATAAGTTGTGAGATGGGGGAGTAAAATGTCACTGAAGGTCTTATAATATAAAAGGGTGAAACCGTCTGGGCCAGGAGCCTTGCCGGAAGGAGAGGATTTTAGCGCGCATTGGAATTCTTCTACTGAGAAATCTGCTTCTAGGTCATTAAGGGACGATTTTGACAGTTTTGGGAGGCCAGCGTCTCTAAGATATTTGAGGATACGCTTACGTTTTTCTGGTAGTGATAGAGAAGCCAAACCTCCCTCCACATTGTATAAATCAGCGTAAAATTCCCTGAAGGCCTTTGAAATTTGCGGGGTAGTGTGCACTAGGTCTCCTGATGGCAATTTGATTTTGGGTATAAAGGATGAAGTTTTTTTTGCCATAAGGGATCTAGCCAATTGTTTACCAGGTTTGTTACCCCATTCATATACTTTCTGAGATACGTAGTGAAATTTCCGCTTAGTTTCTAGGGCGAGGAGAGTTTTAAGTTCTTCTCTTTTAAGGGTGAGCGCTTCGAGGTGTGAGGCGTGCAATGAAAGTTTGTGTTTTTTATCTAATTCAGCAATTTGTTGCAGGACCTGTTTAAGCTGTTGACCATGTTCTCTCTTTCTCCTTGCACCCAATTCAATAAGGCTACCTCTCATTAAGGCCTTGTGTGCCTCCCATAGAACAGAAGGGGAGGTGTCTGAGGCGGAGTTTTCTATAAAGTATTGGGATAAAGTAGTAGAGAGGATGGAAACCTCTGTTGAGTTAGTGATGAGAGAGTCATTAAGCTTCCAGCTATTGGGGCGAGGAGGTAAATCGGGCACGGTCAAGCAGACAGAAACAGGTGCATGATCAGAGAGGGTAGCCTTCCCTATGTCAGCTGAGCTCAGGAGGGGAAGGTGGAAGTGGTCTAGGAAAATGTTGTCTATTCTGGAGTATGAGTTGTGGGTTTTTGAAAAGTGGGAGTAGTCTCGTCCTTTAGGGTGCAGGAGACGCCAAGCGTCCATAAGTTGTAGATCTAGTAGTTTTTTTTTCACTTGTGCTAATCTTTTAAATGGGATACTAGAACGGCCATGGGAAGTATCTATAGTGGGATCTAAAGGCATATTTATGTCCCCCGCAAGGACTAACATTCCCTCAGTGAATTGTGAAAGTTTTGTGAGGGTTTGAGTGAGATAAGTAGGCTGATTTCGATTGGGACAATAAACATTGGCTAGGGTACAGCGAGTATTGCCAATATAACCTTTAACAAAAAGAAAGCGACCATGATCGTCCGCTAACATGTCAGTAAAACGAAATGAAGTACCTCTGCTAATTCCAATGGCCACCCCTTTGGCCTTGTTAGTGTCTGATAGACTATAGTACCATTGAGGAAAGTGTTGCGAGTATAATTTCACCGAGGTAGTATGAGTCAAATAGGTTTCCTGAAGGAAAGCAATAGAACATGCGGAGCTCCTTAATTCTCGCAACACCTGATGTCTCTTTGCGGGCACACTGAGGCCTCTTACATTATAAGAAAGGAGCTTTAAGTTAGCCATGTCATCAGCGGGAGGCAGAACACTACTTTATATAACCATGTATGCCAGTAATACAGAGGGGGAAGAGGGAGAGGGACAAAAGGAGGGGGGCAAGGAGAATCCAGAAGGGTAGGAGAAGAGGAAAAGAAAAAGGAGAAAAACGTATGAAAAACCTTAGAACAATCGGAAGAACGAATGGGATTGCAAGAATAGTCACGCAGAAATCTGCGGTGTTCCCAGTGGGGATGAGGGGAGCAGGCAGTCAAAAAGGTTTCCCAAAGGGAATTAACAAGGAGAAAGTAAAGACTACCAACTCCCATCAACCCCAAGAGAATAGGGGCAGGGAGCAAACGCCTTTGTGAGGGCATCAATTGGAGCATTAAGCTCCGTCAGCTATCGGCCTATAAAATAAAAAAAATAAAAAAGGGAAATTAACATTTGTAATAGACAAGCAATGGTCAGAACATGGATGTAACACTCTCCAAACATCAGAGTAACTAACAGACCTAATGTGAACATAATAACGGTTCTCTAGGAGTATATCTAAGAGAATTTAGCAAGGTAGGACAAACTTTTTGTATGGGAGAGAAGTAATTGAAATTGAAGTGCAGATTGTCATCCAGATAAGGAGGAGAGCTATCAAGAGGGATGATTGTATTCAGGAGAGGACCTCAACCATTCTTCTGAGATGAACATGGAGTAGGAGCACGCCTTTGCTTGGCTGGGGTTTTCCGCCACTGGGAGGATTGGGGAGCAGAGAAAATGGGTATGGGGTTCTGCCAGCCTGGCAGCTCCACGCGCGGTAAGTTTAGGTCCTGAAGAAAGGTGGGAAGATCCTCATGGAACCGCAATGTGGAGGAGCGGCCATTCTTAGTAGCAATTAAGCATGCGGGAAAACCCCATCGGTAGTTAGTTCCATCACCCCTTAGTTGCTCCAAGAGGGGCTTCAACGCCCGACGGCGATCAAGAGTCTCCTTAGAAAGATCCGGAAAGATGTTAAGAATAGCACCGTCAAAGTCAATGTTAGGGGTGTTCCGCATTTTGGTCATGATGGCGTTTTTGTCTTCGAAATAATGGAGACGGCAAATCACATCTCTAGGTTGGTCAGACGAGAAATTGCGGGGTCTCAGAGCGCGGTGCACTCTGTCGAATCGCAGAGGATCCGTAGCAGGATTACCCAGTATAGTATTAAGGATACCTCGGACCGAGGGTTCTAGGTCATTATCCCTGGTTGCTTCTGGCAGTCCGCGTATACGCAAATTATTTCTGCGGTTGCGATTCTCGAGATCTTCGAGTTTGTATAGTGAGGCCCTATTTGCATATGCTAATTGAGTGACGGTTTCCTGCAATTCTTTGATAGCAACCTCATGTGAGTCTTGACGCTGTTCTGTTTCCTCTATTCTGACGAGTAAGTGCGCCACATCCGCTCTGACCGCGGAAATCTCCTTTTTGATGGATTTTTCCATACTGTGAAACATACCCGCCATCTCCTTTTTAAGTTCATTCATTAAGGAAGACATATCAGAACCCGTTGGGGACCCGGGCTCCTCCATTATTTCCGAGCCGCAAGAAGAGGCTGGCGAACTCTCGCGGGCAGAGGCGGCGTGAGAGGCTGGAGAGATAAGCGATCTTGAGGCTCTGGTTTTGTTGAACCTAGAGCTGGGGCTTTCTCGTTCCGCGGCTAGGAATTTTTTAATGGTCCCCACACTGGTTTGATGCAGTTTTGCAGAACGTTTACCTAATTTTGAGCGGGAGGAAGAGCCTTTGGATGGCATTGCTTGTTGCTGTGAGGCCGATAGCTAGACGGAGGTCAGTTCAAGCGCTTCCTTTTAGCGCCATGCGTAGGCTAGCTGCCCCGGAGGGGTCGTGTAGCTGGCGCAAATGAAGCAGGGGGAATGGCCTTTTGAAATAAGTCACCCATATACCAAGAGAGTTGTGGAGGTTAAATTGGGGAGAGGTAAAGAGGCTGTGAAAAAGTTTCAGGGTGTAGCAAAATGTCCGCCGACCTCTTGCTATGGTCACTTGCCTATTGAGAAGGGCACCTCTGCAATGACCGTGGGGAGGGGATTTAAGAGCAGGCCACTGTGTTGTAAAAGAATTTGGAGCTCGGCAGCAGAAGAGCTGGGATTGTGAGGAGTTTTAAGCTCCTGGGTGTAGCAAGATGGCCGCCGCGTTCCGGGAGTAGGCCGAAGCCGGGGACTTTCCTGAGAGTGGCGCAGGAGCTCCACTCCGCTCGGGCCGCGGATTCGCTACACCGGATAGGGGACAGTTCCCAGCAGGTATGATGGAGGTGGCAGCACAGGGATGAGCTCGGGGGTGAGGGCGAGGGACGGTGGAGGGGCCAGGGAGTCACAGTACCTGAGGGGGCGGCTTCAGCCGGGTCAGCAGGCCGCAATATGGCGCCGGTTCCCACCCAGGATGTAGGAGCAGTCCTCCGGTGATCGCTCCCGCTGTGTCGCTGCCCAGTGTCCTCCGTGCATGCAGCGGCTGTTGGACAAGCCTGGAGAGTGCAATCCCACCGGTATACACGTCACGCTGGCTCAGGGGCATATGAGGCTTCACAGGCCTCAAGATGGCGGCGGGCCTCAGCAGTGTGGAGCCAGATGCAGGCTAAATGCAGTAATAGCCGGATTACCTCCGCAATATCGACAGGCACTGCCTCAGTACGTGTCCATGGGTGGATATAGGTAGTTGGAAGTGTCTCTGGGTTAAAATAATAAAAGGATGGGGAAGGATTGTTTCTGGATATGTGGAGCACAGTACCAACACGTCTTCTCAGCTTCGCGTCCGGACACGCCCCCGACAATCGAGCTCTTATATCTTTTAATTGGAATCTGTGAGCAGTGTAATAGAAAAAAGGCCGGGTCTTCCTTGATCTGATATTCAGTAAATAGCTGAGTGATTCTCTGAACTTCTTGCCAAAATCGTTTTATACCGGGGCACATCCAGAAAATATGGAATATAGTACCCCTTTCCTGGCCACATCTCCAGCAGAGGTCTGATACCTCTGGAGAGAATTTACTCAACCTTGATGGGGTGTAATACCAACGTGTTAAGATCTTATAGTTCAACTCCTGTATTCTAGTACACCTAGATGATTTTAAGGTAAGGGATATTATATTCTGACGTTGTTCTGATGTAAAGGTTTGTTCCAGGTCTCTTTCCCATTTGCTTAAGCTTGTCATAGTAAAGTTCTCCGGGGGGTGCTGTCAGCAACCCATACATCTTAGAGATAATATGGGACAATGGTTCTGTCTCTTCACAATATGTCTCAAATTGTGTACATAATCGTCCGTAACTAACCGTCGGTTTCAAGGTTTCTAGGTAATGTCGGAGTTGTCTTGCTTGCCAAAGAGGTATTTCATATTCGCCGCCCTGTTGCGTCAGGGCTTCTATCGTTGGCCATTTATTAACTCTCAAGAAGTGCGAGGCCTGAAAGTAACCTTTCTCCCATAATTTTCCGAACGCTCGTGGCGTAGTCCCCGGTGCCAAGTCTGGATTCCCTAAAATGGGATATAGTGGAGAATTTATAGTGGAAAATCTAGGGTTCTGGATTATCTTAAAGCCTATACGTAGTGTAGGGCCAATCGTAGGATGTGTTTTTACCAGGGCCGGTAAGGCTGCATAGCACCATATAGCTCTCTTCAAAGGTACTGGACATACTTGTTCCATGTTGATCCACATTTTATATTCACCATGTCTACACCAGTCAATAATTCTACCAAGCTGGGCTGCCTGATAATATTTATATAGGTCTGGGGCCGCTATTCCTCCTGCCTTTTTAGGCAATGTCAACAGATTTCTATTGATCCTCGGCCTCCTACTTGCCCAGATAAATTTAGTAAATTCAGCGCGGATTTGACTGCAATAAGCCATGGGTATAAAAATAGGTAAAGCCTGGAACAAATATAGCAATTTTGAGGACCCCTTATATCAGTGGTCAGTGTAGTGGTTCCTTACATTGGTGACCAATGGAAGAAGAACCCCCTTATATCAGTGGTCAGTGTATTTGTCCCTTACATTGGTGACTAATGGGAGAAGGATCCCCTTATATCAGTGGTCAGTGTAGCGGTCTCTTATAGGGATGAGCCGAACACCTCCCAGTTCGGTTCGCACCAGAACATGCGAACAGGCAAAAAATTAGTTCGAACACGCGAACACTGTTAAAGTCTATGGGACACGAACATGAAAAATCAAAAGTACTAATTTTAAAGGCTAATATGCAAGTTATTGTCATAAAAAGTGTTTGGGGACCCGGGTCCTGCCCCAGGGGACATGTATCAATGCAAAAAAATAGTTTTAAAACTACAGTTTTTTTCGGGAGCAGTGATTTTAATAATGCTTAAAGTGAAATAAAAATGAAATATTCCTTTAAATTTCGTACCTGGGGGGTGTCTATAGTATGCCTGTAAAGTAGCGCATGTGTCCCGTGTTAGAATTGTCTCTGCACAAAATGACATTTCTAAAGGAAAAAAAGTCATTTAACCACTTAACGACCGCCCACCGCCGATTTACGTCGGCAGAATGGCACGGACAGGCAGAATCACGTAGATCTACGTGATCGCCTTTGTGCAGTTGGGGGGTCCATCCGGACCCCCTTCACTGCAGTGAGCGGCCGTTAAGTGTTCGGGAGCGATCAGGCATGAGGGGGCGGCCGCTCGATTCCGCCCCCCCCCCCTCGCGATCGCTCCCGGCCAATGAAATTGCTTCCTCCGCCATGTGATGTAAACACAGGCTGGAGGAAGTGATGTCATCTCCCTCGCCGCGGTCTTTTCGTTCCCGGCGCCGAGGAGTGAAGACAGAGGTTAGTGCTCTAACAGTCCACTGACACGTAGGTACACATAGGCACACAAATCACCCCCCAGTCACCCCCAGATCACCCCCCAGGTCACCCCAAAGCCCCCAATCACAGTGTCACTGATTGCAGTGATCATTTATTTTACTGATCACTGCATTTAGTGTCATCTGTGATTGTAAAAAGTTGCAGGGCAGTTAGGATTAGGCCCCTTTAGGTCCAGGGTAGCCCCCTAACCCCCCCTAATAAAGGTTTAACCCCTTGATCACCCCCCAGGTAACCCTTTCACCCCCTAACTTCAGCGTCACTAAGCGATTGTTTTTCCGATCGCTGTATTCGTGTCGCTGGTGTTTTAGATAGGCAGTTATTTTTTTTTTAGGTTCGCCGCAGGTTTTTATTGGTGTCAGGTACCCCCATATATTATTTTAACCCCCTGATTGCCCCTAGAGTTAACCCTTTCACCAGTGATCGCCGTATAAGCGTCACTGGTGTCACTGGTTAGCCAGTAAGTTATTTAGTTATTTAGGTTACCCGTCAGGTTTTTATATAGTGTCAGGTACCCCCATATTTAACCTAATAAAGGTTTTAACCCCCTGATTGCCCCTAGTTAACCCTTTCACCAGTGATCACCATATAAAGGTTACGGGTGACGCTGGTTGATTAGTTTGCTTTTTATAGCATCAGGGCACCCGCCGTATATAACCCAATAAAGGTTTAACCCCCCTGATCGCCCGGCGGGTGAGATCAATTAGGTTTTAGCGCCAGAGAGGGTCTGCGTCGCCCCAGGCAGTGTTAGGTTAGTGCCAGTAACGCTAACACCCACGCGCAAAGCATACACCCCCCTTAGTGGTATAGTATCTGATCAGATCTATACTAGCATCCCCAGCGGTTTAGGGTTCCCAAAAACGCAGTGTTAGCGGGATCAGCCCAGATACCTGCTAGCGCCTGCGTTTAGCCCCTCCGCCCAGCCCAGCCCAGCCCAGCCCACCCAAGTGCAGTATCAATCGATCACTGTCACTTACCAAACACAACACACATAACTGCAGCGTTCGCAGAGACAGGCCTGATCCCTGCGATCGCTAACAGTTTTTTTGTAGCGTTTGATATATTTGCTGACGACAGTCAGGTGCTTTTTTTCCTGTGAATCTTACTAGTGTACCCCTAAATTTAGAGCCCAAAATGGCAAGACGAAGGTACACTAGTAAAGAGGCCTACGAGATTCTGAGCATGACAGATAGTGAAGAGGAGGTCACGTATCTGTCAGATTCAGGCTCAGAATATCTTCCCGTAGAAGACAGTGACGTCAGCGGCCCCACGTCAGATAGCTCTGACGACGAAGTTGAGGTCCCTGCTAAGGTCAGGCGTACCCGATCCCGATCTTCTGAGGTTGTTGAGGAGCAAGAACCGCAGGTCTCTCGTATCATGGAGCAGAGTAGTACTAGCGCCGCTATTCCTTCTGGTGAACTGGCAAGCACCAGCGGCCTAGTACAGCCTGGACGTACATCCAGCACTGCAGTAACACTTGGTGACGTGGCGAGTCCCATAAGTGCAGTTCAAGCTGGCGAGGTGGCAAGCACAAGTAGTGTCCCGCTGCCACCAAGAAGACAAAGGCAGGCCCGTCGTGCCCATACTGCCCTTCCTGCAGAATTCGCCTATCCTGATTGGGTCCCCACCACTTCTGCAGAACCCGTACTTCCCCCATTCACTGCCCAACCCGGTATTCAGGTGGAAACAGCTGATTTTATTCCAATTGATTTTTATTTGCTGTTTTTCACGGAAGATCTCTATAGATCTATTGTGGACCAGAGTAATTTATATGCTGGTCAATTTATCGCTGCTAACCCCCAGTTGCCTAAAATTGCCAGAAATTGGAAACCAATTACGGTTTCCGAATTTAAGACCTTTCTGGGCCTTTCCCTCAACATGGGCACACATAAATTTCCGTCATTGCGTGCTTATTGGTCCACGCACCCAATTGACCACATGCCCGTGTTCTCTGCCTCCATGTCCAGGGCACGATACGAGCAGATTTTGCGGTTCATGCACTTCAACGACAATGAACTTTGTCGTCCACGTGGGGACCCTGAATACGACCGGCTCTATAAAATTCGGCCCCTCATAAACCACTTCAACGAACGTTTTGCAGCCTTGTTTACTCCCGATCAAGTTGTCTGCGTTGATGAGTCCCTGATTAAATTTTCTGGCCGCTTGTCTTTCAAGCAGTACCTTCCCAGCAAGCGTGCCAGATACGGGGTCAAGCTCTACAAGTTCTGTGACAGGGCAACAGGCTATGTAGTGAACTTTACGGTTTATGAGGGAAAAGACAGTCAGATTGAGTCGGTCAACTGCCCGGATTACATAGGGAGCGCTGGCAAGATAGTGTGGAACTTGGTGTCACCCTTATTCGGAAAGGGGTACCACTTGTATGTGGACAATTATTACACGAGCGTGCCACTGTTTAGTCACTTGTTTGATCATAAGATTGGAGCATGTGGCACCGTGCGACCTAATCGCCAGGGCTTTCCCCAGCGGCTTGTAGATGCCCGTCTTAGGCTGGGGGAGAGAGCCTGCTTGAAGTGTAATAACTTGCTCGCTATGAAGTGGAGGGACAATAAGAATGTTTTCCTTCTTACCTCCCTTCATGCAGACACGACAGTCCAAATTCGTACGGCGACTGGTGTTGTGGAGAAACCCCTCTGTGTCCACGAATATAACCAAAATATGGGAGGGGTGGACCTCAACGACCAGTTGATGGCGCCGTATCTAATTGACCGTAAGGCGAGACGCTGGTACAAAAAAGTGTCTCTATCATTATTCCAATTGGCTTTGCTGAACGCTCATGTGCTATACAGAGCTTCAGGCGGGACGTTATCTCTTCTAAAATTCCAGAATGAGATAGTCACAGAACTCCTGTATCCAGGCGGTTCTGCACCTCACCATCCCCAACCAAATGCAGTAAGCCGGCTGCATGAGAGGCATTATTCGTATGTCCTCCCGAGTACCCCTACCCAAAGCCACCCCCAAAAAAGATGTCGTGTCTGTAGCAAGCGCGGATTTAGGCGTGACACCCGTAGTTTTTGTCCACTCTGTCCTGACAAGCCTGGTCTTTGCCAAGGTGAATGTTTTGAACGCTACCACTCAAAAGTGAAGTTTTAGCGTAGGGTACAGCATTTCACAGACTAGGACACACTTACACAGGGTCTCCCAAGATGCCATTACATTTTGAGAGACCCGAACCATTACAGTTGTAAAGTTACAAAAAAAAGTGTAAAAAAGAAAAAAAAACGTAAAAAACAAAACACAAAAAAAATATAAAATAAAAAAACCAAAAATAGTTGTCGTTTTATTGTTCTCTCTCTCTCTATTTTCTCTCTATTGTTCTGCTCTTTTTTACTGTATTCTATTCTGCAATGTTTTATCATGCTTGCTTTTCAGGTATGTAATTTTTTGTTTTCAGGTGCGCCATTCAACTGCAGCGCGGAATTATTTATCTTGACAGCAACAGCGTTTGCTCCCACGATACATAAAGCCGCGACTCCAGTGCTGTAGGAGGTGATTTCACCACCACAGTTAAAAAAAAGAGCATATATGCCGAAGCATGGGGGCAGCAGGGGCGGAGGAGCGATTTTGCTCCTAATGCCGCGTACATACGGTCGAAATTCCGACCGTGTGTACGCGGCATAACTTTTTTGCGGGAGGATGCCCCCATGCTTCGGCATATATATATTTTAGGCACAGGTTGCGTTAAAACATTTTTTTATTTTTTACTAGGTTTTGTTTTGGTATTTGCTTTGCAGGTATGGTATGGTAAGGTCTTACTGTTGTACTGTAATGTTACTTTGTTTTAATGTTAACCACCATTTGCTTAGCAGGTACGCCATTCAGTTGCAGCGCGGATCTATTTATCTTGACAGCAACAGCGTTTGCTCCCACGATACATAAAGCCGTGACTCCAACGCTGTAGGAGGTGATTTCACCACCACAGTTAAAAAAAAGAGCATATATGCCGAAGCATGGGGGCAGCAGGGGCGGAGGAGCGATTTTGCTCCTAATGCCGCGTATATACGGTCGAAATTCCAACGGAGGCTTATCCGTGGAAAAGTCCGACCGTGTGTACGCGGCATAACCTTTTATGCCGCGTACATACGGTCGAAATTCCGACGAAGGCTTGACCGTGTGTACGCGGCATAACTTTTTTGCGGGAGGATGCCCCCATGCTTCGGCATATATGCCCATCATTAGAAGTGGATGGATGAAGGGAGGTATTCTAATGGTGGGCATACCCACCAATCAATCTCTTTTTTTCGTTCAGCCAATAGGCTGTATGAAAAAAAAGATTACAATACATGTCCAACAAGGACCAGCAACGTACTGGTATGTTGCTGGACTTTGAATGTTTATACCAGAATGATGCCTGCGGGTTTAGGTATCATCTTGGTATCATTCTTTTCAGCCAGCAGCCGGCTTTCATGTAAAAGCAATTCTAGCAGATAATTAGCCTCTAGACTGCTTTTACAAGCAGTGGGAGGGAATGTCCCCCCCCCCCCGGATATAAAAAGCGCCATTGGGAAATTGGGAAAGCATTTTATCACACCGATCTTGGTGTGGTCAGATGCTTTGAGGGCAGAGGAAAGATCTAGGGTCTAACCCCCCAATTTTTTTCAAAAAAAGAGTACCTGTCACTACCTATTGCTATCATAGGGGATATTTACATTCCCTGAGATAACGATAAAAATGGTAAAAAAATAAAATATGGAAGGCACAGTTTAAAAATAAAATAAAAAAGCCAAATAAATAATAAAAAAAAAATAAAAAAAAAAAAAAAAGCACCGCTGTCCCCCCCCTGCTATTGCGCAAAGGCGAACGCAAGCGTCGGTCTAGCATCATATGTAAACAGCAATTGCATCATGCATGTGAGGTATCACCGCGAAGGTCAGATCGAGGGCAGTCATTTTAGCAGTAGACCTCCTCTGTAAATCTAACGTGGTAACCTGTAAAGGCTTTTAAATGCTTTTAAAAATGAATGTAGTTTGTCGCCGCTGCGCGTTTGTGCGCAATTTTAAAGCATGTCGTGTTTGGTATCCATGTACTCGGCCTATGATCATCTTTTTTATTTCATCAAACATTTGGGCAATATAGTGTTTTTTAGTGCATTAAAAATAAAAAAAGTGTGTTTTTCCCCCAAAAAATGCGTTTGAAAAAACGCTGCGCAAATACTGTGTGGAAAAAAAAATGCAACACCCACTATTTTAATCTGTAGGGCCTTTGCTTTAAAAAAATATATAATGTTTGGGGGTTCAACATAATTTTCTTGCAAAAAAAAATATTTTTTCATGTAAACAAAAAGTGTCAGAAAGGGCTATGTCTTCAAGTGGTTAGAAGAGTGGATGATGTGTGACATAAGCTTCCTAATGTTGTGCATAAAATGCCAGGACAGTTCAAAACCCCCCCAAATGACCCCATTTTGTAAAGTAGACACCTCAAGCTATTTGCTGAGAGGCATGTTGAGCCCATTGAATATTTTTTTTTTTTGTCCCAAGTGATTGAATAATGACCAAAAAAAAAAAAATGTACAAAAAGTTGTCACTAAATGATATATTGCTCAAACATGTCATGGGCATATGTGGAATTACACCCCAAAATACATTCTGTTGCTTCTCCTGAGTACGGGGATACCACATGTGTGGGACTTTTTGGGAGCCTAGCCATGTACGGGACCCCAAAAACCAAGCACCGCCTTCAGGATTTCTATGGGTGTAAATTTTTGATTTCACTCCTCACTGCCTATCACAGTTTCGGAGGCCATGGAATGCCCAGATGGCACAAAACCCCCCCAAATGACCCCATTTTGGAAAGTAGACACCCCAAGCTATTTGCTGAGAGGTATGTTGAGTATTTTGCAGATCTCGCTTTTTGTCACAAAGTTTTGAAAATGTAAAAAAAGAAAAAAAAAAAGAAAAAAAAATGTCTTTCTTAATTTTCAAAAACAAATGAGAGCTGTAAAATACTCACCATGCCTCTCAGCAAATAGCTTGGAGTATCCCTGTACTCAGGAGAAGCAGCAAAATGTATTTTGGGGTGTAATTTCACATATGCCCATGGCATGTGTGAGCAATATATCATTTAGTGACAACTTTGTGCAAAAAAAAAAAAGTTTGTCATATTCCCGCAACCTGTGGCAAAATATAAAATATTCCATGGACTCAACATGCCTCTCAGTAAATAGCTTGGGGTGTCTACTTTCCAAAATGGGGTAATTTGGGGGGGTTTTGTGCTATTTTGGCATTTTATGGCCTTCGAAACTGTGATAGGTAGTGAGGAGTGAAATCAAAAATTTGCGCCCTTAGAAATCCTGAAGGCGGTGCTTGGTTTCCGGGGTCCCGTACGTGGCTAGGCTCCTAAAAAGTCCCACACATGTGGTATCCCCGTACTCAGGAGAAGCAGCAGAATGTATTTTGGGGTGCAATTCCACATATAACCATGGCATGTGTGAGCAATATATCATTTAGTGACAACTTTTTGTAATTTTTTTTTTTTTTTTTTGTCATTATTCAATCACTTGGGACAAAAAAAAAAAATATTCAATGGGCTCAACATGCCTCTCAGCAATTTCCTTGGGGTGTCTACTTTCCAAAATGGGGTCATTTGGGGGGGGGTTTGTACTGCCCTGCCATTTTAGCACCTCAAGAAATGAGATAGGCAGTCATAAATTTAAAGCTGTGTAAATTTCAGAAAATGTACCCTAGTTTGTAAACGCTATAACTTTTGCGCAAACCAATAAATATACGCTTATTGACATTTTTTTTACTAAAGACATGTGGCTGAATACATTTTGGCCTAAATGTATGACTAAAATTGAGTATATTCGATTTTTCTTATAACAAAAAGTAGAAAATATCATTTTTTTTCAAAATTTTCGGTCTTTTTCTGTTTATATCGCAAAAAATAAAAATCGCAGAGGCAATCAAATACCATTAAAAGAAAGCTCTATTTGTGGGAAGAAAAGGACGCAAATTTCATTTGGGTACAACATTGCATGTCCGCACAATTTACAGTTAAAGCAGCGCAGTGCCGAATCCCAAAAACAGGCTTGGTCCTAATGGCCCGAAATGGTCCGGGGCTTAAGTGGTTAAAACCACTCGCGGCTATAATGAAATGAACCCCGGGGGTTCCCTATGATAAGGACGGACGACCCCGCCCCCCTCTTACGCGTCATGGGGGTTTCATTCCTGCTGGAGAGGGGAGACTGCAGCGTCTCTGGAGAATGGATCATCTTTGGACTTCAACGGGATTACATCGCTGGAATTTAGTTTTTTATTTTTAAATAAAGGACTTGTCCAACTGTGTCTGTGTGGGTTTTTACACTTTATTTGTGAAATGATAGGGGTACAATGTACCCCGTTACCAATTCACATAGGGGGGGGCGGGGATCTGGAGTTCCCCTTTGTTAAAGGGGGCTTCCAGATTCCGATAAGCCCCCCGCCCGCAGTCCCCCACAACAACCAGGCAAGGGTTGTGGGGATGAGGCCCTTGTCCTCATCAACATGGGGACGCCATTTTTTTTTAAACTTTGTGCGGGGTTCCCCTAATATCCATACCAAACCTGAAGGGCCTGATATGGAATTTGGGGGGACCCCCACGTTTTTTTTTTTTGGTTTGGGGTTCCCCTTAATATTCATACCAGACCCAAAGGGCCTGGTAATGGACTGTGAGGGGGACCCCTGCCATTTTTTTCAATAACTTTGATCTGTATTGCTGGGGAGCCGACAATTCATTATAGCCACGAGTGGTTTTAAATGACTTTTTTTCCTTCAAAAATGAAATTCTGTGCAGGGACAGTTGTAAGCACGGGAAACAAGCGCTACTTTACAGGCATACTATACACACACCCCAGGTACGAAATTTAAAGGAATGTTTCACTTTTATTGTTTCACTTTAAGCATTATTAAAATCACTGCTCCCAAAAAAACGGACGTTTTTAAAACTTTTTTTTGCATTGATACATGTCCCCTGGGGCAGGACCCGGGTCCCCAAACACTTTTTATGACAATAACTTGCATATTAACCTTTAAAATTCACACTTTTGATTTCTCTCATAGACTTTTAATGGTGTTCCGCGGCTTTTTGAATTTGCCGCGAACACCCCAAATTGTTTGCTGAACAGCCAATGTTCGAGTCAAACTCATGTTCGACTCGAACATAAAGCTCATCCCTAGTCTCTTACATTGGTGACTAATGGGAGAAGGACCCCCTTATATCTATGGTCAGTGAACTGATCCCTTACATTGGTGACCAATGATAGAAGGATCCCTTGTATCTGTTGTCACCGTAGTGGTCCCTTACATTGGTGACCAATGGGAGAAGGACCCCTCTAATATCAGTGGTCAGTGTAGTGGCCCCTTACATTGGTGACCAATGGGAGAAGGACCCCCTTATATCAGTGGTCTGGGTAGTGGTCCTTTACATTGGTGACCAATGAGAGAAGGATCCCTTTATATTAGCAATCAGTGGGAAAAGGACATTCTTACATTGTCATCAGTGTCAACAGATGCCCCTGTGGAAGTACTATTGTACGAAACGCGTAGAGCCGGTTCAACCACTCCGCTTATTGCCCCTATTTTATTTGTTTTTTAAGTGATCACTTTTTTATGTAATGATGGTTTTATTCAATAAACCCTCAAACTGATTTACACTATTGGAGCCTTCCCCTCCTTTTGTGTTTTTTCCATGTCATGGTGAATCGACTTCTCGGAAGTTTGGCTCTTTTGTGTCCTCCACGACTCAGATAAGTATTGTTATATTGACTTATATTTTTTACTACCTGAGTCAAATCCACCTGACGGTGGGTCCTTTACCAAGCATTTTGATCTGTGACATCTGGAATCAACACCATCCAGGCCCTTGATTTTCCATCCAGGATCGCTGAGGGTGTGAGTATTCAGACAAGCTTCCAGTTTGCCTTGTTGAGATCTTACGCTCTAATGATCCACTGTCGCTGACAAGTGGGTCCATCTGCTCTGGTAAGGGTATTTCACCTATTTCCTCTTATGAAGAGTTTCTTGATGGTCCATATGGTTTCCAACCCAGTTTCATCATTTAATTTTCATCACTTATGTTATGGACATTATTTGTTATTTATCACGTTTGTGTGGACTTTAATATTTTAATATCTGGTTTGCACATAACATTTTTCCTGACCTAGGTTGATCCTTAGGTCCTTTTATAAAACTTAGCGCTTCATTTTTTCAGCACCATTTTATTAGAATTTTTGTCATATTTTTTTGCAGCAGCTGTTTGTGTTCAGTATACTTTGAGACTAGCGCACATTTTTTCCAATTTCATCAGTGGGAAGACTGCCCCCTTACAGATCATTGATATCAGTTGTAACCGAGAGACAGAAATTGCTCATTGCTTAAGGAACCCCTAGAACTGTGTTTCTCAACTCCAGTCCTCAAGGCGCCCCAACAGGCCATGTTTTCAGGATTTCTCTCAGATGAAACGGCTGTGGTAATTACTAGGGCGGTGAAACTGATCAAATCACCTGTGCAAAATAATGGAAAGCCTGAAAACATGACCTGTTGGGGCGCCTTGAGGACCGGAGTTGAAAAACCCTGCCCTAGAAACCTTAGAGCAGGGATATGCAATTAGCAGACCTCCAGCTGTTGCAGAATTACAAATGCCATGAGGCATAGCAAGACTCTGACAGCCACAAGCATTACACCCAGAGGCAGAGGCATGGTGGAACTTGTAGTTTTGCAACAGCTGGAAGTCCGCTAAATGCATATCCCTGCCTTAGAGGAACCCTGGCTGAGAAAGGCTGGGCTAGGCAGTAATATATTTCTATCCCCCTTGGTGGGAGTGGAGTTGCGCCCATCTAAAATGTGTGAAATTCATGGGGTGTCACTTGGGTGTAGTGCTTCTCCAGTGAGTTCACTCCAGCCAGGAAACACTGTTTAAAAACTTGTAGGCTCACAGTAAATGTTAAAAAAAGGAAACCCTTGTAGAGGTTTCCACCATTATTTCAAACACAAAGAAAAATGACAGCAAGCCCCTTGGCTTTCTGCCACCATACTGCTTCTCAGGTCTCAAGCCTTGGCCTTTGGTCTGGTCTCTCAGCCCCCATGTGCTCATATGCAAATCTATATCTCTCACTTGGCTGTTTCTGGCAACTTCCTACTGCTCTGACCCACGCCTCAGCCTCTTTCCCGAGTGGACCACTGAACTGCAGGGTTGAAGGCATCATCCCTCTCAAGAATTTCTGAAGCCTCCAAACTCCAGAACCCAATCCAGGTGTGACAAAGCCCAGGAAAAAAAAATGGAAATCCACTTTTCTCCATTCATAATAGATATTTTGGAGCTCCTCCATCTGCAACTTTCAGAACACTGTGTGCTGTTTCTCTCTTTTTACACAATGCCAGGACCCAGCACTGTCATCCAATACACATCCACTGGGGATGAGCTCCGGCGTGTTCGCATTGAACATGTGCAGAGCCCGCCAGGAAGTCGGCACCTCGCTGCGCTAATCACAGCCAGGGAGACATTTCCCGATCTCTGAAGCCGAGCATCGGAAAATGTCTCCCTGCCTGTCATTAGCGCAGCGCGGTGCCGACTTCCTGGCGGGCTCTACACGTGGGCTGTGCGAGCACGCCAGAGCTCATCCCTAAAATCCCCAAAACCCACACTACGAGACATTTCTCTGGGCTGCAGTTCCTCTGAGCTTCACAATGCTGATCTCACTTTTACCTAGACAGGAAGTCTCTATGGAAGACAGGAAGTGATGTCAGCTACAGACAGGAAGTTCCGCGTGAGAGGTGAGTTGGGAGGAAGTAGAGAGAAGACATTGCTGGAGCTGGCATTAGAGGAGGTAATAAGATCGTATTTTATATTTACACCCAGTAACCCCGTCATGTCCGTCCTCTTCCTCCATAGTCACTGTGACGTCTTTTATCTCCAGCAGATGATGATACACACATATATAGTGTGGAAACCTAGATTAACCCCTTCAGGGGCAGAACATTCCCCCAGTTACGGTGCAGAACATTCTCTTAATTTTGGAGATAAATTCTAGTAATATGTTCCTAAACAAACAGCACTGACAATAAATAGACAAGACAATGACCATACATTAGGGTGACCAGACATACCCGGTTCCCGGGGACAGTCCCCGGATTGAGGACACTGTCCCCGGACCAAGTCTGTCCCCGGTTTTGTCCCCGGATTGGATTTGAACAGGGGCTGGGGCAATTTCATAGACAGTCAGTGCAGAATAAAAAAACAAAAAATCAGAATTACACCCCCCCGCTCTGCCGCTCCTACTAGCTTAGGGGGGTGATGATCATGTGCTGGTCGGAGCGGAGGGAATATTTCTTCAGTTTCGGGTGCCCATTCAGCTCCGCTCGCATGTTCTTCTGCCTTGGCTCAAGTCCCAGCCCGCCTCCACCTGCTTATCTCCTTGCCTTTCCTGGCGGAGTGATCTTTCTCCGCTCCCCACCCAGTAGTAGCCGGGGGCCCGGAGAGTGAGACTTGACAGGCTGTGAGGCGGGCGGCAGCGACGGGCAGAGAGTCGCTGATTGCCACCATTACTAGTAAAAAAAAAAAATATGTCCCCGGATTTCATTTTAAAAATCTGGTCACCTTACCATACATGGCCTACAACGGGCAATTATTACACTACACAGGCAACCAATGGGCAATCATTACCGTCTGCAACCAACACAATGATGGAGTGCCGGGGTCAGGAGTATGGAGCATAGAGCCCCTTACATTGCTGGTCAGGAGGAAGAAAACATTCCCCAGCCTGCCATGAAGACTATGTTCCATCATTGGTATCAGAGGGGGGAAAATACTGAGGGATGTAAAGGAGCTGAGTGGCCTCTGAAGGGTTAGTGGTGCTTAAGATCTCTGAGACCCTCAATGGGGTACTCGGATGGGAGAGCTCTAAGGAAATAGAAAGCTGTACAGCTCAGGGGGCCTCTGTGGGGGGGGGGTCTTTAGGTCTAAGATGGTCCTCCCTCCTCATTTGCACTTATTTTTTCAACCTTCTCCTTCTCACCGTATCACTGCTAAAGTGATATGTTCTAGGATACCAAGTGGAATGAAGAAGGGCGATTCTTATCCCCATTCGCAGAGGTGGTCTTTTTGTGCAGAAAACCAGTTCAGAAACAGAACAAACCCAACAGAGAATTTGTCAGACCAAAAAGGTTTCAAATTACACCAAACAGTAAGTATGTTCCCATGAGGGCATTAGTTCTTAAATCTTCAACACACCTACTATTACCCTCCCCACTTCCTCATCCTATTATTGTGTAACCAACCTGCAGCCTTGAGAACCCTGTGTACCATTTCCTCCCTTTAAAGCGGAGGTCCACCCAAATTTTTTTTTTAAAAAACCAGCAGCTACAAGTACTGCAGCTGCTGACTTTTAAAAAATGGACACTTACCTGTCCAGCGTGCCCGCAATGTCGGCAGACGAGATCGAGCAATCGCTCGTCTCTCGGATGCTGCCGCTGCCATGCTCGGTGAGGGTATCAGGAAGTGAAGCCTTGCGGCTTCAGTGTCCGGTTCCCTACTGTGCATGCGCGAGTAGCGCGGCGTGCCGGTCCCCGCTCTCCTGGAAACAGTGTATTTCCCAGGAGACAGCGGGGGGGGGGGGGGCGACGTGGCGACAATGCAGGAGTCTATGCCTGGAAGTGGGTGCAAATACCTGTCTTAGATAGGTGTCTGCACCCCCCTTCCCCTGAAAGGTGCCAAATGTGACATCGGAGGGGGGGAGGGTTCTGAAAAGCGGAAGTTCAATTTGTGGGTGGAACTCCGCTTTAAGTAGCAGCCCAGCACTGTCCCTGCAGATATACAATACACATACAACACAAGGCCATGTTCACACTACGAGATGTTTTTCAGGGCTGCAGTTCCTCTGAGCTCCACAAGATGGTGATCTCACTTCAACCTAGATAGGAAGTCTCTATGGAAGACAGGAAGTGATGTCAGTAGAGACAGGAAATTCCATGTGATGAAGAGAAGACATTGCTGGACCTGGCAGCAGAAGAGATCATAAGATATAATTTTATACTTACAAAAAACTCAGAATAATTCCTACTTTAATTTTCCCAAATTATCTCTCCATAAGAAAGCCTGATTAGATAAAATGACACGAATGAGGATGGAGGAGGACCGGAGTCACATGACTGAGAGGATACTAAACCTCACCCTGGAGATCATCTACCTGCTGACCAGAGAGGTGAGGAGGATTCTGGGAGATCACATGACATCTCTCTTATCTCTATTAATAAAACACAGACCTGACCGGAGAGGTGAGGAGGATTCTGGGAGGTCACATGACATCACTCTTATCTCTATTAATAAAACACAGACCTGACCGGAGAGGTGAGGAGGATTCTGGGAGGTCACATGACATCACTCTTATCTCTATTAATAAAACACAGACCTGACCGGAGAGGTGAGGAGGATTCTGGGAGGTCACATGACATCACTCTTATCTCTATTAATAAAACACGTATGTTCCAACAGGTGGACAAGAGGTACAGTGTCACTGATGCATGCACTGTCACTGCTCACCATCCTCGTGGCCTCCTCAAATGGTGCCAGGACAGTGCATGCATCCCTGATCATGCCCCACTGGCGTGGTGAAAAAAAACCAAGCTCCCCTGACCCTGTCCTGGTGCCGTAGTCGCACAGGTACTCATTGATGGCCCTCTGCTGCGTGTGCAGCCGCTGCAGCATGGCGAGCGTTGAGTTCCACCTGGTGGGCATGTCACATATAAGGCGGTTCTTGGGCAGGTTCAACTCCTTTTGCAGCTCAGCCAGGCGAGTACTGGCATTATAAGATCTGCGGGAATGCACACAGACTTTCCTGGTCTGCCTCAGGACATCCTGTAAGCCCGGGTACCTGCCCAAGAACCGCTGCACCACCAGGTTAAGGACATGAGCCACACAGGGCACATGGGTCAGTTGTCCCTGTCGGAGAGCGGAGAGGAGGTTGGTGCCATTGTCGCAAACTACCATTCCTGGCTTAAGCTGGCGTGGCCTCAACCACCTCTCGGCCTGCCCCTGCAGAGCAGACAGAACCTCTGCCCCAGTGTGGCTCCTGTCCCCCGAACACACCAGCGCAAGCACGGCATGGCATCTGAAGGTATAGTGGGGTTGGAGATCCCAGCTGATGCGGTGCAAGAAGAGGTCAGCTTTGTTCTTTGGTGTGGGTCTTTAAGGTAGGCTTGCCAACGAGCTGCATGGCAGGTCAACATATGTCTGGTCAAGCATGTGGTGCCCAAGCGGGTGATGTTTTGGCCACGCGATATACGCTTGAGACATATGTTGCAAACAGCAGCTGTGCGATCTGATGCACTCGACTCAAAAAAGGCCCACACCAAAGAACTTTTTGAATAACGGGCAGAGGCAGCGCCTTGCACAGGCGGAGCTCTGCGGTGTGATTCCGTCGGTGTGCTGCCCTTACGCTGGCCCCCCGAGGGCATCCTGCCTCGTTGGAGATGTGCCTCCTCCTCATCCTCTCTCCTATTAGGTACCCACGTGGAGTCAGTGACCTCATCATCCCCTCCCTCCTCATCACTGGAGCCAATCTGGCAGTATGCTGCAGCTGCTGGAACATGACTGCCAGATTGGTGTCCTTCTTGAGCATCCCCTCTCTCTGCTCTCACGCTACTGCCTTCCTCTAGCTGGGTATCATCATCAGACCCTTCGAAACGCTGGGCATCCTCCTGGAGCATGTACCCAACACTGTGCTAAAACAGTTCGGGGGACTCCTCAGGAGGACATGGTTGGTCTAGGGAAGGAGTGACTGATGATGACATTGATACCAGGGAAGAGGACGCTTTGGCAGCTGCTTTGCCAGTACCCTGAGCCTGGGTGAGAGAGGATGAGGAGGATGAGGAGGGCTTGGTAATCCACTCTACCAAGTCTTCGGCATGATGCGGCTCAACACGTCCAGCTGCCGAAAAGAAGGACAAGCGTGTCCCATGGCCACGTGCTGATGGCGATGCACCGCGTCCACGACCAGCACTGTTGTCTCTAGACACAGAGCCTGCTTGCCCTCTTTTTTTGGCTCCTGACTGTCTGCCTCTCCTTGTTTGCCTTCCAGACATTCTAATGGCCTGCAGGGAAATGGGAAAAGCAGCAATACAGGCTAAGTTAAGGTGTAATATGGTCAGGAGGCACACTCCGCCCGCTGTAAGTGCCGCAAAATCCTGTTTGTGTAACACACCAGGAAAAAGCAGCAATACAGGCTAAGTTAAGGTGTAATATGGTCAGGAGGCACACTCCGCCCGCTGTAAGTGCCGCAAAATCCTGTTTGTGTAACACACCAGGAAAAAGCAGCAATACAGGCTAAGTTAAGGTGTAATATGGTCAGGAGGCACACTCCGCCCGCTGTAAGTGCCACAAAATCCTGTTTGTGTAACACACCAGGAAAAAGCAGCAATACAGGCTAAGTTAAGGTGTAATATGGTCAGGAGGCACACTCCGCCCACTGTAAGTGCCGCAAAATCCTGTTTGTGTAACACACCAGGAAAAAGCAGCAATACAGGCTAAGTTAAGGTGTAATATGGTCAGGAGGCACACTCCGCCCGCTGTAAGTGCCGCAAAATCCTGTTTGTGTAACACACCAGGAAAAAGCAGCAATACAGGCTAAGTTAAGGTGTAATATGGTCAGGAGGCACACTCCGCCCGCTGTAAGTGCCACAAAATCCTGTTTGTGTAACACACCAGGAAAAAGCAGCAATACGGGCTAAGTTAAGGTGTAATATGGTCAGGAGGCACACTCCGCCCACTGTAAGTGTCGCAAAATCCTGTTGGTGTAACACACCAGGAAAAAGCAGCAATACGGGCTAACTTCAGGTGTATAATGTGCAGGAGGCTTAGCAACAATGACACTGACACTGTCCCCTGCCTATCCTCTCTCCCTGCACACTAGGTTTATCAAAGTATATGACACTGACACTCTCCCTGCCTATCCTTCTCTCTCCCTGCACACAAGGTTTAGCAAAGAATATGACACTGACACTGTCCCCTGCCTATCCTTCTCTCTCCCTGTACACAAGGTTTATCAAAGTATGACACTGACACTCTCCCTGCCTATCCTTCTCTCTCCCTGCACACAAGGTTTAGGAAAGAATATGACACTGACACTGTCCCCTGCCTATCCTTCTCTCTCCCTGTACACAAGGTTTATCAAAGTATATGACACTGACACTCTCCCTGCCTATCCTCTCTCCCTACACACAGGGTTTAGCAAAGAATATGACACTGACACTCTCCCTGCCTATCCTTCTCTGTCCCTACACACAAGGTTTAGCAAAGAATAGATTTGACAAGATTTGACACTGTCCCTGCCTATCCTTCACTTTCCCTGCTCCGGAACACACTACACAAGGCCGCTGCGCTGGCGGCCTTTTATAGTGTGGGGCGTGTACTAAACCCCCTCAGCTATAATTGGCCACAGGCATCCTGCCTGTGGCCAATCATTGCTCTCCTCGCTGCCGGCGCTGTGATTGGCCAAGCATACAGGGTCACAGTGCATGCTTGGCCAATCACAGCGCCGGAATTACACTGCGATGACGCAGTGTATTGTGGGCCGTTCGCGTCACTCGAATTTGGCGCGAACGGCCCAAATCGTTCATTGTTCGCCAAACGCGCGAACAGCCGATGTTCGAGTCGAACCTATGTTCGACTCGAACACCGAGCTCATCCCTAGTCGTAAGTGATCCGCGACCCGAACGGGTCATCCTGTTCGGATCGGCACACGGCGCGATCCGCGGAGCGTTCCGGAGCCTCGGCCATTAGGAAAGGCCGCGGCTTCGGCCTAGCTCCGGAGCCGCGGCCATCTTGGTACACCCGGCGGCGGCCTATTAGCGGCACGCTGACGTCAGCAAGAACAATAAGCAGCATACGGAACGAATCCGCCTCCCCCTCCTCTCTGTTTACATCCACAGAGGAGGAGGAGGAGGAGCCTGCGCTCGACGGACACACACCGCGCCGTGTATTGCTGTTCTGAGGTCTGTAAGGGGGGGTGTCTGTACTGGGAGGTGTCTGCCTGCACTACTGGGGGGGTGTCTGCCTGCCCTACTGGGGGGGTGTCTGCCTGCACTACTGGGGGTGTCTGTACTTCTGGGAGGTCTGCACTGGGGGTGTCTGTACTACTGGGGGTGTATGTACTGGGAGGTCTGCACTGGGGGTGTCTGTACTGGGAGGTCTGCCCTGGGGGTGTCTGTACTACTCGGGGTGTCTGTACTGTACTTACGTCAGTGCTACAGTTTGAATTTATTTGTGTGAACTGTGAAGTTAAGTCATGAATTGTGGAAACTAACTAGTGTCAGGTGATTGTATATAGTGTTTATACCACATTTACCAATGACTAATGCAGAGTTGCAATGCAAGGAGATCAGCTAAATGTAGTTGGATCTGTATGTGCGCTATAATTAATTAATCAAAATTAGTCGATTAATCGATAAAAAAAAATTGTGTTTGATTAATCTTTTTTTTTTTTTTTAATCAGTAACAGCCCTAATTTATATTAGTAAAAATATGCTGGGTGTGACATGGATTTTCTTCTTATTTAACATGTATACATAGACATTTCATGAAACATTAGGACATGAATATTTAAGTGAAGTCATGGAAAAGTCATGGAATTTTATTGGTAAAAATGTGGAACAACTACAAATATTAAACTTATTCTCCCTGGAGAAGAGACGCATGAAAGGAGAATTGATAGCGATGTACAAATATCTCAATGGTGATTCTAGCATTGGGAGGAAACGATTCAGTCTCAGGGAGTGGAAGAAGACACAATGCCACTCAATGACATTGGAAAAGTGGAGAAGTGAATTTCTAAGAAGATGCCAAATCTGAAACCCATTGAAATTAAGGCTAATTTTCTGGGCTAATAAACAAGGAGCTGTGGAAAAAACCCGAAGGTGGGGGGTGTTAGCAGATTCTTGGAGGGGAGATCACCCCCCAACTCCTATGTATGTATTTTGGGGAACCTCTGGAGGGGTCTGTGTGCTGTCCCTTACATTGGTGACCAATGGGAGAAGGACCTCCTTATATCAGTGGTCAGTGTAGTGGTCCCTTACACTGGTGACCAATGGGAGAAGGACCCCCTTATATCAGTGGTCAGTGTAGTGGTCCCTGACATTGGTGACTAATGGGAGAAGGACCCCCTTATATCAATGGTCAGTGTAGTAGTCCCTTACATTAGAGACCAATGGGAGAAGGACCCCCTTATATCAGTGGTCAGTGTAGTGGTCCCTCACATTGGTGACTAATGGGAAAAGGACCCCCTTATATCAGTGGTCAGTGTAGTAGTCCCTTACATTGGAGACCAATAGGAGAAGGACCCCCTTATATCAGTGGTCAGTGTAGTGGTCCCTTACATTGGTGACCAATAGGAGAAGGACCCCCTTATATCAGTGGTCAGTGTAGTAGTCTCTTTCATTGGGGACCAATGAGAGAAGGACCACCTTATATCAGTGGTCAGTGTAGTGGTCCCTTACATTGGTGACCAATAGGAGAGGGACCCTCTTATATCAGTGGTCAGTGTAGTAGTATCTTTCATTGGAGACCAATGAGAGAAGGGACCCCCTTATATCAGTGGTCAGGGTAGCGGTCCCTTTCAGTGGTGACCAATGGCAGAAGGACCCCTTTATATCAGTGGTCAGTGTAGTGGTCCCATACATTGGAGACCAATGACTGAACAACTCCCTTATATCAGTGGTCAATATAATGGTCCCTTACAATGGTGACCAACAGGAGAAGAACCCCCTTATATCAGTGGTCAGTGTAGTGGTCCCTTACAATGGTGACCAACAGGAGAAGAACCCCCTTATATCAGTGGTCAGTGTAGTGGTCCCTTCAATGGTGACCAACGGGATAAGGACCCTCTTATATCAGTGGTCCATGTAGTAGTCAAGGCCCATCTTATATCAGACTGTAAATAATGTGCATAAAAAATATATCAAAATAAATAACATAAGATAATCATAATGTCCACTTATAGCTCAAAGTCCATCTGATAATCCCATTATTCCACTAGATAAGTGCATCCCACACCAGTGCAACAGGCCTTCACCAAGGGTAGATATAGAAAGGCTTACTATATCCCACTGACCTGCTAAACAAATAAAAAGGTCATAAATCACATGGGTGAAAATCCCTGGCTCTCTACAGCCCCGTAACACGATAGTAGATCATCTTCAAAAACCCCCAAAGATGTTAAATTATTTCAACAAAAAGTACAAAAGGAACTTTCAAGGGCGTTTTACTGGACTCTTCTGATGGTGCATCCTTGTACTTGTCACTCAGAGAAAACATAAAAGGAGACCCGTGCTTAGGGTGCCCACGTGTCCCGGACTGCCCCGCAATTGACATGTCTGTCCTGGGTCCCGGGCACCTTTATTCCGGGGCAATACAATGTCCCGGAATGAAATAGAGGACACAACCACCCCCTACTAATAACTACATTTCTGGAACTGGTTGCTAGGGTCAGCGCTGCCTGGCATCTTGCAACCAGTGACGATTTACTCTCAGACAGTGAGACCGGGAGCGAGGCCTGCGCCTAGTGTAGCACTGCTGTCCCCACCCAACTCGGCACCTTCTCTGGCACCCAGCGGTAAGCAGCAGGGCCTGGTGTGATCTTCACTCTCCAGATAGTGACGCCACTCCTTTCCTTCTATGCACGTGGATCATGCAGAGCGAATGACAGCAGCACTGCATGTGGTGGCAGGCTTTGGGAGGCAAGCGGCACTGCATCTGGTGGCAAGTGGCACATTCACCCGACAAATAACCCGCCGCCAAATTCCCCATCAACC
This sequence comes from Rana muscosa, assembly GCA_029206835.1. Taxonomy (NCBI): domain Eukaryota; kingdom Metazoa; phylum Chordata; class Amphibia; order Anura; family Ranidae; genus Rana; species Rana muscosa. The sequence goes on along the minus strand of CM055123.1, from coordinate 415,226,568 downwards.
CAAGACTACATTACCCCCTGCCCCCTCATCTTTTTTGGGGGAAGGTGAGAGAGGGGGTGTGTCCCTGAATATCAGTTTGGAAATGTGGTCACCCTACCCGTGCTCCACATAGTGTGAATCGGCCACCACTATGGGCCTCCTTTTATGTTTTCTCTGATTGCCCCCCTTGCAGATCATTGATGTCAGTTGTTACCGAGAGACAGAAATTGTTCATTGCTCAAGGAACCCCTAGAAAGCTTTGGAGGAACCCTGGATGGGAAAGGCTGGACTAGTCAGTAATATATTTCTATCCCCCTTGGTGGGAGTGGAGATGACCCCATCTATAAGGATATACAGCACATACACACACAGCACAAGGCCGTGTTCACACTACGAGATGTTTCCTCTGAGCTCCACAAGATGGTGATCTTCTCACTTTTACCCAGACTGGAAGTCTCTGTGGAAGACAGGAAGCGATGTCAGGTATACACAGGAAGTGATGACAGGGACAGACAGAAAGTTCCGGGTGAGAGGTGAGTCAGGAGGAAGTAGAGAGGAGACATTGCTGGAACTGGAATCAGAGGAGGTAATAAGATCTTATTTTCTATTTACACCCAGTAACCCCCATCATGTCCGTCCTCTTCCTCCATAGTCACTGTGACGTCTTTTATCTCCAGCAGATGATGATACACACATACAGTACCTGCCGCCGATATTGTGTCAATCTCGCCTCTGCTAGCGGCGAGATTGACACTCGCGAGCCCCGTTGCGGGAACAAGCGCTGAGCTATGTCGCTCCTCCTGCGCGCGAGAAGCACAGCTCGCAGCAGCGATTTCCAGCGCGATCCCATCGTGCTGACAACACAAAATCGGTGGCACCTACTGTATATAGTGTGGAAACCTAGATTAACCCCTTCAGGTTCAGAACATTCCCCCACTTACGGGGCTGAAACATTCTCTTTATTTTGGAGATAAATTCTAGTAATATGTTCCTCTAAACACCCAGTACTGATAATAAATAGACAAAACAATGACCATCCTGACCATACATGGTCTACAAAGGGCAATTATTACACTACACAGGCAGCCAATGGGCAATCAGTACAATATGCTGCCAACACAATGATGGGGTGCCGGGGTCTGGAGCATAGAGCCCCTTACATTGCTGGTCAGGAGGATGAAAACATTCCCAGGCCTGCCATGAAGCATATGTTCCATCATTGGGGTCAGGAGAAGGAAATACTGAGGGTTCTGAGGGAAGTAGAGGAGCTGAAGGGTCTCTGAAGGATTAGTGGGGTTTAGGGACATTTGATAGATTTTCAAGGCTAAGGAGTTCTGAGAATAGAAAGCTGTACAGTTCAGGGGAAATCTGATGGGGGGGGGGGGGTCTCTCTTGGTCTGTGATAGTCCTCCCTCCCCATCTGCGCTTTTTTTTTAGACCTTCACCTTCTCACCATATCACTGCCTAAGTGATATGTTCTAGGGCAGTGTTTCTCAACTCCAGTCCTCAAGGCGCCCCAACAGGTCATGTTTTCAGGCTTTCCATTATTTTGCACAGGTGATTTGATCTGTTTTACTGCCTTAGTAATTACCACGTCTGACGGAAATCCTGAAAACATGACCTGTTGGGGCGCCTTGAGGACTGGAGTTGAGATTTCTAGGATACCAAAGGAGGGCACTTGTTTGTAAAGGAGGTCTTTTTGTGCAGAAACACCGTTTTTTTTTTTTTTAAAGAACATGGCGTGTGAAACACACTCAAACACTTCACCCGGTGCCAAAAAAATGTCACACAAAAACGTGCAACGGGTGTACACAAGCCCTCTAAAATCAGAGGGCCTTGCCCTGATACCCCGGGGCGTTAGGCCCCAGACGGGGACAAGGGTACTTACACTTGTTCCATCTGGCGGAAACCAGACGGACCCCATTCTCTGGAGGGTCTGCCGAAACAGACCCACCCAAGTACTAGGTGGGGCTCCCCCCGAAGGGAGACCCCATGAGAGAAGGCGAACTAAGCCAGAAGGCCATTTCCACCCCCTCCCAAGACTTTCAGGGCAGGCCCGAGGACCTACACCCTACAAGTGCAACAAACCGTGTACAAACAAAAAAAATTCAAAAACGTGACAAAGGGAATGAATAAAAAGAAAGTGGGGGAGAAGGAAGTAGAGAAGAGTGAAAAGGTGGCCATTGTGCAATACAATGGCCAGGAATAAAAAAATTCCTCCGGTCCCAGCCAAAAGGCCCGGCCCAGGAGGCAGGTGCTAAAAAAAAAACATGTAATGGTGCAGTGACCGTGGTGCGATACATAAATCAGAGTGACCCTCACTCACGGTGATTATATGGCACCCCTGGACTGCCAAGCCAGGGGCACATACACCATAGGCTTTCTAGTTCCTATCCGACCCCCCGACCAGATCAGTGCAGCCCTCCATCCCTGACAGATAGAGAGCCCTTCTAGGTTTTCTCAGTGAGAGCCACCGACTATCTAGCAGCCTCCACCTGTACTAGCCCTTCCAGGCCCCCATCAATCCAGCAGATTTGCATGGCTCACCTGGCCCCCCGACAAGGTTAGGCCAGCTCCTCCACCGGTCGCTGATAGGAACAGCACCCACACCAACACCAGCCAGAAGGCCAGAGAAACCCGGCCCTTCAGCCCGACCAAATGCAGCCACCCATCCTCACCAGGAGCACCCTTCTGGATGGCTCAGACTCGATCATTGGTCTGCCCCCAGTATCTGTCCGGCAGCTTAGTCCCTACCAAAACCGCCCTTCCAGGTGCAATGACACCATTGGATTTGCCTCTCCTTTTCACCCACTCATGGGAGAAGCATTAGCACCTCCTTTGGCAACTGATAAGAAAAGATACTACACTTGATCTTAGCCAAAAGGCCGAGAAGTGATCAGTTCAGAAACAAAACAAAGCCAACAGAGAATTTTTTAGGCCAAGAAGATCCTGAGACCCTTAAAATTGTAATAATCACTAAACAGTCCAGACTAAGTGTGTTCCTATGGGGCTTGTAGTTCTACAATGTACAGCAATCCTCCTATTAACCTACTCACATCCTATGATTGTGTGACCAATACCATCCAAATCATTTTTTCATATTCCAAAGTTATCTCTCTAAAAGGAAGCCTGTGAAAAGAACGCACGTATGAGGATGGAGGAGGACTGGAGTCACATGACTGAGAAGATACTAAACTTCACCCTGGAGATCATCTACCTGCTGACCGGAGAGGTGAGGAGGATTCTGGGAGGTCACATGACATCACTCTTATCTCTATTAATAAAACAAAGACCTGACCGGAGAGGTGAGGAGGATTCTGGGAGGTCACATGACATCACTCTTATCTCTATTAATAAAACACAGACCTGACCGGAGAGGTGAGGGGGATTCTGGGAGGTCACATGACATCACTCTTATCGCTATTAATAAAACACAGACCTGACCGGAGAGGTGAGGAGGATTCTGGGAGGTCACATGACATTACTCTTATTTCTATTAATAAAACACAGACCTGACCGGAGAGGTGAGGAGGATTCTGGGAGGTCACATGACATCACTCTTATCTCTAGTAATAAAACACAGACCTGACCGGAGAGGTGAGGAGGATTCTGGGAGGTCACATGACATCACTCTTATCTCTAGTAATAAAACACAGACCTGACCGGAGAGGTGAGGAGGATTCTGGGAGGTCACATGACATCACTCTTATCTCTATTAATAAAACACAGACCTGACCGGAGAGGTGAGGAGGATTCTGGGAGGTCACATGACATCACTCTTATCTCTAATAATAGAACACAGACCTGACCGGAGAGGTGAGGAGGATTCTGGGATTCTAACATGATATTCCTATTCGTTCTCCAATACAGAGATTTCCTCTTGTGAAGTCAGGTGATCATATGACCATCACAGTGCCTCCATGTGACTCCCTAAAACCTGAGAGACACAACATGGAGAAGATTCTAGAAGTCACCAAGAAGATGATGGAGCTGCTGACAGGAGAGGTGAGCGGTGCCGGGAATTCTGGGACATTATCCAGTAACAGACAAGGGATGTGTCTGGATGGTGACTGTATCATTGTGTGTGTCAGGTTCCTATAAGACAGTGCTTCTCAACCTGGGGGTCGGGACCCCCTCTGGGGTTGAATTATGATTTGCCAGGGGTCACCGAATCCTGGGCTGTTCCTGAAGTCCGCACCGCAGTCCCAGCCTTTTTTTGGCTGCCCAGCTGGGCTGTTCCTGGGGCCCGCGGCCACCACTGATCCCACCCCCCACCAGTACTGCCACTCATTCCATCCCCCCACCCCCCACACTAAGGAGTAAGATAAGGAATAAAAACAGAGAATACGTGGAAGGGAGAGGAAAAGAGGGGGAGGAACGAAGAAAAAGGGAAAGAACAAGAAAGGCGGCTAGAGAGAGGGATGGGGGGAAAAAAATAAGAAATTAGGATAGGGAGAAATAAAAGGGTAAGAAAAGAGAACAAAGAGAAAGAGTGGTACATCCTAAAATGTACCATAAGGGGTTTTAAAACTATACGTGTGGAAGGGACTCAGGGAGCGCTAAATGTCCGTGGGTTAGGGGCGCAAAATTCCTGTCTTGCCTTGGGTGCTGACAACCCACGCTACGAAAATTATTTTAATGTTAGGGGTCCCCACAACTTGGGAAATTTTATCAAGGGGGTCACGGCACTAGGAAAGTTGAGAACCACTGCTATAAGGTGTCAGGATGTCACTGTCTATTTATATATTCAGAGTGGAAACCTCGGGGATGATAATATTGATGTTAAAGAAGAGTATAAAGAGGAGGATGAGGAGTATGGAGTGATGGAGGAGTATTCAGATGAACACAAGGATATGATGGAGCCACCGAATACCAGGAACCCCCCAGAGAGATGTCCCCGTCCTCTGTATTCCCGGGATTCCACACAGGAAGGTCACACCATCCCTCAAGATGATCAGGTAGGTGAGCTGGAGCATATAGAACATGGACTCATGGAGATGATGTGTAGATTGATTTTGTGAGCTTATATTTTACAGATGTAATTTTCTCTCATTCTCTTGGTTTAGAGTGAAGATCTGATAGATATCAAAGTTGAGGTTAAAGAAGAAGAGGAAGAAGAAGAGACGTATGTGAGGGATGATCAGCAGTCTATGGAGGAGGATGGAATAACGGGGACATTTATAGAGGAGGACACTCCTACAGAGATCAGCACAGGTGGGTCATTAACACTAAATCCATTCCTCCACCCATACTGCTCGCTGATTGGTCCAGAGTAGGGCGGGGACTGGGTGATATCAGCCTGTAATCCCCTGGTCACTTTCCTGAGCTGTGTTCCCCGTCCTGTATTCCTGTATTTCTCTTGGTCTTTTGTCCCATACCCCGGGTCTAGCAAGATCTCTGACAGGACAATTCTCCCGGGGTTACTTGCTCTGTTGTTCCGGGTGGAGGGATATGTCTGTATAGTCTCAGACCAAAGTCACTGAGTGCAGTCTCAGGAGATGGGAGGCAGCGGTGTGGGACCTCTGCAACTTGTCTCATGTAAACATTTAATCCACCACTGATTACTGAACACCAATATTATGAATCCTGACCCTTCACTATATAATTTATATTGTACATTACATACTCCTGACCCCTGCACTATATACTCTATATTGTACATTACATAGTCCTGACTTCTCCTCTCTCCCCTCTACCCACTGCTATATATACACATAATATGTATTCTCTTTTGTTACACCCATTTCCTACCAGCTGGACATTTTATATCTGATGATGTGATTGGAGCACAGACTTTTACATGTTGATAATAATGTGATAACATCCTCCAACTTTGGACCGTTAAACAGAAAGTGATAATGAGGGAGGAGCCAATAACACAATGATGGTGGTCTTCAGGATCAGTCCACTCTTCATCTTGGTTGTTCTCCCCCCATCCTCACTCTCTGACCTCTGGTGGGGCTCAGCCCCGCTGTTATTCATGACTAAATCATGGACTAAATAAGGAAGTGCAGGACTTCTTGTGTTGGGAAGATGGCAATGAGTGATAGAGGGGGAGGGGACCCTCGTCCTATAATCCCCTCATCACTGTCACTCCTATAAAAGACAGTTCTCGTTGTTTCCTCACTCTCTGACTAAGGACCATGAATAAAGAAATGATCTGGTAGGAGATCAGAGGAGCCATTTACTAGTTACCTTGAGGGGGGAATTGTAAGATCCTCAGAGACAAAGCTGCCTGATGTGGGCGGAGTCCTGGTTTAGGGGAACCAATCAGCTCATGTCTAGTAATAATCTTTGTATTTCTATTTTAGTAGATGGACGGGAGATGAGGAAAACCTCAGAGGATTGTCTCACTTTGTCTCCAGACTGTAAAGTAGAAGATGAGGACATCACACAGTATAGTCCAGGAGAAAACCCGACTACCTCCAATGTCCATCCGGCACCACACAGTGTAGATGGACCATCGTATTCCTCTTATCCTGAGGAACCTCAGACTGTGCGGGACGGTGCCGGACCATCGTATTCCTCTTATCCTGAGGAACCTCAGACTGTGCGGGACGGTGCCGGACCATCGTATTCCTCTTATCCTGAGGAACCTCAGACTGTGCGGGACGGTGCCGCACCATCGTATTCCTCTTATCCTGAGGAACCTCAGACTGTGCGGGACGGTGCCGGACCATCGTATTCCTCTTATCCTGAGGAACCTCAGACTGTGCGGGACGGTGCCGGACCATCGTATTCCTCTTATCCTGAGGAACCTCAGACTGGGCGGGACGGTGCCGGACCATCGTATTCCTCTTATCCTGAGGAACCTCAGACTGTGCGGGACGGTGCCGGACCATCGTATTCCTCTTATCCTGAGGAACCTCAGACTGTGCGGGACGGTGCCGGACCATCGTATTCCTCTTATCCTGAGGAACCTCAGACTGTGCGGGACGGTGCCGGACCATCGTATTCCTCTTATCCTAGGGAGCCTCAGACTGTGCGGGACGGTGCCGGACCATCGTATTCCTCTTATCCCGAGGAACCTCAGACTGTGCGGGACGGTGCCGGACCATCGTATTCCTCTTATCCCGAGGAACCTCAGACTGTGCGGGACGGTGCCGGACCATCGTATTCCTCTTATCCCGAGGAACCTCAGACTGTGCGGGACGGTGCCGGACCATCGTATTCCTCTTATCCTGAGGAACCTCAGACTGTGCGGGACGGTGCCGGACCATCGTATTCCTCTTATCCTGAGGAACCTCAGACTGTGCGGGACGGTGCCGGACCATCGTATTCCTCTTATCCTGAGGAACCTCAGACTGTGCGGGACGGTGCCGGACCATCGTATTCCTCTTATCCTGAGGAACCTCAGACTGTGCGGGACGGTGCCGGACCATCGTATTCCTCTTATCCCGAGGAACCTCAGACTGTGCGGGACGGTGCCGGACCATCGTATTCCTCCTATCCTGAGGAACCTCAGACTGTGCGGGATGGTGCCGGACCATCGTATTCCTCTTATCCTGAGGAACCTCAGACTGTGCGGGACGGTGCCGGACCATCGTATCCCTCTTATCCTGAGGAACCTCAGACTGTGCGGGACGGTGCCGCACCATCGTATTCCTCTTATCCTGAGGAACCTCAGACTGTGCGGGACGGTGCCGGACCATCGTATTCCTCTTATCCTGAGGAACCTCAGACTGTGCGGGACGGTGCCGGACCATCGTATTCCTCTTATCCTGAGGAACCTCAGACTGTGCGGGACAGTGCCGGACCATCGTATTCCTCTTATCCTGAGGAACCTCAGACTGTGCGGGACGGTGCCGGACCATCGTATTCCTCTTATCCTGAGGAACCTTGGACTGTGTGGGACGGTGCCGCACCATCGTATTCCTCTTATCCTGAGGAACCTCAGACTGTGCGGGACGGTGCCGGACCATCGTATTCCTCTTATCCTGAGGAACCTTGGACTGTGCGGGACGGTGCCGCACCATCGTATTCCTCTTATCCTGAGGAACCTCAGACTGTGCGGGACGGTGCCGCCCTTCCAACAGATAAGAGGTTTCCCTGTACTGAGTGCGGGAAGTGTTTTCATTTTAAATCCAATCTTAATGTACATGAAAGGTCTCACATTAGGAAGAAGCGGTATTCCTGTCCTGTGTGCGGGAAATGTTTTTCAGACAAGTCTAATTTTTACAGACATCAGAGATGGCACACAAGTGAGAAACTGCATTCATGTTTTGAGTGTGGGAAATGTTTTGTACAAAAGTCAGAACTTGTTGTACATCAGAGATCTCACACGAGGAAGAAGCCGTATTGTCCTGAGTGTGGAAAATGTTTTTCTGACAAATCCAATCTAGACAGACATCTGAGAGTGCACACGGGTGAGAAGCCGTATTCTTGCTCTGAGTGCGGGAAAAGTTTTACACAAAAATCTGTTCTTGTCACACATCAAAGGTTTCACGCAGGGGAAAAAACATATTCATGTTCCGAGTGCGGGAAACGTTTTGTAAAAAAATCAGATCTTGTCACACATCAAAGGTCTCACACGGGGGAAAAACCATATTCATGTTCTGAGTGCGGGAAATGTTTTATAAAAAAATCTGTTCTTGTCAAACACCAGAGGTCTCACACGGGTGAGAAGCCGCATTCCTGTCCTGAGTGCGGGAAATGTTTTTCAGCTAAGTCACATCTTTCCAGACATCAGAGGTTGCACACGGGTGAGAAGCCGTTTTCCTGTCCTGAGTGCGGGAAATGTATGTCAAGCGAATCACATCTTTACAGACATCTTAAATCGCACACGGGGGAGAAGCCATATTCTTGTGCTGATTGTGGGAAATGTTTTTCCCAGAAGTCCCATCTTTCCAGACATCAGCGATCCCACACAGGTGAGAAGCCGTATTCCTGTCCTGAGTGCGGGAAGGGCTTTTCAAGGAATTCACATCTTTTCAGACATCAGAAATCTCACACGGGGGAGAAGCCACTTCCCTGTCCTGAGTGAGGGAAATGTTCCTCACTGAAGTCCTGTCTTCCTGTACATCAGGGGTCCCACACAACCCTCGAGGTGTATTAGTGAGTGCGGGAAATGTCTTGTATATGAATGTTGCTGGACATGTGGGGAAGAAGCACACCCTGATATACACCTCAGATATACTCCATGGCTGATCTTCATCATGTAAGAAACAGTTGATAAGGAGATCCGAGATCACCAAAGACATGGATGAAGTGTTGTACCGTGTTGGCCATTGATAGCAGGAGAAAAATAAAAATGGAGTCATTACCTCTCATTGGCTGAGTACATTTTGTGGTGGAAGATTTCACAAACACAGGTCTAAAAAAAATTGAATAAATTTGACATGCGAATTTTGGCCGTATTTTATTCCATATAGTGATTTCCTATGATCATCAGCTACATCTAGTGGCCATAATGTAGTATTGCTATTCTTTGATACAGGTATTTATGGAAAAATAAAGAATTACCTTCTCATTGGCTGAGTACATTTTGTGGTGTAAACTCTTGCAAGAGGTCTGTTTTCTCAAGTCGTCTTCCAGGACGAAACGCGTTAACCCCACCACTTAAAAGGCGGTCCTCTAGGCCTTTTAAAATAAAAGTGTAGTCATTACCTCTCATTGGCTGAGTACATTTTGTGGTGGAAGATTTCACAAACACTGGGAGGTCTATTTTTAAAAAAAACAATAGTAGAATAAATGTGACACACATTCGCTCATCTGTGACAAATTTTAGGCATGTTATATTTCATACAGTAGACATGTGCAGAATAATAAAATTTGTTTAATTTCGGATAGATTCGTTAAGTTACTAATTTCGTTTTGTTGATTCATTTCGGAATCAGTTTAGTTTCATTTAATTTCGTTTCGTCTATAAATTTTCTAACAAATTTCAAATTTTTAGAACAATTACAATTCGGATCGGTTGAAAAATGATCGACCGATTTGAATTCTGTGTGAAGTATAGCTGGTTGCCAAGTAGCGGGCCGGTAAGCCGCCCACCGCGTCCTTAACAACCGATGACTTATCAGCTGTCAGCGGGCTTCCCCGCTGACAGCTGAAATGTAAACAAAAGAATGCCTGTGTCTTGTCGACCTAGTTCCCCTATCGATATGGTTCCGAGCGCGTCTGCGCATGCGCACTCGGAACACACGGAAATCAACCAACATCTACAGCTGTTCGTCAGCTGTAGACGCGCTCTCTCCCGAGGATACACGCCGCGCAGAAAGCGGCGGGAGCGGAGACTGGGACACGCCGCTCTCTAGGGCGGCATTAAACAAGTTGATGGCCGGGTGACACGCCGCTCTGTATTTTTAAAAATGTTCATGAGCGGGCGCAAGGGGCGGACACTGTGACACGCCGCTCTAAAGGGAGCGCACACTCACTCATCCGCCCCTTGCTGTACAGAGCGGCGTGTCACCCGGCCATCAACTTGTTTAATGCCGCCCTATAGAGCGCCGTGTCCCAGGCTCTGCTCCCGTCGCTTTCTTGTCGAGCTGGTTCCCCTAGCATCGGGAGCGAGCGCGTCTACAGCTGCCGAACAGCTGTTCACACTCGGAGAATTCCGTTGCCTCGGATTGCGCATGTGCAGTCGAGCTCGGAACCATATCGATAGGCGGAACCAGCTCGGCAGAACACCGGCAATAGAAAATTTTGAAAAAAAAAAACAGCATCCTCTTAAAGTCCAAACCATGCCCTTCGGGTATGATATGGATTTTAAGATGGACCCCATGCCAGAATAAAAAAAAAATGGCGTGGGGTCTCTTTGGAGGACAGGAAGTGATGTCAGATATGGACAGGAAGTGAGCATAGAGCCCCTTTCATGGCTGATCAGGAGTAGAGATGGGCTCGGGCGTATTCAAAAATGCTACATGCCCGATCCCGCCAGGAAGCCAAAACGGCACACAGCTAATCATAGGCAGTGAAAAATGTCCCGGTTTGCGGCTCCACAGGTCAGGAAATGTTTCACTGCCTGGGATTAGCCGAGTGCAGTGTCGGCTTCCTAGCGGGATTGGGCATACGGGATTTTGAACAAGCCCCAGCCCATCTCTAATCAGGAGGAAGAAAACATTCCCCAGCCTGCCATGAAGAATATGTTCCATCGTTGTTGTCTGATGGAAGAAAATATTGAGGGAAGTAGAGTGGCTGAGGCACCTCTGAGGGGTTAGCAGTGTTTAACCACTTCAGCCCCGGACCATTTGGCTGGCCAAAGACCAGGCCACTTTTTGCGATTCGGCACTGTGTCGCTTTAACTGACAATTGCGCGGTCGTGCGACGTGGCTCTCAAACAAAATTGACGTCCTTTTTTTCCCACAAATAGAGCTTTCTTTTGGTGGTATTTGATCACCTCTGCGGTTTTTATTTTTTGCGCTATAAACAAAAATAGAGCAACAATTTTGAAAAAGAGCTATATTTTTTGCTATAATAAATATCCCCAAAAAATATAGAAAAAAATAATTTTTTCCTTTAGTTAACCACTTAACGACCGCTCACTGTATATATTCGTCGGCAGAATGGCACCGACAGGCACAATCGAGTAGAGTGTACGTGATCGCCTTTGTACAGTTGGGGGGTCCGATCGGAGAGAAGAAGCAGGTTAGTGCACCAACAGTCCACTGACACATAGGTACACATAGGCACACCAGTCACCCCCAGGTCACCCCCCAGCCCCCAATCACAGTGTCACTGATTGCAGTGATCATTTATTTTACTGATCACTGCATTTAGTGTCATCTGTGACAGTAAAAAGTTGCAGGGCAGTTAGGATTAGGCCCCTTTAGGTCCAGGGTAGCCCCCTAACCCCCCCTAATAAAGGTTTAACCCCTTGATCGCCCCCCAGGTAACCCTTTCACCCCCTAACGCCAGCGTCACTAAGCGATCGTATTTTCGATCGCTGTATTTAGTGCCGGTGGTGCCCTAGATAGACAGTTATTTATTTTTAGTTTCGCCGCAGGTTTTTAGAGCGTCAGGTACCCCCATATATTATTTTAACCCCCTGATTGCCCATAGAGTTAACCCTTTCACCAATGATCACCGTATAAGCGTCACTGGTGTCACTGGTTAGCCAGTAAGTTATTTAGGTTACCCGTCAGGTTTTTATATAGCGTCGGTTACCCCCATATTTAACCTAATAAAGGTTTTAACCCCCTGATTGCCCCTAGTTAACCCTTTCACCAGTGATCACCATATAAAGGTTACGGGTGACGCTGGTTGGTTAGTTTGCTTTTTATAGCATCAGGGCACCCGCCGTATATAACCCAATAAAGGTTTAACCCCCTGATCGCCCGGCGGGTGAGATCAATTAGGTTTTAACGCCAGAGAGGGTCTGCGTCGCCCCAGGCAGCGTTAGGTTAGTGCCAGTAACGCTAACACCCACGCGCAAAGCATACACCTCCCTTAGTGGTATAGTATCTGATCAGATCTATACTAGCGTCCCCAGCGGTTTAGGGTTCCCAAAAACGCAGTGTTAGCGGGATCAGCCCAGATACCTGCTGGCACCTGCGTTTAGCCCCTCCGCCCAGCCCACCCAAGTGCAGTATCGATCGATCACTGTCACTTACCAAACACATAACTGCAGCGTTCGCAGAGACAGTCCTGATCCCTGCGACCGCTAACAGTTTTTTTTTGTAGCGTTTGATATATTTGCTGATGACAGTCGGGTGCTTTTTTTCCTGTGAATCTTACTAGTGTACCCCTAAATTTAGAGCCCAAAATGGCAAGTCGAAGGTACACTAGTAAAGAGGCCTACGAGATTCTGAGCATGACAGATAGTGAAGAGGAGGTCACGTATCTGTCAGATTCAGGCTCAGAATATCTTCCCGTAGAAGACAGTGACGTCAGCGGCCCCACGTCAGATAGCTCTGACGACGAAGTTGAGGTCCCTGCTAAGGTCAGGCGTACCCGATCCCGATCTTCTGAGGTTGTTGAGGAGCAAGAACCGCAGGGCTCTCATATCATGGAGCAGAGGAGTACTAGCGCCGCTATTCCTTCTGGTGAATTGGCAAGCACCAGCGGCCTAGTACAGCCTGGGCGTACATCCAGCACTGCAGTATCACGTGGTGACGTGGCGAGTCCCATAAGTGCAGTTCAAGCTGGCGAGGTGGCAAGCACAAGTAGTGTCCCGCTGCCACCAAGAAGACAAAGGCAGGCCCGTCGTGCCCATACTGCCCTTCCTGCAGAATTCGCCTATCCTGATTGGGTCCCCACCACTTCTGCAGAACCCGTACTTCCCCCATTCACTGCCCAACCCGGTATTCAGGTGGAAACAGCTGATTTTATGCCAATTGATTATTATTCGCTGTTTTTCTCTATAGATCTATTGTGGACCAGAGTAATTTATATGCTGGTCAATTCATCGCCGCTAACCCCCAGTTGCCTTCCATTGCCAAAGATTGGAAACCAATTACGGTTTCCGAATTTAAGACCTTTCTGGGCCTTTCCCTCAACATGGGCACACATAAATTCCCGTCATTGCGTGCTTATTGGTCCACGCACCCAATTGACCACATGCCCGTGTTCTCTGCCTCCATGCCCAGGACACGATACGAGCAGATTTTGCGGTTCATGCACTTCAACGACAATGAACTTTGTCGTCCACGTGGGGACCCTGAATACGACCGGCTCTATAAAATTCGGCCCCTCATAAACCACTTCAACGAACGTTTTGCAGCCTTGTTTATTCCCGATCAAGCTGTCTGCGTTGATGAGTCCCTGATTAAATTTTCTGGCCGCTTGGCTTTCAAGCAGTACCTTCCCAGCAAGCGTGCCAGATACGGGGTCAAGCTCTATAAGTGCTGTGACAGGGCAACAGGCTATGTATGGAGCTTTATGGTTTATGAGGGAAAAGATAGTCAGGTTGAGCCGGTCAACTGCCCGGATTACATAGGGAGCGCTGGCAAGATAGTGTGGAACTTGGTGTCACCCTTATTCGGAAAGGGGTACCACTTGTATGTGGACAATTATTACACGAGCGTGCCACTGTTTAGTCACTTGTTTGATCATCAGATTGGAGCATGTGGCACCGTGCGACCTAATCGCCGGGGCTTTCCCCAGCGGCTTGTAGATGCCCGTCTTAGGCTGGGGGGAGAGAGCCTGCTTGAAGTGTAATAACTTGCTCGCTATGAAGTGGAGGGACAATAAGAATGTTTTCCTTCTTACCTCCCTTCATGCAGACACGACAGTCCAAATTCGTACGGCGACTGGTGTTGTGGAGAAACCCCTCTGTGTCCACGAATATAACCAAAATATGGGAGGGGTGGACCTCAACGACCAGTTGATGGCGCCGTATCTAATTGACCGTAAGGCGAGACGCTGGTACAAAAAAGTGTCTCTATCATTATTCCAATTGGCTTTGCTGAACGCTCATGTGCTATACAGAGCTTCAGGCGGGACGTTATCTCTTCTAAAATTCCAGAATGAGATAGTCACAGAACTCCTGTATCCAGGCGGTTCTGCACCTCACCATCCCCAACCAAATGCAGTAAGCCGGCTGCATGAGAGGCATTATTCGTATGTCCTCCCGAGTACCCCTACCCAAAGCCACCCCCAAAAAAGATGTTGTGTCTGTAGCAAGCGCGGATTTAGGCGTGACACCCGTAGTTTTTGTCCACTCTGTCCTGACAAGCCTGGTCTTTGCCAAGGTGAATGTTTTGAACGCTACCACTCAAAAGTGAAGTTTTAGCGTAGGGTACAGCATTTCACAGACTAGGACACACTTACACAGGGTCTCCCAAGATGCCATTACATTTTGAGAGACCCGAACCATTACAGTTGTTAAAGTTTAAAAAAAAAAGTGTAAAAAAGAAAAAAAAAACTTAAAAAACTATAAAATAAAAAAACCAAAAATAGTTGTCGTTTTATTGTTCTCTCTCTCTCTCTCTCTATTTTCTCTCTATTGTTCTGCTCTTTTTTACTGTATTCCATTCTGCAATGTTTTATCATGCTTGCTTTTCAGGTATGTAATTTTTTGTTTTCAGGTGCGCCATTCAGCTGCAGCGCGGAATTATTTATCTTGACAGCAACAGCGTTTGCTCCCACGATACATAAAGCCGTGACTCCAGTGCTGTAGGAGGTGATTTCACCACCACAGTTAAAAAAAAAGAGCATATATGCCGAAGCATGGGGGCAGCAGGGGCGGAGGAGCGATTTTGCTCCTAATGCCGTGTATATACGGTCGAAATTCCGACGGAGGCTTGCCCGTGGAAAAGTCCGACCGTGTGTACGCGGCATAACTTTTTTGCGGGAGGATGCCCCCATGCTTCGGCATATATATATATATTTTAGGCACAGGTTGCGTTAAAAAAATGTTTTATTTTTTACTAGGTTTTGTTTTGGTATTTGCTTTGCAGGTATGGCATGGTAAGGTCTTACTGTTGTACTGTAATGTTACTTTGTTTTAATGTTAACCATCATTTGCTTAGCAGGTACGCCATTCAGTTGCATCGCGGATTTATTTATCTTGACAGCAACAGCGTTTGCTCCCACGATACATAAAGCCGTGACTCCAACGCTGTAGGAGGTGATTTCACCACCACAGTTAAAAAAAAAGCATATATGCCGAAGCATTGGGGCAGCAGGGGCGGAGGAGCGATTTTGCTCCTAATGCCGCGTACATACGGTCGAAATTCCGACGGAGGCTTGCCCGTGGAAAAGTCCGACCGTGTGTACGCGGCATAACTTTTTTGCGGGAGGATGCCCCCATGCTTCGGCATATATAAATGGTGCCTGTATGCCCATCATTAGAAGTGGGTGGATGAAGGGCGGTATTCTAATGGTGGGCATACCCACCGATCAATCTCTTTTTTTCGTTCAGCCAACAGGCTGCATCAAAAAAAAGATTACAATACATGTCCAACAAGGACCAGCAACGTACTGGTATGTTGCTGGACTTTGAATGTTTATACCAGAATGATGCCTGCGGGTTTAGGTATCATCTTGGTATCATTCTTTTCATAATACAAATGACGGCGCAAAAAGAAGGAACAACAACCTAACTGATAAAGATAAATCAAATGAAAATCAATGGGGTTTAGAGTATGAAAGTCTTTCTCTTTGGAAGTCCATGTAATACTAAAAGCAAGTCTTATAAACATATGCACCGTTGGCAGCAATTGTAGAGCGAAGCAGACTCTATATACAGCAAAGAAAAGAAAAAACAAATGCGCCTACTAAGTGCAGTATGTTAGAGATTTATTTAAAAAGAATTAAAATAACAGCCAAATGGCTACTCACAGGATGCAAGTGGAGTATAAGCATGAATAGATATCCTTCTAAGTTGTCTGCGGAGGGCATGAGTCACTCCGTGTGTCTGTAGTCTCCCAGTGGTGGAATACTGCCGAGATGAAGAGGTAGTGCACTGCGGTGTTGCTGCAGCGATGGGGAGATGGCAGAAGAACGGTAGATGCAAGAAGAGCTGTCCCTCTATGCCAGCGTGGACACCAGTTCCCACACGGCGTACGGCGTGCGGTTCACGCTGGAGCGCAGTCAGCTTCGGCAACCGGACGTGACGTCAATAGCAGACGCTAACTGATGACGCGTTTCAATGCTTCCGCATTTTCCTCGGATCCCAGGAAAATGCGGAAGCATTGAAACGGTGTCCACACTGGCATAGAGGGACAGCTCTTCTTGCATCTACCGTTCTTCTGCCATCTCCCCATCGCTGCAGCAACACCACTACTATTCCACCACTGGGAGACTACAGACACACGGAGTGACTCATGCCCTTCGCAGACAACTTAGAAGGATATCTATTCATGCTTATACTCCACTTCCATCCTGTGAGTAGCCATTTGGCTGTTATTTTAATTCTTTTTAAATAAATCTCTAACATACTGCACTTAGTAGGCGCATTTGTTTTTTCTTTTCTATCATTCTTTTCAGCCAGTGGCCGGCTTTCATGTAAAAGCAATTCTAGCAGATAATTAGCCTCTAGACTGCTTTTACAAGCAGTGGGAGGGAATGCCCCCCCCCCGGATATAAACCGTGCCATTGGGAAATTGGGAAAGCATTTTATCACACCGATCTTGGTGTGGTCAGATGCTTTGAGGGCAGAGGAAAGATCTAGGATCTAACCCCCCATTTTTTTTTCAGTACCTGTCACTACTTATTGCCATCATAGGGGATATTTACATTCCCTGAGATAACAATAAAAATGATAAAAAAAAAAAAAATGGAAGGAACAGTTTAAAAATAAAATAAAAAAGCAAAATAAATAAAAAAAAAAAGCACCGCTGTCCCACCCTGCTCTTGCGCAAAGGCGAACGCAAGCGTCGGTCTAGCGTCATATGTAAACAGCAATTGCATCATGCATGTGAGGTATCACCGCAAAGGTCAGATCGAGAGCAGTCATTTTAGCAGTAGACCTCCTCTGTAAATCTAATGTGGTAACCTGTAAAGGCTTTTAAATGCTTTTAAAAATGAATGTAGTTTCTCGCCGCTGCGCGTTTGTGCGCAATTTTAAAGCATGTCGTGTTTGGTATCCATGTACTCGGCCTAAGATCATCTTTTTTATTTCATCAAACATTTGGGCAATATAGTGTTTTTTAGTGCATTAAAAATAAAAAAAGTGTGTTTTTCCCCCAAAAAATGCGTTTGAAAAAAAAATGCAACACCAACTATTTTAATCAGTAGGGCCTTTGCTTTAAAAATATATATAATGTTTGGGGGTTCAACATAATTTTCTTGCAAAAAAAAAAATGTTTTCATGTAAACAAAAAGTGTCAGAAAGGGCTTTGTCTTCAAGTGGTTAGAAGAGTGGATGATGTGTGACATAAGCTTCCTAATGTTGTGCATAAAATGCCAGGACAGTTCAAAACCCCCCCAAATGACCCCATTTTGGAAAGTAGACACCTCAAACTATTTGCTGAGAGGCCTGTTGAGCCCATTGAATATTTTTTTTTTGTCCCAAGTGATTGAATAATGACAAAAAAAAAAAATGTACAAAAAGTTGTCACTAAATGATATATTGCTCAAACATGCCATGGTTATATGTGGAATTGCACCCCAAAATACATTCTGTTGCTTCTCCTGAGTACGGGGATACCACATGTGTGAGACTTTTTGGGAGCCTAGCCGCGTACAGGACCCCGAAAACCAATCACCGCCTTCAGGATTTCTATGGGTGTAAATTTTTGATTTCACTCCTCACTGCCTATCACAGTTTCGGAGGCCATGGAATGCCCAGATGGCACAAAACCCCCCCAAATGACCTCATTTTGGAAAGTAGACACCCCAAGCTATTTGCTGAGAGGTATGTTGACTATTTTGCAGATCTCGCTTTTTGTCACAAAGTTTTAAAAATTGAAAAAATAAAATAAAAAATATATGTCTTTCTTCATTTTCAAAAACAAATGAGAGCTGTAAAATACTCACCATGCCTCTCGGCAAATAGCTTGGGGTGTCTACTTTCCAAAATGGGGTCATTTGTGGGGGTTTTGGGCTATCTTGGCATTTTATGGCCTTCAAAACTGTGATAGGTAGTGAGGAGTGAAATAAAAAATTTGTGCCCTTAGAAATCCTGAAGGCGGTGATTGGTTTCCGGGGTCCCGTACGTGGCTAGGCTCCTAAAAAGTCCCACACATGTGGTATCCCCGTACTCAGGAGAAGCAGCAGAATGTATTTTGGGGTGCAATTCCACATATGCCCATGGCATGTGTGAGCAATATATCATTTAGTGACAACTTTTTGTACATTTTTTTTTTCTTTTTGTCATTATTCAATCACTTGGGACAAAAAAAAAAAATATTCAATGGGCTCAACATGCCTCTCAGCAAATAGCTTGGGGTGTCTACTTTCCAAAATGGGGTCATTTGGGGGGGTTTTGTGCTATCTTGGCATTTTATGGCCTTCAAAACTGTGATAGGTAGTGAGGAGTGAAATAAAAAATTTATGCCCTTAGAAACCTTGAAGGCGGTGCTTGGTTTTTGGGGTCCCGTACGCGACTAGGCTCCCAAAAAGTCCCACACATGTGGTATCTCCGTACTCAGGAGAAGCAGCAGAATGTATTTTGGGGTGTAATTTCACATATAACCATGGCATGTGTGAGCAATATATCATTTAGTGACAACTTTGTGCAAAAAAAATAAAGTTTGTCATATTCCCGCAACTTGTGGCAAAATATAAAATATTCCATGGACTAATCATGCCTCTCAGTAAATAGCTTGGGGTGTCTACTTTCCAAAATGGGGTCATTTGGGGGGGTTTTGTGCTATATTGGCATTTTATGGCCTTCGAAACTGTGATAGGTAGTGAGGAGTGAAATCAAAAATTTGCGCCCTTAGAAATCCTGAAGGCGGTGCTTGGTTTCCGGGGGCCCGTACCCGGCTAGGCTCCTAAAAAGTCCCACACGTGGTATCCCCGTACTCAGGAGAAGCAGCAGAATGTATTTTGGGGTGCAATTCCACATATAACCATGGCATGTGTGAGCAATATATCATTTAGTGACAACTTTTTGTAATTTTTTTTTTTTTTTTTTTGTCATTATTCTATCACTTGGGACAAAAAAAAAATATTCAATGGGCTCAACATGCCTCTCAGCAATTTCCTTGGGGTGTCTACTTTCCAAAATGGGGTCATTTGGGGGGGTTTTGTACTGCCCTGCCATTTTAGCACCTCAAGAAATGAGATAGGCAGTCATAAATTAAAAGCTGTGTAAATTCCAGAAAATGTACCCTAGTTTGTAGACGCTATAACTTTTGCGCAAACCAATAAATATACGCTTATTGACATTTTTTTTACTAAAAACATGTGGCTGAATACATTTTGGCCTAAATGTATGACTACAATTGAGTTTATTCGATTTTTCTTATAACAAAAAGTAGAAAATATCATTTTTTTTCAAAATTTTCGGTCTTTTTCCGTTTATATCGCAAAAAATAAAAAATCGCAGAGGCAATCAAATACCATTAAAAGAAAGCTCTATTTGTGGGAAGAAAAGGACGCAAATTTCGTTTGGGTACAACATTGCATGTCCGCACAATTTACAGTTAAAGCAGCGCAGTGCAAAATTCTGAATTCACCTCTGGTCCTTTAGCTACCAAATGGTCCGGGGCTTAAGTGGTTAAGGCCGATACGTATTCTTCTATATATTTTTGCAAAAAAAAAAAACGCAAAAAGCGTTTATTAAATGGTTTGCGCTAAAGTTATAGCGTCTACAAAATAGGGGATAGTTTTATGGCATTTTTATTAATATATTTTTTTACTAGTAATGGCGGCGATCAGCGATTTTTATCGTGACTGCGACATTATGGCGGACACATCCGACACTTTTGACACCATTTTGGGACCATTGTGATTTTTACAGCGATCAGTGCTATAAAAATGCACTGATTATTGTAAAAATGACACTGGCAGTGAAGGGGTTAACCTGTAGGGGTGCTGAAGGGGTTAAGTGTGATCTAGGGAGTGCTTCTAACTGTTAGGGGGCGTGGCTTGCCGTGACACGCCGCTGATCGCTGTTCCTGATGACAGGGAACAGATGATCAGTGACAAAATCGAGATAAACACCTGTGGGAGGTTCTACAGTCTTTCATGCTGCATCATCCCGACAATGGCCTGGATATGAAGTCTGGATCCACCCCCTTTCCTGTCATTTTGCTTGATTGATGTCGGCTCTCCTCTCTCTGCTCATTCCTGAGACTTCACAGAATGTAGCTGGTACCCCCTCCCTTCTCACTCCTCCTTCCTCCCTTTCCCTCCTCCTCTCCAGCCTGTTCCGTTCTTTAGAGGAATCCAGTAGAGATTACAGCCCTTCAGTGGCTGTAAGGTGAGAGAAGTCACTGATAGTGCTGTGTATGAGAATCTACACTATATATTTCTAACTATCAGCACAGCCACGTCTCTTAGGGGAGGGGGGACAGAGGCAGGGGTGTGTTGGTGTGTTGGTGGAGATGTTTACACCCCCTGAGAACTTTTCAAACTGAAAATGGACCGTTTTTGCCAGCAGAAGGAAAGTTCATGTGCACATGCTGTAAAAACTAAAAGAGGTAGGAAAAAAAGATTAGCTGATATGTGACTAATGTGATATGTACTAGTTATTTAACCCATCCCATACTTCTCCTTTAACCCCTTGGAGGGCACTCGTTCATGAAGGAGGTCTGTTTATTCTGCAAACCAGTTCAGAAGCAAGACAAAGCCAACAGAGAATTTGTCAGGGCAAGAGGTTCCTCAGTCCTCAAAATTGTAGCAAACGCTAAACAGTCCAGAATAAATATGTTCTCATGGGGGCAGTGGTTCTTAAATATTCAACACGACTATTACCTCTTCTCACATCCGCATCTTATTATTGTGTAACCAACCCGCAGCCTTGAAAACCCTGAGAACCTCTGCTGGTCAGACAGAGAGTGTGGGAAATTAAATACCCCATCCTTCTCTTTTACTTATGTAGCACACACGCCCTTCTCCTCCCGTCCTTGGCTCACTCACAGGAGGAAAAGGCACACGATGCCACCGTGCCCGTACCCTCTGGTTTGCAGAGGTTAAGCACACTTGTAACTTATGGGTCTTGCAGCGAGGTTCTCCCTTAAAGTTGGTTTTCGTCCCCTAGAATGTAAGGGACAAGTCTCTATACCCCCAAGTATCTCCAAGGTCCACACCAGTAGCAACTCCAACGTAGAGTTTATTTTCCTTATGCATAAATAACCACAAAGTTTAGAAGAGAGAAAGGTGTTAGAAAGGATAGATCAGATTCAGACACTCCCGGCTTCCTCGCCACTCGATCCCGAGTGGGTATAGCTCACCCGGATAGTCACCCAAGGGCACTAGCAGCCGGCATGTAGCTCAAATAGTCATTTAAATCCCCTTGATAGATGCGATCGGTAGATCCTCTGCCACAGAATCTATAGTGTCCCAAACCTCCTAATGGTCAAGTTGTTTAGATCCCTTTTTGGATGGATGACATCCCTCCAGAGAGTTACTGGGCCCCTTCCTTCACTGTGATCTCTCACCAGTCCTTCGGAATGGTCCTCCCCCAGCCTCCTCTTCCAGATGCGGGTCCCCTCGCAAGGCGGCACCCTGAGATTCTTCCTCCACGAAGTGGGCTCCAGCTTAAGGTGCTGGGCCCAGGGTTGAAGTTGCAGTCCCAGGACTAAAGGTGCCTGGGACTGAGGCGCACATGGCCCCATGGCCTTGAGGGCCATGCACTTGAACTTGGACCATAGGTTCTCCCTCCGGGCATGGGCCCCGGGAATTGCTCGCTCTCTAATGGCGTCCGCCCCTTTTGTACCCTCTCCCGGCATGCACAGTGGGTAGACCACACCCACTGCAAGGCTGCCGAGAGAGGACACCCAATTGCCACTCCATCACCTGTGGTTCAACCCCGAGTACAAGTGACAGCGCCACCCATACTTCTAAGGGGAACTGCACGTAGAGTTGCCACCTCATCCCTTTAAACCCGAACACATATGAATTACACAGGTTCTGAGGCTAATTAAAGGCAGATAAGGCACCAAGTGAGTTTAATTACCACCTTAATCAGCCACATAACCTGTGTAATTAATATGTGTTCGGGTTTAAAGGGATGAGGTGGCAACCCTAACTGCACGCCAGGTGAAAACAGCAGCAAGGCAGAGTCCAATAAGAATTGAACGAGCCAACTACCACTCGAATCATCCCCTAAATTTGGACCCCCGCTACACCTACATCTCCCTTCCCTTCTACTTTTCCTTCACTTTTTCCTCCCTACCCCTTTTTATTTTTTTTATTTCTCTTCATTTGTATTTTTATTTTCATTTTTTATTATTCACACTCTTTTTCTACATTCTTTTCCCCCTTCTTTATATACATATATTCTTTTCCTCTTTCTCCTCTCTATTTCTATTTTTTATTTATCATTTATTATTATTATGTTTTATTTTATCTTTATCCCTATCTCATTTCTATTCCTTGTTCTTCTGCAGTTCCACGTTCATCAATCTCCCTTTACTGCTACTGTGAGACCTTTTGATTGTCTGATTGCTTAAATTGTATAACATGAAATGTTTACTGTATAACACTATACAGTGGAACCTCGGATTACGAGCATAATCCATTCCAGGAGAATGTTCGTAATCCAAAGCACTCGCATATCAAAGCAAGTTTCCCCATAGCAGTCAATGGAAATGAAAATGAAAATAATTAGTTCCGCATTGACTTCTATGGCATGCAATACCGCTTGTGGCCAGAGGTGGGGGGTGCCGGAGAGCCTCGGAAAGGCCTGGGGACAGCTCGGCTGGGCTCGGGAAGGCTCGGGAACGGAGTATTTCCAAGCATTTTCCAAACGGCTCCGGCGCCCCCCCACTTCAGGCCAAACGCGGTACTGCACACCACTGTGGCTTGAATCCTGCTCGACAACACTTGCAAACGAGTCAGGATTTAAAAAAAAACAGTGCTCATATTGCAAAACGCTTGTTAACCGCGTTACTCGCAATTCGAGGTTTCACTGTATATGTTTTACTATTTATTGCTATGCAAGCCATTGTTATTTTAATGTTTTAGCTTCACGTTTGTTTGTGTTTTGAATGAGCACATTCTGCCCCCTGTATTGGCCACTTCATCACGATTAATTAAGACAGGCTGTCACACCAGCGCCCCTTGATATGTATTACGATCACCTGTGAGTTGTTGCTTTAGCAGCGCACCCACACTTCTTGGCCGTATAGACCTTAAATACCACTTCCAATATGGCCACTGACATTGCCTGATAAAGGAGCATGCATGCTCCCCAATCCTTCTCCAACCGGAAGAGATGTGCATCGCCGCCCCAGATAGGGATTCACCCAGACAGTTTGGGTTTTGAATCAAGTGTCCGGGTTTTAGGCAGACTGAAACCCGGGCACATTATTCAGACTGGACGACTGTGGCTCCCCAAGTAACCAATATAGTCACACACAAATCTGTTTGCTGTCCGGGAGCTGCGGGTAGCTGTCTGGGGGCAGGTTCGACTTTACTCGGGGACAGGGCAATGATGTCAGCAAGAGAAATTTGGCCACACCCACTGTTCGCTGCGGCACACTATGCGCACAGCATTACTACTCTCCTTGGGGCACCCAAAGGTGTCCCAGGCCGCTAAAATGTTTGGGTTTGGCTTGAAGAAAAGGTGGCAACCCTAGCCCCAGGGCCGTTCTGAGTGCCTGGAAGAGCTGAGAGCCACCAGCTGCCTCTCCACCTGCAAGCCAACTGCCTTCCGTTATGAGTGGATGAACCTCCTTAATCTTTCCAATGCGCTGACACATCTATGATCTTGTGAGTTTCCAATTGTCTACCCTGGAATAAAATGTTTTAATATTGCTGCACTTAGATGGCGCTGCTCTTCTTTGTGTCTTAAGAACCCTGTGTGCCATTTACCTCCCAGCACTGTCACAACAGATACACAGTACATTTACACACAGCACAAGGCCTTGTTCACACTATGAGATGTTTCTCGGGGGGCTGCAAATCCTCTGAGCTCCACAAGGTGGTGATCTTCTCAGACAGGAAGTCTCTATGACAGGAAGTGATGTCAGCTACAGACAGGAAGTGATGTCGGCGATTGAAAAAAAGATTCCATGTGGTACGAAGTAGAGGTCATTGCTTGATCTGGCAGCAGAGGAGATAATAAGATCTTATTTTATATTTACAAGAAACTCCAAATAGCTCTTACTTTAATTTGCCAAAATTATCTCTCTATAATAAAAGCCGGAATAGATAAAATGATGACACGAATGAGGATGGAGAAGAACCGGAGTTACATGGCCGAGAAGATAGAAAACCTCACCCTGGAAATCATCTACCTGCTGACTGGAGAGGTGAGGAGGATTCTGGGAGGTCACATGACATCACTCTTATCTCTATTAATAAAACACAGATCTGGCTGGAGAGGTGAGGAGGATTCTGGGAGGTCACATGACATCAATCTTATCTCTATTAATAAAACACAGATCTGGCTGGAGAGGTGAGGAGGATTCTGGGAGGTCACATGACATCACTCTTATCTCTAATAATAAAACACAGACCTGACCGGAGAGGTGAGGAGGATTTTGGGAGGTCACATGACATCACTCTTATCGCTATTAATAATACACAGACCTGACCGGAGAGGTGAGGAGGATTCTGGGAGGTCACATGACATCACTCTTATCTCTAGTAATAAAACACAGACCTGACCGGAGAGGTGAGGAGGATTCTGGGAGGTCACATGACATCACTCTTATCTCTATTAATAAAACACAGATCTGGCCGGAGAGGTGAGGGGGATTCTGGGAGGTCACATGACATCACTCTTATCTCTAATAATAAAACACAGACCTGACCGGAGAGGTGAGGAGGATTTTGGGAGGTCACATGACATCACTCTTATCGCTATTAATAATACACAGACCTGACCGGAGAGGTGAGGAGGATTCTGGGAGGTCACATGACATCACTCTTATCTCTATTAATAAAACACAGACCTGACCGGAGAAGTGAGGGGGATTCTGGGAGGTCACATGACATCACTCTTATCTCTATTAATAAAACACAGACCTGACCGGAGAGGTGAGGAGGATTCTGGGAGGTCACATGACATCACTCTTATCTCTAGTAATAAAACACAGACCTGACCGGAGAGGTGAGGAGGATTCTGGGAGGTCACATGACATCACTCTTATCTCTATTAATAAAACACAGACCTGACCGGAGAGGTGAGGGGGATTCTGGGAGGTCACATGACATCACTCTTATCTCTATTATATAAAACACAGACCTGACCGGAGAGGTGAGGAGGATTCTGGGAGGTCACATGACATCACTCTTATCGCTATTAATAATACACAGACCTGACTGGAGAGGTGAGGAGGATTCTGGGAGGTCACATGACATCACTCTTATCTCTAGTAATAAAACACAGACCTGACCGGAGAGGTGAGGAGGATTCTGGGAGGTCACATGACATCACTCTTATCTCTATTAATAAAACACAGACCTGACCGGTGTTCTGCGGAAAACTCCAACTTGCCAACCACGTCACTTGCGTGACTCTCCAGCAGCAATAATTGCAGATTCGGACGAGTTGGCTGTTTTCACAGAACACTGGCAGCGTATACACCAGGGATATGCAATTAGCGGACCTCCAGCTGTTGCCAAACTACAAGTCCCATGAGGCATAGCGAGACTCTGACAGCAGCAAGCATGACACCCAGAGGCAGAGGCATGATGGGACTTGTAGTTTTGTAACAGCTGGAGGTCCGCTAATTGCATATCCCTGGTATACACTATGGTACACGAGGAGTTGGCTGTTTGGACAGAACACTGTGTAAGGAGGAAAAAAGTTGTAGCCACCTTGCAGGCCGCCATGTACTAGCGGGTGGACTAAAAATGTCCACACATAATATCGTGTACTTTAGTGTATACGCTGGCGGTGCTCGTGGTTGGAGATTTAGGCGAGTTGCAGTTTTTGGCAGAACACTGGAGAGGTGGGGAGGATTCTGGGAGGTCACATGACCTCACTCTTATCTCTATTAATAAAACAGATCTGACCGGAGAGGTGAGGAGGATTCTGGGATTCTAACATGATATTCCTATTGGTTCTCCAATACAGAGATTTCCTCTTGTGAAGTCAGGTGATCATATGACCATCACAGTGCCTCCATGTGACTCCCTAAAACCTGAGAGACACAACATGGAGAAGATTCTAGAAGTCACCAAGAAGATGATGGAGCTGCTGACAGGAGAGGTGAGCGGTGCCGGGAATTCTGGGACATTATCCAGTAACAGACAAGGGATGTGTCTGGATGGTGACTGTATCATTGTGTGTGTCAGGTTCCTATAAGGTGTCAGGATGTCACTGTCTATTTCTCCATGGAGGAGTGGGAGTATTTAGAAGGACACAAGGATCTCTACAAGGACGTCATAATGGAGAATCAGCAGACTTTGAGATGTGTGAAGATTGTAAGGAAGGAATTTCCCTGGAATGAGACAATATTGAACCTCACCCGGAAGATCCTCAGCCTGCTGACTGGAAAGGTGAGTGTAATAAAGGAGTAAAATCCAACTCTGCTGTACACTGGGATGCATTCAGAGTCACTTTAAGTCTTCTGACGTTCTGCTAATCAATGATGTCATACACACAAGCAGGGCTTTTCTTGTCACAGAGTAGGTATAGGAACTCACTCAGAGTTTAGGCGTCTATCATACATAAGGTTAGGAATGCACTAAGTGTGCAGCGCAGGGTTCAGAAGTATGCTATGTACAGAATGCAGGGTTCAGGAGTGAGCTGCATACAGAGTGCAGGGTTCATAAGTGTCCTATGTACAAAGTGCAGGGTCTTTGAGTGCGCTATATAGGGTGCAGGGTCCAGAAGTGTGCTATGTACAGAGTGAAGGGTCCAGAAGTGTGCTGCATACAGAGGTCAGAAGTGTGCTTCCTACAGAGTTCAGGGTTGTGCTATGTACAAAGTTCAGGGTTCAGGAGTATGCTGTGAACAGGGTTCAGGAGTGTGCTATGTACAAAATGCAGGGTTTAGAAGTGTGCTGCGTACAAAGTTCAGGGGTGCCCTATGTACAGGGTCCAGAAGTGTGCTGTGTATAGAGTGCAGGGTTCAGAAGTGTGCTGTGTACAGAGTTCAGTGGTGCGCTATGTACAGAGTGCAGAGTTCAGGAGTGTGCTATGTACAGAGTGCAGGGTTCAGGAGTGTGCTATGTACAGAGTGCAGGGTTCAGGAGTGTGCTATGTACAGAGTGCAGGGTTCAGGAGTGTGCTACGTACAAAGTGCAGGGTTCGGAAATGTGCTGTGTACAGAGTTCAGGGATGTGCTATGTACAGAGTGCAGACTCCAAAAGTGTGCTGTGTACAAAGTGCAGGGTTCAGGCGTGTGCCATATACAAAGTGTAAGGTTCGGAAGTGTGCTGCGTACAGAGTTCATGGTTCAGGAGTGTGCTACTTACAGAGTACAGGATTCAGCCTGTCCTGACCTCTGCACCCTCCCCCCCCCCCAGCCCTTACCTCTGTACAATCACCCCTTCCACTGCCCCCTCTCCCCTTTCTCTCCACCATCTTTTCAATGTTCAAATTTATAAAAAGCTCCTTGCGGAGCTGAATGAGTTTGCTGCCGAATCTGCCCCACCAGGCTAGTGATAAAATCTCGGAGGTGACACCCCCTCTCACCTATTAACACAGATCGCCCAGCCAGCTGCCCCTCCCTTGTCTCAGCCTCGAGTGCCGTGGCAGGGTGGGTGCTTCTCAGAGCCGTCCAGTGAGGTGCGCCATCTCTTGTAAACATAGAAAGCCGTTCTTCTGTCTTTACAAGTGATAGTATTGGGCGGTGAGCACAGGGCCAGCAGGAGGTGGTGGAACAGAGCTGCACACAAGTACTATGATCTTGGGATAGCAAAGTGCCACTCCGGCGATAAGTGCCTGGCACTTTGTACACAGCACTTCTACAAAAAGCAAGTACAGACATTAGTGGTCCTCACTAAGTTGTCTGGAAGTTCCCTTTCATCTTCTCTCTTTCCTCTGCCTTCTTTCTTTCCCCCTCTCTCCACCCTCCAACATGCTCATACTAATCTTCTTTGCTATAACGTCCTCTCTCCTCAAACTCTCATTTCTTTTCCCCATTCCAGCCCACAACTTGTACATATCTCCCTCACTTCTGCCCACTCTATTACTGCACTTATCACCTTCTGTTCATTCTGAACCCATGCGATGTCACCACTTCACTACAGCATCTGCCCTCATATAAATCCCACTCCCACCTTACCACCCTGACCCTCCTACTACTCCTAATGTCTGGGGACATTGCACCAAACCCTGGCCCTCCTCCAGCCAACTCTAACCCCCAAAATTGGCAATCTACCTCCTCTGACAGTAGATGTAACTCTTGTATCCCAATTCCTCTGATTCCACGAGTCAGTCTCCCCCCCCCCCTTTTGTGTGCCCTCTGGAATGCCCGCTCAGTCGTCAACAAACTCGATTCTGTCAACGACCTTTTCCTCTCCAACTCCCTTAATCTATTTGCTATTACCGAAACCTGGCTTCAGGAATCCGACACTGCCTCTCCAGCTGCCCTCTCCCACGATGGCTTCCTCTGGACTCGCTCACCCAGACCCAGTGGACGAAAAGTAATAATGCTCCTTCCAGGTTCTTCCTACACCTCCCTCTCCTTACCTCTGCTCTTTCGAAGTGCTCTGCATTCGTCTTCTCTCTCCATTTTGTCTAAGGGTCGCAATCATTTATCGGCCTCCTGGACCAGTGTCACGATTTCTGGATGACTTCTCAGCGTGGCTACCCTTCTTTCTCTCCTCTGACATACCTGCCATGATCCTAGGTGACTTTAACATTCCAGTCAATGTTACCACCTCAATCACTCTTCAACTTACCCTCCTCTTTTAACCTAACACAAGGGACACAAACCACCACTCACTCCAATGGCAACACTCTCGACCTCGTATTCTCCCAACTCTGCACTCCCTGCAACCTCTCTAATACCCTATTTCCTCTTATTCCCCCTACCTCCCATGCTGCCAACCTGCAAACCATTACCCACTGGAACCTTCGCCACCTCAACCTTTCCCACCTCAACCCTTCCCTTCTTTATTTTTCTACTGACGGCCTTTATGAAAAAATCGCACCCCTGTCCTGCCCAGGCCTGACCACTTCCATCTACAACAACACGCTGTCATCCTCCCTAAACACGCTTGCTCCTCTTTCTACACGCAGAACCAGGCCTCTTATGCTACAACCCTGGCAAACAGACGACACCAGAAGTCTCAAGAGATGCAGCCGTGCTCTTGAGCGAGCGTGGTGAAAAATCGAAATCCCTGCAAGACTTTGGTGAGAACTCTGTGGGCTCTGATGTTTGGTGAGAACTCTGTGGGCTCTGATGTATGGTGAGAACTCTGTGGGCTCTGATGTATGGTGAGAACTCTGTGGGCTCTGATGTATGGTGAGAACTCTGTGGGCTCTGATGTATGGTGAGAACTCTGTGGGCTCTGATGTATGGTGAGAACTCTGTGGGCTCTGATGTATGGTGAGAACTCTGTGGGCTCTGATGTATGGTGAGAACTCTGTGGGCTCTGATGTATGGTGAGAACTCTGTGGGCTCTGATGTATGGTGAGCACTTGGAACCCTGAATGTAAGGCAGGAAGTTGTGGACTTTGATGTAAAGTGGAATTGCATTGTGGAAGGGAGGGTGTGGCGGGAGGACGGTGGCCGGGGTGGGGGGGGCTGTCACCAAAATTCATCTTTTGCCTGTGTAGACAAAAATCCTTGCACCGTATCTAAAGGTTTCTTATTGAGTCGGGCCATTGCTGGGTCTGGAGCTATCGAGGAGTCGAAATATAGGGTGGAGTTTGTTTGAAAGAACCTCGCCCAGAAGGTACAGCGGTGAGCACCTTCAGCCAGGTCCTGTTGTACTGGGTCCAGGCCCCATCAGCTAAACGGGGGAGGGGGGGGGCAGAGCAGCTTTATTGTTTATTTCTGTCTAAAAGAATATATTGATCTTACTAGATCACATCCTCGCTCATATTTGCTCACCAGGGTTTAAATGACATTTACCTGGGCCCGATCACGTCAACATAGGGGCCCAGGCGATTTTTGAATTTTCAGGGAATAGGTAGATAAGGTCAGTGCCGTGGTTCGGGGGGGGGGTGAAGGCAGGGTCAGGTAACAGCAATCGCCCTGCCTTCAGCGGCAGCAGGAAGGAGGGTAGCTAGGGAGGAATTTGGCGATCCTGGCAGGGACCAGATACCATCTCATGAGGACTTTATAGCTGGTTTCCACAGCGACTATGTTTTGTGAGGAAGATTTAGGAGATGACCAGATTGCGGTTACGTCTTCTATCTCAAAGTGAAGTCCAAAATTTCTCTACCATTACATTCAGGGTTCCAAATGCTCCCCTTACATCAGAGTCTGCAGAGTTCCCCCTTACATCACATCAGAGTCCGCAGAGTTCTAACCTGCTGCCTAACTTTGATGCTTCCTTGATGTTTTTGTTGTGTGCCTGTCTGGAGTATCACCATAAGTCCTTCAGACCTTCTCCGCTCCCCAGGACCCTCTTTCCTGTACTCCTCTCTATTTCTTTCTCCCCTTTTTCCCCTCTCTTCTTCTTAATCCTTTTTCTGCTGCCACCTCTTTAATTACTTTTCTAATTCCTGCTTACTGCACGACATAAGATTGTGGACAATGCCGGTCAGTATAGAGCAGTTAATGGCTATGGGGACATGAGTCCGAAGCGCTCTACCAATTATTCTTCCATTGAGGCTCCCTACCAATTACTCTTCCATTGAAGCTCCCTACCAATTCCTCTTTCATTGAAGCTCCCTACCAATTCCTCTTCCATTGAAGCTCCCTACCAATTCCTCTTCCATTGAAGCTCCCTACCAATTCCTCTTCCATTGAAGCTCCCTACCAATTCCTCTTCCATTGAAGCTCCCTACCAATTCCTCTTCCATTGAAGCTCCCTACCAATTCCTCTTCCATTGAAGCTCCCTACCAATTCCTCTTCCATTGAAACTCCCTGCCAATTACTCCTTCATTGAGGCTCCCTACCAATTCCTCTTCCATTGAAGCTCCCTACCAATTCCTCTTCCATTGAAGCTCCCTGCCAATTACTCCTCCATTGAAGCTCCCTACCAATTATTCTTCCATTAAGGCTCCCTACCAATTACTCTTCCATTGAAGCTCCCTACCAATTCCTCTTCCATTGAAGCTCCCTACCAATTCCTCTTCCATTGAAGCTCCCTACCAATTCCTCTTCCATTGAAGCGCCCTACTAATTCCTCTTCCATTGAAGCTCCCTGCCAATTACTCCTCCATTAAAGCTCCCTACCAATTCCTCTTCCATTGAAGCTCCCTACCAATTCCTCTTCCATTGGGGCTCCCTACCAATTCCTCTTCCATTGAAGCTCCTTACCAATTCCTCTTCCAATGAAGCTCCCTACCAATTCCTCTTCCATTGAAGCTCCCTGACAATTACTCCATGATTGAGGCTCCCTACCAATTCCTCTTCCATTGAAGCTCCCTACCAATTCCTCTTCCATTGAAGCTCCCTACCATTTCCTCTTCCATTGAAGCTCCCTACCATTTCCTCTTCCATTGAAGCTCCCTACCAATTCCTCTTCCATTGAAGCTCCCTGCCAATTACTCCTCCATTAAAGCTCCCTACCAATTCCTCTTCCATTGAAGCTCCCTACCAATTCCTCTTCCATTGGGGCTCCCTACCAATTCCTCTTCCATTGAAGCTCCTTACCAATTCCTCTTCCAATGAAGCTCCCTACCAATTCCTCTTCCATTGAAGCTCCCTGACAATTACTCCATGATTGAGGCTCCCTACCAATTCCTCTTCCATTGAAGCTCCCTACCAATTCCTCTTCCATTGAAGCTCCCTACCATTTCCTCTTCCATTGAAGCTCCCTACCATTTCCTCTTCCATTGAAGCTCCCTACCAATTCCTCTTCCATTGAAGCTCCCTACCAATTACTCCTCCATTGAAGCTCCCTACCAATTATTCTTCCATTAAGGCTCCCTACCAATTACTCTTCCATTGAAGCTCCCTACCAATTCCTCTTCCATTGAAGCTCCCTACCAATTACTCTTCCATTGGGGCTCCCTACCAATTCCTCTTCCATTGAAGCTCCCTACCAATTCCTCTTCCATTGAAGCTCCCTACCAATTACTCCTCCATTGAAGCTCCCTACCAATTATTCTTCCATTAAGGCTCCCTACCAATTCCTCTTCCATTGAAGCTCCCTACCAATTCCTCTTCCATTGAAGCTCCCTACCAATACCTCTTCCATTGGGGCTCCCTACCAATTCCTCTTCCATTGAAGCTCCCTACCAATTCCTCTTCCATTGAAGCTCCCTACCAATTACTCTTCAATTAAGGCTCCTTACCAATTACTCTTCCATTGGGGCTCCCTACCAATTCCTCTTCCATTGAAGCTCCCTACCAATTCCTCTTCCAATGAAGCTCCCTACCAATTCCTCTTCCATTGAAGCTCCCTGACAATTACTCCATGATTGAGGCTCCCTACCAATTCCTCTTCCAATGAAGCTCCCTACCAATTCCTCTTCCATTGAAGCTCCCTACCATTTCCTCTTCCATTGAAGCTCCCTACCATTTCCTCTTCCATTGAAGCTCCCTACCAATTCCTCTTCCATTGAAGCTCCCTACCAATTCCTCTTCCATTGAAGCTCCCTACCAATTCCTCTTCCATTGAAGCTCCCTACCAATTCCTCTTCCATTGGGGCTCCCTACCAATTCCTCTTCCATTGGGGCTCCCTACCAATTCCTCTTCCATTGAAGCTCCCTACCAGTTACTCTTCCATTGAAGCTCCCTACCAATTACTCTTCCATTGGGGCTCCCTACCAATTACTCTTCCATTGGGGCTCCCTACCAATTACTCTTCCATTGGGGCTCCCTACCAATTACTCTTCCATTGGGGCTCCCTACCAATTCCTCTTCCATTGAGGCTCCCAACCAAGTACTCTACCATTGAGGCTCCCTGCCAATTACTCTTCCATTGAGGTTTCCTACCAATTACTCTTCCATTGAAGCTCCCTACCAAGTACTCTACCATTGAGGCTCCCTGCCAATTACTCTTCCATTGAGGTTTCCTACCAATTACTCTTCCATTGAAGCTCCCTACCAATTTCTCTTCCATTGAAGCTCCCTACCAAGTACTCTTCCATTGAGGCTCATTACCAATTGCTCTTCCATTGAGGTTTCCTACCAATTACTCTTCCATTGAGGCTTCCTACCAATTACTCTTCCATTGAAGCTCCCTATCAAGTACTCTACCATTGAGGCTCCCTGCCAATTACTCTTCCATTGAGGTTTCCTACCAATTCCTCTTCCATTGGGACTCCCTACCAATTCCTCTTCCATTGAGGCTCCCAACCAAGTACTCTACCATTGAGGCTCCCTGCCAATTACTCTTCCATTGAGGTTTCCTACCAATTACTCTTCCATTGAAGCTCCCTACCAAGTACTCTACCATTGAGGCTCCCTGCCAATTACTCTTCCATTGAGGTTTCCTACCAATTACTCTTCCATTGAAGCTCCCTACCAATTTCTCTTCCATTGAAGCTCCCTACCAAGTACTCTTCCATTGAGGCTCATTACCAATTACTCTTCCATTGAGGTTTCCTACCAATTACTCTTCCATTGAGGCTTCCTACCAATTACTCTTCCATTGAAGCTCCCTATCAAGTACTCTACCATTGAGGCTCCCTGCCAATTACTCTTCCATTGAGGTTTCCTACCAATTCCTCTTCCATTGGGACTCCCTACCAATTCCTCTTCCATTGAGGCTCCCAACCAAGTACTCTACCATTGAGGCTCCCTACCAATTGCTCTCCCATTGAGGCTCCTTACCTATTACTCTTCCATTGAGGCTCATTACCAATTACTCTTCCATTGAGACTCCTTACCAATTGCTCTTCCATTGAGGCTCCTTACCTATTACTCTTCCATTGAGGCTCCTTACCAATTACTCTTCCATTGAGGCTCCTTACCAATTACTCTTCCATTGAGGCTCCTTACCAATTACTCTTCCATTGAGGCTCCTTACCAATTACTCTTCCATTGAGGTTCCCTACCAATTACTCCTCCATTGAGGCTCCCAACTAATTCCTCTACCATTGAGGCTCCCAACCAAGTACTCTACCATTGAGGCTCCCTACCAATTCCTCTTCCATTGAGGTTTCCTACCAATTACTCTTCCATTGAGGCTCCCTACCTATTACTCTTCCATTGAAGCTCCCTGCCAATTCCTCTTCCATTGAAGCTCCCTACCAATTCCTCTTCCATTGAAGCTCCCTACCAATTCCTCTTCCATTGGGGCTCCCTACCAATTCCTCTTCCATTGAAGCTCCCTACCAATTCCTCTTCCATAGAAGCTCCCTACCAATTACTCTTCCATTGGGGCTCCTTACCAATTACTCTTCCATTGGGGCTCCCTACCAATTCCTCTTCCATTGAAGCTCCCTACCAATTCCTCTTCCAATGAAGCTCCCTACCAATTCCTCTTCCATTGAAGCTCCCTGACAATTACTCCATGATTGAGGCTCCCTACCAATTCCTCTTCCAATGTAGCTCCCTACCAATTCCTCTTCCATTGAAGCTCCCTACCATTTCCTCTTCCATTGAAGCTCCCTACCATTTCCTCTTCCATTGAAGCTCCCTACCAATTCCTCTTCTATTGAAGCTCCCTGCCAATTACTCCTCCATTGAAGCTCCCTACCAATTATTCTTCCATTAAGGCTCCCTACCAATACCTCTTCCATTGAAGCTCCCTACCAATTCCTCTTCCATTGAAGCTCCCTACCAATTCCTCTTCCATTGAAGCTCCCTACCAATTACTCTTCCATTGGGGCTCCCTACCAATTACTCTTCCATTGGGGCTCCCTACCAATTCCTCTTCCATTGAGGCTCCCAACCAAGTACTCTACCATTGAGGCTCCCTGCCAATTACTCTTCCATTGAGGTTTCCTACCAATTACTCTTCCATTGAAGCTCCCTACCAAGTACTCTACCATTGAGGCTCCCTCCCAATTACTCTTCCATTGAGGTTTCCTACCAATTACTCTTCCATTGAAGCTCCCTACCAAGTACTCTACCATTGAGGCTCCCTCCCAATTACTCTTCCATTGAGGTTTCCTACCAATTACTCTTCCATTGAAGCTCCCTACCAATTTCTCTTCCATTGAAGCTCCCTACCAAGTACTCTTCCATTGAGATTCATTACCAATTACTCTTCCATTGAGGTTTCCTACCAATTACTCTTCCATTGAGGCTTCCTACCAATTACTCTTCCATTGAAGCGCCCTACCAATTTCTCTTCCATTGAAGCTCCCTACCAAGTACTCTTCCATTGAGATTCATTACCAATTACTCTTCCATTGAGGCTTCCTACCAATTACTCTTCCATTGAGGCTTCCTACCAATTACTCTTCCATTGAAGCTCCCTATCA
Organism: Rana muscosa; assembly: GCA_029206835.1. Taxonomy (NCBI): domain Eukaryota; kingdom Metazoa; phylum Chordata; class Amphibia; order Anura; family Ranidae; genus Rana; species Rana muscosa. The sequence goes on along the minus strand of CM055123.1, from coordinate 415,190,695 downwards.
AGTACTCTACCATTGAGGCTCCCTGCCAATTACTCTTCCATTGAGGTTTCCTACCAATTACTCTTCTATTGAGGCTCCCTACCAATTCCTCTTCCATTGGGACTCCCTACCAATTCCTCTTCCATTGAGGCTCCCAACCAAGTACTCTACCATTGAGGCTCCCTACCAATTGCTCTCCCATTGAGGCTCCTTACCTATTACTCTTCCATTGAGGCTCATTACCAATTACTCTTCCATTGAGACTCCTTACCAATTGCTCTTCCATTGAGACTCCTTACCAATTGCTCTTCCATTGAGGCTCCTTACCTATTACTCTTCCATTGAGGCTCCTTACCAATTACTCTTCCATTGAGGCTCCTTACCAATTACTCTTCCATTGAGGCTCCTTACCAATTACTCTTCCATTGAGGTTCCCTACCAATTACTCCTCCATTGAGGCTCCCAACTAATTCCTCTACCATTGAGGCCCCCAACCAAGTACTCTACCATTGAGGCTCCCTACCAATTGCTCTTCCATTGAGGTTTCCTACCAATTACTCTTCCATTGAGGCTCCCTACCTATTACTCTTCCATTGAGGCTCCTTACCAATTACTCTTCCATTGAGGCTCCCTACCTATTACTCTTCCATTGAAGCTCCCTGCCAATTCCTCTTCCATTGAAGCTCCCTACCAATTCCTCTTCCATTGAAGCTCCCTACAAATTACTCTTCCATTGAGGCTCCCTACCAAATTCTCTACCATTGAGGCTCCCTACCACTTGCTCTTATATTGAGGCTCCCTACCAATTACTTTTCCATTGAGGCTCCCTACCAAATTCTCTTCCACTGAGGCTCCCCACCACTTGCTCTTATATTGAGGCTCCCTACCAATTACTCTTCCATTGAGTCTCTGGCTCATAGTTGTTCCTCATCTAATCTAGACATGTGCAGAACGAAAAAAACAAAACGTTTTTATTCATTAATTAACTAATTTTGTTTAGTTTAAATTAGTTTTTTGGAATTCGTTTAGTTTTGTTTAGTGTATTTGTTTTCCAATTTGGTTAAAATTTTCGAAATTTGATCAAATTTACAGTAATTCATTTCAACTGAATTGAATCTAATTAGACCGAATTCGGAAAATTCTAATCGGCATTCGAATTCAAATAATTGTTTTTTTTTTTTTTTTTTTTTATTCGAATGCGGCTCCTGAATTTTTCACATCTAAGAATTGCAATACGTTTACATTTCATATTTGTTCCCAAATTATAGTCAAATCCAATTCAGATGTCGTTATTTCTAAAGGATTTTATTTCGTTATTTCGGAGGATTCGTTTACATTCGCTACTATTGTGATTTCAGAATTCGGACACATCCGAATTTCAGAACAACTAAAAATTTGTCAGAATTTTGATTTGGAATGAAATGAATTGCACGTGTCTAATCTAATCCTCACGGAGCTATGCAAAGCCGCTAGTGGGTCCCAGTGCTGGAAGAAGATCAACCAGTGCCCAGGGAAAAAGACGCAAAATTAAACCCCCCCTTTTTTTATGTGCGAGCGTATGAGGAGGAGAGAGAGAGAGAGCACAGCCCGCTCCTCCTTCCGGCTCTATCCTCTTCTATCCCTCTTCCAGAGCTGGGCTGACAGAAGTAGTGTCACTCCTTTCCGGCTTCTGGTAGATGGAACTTGCAGTGCCCCCCGTTCCTTCAATACACGCTGCACCCAGGGCAGCTTCCCCTTTTTCCCACCCCTTGTCCCCACCCCTGGTTGGTCCTACCTTTATATTGCTGTTACACCCTTTCTTTGTCTGTTCTTTTTCCTGTTCGTATATTCGGCTCCTGACGACTAGGCTTATAATGTTCATACAGCCACGCCTTCACCTTCTTTTTTTGTTTTCGCCCCCTGCGTGGGCTTTTAAATGTGTACTTTGTGTGATGGGATTTTTCTCTTTTGTTACGCTTGAACTTTTTTTTTTGTTTTATTAATAAAAAATAATTGAACGCGAATAAATCTGGAGCTGACCATAGAGGTGAGGGATTATGGGAGAGTGATATTTATCTTTCTATAACACAGAAATGTACAGTAGTAATAAAGAAATCTACTGGAAATGATACAAGAAGGAGATCTCATAGTATGACCAGAAGATCTTCGAGAATCCAGAATCCCATCACCATCCCCCCACCTCCATCCCTGATCCCTACAAGACACAACATGGAGAAGATTCTAGAAGTCACCAAGAAGATGATGGAGCTGCTGACAGGAGAGGTGAGCAGTGCCGGGAATTCTGGGACATTATCCAGTAACAGACAAGGGATGTGTCTGGAAGGTGACTGTATCATTGTGTGTGTCAGGTTCCTATAAGGTGTCAGGATGTCACTGTCTATTTCTCCATGGAGGAGTGGGAGTATTTAGAAGGACACAAGGATCTCTACAAGGACGTCATGATGGAGAATCAGCCGCCCCTCACATCACCGGGTAAGAGGAGACTTTATTGTAAAGGAGAGAGCAGTACGGAGGCTCCACCTAGATTCCCCCAAGAAACTCTATATTGTACACTGTATACTCTATCTGGTACATTACATACACCTGACCCCTGCATTATATACTCTATATTGTACATTACATACTCCTGACCCCTGCATTATATACTCTGTTGTACATGACATACTCCTGACCCCTGCATTATATACTTTATGTTGTACATTACATACTCCTGACCCCTGCATTATATACTCTATATTGTACATTACATATTCCTGACCCCTGCATTATATACTCTATATTGTACATTACATAATTCTAATACTATATAGTCCTATCTGTTGTATCTTATACATTAAGTTGTACATTACATACTCCTGAATTCTGCTCTCTCCCCTCCACCCACTGCTATATATACACATAATATGTATTCTCTTTTGTTGCACCCATTTTCTACCAGCTGGACATTTTATATCTGATGATGTGATTGGAGCACAGACTTTTACATGGTGATAATAATGGGATAACATCCTCCAACTTTGGAACCTTAACCACTTGGCACCCAGGGGACGTTATATGACGTCCTCGGCTTTGTGGGGGGATATCTGAATGATGGGTGCAGCTACAGGCATCATTCAGATATTGCCGGTTTCAGCCGGCGATTCCCTACACCATAAGAATGATCATAGCGGCTGTTCCGCCGCTTGATCGTTCTTACGGGCAGTGGTAGGGGATGTCCCCCCCGCCGGTGCTCCTCCCGACTCACCTGTGCGATCGGTGAGTCGGAGAACGGATCCGCCGGCCGATCACAGAGATTTCCGGCGGATCAGATGGACGCCGGAGTCCCTATGATCGTCGGGCGAGATGTTATGACGTCACGCCCGGCCTCTGCATTAAAAAAAAAACGGCACCACCTCGGCTGTGAAGCGGTGATCTATTATTTTTTATTTTTTAGGCTGCCTAGCCTAGAGGTGAGATGTGGGGTCTTATTGACCACAGATCTCACTGTAAATAGGTCCTGTCATGCCATATTCCTATTACAAGGGATGTTTACATTCCTTGTAATAGGAATAAAAGTGATCAATATATATATATAGTGTTTGGGGGTTCTATGTAATTTTCTAGCAAAAAAAATTATGATTTTTACATGTAGGAGCGAAGTGTCAGAATTGGCCTGGGCCTGAAGTGGTTAAAACAGAAAGTGATAATGAGGGAGGAGTCAGTAACCCAATGATGGTGGTTTTCAGGATCAGTCCAGTCTTCATCTTGGTTGTTCTCCCCCCCCCCATCCTCACTCTCTGACCTCTGGTGGGGCTCAGCCCCGCTGTTATTCATAACTAAATCATGGACTAAATAAGGAAGTGCAGGACTTCTTGTGTTGGGAAAATGGCAATGAGTGATAGAGGGGGTGGGGACACTCGTCCTATAATCCCCCTCATCATTGTCACTCCTATAAAAATAGGATTTTTATAACAGCTTACCTGTAAAATCCTTTTCTTGGAGTACAACACGGGACACAGAGCGACATAGTCATTACTATGTGGGTTATATAGATACCTTCAGGTGCTGGCACTGGCAACTTCCAAAACCGGAAGTACCCTCCCCTATATAAGACCCTCCCATCCGGGAGCACCTCAGTTTTGTAGCAAAGCAATAAGTGTCCCCAAAGAGGGGTGGGAGCTCTGTGTCCCGTGATGTACTCCAAGAAAAGGATTTTACAGGTAAGCTGTTATAAAAATCCTATTTTCTTTCTCGTACATCACGGGACACAGAGCGGCATAGTCATTACTATGTGGGATGTCCTAAAGCAATGCCCAATGAGGGGGGGGGGGTACACCATACATAAGCTGAGCGCTATCAGACATGAGGATCTTTTGCGGCCTGCAACACACTGCGCCCAAAGGCGACATCCTCCTGACTTCTAACGTCCACCTGGTAGAACCTAGTAAACGTGTGTACTGAAGACCATGTTGCGGCCTTACAGATTTGAGCCAGGGAGGCCTGGTGATGCACTGCCCATGAAGTTCCAACTGCTCTTGTGGAGTGCGCCCTAACTTTGAACGGAGGCGGTCTCCTTTTCAAGCCATAGGCTTGTATTATGACCTGTCGAATCCACTTGGCTAAAGTAGATTTTGACGCTGCCTGACCCTTTCTGGGGCCTTCCGGCAGAATAAACAAAGTATCCGTTCTGCGAATCTGAGCAGTGGCTTTTAGATAAGCTTTAACTGCTCTTACTACATCCAAAGAATGCAATAACTTTTCCTCTACCGAACTAGGTTTGGGGAAAAATGAAGGAAGAACTACATCTTGGTTCAAATGAAACCTCGATACCACCTTAGGAAGAAAGGCTGGATGAGGACGTAACACTACTCTGTCCTTATGGATAACCAGATATGGCTCCCTACAGGACATAGCGGCTAATTCCGACACTCTTTTAGCCGAACAAATGGCTACTAGAAAAATCAATTTCCTGGTGAGAAGAACCAGGGAAATATGCTGTAATGGTTCAAATGGTTGTTTCTGTAGAACCGACAGAACCAGGTTTAAGTCCCATGGACATATGGGAATATTAACCGGAGGGCTAATACGCATCACTCCTTGTATAAAGGCTTTGACTAGTGAATGCGAAGCCAAGGGCCTTTGAAAAAATATTGACAAGGCCGAAATCTGACCCTTGATAGTACTCAAGGCAAGCTTCCTATCTACAGCCCACTGTAGGAAGTCCAGAATCCTACCTATTACGTACTTACGTGGATGCCATTTCTTGGCTTCACACCAGGCGATGTACGCCTTCCAGATTCTATAGTAGATCTGCCTGGATACCGGCTTCCTGGCATTGATCATGGTAGACACCACAGGATTAGAGAGCCCTCTCTTTTTCAGAATGTGGGCTTCAATAGCCAGGCCGTCAAACCTAGGGCTGGTAAGGAAGGGTGGTATATCGGTCCTTGCGAAAGCAGGTCCGGACGATGTGGGAGGGTCCAAGGACTCCCCACAGACATCTTTACAATCTCCGCGTACCATGCTCTTCGGGGCCACGCTGGAGCCACCAGAATCACTGGTTTCTTTTCTACCCTGATTCTGCGGAGTAATCGAGGTAACAATTGTGGCGGTGGGAATGCATATATCAGCTTGAACTGATCCCAAGGGAACACTAGGGCATCCGAGCCGCAAGCTAGGGGATCTCTTGTCCAAGAGACAAACCTGTCCACTTTTGCGTTGAATCTGGATGCTAGCAGATCTACATCCGGTGTTCCCCACCGCTGACATATTGTCCAGAAAACCTCGGGATGAAGGGACCATTCCCCTGGGCATAATTGTTGGCGACTTAGAAAGTCCGCCTTCCAATTCTCCACTCCTGGAATGAATACCGCAGATATGGCTGGGACATATCTTTCTGCCCATTTCAGGATGCAATTTACTTCCCTCTGGGCTGCACGACTCCTGGTGCCACCCTGATGATTGATATATGCCACTGCCGTGGCATTGTCCGATTGAATTCTGACAGGGGACCCTTGGAGTTTGGATGTCCATGCTACTAGGGCATACCGGGCTGCTCGTATCTCTAAGAGATTGATGGGCAGGGCCTTTTCTGCATCCGACCATCTGCCCTGGAGAGACCATTGCTCCAGTACTGCTCCCCAGCCTACAAGGCTGGCATCTGTAGTGACCACCTTCCAAGAAATCGGACTGAAGGATTTCCCTCTTTCCAGATTCTGGGGAACCAACCACCAACGGAGGCTCTTGCGAACGGAAGGGGACAAGGACATTGGTAAGTCTAGGGCCTGAACTTTTTTGTTCCAGGCTGACAGTATGGCCCTTTGCGAATTCCTTGAATGGAATTGACCGTAGGGTACTGCTTCGAATGATGCCACCATTTTTCCCAGCAGCCTCATGCACAGGCGTATGGATGGCTGTCTTTTTGTACCCACTAGGTGGATCAAATCTCTCAAAGACGACCCCTTTTCTTGAGGCAAGAAAATTTTTCTCTGGTCTGAATCCAGCCTTAGCCCCAAGTATTCCAGACTTTTGACTGGTTTTAGGGCTGACTTGTCTCGGTTGATAATCCAACCGTGATATTCCAGATACTTGATTGTCTCGTGAACAACCACTTCTAGTTTTTCCACTGAGTGGTCTATCAGCAACAAGTCGTCTAGATATGCCATTATCGTTACACCTCGTGTTCTTAGATTGGCCAATAATGGGGCCAGAATTTTTGTGAACACTCGTGGTGCTGTGGCCAGACCGAAGGGTAAGGCTCTGAACTGAAAATGGCGCCCATCTACCGCAAAGCGTAGAAATTTTTGGTGGGCTGGAAAGATGGGAATGTGCAAATAAGCATCTTTGATGTCGATCGAGGCTAACCATTCCTCCCCTTGTAGGGCAGTGGCCACCGATCGGATCGACTCCATCCGGAAAGTCCTGATATGTAGGAATTTGTTTAGCCCTTTTAGATTTAATATGGGCCTCACGTCCCCGTTTGGCTTTGGGACTGTAAAGAGGTTTGAGTAAAACCCGAACCCCCATTCTTCCAGGGGAACCTCTATAATTACTGCTTGGAGCAATAATTGTTCTAGTGCCAACAGGAGGGATCCTCTCTTCTGGGGATCCCTTGGCACGTTTGACCTTATAAAGTGGGAAGGAGGGGAGTCTTTTAACTCCAATTTGTATCCCAGACTTACTGCGGAGAGCACCCATCTGTCTCTGATCGTGTCCCGCCAGGTCTCTGTGAACAACTGAAGTCTTCCCCCCACCAGATTGAGTGGGGGCAACCCTTCATGCATTTGACTTTGGGGGAGGTTTTGTACCTCTCCTGCTCCAGGGCTTCTTGTTACCCTGCAATTGTCCCTGATTTTTACCTCCGGGATTTGACCGAGGAGGCCGTCAGAACTGTTTCACAGCCGTAGTCCTAGGGACTGGAGAAGCAGGCCTCTTAAAAGAGGGACCTCTAACTCTGTTTTTAACCGGCAAAAGTGTACTTTTACCGCTGGAAATTTTCTGGATATATTTGTCCAGGTCTTCCCCGAATAAGCGTTCACCATGAAATGGGAAGCTGACCAGCAATTTTTTACAGGGAGCTTCAGCAGACCAGTTTTTGAGCCATAGAAGCCTGCGCATATGTACTACAGACAGCGTAAGGCGGGAGGCCTGATGGATTGAATCCTTTATAGCGTCAACCGCAAAGCATAAGGCTCTTGGTAGATCAGCTAGGGCAAGGGCCTGCTGATCTGGCAAGTCCCTTAAGACCTGTTTCAACTGATCCTTCACTGCTTGGCAGACCCCAATAGCTGCCACTGCTGGTTGTGTCACCAAGCTTGCTGTAGCAAAAGCAGATTTTAATAAGGACTCTAATTTTTTATCTATTGGGTCCTTAAACATTTGGACATTATCCACTAGACATGTCAGTGATTTATTCACACAAGAGATGGCTGCGTCCACTGTACGGACCCTCCATTTTTTGACGAACTTATCCTCCATGGGATAGATCACCTGAAATCTCTTGGGAGGAGTAAATATTTTATCAGGATGCTCTCAATCCTGGTAAATGAGCCCTTCCAGTAAAGGATGGATCGGAAAAGAACAAACAGTCTGGGGAGCTTTTAGCGACCCCAACGAGGAGACAGAAGTGGATGATGGTTCCGCAAGGGGCATTTTAAATGCTGATCGGACCATATTAGTCAGGGACTGAACCCATAATCTTTCAGCATGTGATGCTGAGAATGGCTCTTCCACTGTTGATTCCTCTACAACAGAATCGACCTCATCCTGATCCCCCTCAGGTAGGTCGATCCCTGTATGGGACTGTTGCTCCGCTAACAGGCACTCTGAGGGAGGAGACGGAGATCGAGCGCTTTTTTCCTGTGACAGGGAAGCAGCGATCAATGCTGACAATCTCTCTTCCAGCCCTCCCAGAGCTGAGGAAAAAACCTCCTCTGTTACATACACAGGAGCAGGTGAACTGAGGACAGCCACAGTACCAGGTACTCCTGAGGGTGCTCTACGGTCACTAACCTCTGATTCTTCAGGGGAGATTGGTGCAGCCGAAGCATGCCCAAGATCCTCAGAGCCCGATGGAGACCCCCTATGCTTCCTGGGATTTTTAGTCCCGGAGTTTTTAGACGGCATATTCCTAAGTAGGGATGAGCTTCGTGTTCGAGTCGAACATACGTTCGACTCGAACATCGGCTGGTCGATCGTTCGACGAAGATCGAACGATTTGGGCCGTTCGCGCCAAATTCGAGTGACGCGAACGGCCCACAATGCACTACGCCATCGCAGTGTCATCCAGGCGCTGTGATTGGCCAAGCATGCACTGTGACCCCGCATGCTTGGCCAATCACAGCGCCGGCAGCGAGGAGAGCAATGATTGGCCACAGGCAGGATGCCTGTGGCCAATTATTGCTGAGGGTGTTTAGTACACGCCCCACACTATAAAAGGCCGCCAGCACGGCGGCCTAGTGTAGTGTGTTCCGGAGCAGGGAAAGAGCAGCATAGGCAGGGACAGTGACTTTTATTTCTTTCTTGCTTAACCTGGATTCCTTTAGTTTAGGGAAAGAGAAGGATAGGTAGGGAGAGTGTCAGTGTGTTTTGTGCTTGTGCTATAGTGTGCTTAAAAAAAACATTTTTTCTAGGGACAGAAAACTGTAGGTAGGGAGAGTGTCAGTTTCTTTCACTGTGCAAGTCCTTGTTTCTAGGGACTGGGAAGGACAGTGAGTGAATTCTCCTTGTGCTATAGTGTGCTTAAAAAAAACATTTTTTCTAGGGACAGAAAACTGTAGGTAGGGAGAGTGTCAGTTTCTTTCACTGTGCAAGTCCTTGTTTCTAGGGACTGGGAAGGACAGTGAGTGAATTCTCCTTGTGCTATAGTGTGCTTAAAAAAAACATTTTTTCTAGGGACAGAAAACTGTAGGTAGGGAGAGTGTCAGTTTCTTTCACTGTGCAAGTCCTTGTTTCTAGGGACTGGGAAGGACAGTGAGTGAATTCTCCTTGTGCTATAGTGTGCTTAAAAAAAACATTTTTTCTAGGGACAGAAAACTGTAGGTAGGGAGAGTGTCAGTTTCTTTCACTGTGCAAGTCCTTGTTTCTAGGGACTGGGAAGGACAGTGAGTGAATTCTCCTTGTGCTATAGTGTGCTTAAAAAAAACATTTTTTCTAGGGACAGAAAACTGTAGGTAGGGAGAGTGTCAGTTTCTTTCACTGTGCAAGTCCTTGTTTCTAGGGACTGGGAAGGACAGTGAGTGAATTCTCCTTGTGCTATAGTGTGCTTAAAAAAAACATTTTTTCTAGGGACAGAAAACTGTAGGTAGGGAGAGTGTCAGTTTCTTTCACTGTGCAAGTCCTTGTTTCTAGGGACTGGGAAGGACAGTGAGTGAATTCTCCTTGTGCTATAGTGTGCTTAAAAAAAACATTTTTTCTAGGGACAGAAAACTGTAGGTAGGGAGAGTGTCAGTTTCTTTCACTGTGCAAGTCCTTGTTTCTAGGGACTGGGAAGGACAGTGAGTGAATTCTCCTTGTGCTATAGTGTGCTTAAAAAAAACATTTTTTCTAGGGACAGAAAACTGTAGGTAGGGAGAGTGTCAGTTTCTTTCACTGTGCAAGTCCTTGTTTCTAGGGACTGGGAAGGACAGTGAGTGAATTCTCCTTGTGCTATAGTGTGCTAAAGCATTCCTCATCAACCATCTTTGAAATCCTTGTTTTTTGGACAGTCAGGGATATTGTCGTTGTGCTATTCTGTGCAAAAGCAATCATCCTCAACCATATTTAGAAATCCTTAAGTAAAGGGACAGAGAAGGACACCTGAAGGTAGCCCTTATTGCTTTTTTCCCATCTCCCTGCAGGCCATCTATTAGAATGTCTGGAAGGCAAACAAGGAGAGGCAGACAGTCAGGAGGCAATAAAAGAGGGCAAGCAGGCTCTGTGTCTGGGGGCAACAGTGCTGGTCATGGACGAGGTGCATTGTCATCAGCACATGGCCATGGGACACGCTTGTCCTTCTTTTCGGCAGCTGGACATGTTGAGCCACATCATGCCGAAGACTTGGTAGAGTGGATGACCAAGCCCTCCTCCTCCTCTCTCACCCAGTCTCAGGGTACTGGCAAAGCAGCTGCCAAAGCATCCTCTTCCCTGGTATCAATGTCAGACTCATCAGTCACTCCTTCCCTAGACCCACCATGTCCTCCTCCTGAGGAGTCCCCCGAACTGTTTGAGCACAGTGTTGGGTACATGCTCCAGGAGGATGCCCAGCGTTTCAAAGGGTCTGATGATGAAACCCAGCTACAGGAAGGCAGTAGGGTGAGAGCAGACAGAGGGGATGCTCAAGAAGGACACCAATCTGGCAGTCATGTTCCAGCAGCTGCAGCATACTGCCAGATTGGCTCCAGTGATGAGGAGGGAGGGGATGATGAGGTCACTGACTCCACATGGGTGCCTAATAGGAGAGAGGAGGAGGAGGAGGATGAGGAGGAGGCACATCTCCAACGAGGCAGGATGCCCTTTGGTGGCCAGCGTAAGGGCAGTACACCGACGGAATCACACCGCAGAGCTCCGCCTGTGCAGGGCGCTGCCTCTGCCCGTCATTCAAAAAGTTCCTTGGTGTGGGCCTTTTTTGAGGCTAGTGCATCAGATCGCACAGCTGCTGTTTGCAACATATGTCTCAAGCGTATATCGCGTGGCCAAAACATCAGCCGCTTGGGTACCACATGCCTGACCAGACATATGTTGACCTGCCATGCAGCTCGTTGGCAAGCCTACCTCAAAGACCCACACCAAAGAACAAAGCGGACCTCTCCTTGCACCGCATCAGCTGGGATCTCCAACCCCACTATAACTTCAGTCCTCTCTGAAACATGCACTGAGAGGAATGAAGGTGTAGAATTAGGTGTGTCACAGCCAAGTACTTGCGGCCACTCTGCTAGCAGTACACCGACGTCCGATTCTAGCAGGCAAATTTCCCTGCCCCAGCTGCTGGACCGTCGAAAGAAGTTCACTCCCAGCCATCCACATGCCCAGCGGTTGAATGCTAGCTTGGCTAAATTGCTAGCGCTTCAACAGCTGCCTTTTCAGTTGGTAGACTCGGCCCCCTTCCGTGAGTTTGTGCAATGTGCGGTTCCTCAGTGGCAGGTTCCCAAACGCCACTTTTTCTCACGGAAGGCTATTCCGGCTCTCTACCGGCATGTGGAAGGCAATGTCTTGGCCTCGCTGGACAGGGCGGTCAGCGGTAAGGTGCATATTACCGCTGACTCATGGTCCAGCAGGCATGGACAGGGACGTTACCTTTCTTTCACGGCCCATTGGGTCACTCTTTTGGCAGCTGGGAAGGATGCAGGACAAGGTGCAGTAGTGTTGGAGGTTGTCCCACCGCCACGCCTCCAAAATGCTACTACTTGTTGTGACACACCTCTCTCCTCCACCCCCTCCTCTTCTTCTTCCTCCATGGCCTCTTCCTGTGGTTTGTCCTATGAACCAGCGGTGCTCCGTAGCCGTTCACGGGGCTACGCAAGTACGCAGGCAAAAAGATGCCATGCCGTGCTTGCGCTGGTGTGTTTGGGGGACAGAAGCCACACTGGGGCAGAGGTCCTGTCTGCTCTGCAGGGCCAGGCCGAGAGGTGGTTGACGCCACGCCAGCTTAAGCCAGGAATGGTGGTTTGCAACAATGGCACCAACCTCCTCTCCGCCCTTCGACAGGGACAACTGACCCATGTGCCCTGTGTGGCTCACGTCCTTAACCTGGTGGTGCAGCGTTTCTTGGGCAGGTACCCGGGCTTACAGGATGTCCTGAGGCAGGCCAGGAAAGTCTGTGTGCATTTCCGCAGATCTTATAATGCCAGTGCTCGCCTGGCTGAGCTGCAAAAGGAGTTGAACCTGCCCAAGAACCGCCTTATATGTGACATGCCCACCAGGTGGAACTCAACGTTGGCCATGCTGCAGCGGCTGCACACGCAGCAGAGGGCCATCAATGAGTACCTGTGCGACTACGGCACCAGGACAGGGTCAGGGGAGCTTGGTTTTTTTTCTCCACGCCAGTGGGGCATGATCAGGGATGCATGCACTGTCCTGGCACCATTTGAGGAGGCCACGAGGATGGTGAGCAGTGACAGTGCATGCATCAGTGACACTGTACCTCTTGTCCACCTGTTGGAGCACACGCTGCGTGGAATAATGGACAGGGCACTTGAGGCAGAACAGAGGCAGGAAGAGGAGGACTTCCTTGCCTCTCAAGGCCCCCTTTACCCAGACAGTGTTCCTTCTGTCCCACCCATCGCACAGGAAGAGGAGGAGGAGGAGGAGGAGGATTGTGTCAGCATGGAGGTGGAGGCTGGCACTCAGCATCATCAGCAGCAGTCTTTTAGGGATGATTTACAGTCCCAAGAAACCAGTGGACTTGTACGTGGCTGGGAGGAGGTGACTGCGGATCATGTCGTCCTTAGTGACCCAGAGGACTCCGGAGCGAATGCCTCAGCAAACCTACGCTGCATGGCCTCCCTGATCCTGCAAAGTCTGCGGAAGGATCCTCGTATTCTTCGGATCAAGGAGAGGGACCATTACTGGCTGGCCACTCTCCTTGATCCACGGTACAAGGGTAAGGTTGCGGACCTTATGTTACCGTCGCAGAGGGAGCAGAGGATGAGACAACTCCGGGAGGCCTTGCAGAAAGGTCTGTGCAACGCGTTCCCAGAGACTGGGAGGTTACAAACTCCTGGTCCTGGACAACGAGTTGCTGAGGCTTCGGCCAGTCAAAGAAGGAGCGGTGGGGAAGGTGGCCGTCTGACCGATGCGTTCAGACAATTCTTTAGTCCGCAGCCCCAAAGTATGATCGGTTCCAGCAACCATCGCCAGCGTCTGATAAACATGGTGCAGGAATATCTAGGGGCAAGGTCAGACTTGGACACCTTCCCCACCGAAAATCCTCTGGCTTACTGGGTCTTGAGGATGGATCACTGGCCAGAGCTTGCACAGTATGCAATTGAGCTACTGGCCTGTCCTGCATCCAGCGTTCTTTCGGAACGCACATTCAGTGCTGCTGGAGGATTTGTCACGGATCACAGGGTGCGCCTGTCCACCGACTCGGTTGATCGACTGACTTTCATCAAGATGAACCAGTCTTGGATCACCACCAGCTACCACACACCTGATGCTGATATAACAGACTAATTGATTTTAACATGTCACATCCCTTCAAGACTGATGCTGATGCTGAGTGCCTGTGCTGTTATGTTGACTGGCTATCCTCCTCCTCCGAGTCCTCAATGATACGATTGATGATGATAGCTTGGAAGATCATTTTTGTTTATGGGTGCCGCCACCAGTGGCTAAGGCCCAATTTTTCAGCCCCTGTTTAACAGGGGCGTGTAATTACAATTTTTGAAGCAATACTTTGCAACAGGGCTCATTGCTGTGCTCCAAGTACAGTATGTGTGAGGGGTTGGAGTGTTGTGCCACCAGTGCCTAAGGCCCAATTTTTCAGCCCCTGTTTAACAGGGGCGTGTCATTACAATTTTTGAAGCAATACTTTGCAACAGGGCTCATTGCTGTGCTCCAAGTACAGTATCTGTGAGGGGTTGTAGTGTTGTGCCACCAGTGCCTAAGGCCCAATTTTTCAGCCCCTGTTCAACAGGGGCATGCAATTACAATTCTTGATGTAATAATTCACAGCAGGGCCCATTCCTGCACCCACCAAGAGTAACTCTGAGGGCTTACAGTGTTGTGGCAACACCACCACCACCACGAAAGGCCCAATTTTTCAGCCCCTGTTCAACAGGGGCATGCAATTACAATTCTTGATCTAATAATTCACAGCAGGGCCCATTGCTGCACCCACCAAGAGTAACTGTCAGGGCTTACAGTGTTGTGGCACCAGCACCACCATCAAAGGCCCAATTTTTACTACCACTGTTCAACAATTATATGTAATTACAATTCCTGATATAATAGTTGACAGCAGGGCGTTCCAGCACCAACCAAGAGTAACTGTGAGTGCTTACAGTGTTGTGCCAACACCAACTAAGGGGCCTATTTCTGCAGATTATATACGGCAGGTCCCTACTTTCAAACATCCAACTTACAAACGACTCCTACTTGCAAACGCAAGAAGACAACAGGAAGTGAGAGGAAATCTACCCCTAGGAAGGAAAATTCTCTCCTGTAAGAATTAATATGGGAGAAAGGTGTCTCCTCTGTACTGATGCTTTATCAGCAATCCTTGTTTCAAGAAAAACACCACATTTCAAAAACAGTTGTCATTGGGACGGAAAGTGAGGTGAAATGTTCTGAACAGGGGCACAGACAGCAAAACAAATGTTACAGGGGTGATAACCCTTACCTATGTTTTCCAAAAAGTTTAAAAATAGATTTTTGGGCTGGAGCTACACTTAAACAATGTACCTGTTCAAAATTACAAACACATTCTACATAAGAACAAACATACAGTCCCTGTCTTGTATGCACCGCCTGTATACGGCTGTTCAGAGTATATAGGGCCTTTTTTATTTTGTGTACGGGGTTCCCCTTAATATCCATACAAGACCCAAAGGGGCTGGTAATGGGCTGGGGTAGGGGAGGGGGGGTCATGGGGTAGCTATGCCATTTTTCTTAAAGATTTTCATCCATATTACCAGGACCAGACATTACATTAAAGCCGCAAGCAGTTTTAAATGGCTTTTTTTTCCTTTAGAAGTGTCATTTTGTGCAGGGACAGTTCTAAACACGGGAAACACGTGGCACTTCACAGGCATACTTTAGACACCCCCCAGGTACGATATTTAAAGGAATATTTGACTTTTTTTTTTCACTTTATGCATCATTAAAATGACTGCTCCCGAAAAACGGCCGTTTTTAAAACTTCTTTTTGCATTGATACATGTCCCCTGGTGCAGAACCCGGGTTCCCAAACCCTTTTTAGGACAATAACATGCATAATAGTTGTTATAATTAGCACTTTAGAATTCGAACGTTCGCATCCATTGTATTTAATAGGGTTCTAATGTTCGTACGAACTTTCGGTCCGTTCGCGGGTTCTGGTGCGAACCGAACCCGGGGGTGTTCGGCTCATCACTATTCCTAAGCCCAAAGCTGAGGTATTCCAGCCGAAATACACCACTTACTGACAATAGTCTAGCACAAATGCTGCTATATAAACAGTTGGTGTCTACTAATGTACCTTTCTATGGGGATGCCTGCATCAACCGCTTGCTGTATGCCTTTTTTAAATGTTGCCAGCTCTGTCTCTGCACTCCATAGCCAGCTCACAACACATAATTGTGTTTTTTAACATGCTGGGACGCCCGCACATGCGCAGAAGCGCTGCGGCGCGCACAGAGCGTCATCCCCCAAGCTCCGCCCCCTTTCCCAGCTCACCTCTATATATAGAGGCGCGTGCACGCGCGCGGCCACGTGCGCCTTCGGCGCTCTTTTTTGAAAAGGGAAACTAGGGACAAGAGCTAGGGCCCCTTTTGCCGCAGGCCGGGGGATGGACGAGCATTGCAACATGGCAGAGGAAGCAGTTTCCCACAAAAGAACTCACCATCTGCCTGGACTTGCTCTGATGAAAAGAAACTAGTCCAGATGACAAGAAAACGTTCCACAGCGGCCTCTAGTGGATTAACACAGGTACCGCAGTCTATTTTTTTTTTTTTTTCTTGACCACTATTAAAATTATTACATTTTTTAGTAGTAACAGGCATGCACAGATATTTAGCGGGAATACCGTTAGGTAACAGGCAGAAAGACATATTAGGCTTGGGGGTCCCCTCAATAGAACCAAGTTCCTGAGGGGCCCCCACTTACCTTTTCCCCGCCGCAGGACTCTGTTTGGTCCACAGAAGCCCAAACTTCACCTATCACGGCAGGCATTGTAATTAAACCTTCAGGGACCGGGTTCCCAAGGATTCCACTCCCCTGGACCTGTATAGCACCCTGCACAGAAAACATCTTGGTCGTGGGTATGACCAGAGCTCTGGATCCCAGGGTCCAGCTCTCCTAAGAGAAGCATTACAGGCAAAACCTTGCTCTTCTCTGCAAGGCCCGGGTACCGACCGTTTAGCTATGAAGCTTTTTTGGTCGGATCCGGAATAGCTTACTGAGGCCCAAAAGAACCTGTACGCAAGCTCAGTGAAAAACACATGTTACTTCTTGGCCAACACCTTAGACACTGGCAAAAAACTGAGGTGCTCCCGGATGGGAGGGGCTTATATAGGGGAGGGTACTTCCGGTTTTGGAAGTTGCCAGTGCCAGCACCTGACGGTATCTATATAACCCACATAGTAATGACTATGCCGCTCTGTGTCCCGTGATGTACGAGAAAGAAAGACAGTTCTCATTGTTTCCTCACTCTCTGACTAAGGTCCATGAATAAAGAAATGATCTGGTAGGAGATCAGAGGACCCATTTACTAGTTACATTGAGGATGTAAAACCCCTCCTCGGCAGGGGTCCCTCAAGGGCCATGACAGTCTCCGTCAGCACTCCATCTTCCACCCGACTCAATTGCTGGCAAGGCTCATCTCTTTTTAAGGGCTCACTTAGTCCTCTGCCAGGCCCAACTCCTGGGGATTGGCTA
This sequence comes from Rana muscosa, assembly GCA_029206835.1. Taxonomy (NCBI): domain Eukaryota; kingdom Metazoa; phylum Chordata; class Amphibia; order Anura; family Ranidae; genus Rana; species Rana muscosa. The sequence goes on along the minus strand of CM055123.1, from coordinate 415,173,685 downwards.
AGGGCCCCTAAATATGCAGCACAGCCCTCCTAGCTTCCGCCCTCTAATTTCTAAAACATTTTCCAATATTCTGGAACCAGGGGGAGTCACCAGAGGGCTGCCTGGATGAGTCATCCAGCCCTGAACTTTAATGAACCCTGACCCAGATTCCATGGCTCGGGTTTAGCCCTGAGCCAAAATAGAATTTTCCTACACTGCCACAAGTAGGTGTATCGCTACCAAAAAAATAGGAAAGGAATGATCTGGTAGGAGATCAGAGGAGCCATTTACTAGTTACCTTGAGGGGGGAATTGTAAGATCCTCAGAGACAAAGCTGCCTGATGTGGGCGGAGTCCTGGTTTAGGGGAACCAATCAGCTCATGTCTAGTAATAATCTTTGTATTTCTATTTTAGTAGATGGACGGGAGATGAGGAAAACCTCAGAGGATTGTCTCACTTTGTCTCCAGACTGTAAAGTAGAAGATGAGGACATCACACAGTATAGTCCAGGAGAAAACCCGACTACCTCAAATGTCCATCCGGCACCCCGCAGTGTAGATGGACCATCGTATTCCTCTTATCCTGAGGAACCTCAGACTGTGCGGGACGGTGCCGGACCATCGTATTCCTCTTATCCTGAGGAACCTCAGACTGTGCGGGACGGTGCCGGACCATCGTATTCCTCTTATCCTGAGGAACCTCAGACTGTGCGGGACGGTGCCGGACCATCGTATTCCTCTTATCCTGAGGAACCTCAGACTGTGCGGGACGGTGCCGGACCATCGTATTCCTCTTATCCTGAGGAGCCTCAGACTGTGCGGGACGGTGCCGGACCATCGTATTCCTCTTATCCTGAGGAACCTCAGACTGTGCGGGACGGTGCCGGACCATCGTATTCCTCTTATCCTGAGGAAACTCAGACTGTGCGGGACGGTGCCGGACCATCGTATTCCTCTTATCCTGAGGAACCTCAGACTGTGCGGGACGGTGCCGGACCATCGTATTCCTCTTATCCTGAGGAACCTCAGACTGTGCGGGACGGTGCCGGACCATCGTATTCCTCTTATCCTGAGGAACCTCAGACTGGGCGGGACGGTGCCGGACCATCGTATTCCTCTTATCCTGAGGAACCTCAGACCGTGCGGGACGGTGCCGGACCATCGTATTCCTCTTATCCTGAGGAACCTCAGACTGTGCGGGACGGTGCCGGACCATCGTATTCCTCTTATCCTGAGGAACCTCAGACTGTGCGGGACGGTGCCGGATCATCGTATTCCTCTTATCCTGAGGAACCTCAGACTGTGAGGGATGGTGCCGTCCTTCCAACAGATAAGAGTTTTTCCTGTACTGAGTGTGGGAAGTGTTACAGTTTTAAATCCAGTCTTAATAGGCATAAAAGATCTCACACGGGTGAGAAGCCATATTCCTGCCCTGAGTGCGGGAAATGTTTCTATACTAAATCCAGTCTTAATGAGCATAAAAGAACTCACACAGGTGAGAGACCATATTCCTGCCCAGAGTGCGAGAAGTGTTTCTATACTAAATCCAGTCTTGATGAGCATAAAAGATCTCACACAGGTGAGAAGCCGTATTGCTGTCCTGAGTGTGGGAAATGTTTTTCATGTAGGCCCAGTCTTAAAAATCATCAAAGATTGCACACAGGTGAGAAGCCATATTCCTGTCCTGAGTGTGAGAAATGCTTTGTAAAAAAATCACAGCTTGTCACACATCAGAGATCTCACACAGGGGAAAATCAGTATTTCTGTTCTGAGTGCGGGAAATGTCTTTTAGGTAAATACAGTCTTTACAAACATCAGAGATTGCACACGGGGGAGAAGCTGCATTGCTGTCCTTTGTGCGGGAAAGGTTTTCCAAACAAGTCCAGTCTTTCCTCTCATCAGAGCTGTCACACGGGGGAGAAGCCGTATTCCTGTCTTGAGTGCGGGAAATGTTTTTCACAGAAGCACAATCTATTCAGACATCAGAAATCTCACACAGGTGAGAAGCTGTATTGCTGTCCTGAGTGCGGGAAATGTTTTCTATTTAAGTCCAGTCTTAAAAATCATCTGGGATTGCATACAGGTGAGAAGCCGTATTCCTGTCCTGAGTGTGAGAAATGCTTTCTACAACAATTACAGCTTGTCTTACATCAGAGGTCTCACACGGGGGAGAGGCCGTATTCCTGTCCTGAGTGCGGGAAATGTTTTTCACAAAAGCCCAATCTATCCAGACATCAGAGATCTCACACGGGGGAGAAGCCGTATTCCTGTTCGGAGTGCGGGAAATGTTTTTCAAATAAGTCCAATTTTTCCACACATCAGAGATTACACACTGGGGAGAAGCCGTATTCCTGTTCTGAGTGCGGCAAATGTTTTTCAGATATGTCCAATTTTTCCACACATCAGAGATCTCACACGGGGGAAAAGCCACTTCCCTGTCCTGAGTGAGGGAAATGTTCCTCACTGAAGTCTTCCTGTACATCAGGGGTCCCACACAACCCTCAAGGTGTATTAGTGAGTGTGGGAAATGTCTTGTTTATGAATGTTGCTGGACATGTGGGGAAGAAGCACACCCTGATATACACCTCAGATATACTCCATGGCTGATCTTCATCATGTAAGAAACAGTTCATAAGGAGATCAGAGATCACCAAAGACATGGATGAAGTGTTGTACCGTGTTGGCCATTGATAGCAGGAGAAAAATAAAAATGGAGTCATTACCTCTCATTGGCTGAGTGCATTTTGTGGTATGGAGATTTAGGGGTCTATTATTCTCTTTGCAAGAAGTCTGTTGTCTCAAGTCGTCTTCCAGGACGAAACATGTTAACCCCACCACTTAAAAGGCGGTCCTCTAGGCCTTTTAAAATAAAAATGGAGTCATTACCTCTCATTGGCTGAGAACATTTTGTGGTGTAAACTCTTGCAAGAGGTCTGTTTTCTCAAGTCGTCTTCCAGGACGAAACATGTTAACCCCACCACTTAAAAGGCGGTCCTCTAGCTAGGCCTTTTAAAATAAAAATGGAGTCATTACCTCTCATTGGCTGAGAACATTTTGTGGTGTAAACTCTTGCAAGAGGTCTGTTTTCTCAAGTCGTCTTCCAGGACGAAACATGTTAACCCCACCACTTAAAAGGTGGTCCTCTAGGCCTTTTAAAATAAAAATGGAGTCATTACCTCTCATTGGCTGAGAACATTTTGTGGTGTAAACTCTTGCAAGAGGTCTGTTTTCTCAAGTCGTCTTCCAGGACGAAACACGTTAACCCCACCACTTAAAAGGCAGTCCTCTAGGCCTTTTAAAATAAAAATGGAGTCATTACCTCTCATTGGCTGAGTACATTTTATGTGAAAACTCTTGCAAGAGGTCTGTTGTCTCAAGTCGTCTCCCAGGACGAAACACGTTAACCTGACCACTTAAAAGGCGGTCCTCTAGGCCTTTTAAAATAAAAATGGAGTCATTGCCTCTCATTGGCTGAGTAAATTTTCTGGTGGAAGATTTCACAAACACTTACAGATCTGTTTCTTAAAAAAATTTGGAACGAATGTGACGCGCATTCCCCCAGCCGTGACAAATAATCGCCATGTTTTATATAATACAGCGATTCTTTTTTACAATCATTGGCTCCATCTATTGGCCATAATGTGTTAGTTCACTATTTTTGTGATTTAAGGTTTTTCAGAAACCATTATGGCCGCTAGATGCTGCGGACGATCATAGGAAATGATTGTTTTTATTGAATCGGGGCCAGAATTCGGCACAGCTGGGAAATGATTGTAACATTCTTCTTACCTCCCCCCCCCCCCCCCCCCCATTCAGACAGAAGGAATGTACACGCACTTCCACCCGGGGAACGGCTACGCCACATTTTTTTATGGATGGACCCCCCTAGACCCGCCCTTTTCTGACACTTTTTGTTTACAAGTTAAAATCTGTATTTTTTTTATAGAAAATTACGAATAACCCCCCAAACCTTATATATACAGTATCTCACAAAAGTAAGTACACCCCTCCCATTTTTGTAAATATTTTATTCTATCTTTTCATGTGACAACACTGAAGAAATGACACTTTGCTACAATGTAAAGTAGTGAGTGTACAGCTTGTATAACGGTGTAAATTTGCTTTCCCCTCAAAATAACTCAACACACAGCCATTAATGTCTAAACCGCTGGCAACAAAAGGACACCCCTATGTGAAAATGACCAAACTGAGCCCAAAGTGTGAATATTTTGTGTGGCCACCATTATTTTCCAGCACTGCCTTAACCCTCATGGGCATGGAGTTCACCAGAGCTTCACAAGTTGCCACTGGAGTCCTCTTCTCCTCCCCCATGACGACATCACGGAGCTGGTGGATGTGATGCCGCGTACACATGACCGTTTTTCATGACGAGAAAACTGCCATTTTTTAGATTGGTTGTGAAAACCGGTCATGTGTATGCTCCATAGCAGTTTTCTCGACGAGAAAACTGCCAGCAGAACCTGCTCTATTTTTTCTCGTCGTTTTTCCCGTCGTTCTTTTTCTCATCGCGAAAACCGCTCGTGTGTATGCTTTTCCGAGGGGGAAAAAAAAATGTTCAGAATCAAGTATGAGATGGGAGCGCTCGTTCTGGTAAAACTAGCGTTTGTAATGGAGATATCACATTCGTCACGCTGCAACGGACTGAAAAGCACGAGGCTGAAAAGTGCGAATCGTCTCTCAACAAACTTTACTAACACGAGATCAGCAAAAGCAGCCCAAAGAGTGGCGCCATCCAAATGGAACTTCCCCTTTATAGTGCCGTCGTACGTTTTCTTGTACGTGATGTTTGCCACCGCGGTTTGCTTGAGCGTTTTTTTTTCCTGAACGTGTGTATGCAAGGCAAGCTTGAGAGGAATCACGTCAAGAAAAACTTTGTTTTTTTGCATGACAGGAAAAACGGTCGTGTGTACGCGGCATTAGAGACCTTGCGCTCCTCCACCTTCCGTTTGAGGATGTCCCACAGATGCTCAATAGGGTTTAGGTCTAGAGACATGCTTGGCCAGTCCATCACCTTTACCCTCAGCTTCTTTGGCAAGGCAGTGGTGGTCTTGGAGGTGTGTTTAGGGTCGTTATCATGTTTGAATACTGCCCTGCGGCCCAGTCTCTGAAGGGAGGGGATCATGCTCTGCTTCAGTATGTCACAGTACATGTTGGCATTCATGGTTCCCTCAATGATCTGTAGCTCCCCAGTGCCGGCAGCACTCATGCAGCCCCAGACCATGACACTCCCCCCACCATGCCTGACTGTAGGGAAGACACACTTGTCTTTGTCCTCCTCACCTGGTTGCCGCCACACACACTTGTCACCATCTGACCCAAATAAGTTTATCTTGGTCTCATCAGACCACAGGACATGGTTCCAGTAATCCATGTCCTTAGACTGCTTGTCTTCAGCAAACTGTTTGCGGGCTTTCTTGTGCATCATCTTTAAAAGAGGCTTCCTTCTGGGACGACAGCCATGCAGTCCAATTTGATGCAGTGTGCGGCGTATGGTCTGAGCACTGACAGGCTGACACAGCCCCCCCCCCCCCCCACCCACCCCTTCAACCTCTGCAGCAAAGTTAGGAGCATGAAATTGTCCAATAACTATTCCCGGAAGAGTTGAAGCTATAACAGCTTCAACTCTTCTGGAAAGGCTGTCCACAAGGTTTAGGAGTGTGTCTATGGGAATGTTTGACCATTCTTCCAGAAGCCCATTAGTGAGGTCAGACACTGATGTTGGATAAGAAGGCCTGGCTCGCAGTCTCTTCTCTAATTCATCCCAAAAGATGTTCTATCGCAGGGATATGCAATTAGCGGACCTCCAGCTGTTGACAAACTACAAGTCCCATGAGGCATAGCGAGACTCTGACAGCAGCAAGCATGACACCCAGAGGCAGAGGCATGATGGGACTTGTAGTTTTGCAACAGCTGGAGGTCCGCTAATTGCATATCCCTGTTCTATCGGGTTGAGGTCGGGACTCTGTGCAGGCCAGTCAAGTTCCTCCACCCCAAAAGCGCTCATCCATGTTTTTATGAATCTTGCTTTGTTCACTGGTGCACAGTCATGTTTGAATGGGCAGGGGCCATCCCCAAACTGTTCCCACAAAGTTGGGGGCATGAAACTGTCCAAAATGTCTTGGTATGCTGACGCCTTAAGAGTTTCCTTAAATGGAACCAAGGGGGCCAAGCCCAACCCCTGAAAAAACAACCCTACACCATAAATGGATGAGTGAGTTTGGGGTGGAGGAACTTGACTGGCCGCCACAGAGTCCTGACCTGAACCTGATAGAACACCTTTGGGATGAATTACAGCAGAGACTGCGAGCCAGACCTTTTCTCCTCCAACATCAGTGCCTGACCTCACGAATGTGCTTCTGGAAGAATGGTCAAACATTCCCATAGACACACTCATAAACCTTGTGGACGGCCTTCCTAGAAGAGGTAAAGCTGTTATAGCTGGAAAGGGCTGGCCAACTCAATATTGAACCCTACGGACTAAGACGTCATTATGCGTCCCAATACTTTTGGTTAAAAAGTGTGTATATATATATATATATATATATATATAAAGTTCAAAGGGCGAGGTGCACGTCAGTTACAGGAGTATGTGCAAAAGCAATCAAGCCTTCCCACGGGCTTAAATATTGAAAAATTCAAAAGGGATTGCTGCACAAAAATTTTTTTTAATGCAAATTTGTCAAAGCCCAGGTTCACACTGGTGCGATTTGACATGTCAAATCTGCGAAATTTGCCGCAAGTTGCGGCCAATGGCACCGTCCTAATCGGTACGACGCCGCATCTGCGGCGCTGCACCGATTACAAAAAGTAGTTTCTGTACTACTTTCTGCGATTTCAGCCGCGATTTACATTGACATCTGTGTCAGATGTCTCTGTAATCGAGCTGAAATCGGGACTGACAGGCAGGAGTGAAATCGTGCGAGTTCAGCTGAACTCGCACGGTCTGCGCAGCAAGTTTTTCTATTTTCAAATGCCAATTTTTTATTTTTTTAAATACCCTTTAATTAATTTTAATGCTGTCATGGCCGGAATACATACAATTTTTCATCATTTATGAAACATTTAGCCGAGGAGTCCTCATACCAGGGGAGCGTCCCCCCCCCCTCCCTCCCACCCACCAGAAAAAGGTTGATTGAATAATCCTCTCTAAAGGAGAATTGAGGTTAAAGCCTCGTACTCACGGCGAGAATCCCGTCGTAAAAAAAATAAAAACATTGGTTTTCTCGACGAGATTCTTGTCAAGCTTTCCTTCCATACACACTGTCAATCAAAAATCTCGCTGTTGTAAAGCGCGGTCATGTACAACGCGTACGACGGCAGTATAAAGGGGAAGTTCCATTCTCATGGTGCCACCCCTTTGGGCTGCTTTTGCTGATCTCGTGTTAGTAAAAAGTTTGGTGAGAGACGATTCGCGCTTTTCAGTCTTCGTGCTTTTCAGTCCGTTACAGCGTGACGAATGCGCTATCTCCATTACGAACGCTAGTTTTACCAGAACGAGCGCTCCCGTCTCATACTTGATTCTGAGAATGCGCGTTTTTTTAAGACTCGGAAAAGCCTACACACGGCCGGTTTTCTCGTCGGGAAACAGGCCGACGAGAATCCCGACGAGAAAAACGAGATTCCTGATAAGAAAATAGAGAGCAGGTTCTCTATTTTTCTCGTCGAGATTCCCGGCAGTTTTCTCGACGAGAAACCGTACACACCACCAGGTTTTCTCGGCAAGAAACGACAAGAAAACTGTTGGGAGAGCTTTCTTGCCGAGAAAAACGTTCGTGTGTATGGTTTCTCGTTGAGAAAACTGCCGGGAATCCCGACGAGAAAAATAGAGAACCTGCTCTCCATTTTCTCGTCGGGATTCTCGTTTTTCTCGTCGGGATTCTCGTAAAACCGGTCGTGTGTACGAGGCTTAAGAGACAAACCTGATGTGGAAACAATAGTGCCACTTCACACAAAACCAAATGACAATACTCACCTGGTATTTGTATGTTCTAGATATCAAGGTCTTTGTTAGAAGGAAGGTCAGGGTAAATAACCCCCATTGTTTCTAAGGGTGAGATTGTCCCTTAAGTAAAGCAACCAATGTTGACTCAGCTGTTCCTAGACAATGGCAGAAGACTCCAGTTAATTATACACCAGTCACAAGTTGAAACAGAACCAACAGTATATGTAATATACAGGGTGATTGAAAAGTAAAGCCCCATACACACGGTCGGACTTCCATCGGACTTTTCCGTGGATTTTTGTCCGAACGGAGTTGGTCGGGAACACCCATAGCATACACACCACAGGACTTTTCTGCAAACTTTCCTAAAACTTTTTGCAACATCACGTGGTTTTTCTGCTCTTTACCGCCACCCTTTGGTCAACTTCTGCTATTGTTGGTTGATTTTAACATTATTTGTTTTGTCCATCGGACAAAAGTCCGATGGTTTTCTGTACACACGGTCGGACTTTGCTCCATCGGACTTTTGTTGGGCAAAAGTTTGTCCGTTTGCAGACCCAACTTTTGTCCGATGAAAACAAGAAAAAAAGCAACAAAAGTTTGTCCGATGGAGCGTACACACGGCCGGATTGTTGTTCCAACTTGCTCAAAATTAAGTTTGTTGGCCAAAAGTCCGACCGTGTGTACGGGGCTTAACTCCTTATTTTAACCACTTAAGGACCGAGCCTGTTTTTCAGACTTGGTGTTTACAAGTTAAAAACAATTTTTTTTGCTAGAAAATTACTTAGAACCCCCAAACATTATACATTTTTTTTTCTAACACCCTAGAGGATAAAACGGCGGTCATTGCAATACTTTTTGTCACACCGTATTTGTGCAGCTTTTTTTGGAAAAAAAATCAAATTTTTGAATTAAAAGATAAGACAACAGTAAAGTTAGCCCATTTTTTTTTTCATATTGTGAAAGATAAAGTTACGCGAGTAAATTGATACCCAACATGTCACGCTCCAAAATTGCGCCCACCCGTGGAATGGCGTCAAACTTTTACCCTAAAAAATCTCCCTAGGGGAGGTTTAAAAAATTCTACAGATTGCATGTTTTGAGTTACAGAGGAGGTCTAGGGCTAGAATTATTGCTCTCGCTCTAAACGATCGCGGCGATACCTCACATGTGTGGTTTGAACACCGTTTTCATATGTGGGCGCTACTCTCGTATGCGTTCGCTTCTGCGCGCGAGCTCTGCAGGACGGGGCACGTTTAAAAATATTTTTTTCTTTTTCTTATTTATTTTACCTTTTATTTTTTACACTGTTCTTTAAAAAAAAAAATTGTGTCACTTTTATTCCTATTACAAGGAATGTTTTTTTTCTTATTTATTTTATTTTATTTTTACACTGTTTTTAAAAAAAAATTTGGGTCACTTTTATTCCTATTATAAGGAATGTAAACATCCCTTGTAATAGAAAGAAAGCACAACAGGTCCTCTTAAATATGAGATCTGGGGGTCAAAAAATACCTCACATCTCATATTTAGGCTAAAATGCAATAAAAGAAAAAATAAATAAATATATATATATATATATATATATATATATATATATATAATATGTTAAATTACAATGTCATATGACATCCAGCGGGATAACATCCGCCGCGCGCCCGTGGGGGCGTGCATCGCGGTGATCTCAGTCTGACACACCGATACACCGATGGCACAATTATAGAACTAATAAAATCAGTGATGTCCAGCAATTCCACCCACCAGTGTCATCAGTGCCACTCATCAGTGTCCCTTAGTGCCCACCTATCAGTGCCCATCTGTGCCACCCATAAGTACTAGGCTTGTGCAATTCGTTTCGTAACGAATCGAAATTCGTCCGAATTTAGCAACTTTCGGACATTCGGAAGCATTTGAATTTCCGAACAAAGCAATTACGAATAAAACCGAATCCGAAATAAATTATACCGCAAAATAGCGAATGCCCGAATGTCTTCGGCATAATTCGTTATGAAAAAAAGTTACGAATGTACGAATCCATTGGAAGCACAATAACACTCTGCTCTGCTTCTCCCTCACCGTGCTGAACTCCCTCTCAAAATGGTGTACAGGGGCGGAGGCTATAGCCGCATGTCAAAAACGAAAGTAAAATACGAGATTTCGAATCGTTACAAATAACCGCAATGTATTTAGAAAAGTACGAATCCATTCGAAGCACATTAGGCATAATAGGCAGCGTCGCTGTGAGAGAGACACGGAAAATTACGAATCAACGAACCCAAAAAAAGTTACGAAAGTAGGAGTTGTGTCCAGAATCAACGAAAAACAACGTACTCTACCGAAAGTACGAATTATAAATCAACTAAAAATTCAACGAAAAATGTCGCTTGCGAAAATACGAATTAGTCCGAACACGAAAAATCCCGTCTAGCAAAATTACGAATCAACAGGACCGAAAATAAATGAACCGAAACTAAACTAATTTTTCCGTAGGTACCCAGCCATACTCGGTGATACCCAGCCATACTCGGTGATACTTCATTCATACCCAGCCATACTCGGTGATACCCAGCCATACTCGGTGATACTTCATTCATACCCAGCCATACTCGGTGATACCCAGCCATACTCGGTGATACTTCATTCATACCCAGCCATACTCGGTGATACCCAGCCATACTCGGTGATACCCAGCCATACTCGGTGATACTTCATTCATACCCAGCCATACTCGGTGATACCCAGCCATACTCGGTGATACTTCATTCATACCCAGCCATACTCGGTGATACCCAGCCATACTCGGTGATACCCAGCCATACTCGGTGATACCCAGCCATACTCGGTGATACCTAGCCATACTCGGTGATACCTAGCCATACTCGGTGATACCCAGCCATACTCGGTGATACCCAGCCATACTCGGTGATACTTCATTCATACCCAGCCATACTCGGTGATACCCAGCCATACTCGGTGATACCCAGCCATACTCGGTGATACCCAGCCATACTCAGTGATACTTCATTCATACCCAGCCATACTCGGTGATACCCAGCCATACTCGGTGATACCCAGCCATACTCGGTGATACTTCATTCATACCCAGCCATACTCGGTGATACCCAGCCATACTCGGTGATACCCAGCCATACTTGGTGATACTTCATTCATACCCAGCCATACTCGGTGATACCCAGCCATACTCAGTGATACCCAGCCATACTTGGTGATACTTCATTCATACCCAGCCATACTCGGTGATACTCAGCCATACTCGGTGATACCTAGCCATACTCAGTGATACCCAGCCATACTCAGTGATACCCGGCCATTCTCAGCCTGCCATCCCTCCCTCCATGCTCAGCCTGCCACCCCTCAGTCATGCTCAGCGATCCCTCCATGCTTAGCCATCCATCCCATCCACCTTCAGCCATACTCATGATACTCGGCCATACTCATGATACTCAGCCATACTCAGTATACTCAGCCATACTGGGTGATACTCAGCCATACTCGGTGATACCCAGCCATACTAGTATTTAGTTTAGTATTTTAGTTTAGTATTTAGTATTAGTATTTAGTATATAGTTTAGTAGTTTAGTTTAGTATTCAGTATTAGTATATAGATTAGTATTTTAGTTTAGTATTTAGTATTAGTATATAGTATTTTAGTTTAGTATTTAGTAAATAGTTTAGTATTTTAGTTTAGTATTTAATATTAGTATTAGTATATAGTTTAATACTTTAGTTTAGTATTTAGTATTAGTATTTAGTATATAGTTTAGTATTTTAGTTTAGTATTTAGTATAAAGCCTCGTACACACGGTCGGACTTCCATCGGACTTTTCCGTGGATTTTTGTCCGAACGGAGTTGGCCGGGAACACCCATAGCATACACACCACAGGACTTTTCTGCAAACTTTCCCAAAACTTTTTCCAACATCACGTGGTTTTTCTGCTCTTTACCGCCACCCTTTGGTCAACTTCTGCTATTGTTGGTTGATTTTAACATTATTTGTTTTGTCCATCGGACAAAAGTCCGATGGTTTTCTGTACACACCCTCGGACTTTTGTTGGCCAAAAGTTTGTCCGTTTGCAGACCGAACTTTTGTCCGATGAAAACCAAAAAAGTTTGTCGGATGGAGCGTACACACGGTCTGATTTTTTGGCAAACTTGCTCAAAATGAAGTTTGTTGGCAAAAAGTCCGACCAAGTGTACGGGGCTTTAGTATATAGTATTTTAGTTTAGTATTTAGTATATAGTTTAGTATTTTAGTTTAGTATTTAGTATATAGTATTAGTATTTAGTATATAGTTTAGTATTTTTTGTATTTAGTATTTAGTATATAGTTTAGTATTTTAGTTTAGTATTTTAGTTTAGTATTTAGTATATAGTATTAGTATTTAGTATATAGTTTAGTATTTTTTGTATTTAGTATTTAGTATATAGTTTAGTATTTTAGTTTAGTATTTTAGTTTAGTATTTAGTATTTAGTATATAGTTTAGTATTTAGTATATAGTTTAGTATTTTAGTTTAGTATTTAGTATATAGTTTAGTATTTTAACCACTTAAGGACCGAGCCTCTTTCTGAGATTTGGTGTTTACAAGTTAAAAACTGTTTTGTTTTTTTGCTAGAAAATTACTTGGAACCCCCAAACATTATAAAAATTTTTTTTCGAACAGCCTAGAGAATAAAATGGCGATCGTTGCAATACTTTTCGTCACACTGTATTTGCGCAGCTGTCTTACAAGCGCACTTTTTTAAAAAAAAGAGTTAAAAAAATAAGACAACAGTAAAGTTAGTCCAATTTTTTTTCTATATTGTGAAAGATAATGTTACGCCGAGTAAATTGATACCCAACATGTCATGCTTCAAAGTTGCGCCCGCTCGTGGAATAGTGACAAACTTTGACCCTTAAAAATCTCCATAGGTGACGTTTAAAACAATTCTACATGTTTCATGTTTTGTGTTACAGGGGAGGTCTAGTGCTATAATTATTGCTCTCGCTCTAACGATCGCAGCGATACCTCACATGTGTGGTTTGAACACCATTTTCATATGTGGGTGCTGCTCACGTATGCGTTCGCGTCTGCGCACGAGCTCGGCAGGACGGAGCGCGATTAAATTTTTTACATACTCGGTGATACCCAGCCATACTCGGTGATACCCAGCCATACTCGGTGATACTCAGTCATACTCGGTGATACTCAGTCATACTCGGTGATACCCGGCCATTCTCAGCCTGCCATCCCTCCCTCCATGCTCAGCCTGACATCCCTCCCTCCATGCTCAGCCTGCCACCCCTCAGTCATGCTCAGCCATCCCTCCAAGCTTAGCCATCCATCCCATCCACCCCCAGCCATACTCATGATACTCAGCCATACTCGGTGATACCCAGCCATACTCGGTGATACCCAGCCATTCTCAGCCTGCCATCCCTCCCTCCATGCTCAGCCTGCCACCCCTCAGTCATGCTCAGCGATCCCTCCATGCTTAGCCATCCATCCCATCCACCTTCAGCCATACTCATGATACTCAGCCATACTCATGATACTCAGCCATACTCAGCCATACTCAGTGATACTCGGTGATACCCAGCCATACCCAGCCATACTCGGTGATACCCAGCCATTCTCAGTGATACCCAGCCATTCTCGGTGATACCCAGCCATACTCGGTGATACCCAGCCATACTCGGTGATACCCGGTGATACCCAGCCATACTCGGTGATACCTAGCCATACTCGGTGATACCCAGCCATACTCTGTGATACCCAGCCATACTCGGTGATACTCTGTGATACCCAGCCATTCTCAGTGATACCCAGCCATTCTCAGTGATACCCAGCCATACTCGGTGATACCCAGCCATACTCGGTGATACCCAGCCATACTCGGTGATACCCAGCCATACTCGGTGATACTCAGTCATACTCAGTGATACTCAGTCATACTCAGTGATACTCAGTCATACTCTGTGATACCTGGCCATTCTCAGCCTGCCATCCCTCCCTCCATGCTCAGCCTGACATCCCTCCCTCCATGCTCAGCCTGCCACCCCTCAGTCATGCTCAGCCATCCCTCCATGCTTAGCCATCCATCCCATCCACCCCCAGCCATACTCATGATACTCAGCCATACTCGGTGATACCCAGCCATACTCGGTGATACCCAGCCATTCTCAGCCTGCCATCCCTCCCTCCATGCTCAGCCTGCCACCCCTCAGTCATGCTCAGCGATCCCTCCATGCTTAGCCATCCATCCCATCCACCTTCAGCCATACTCATGATACTCAGCCATACTCAGCCATACTCAGTGATACTCGGTGATACCCAGCCATACCCAGCCATACTCGGTGATACCCAGCCATTCTCAGTGATACCCAGCCATACTCGGTGATACCCAGCCATACTCGGTGATACCCGGTGATACCCAGCCATACTCGGTGATACCTAGCCATACTCGGTGATACCCGGTGATACCCAGCCATACTCGGTGATACCCAGCCATACTCGGTGATACCCAGCCATTCTCAGTGATACCCAGCCATACTCGGTGATACCCAGCCATACTCGGTGATACCCAGCCATACTCGGTGATACCCAGCCATATTAGGTGATACCCAGCCATACTCGGTGATACCCAGCCATTCTCAGCCTGCCATCCCTCCCTCCATGCTCAGCCTGCCACCACTCAGTCATGCTCAGCGATCCCTCCATGCTTAGCCATCCATCCCATCCACCTTCAGCCATACTCATGATACTCAGCCATACTCATGATACTCAGCCATACTCATGATACTCAGCCATACTCATGATACTCAGCCATACTCAGTGATACTCGGTGATACCCAGCCATACTCGGTGATACCCAGCCATACTCAGTGATACCCAGCCATACTCAGTGATACCCAGCCATACTCAGTGATACCCGGTGATACCCAGCCATACTCGGTGATACCCAGCCATACTCGGTGATACCCAGCCATACTCGGTGATACCCAGCCATACCCAGCCATACTCGGTGATACCCAGCCATACTCGGTGATACCCAGCCATACTCGGTGATACCCAGCCATACTCGGTGATACCCAGCCATACTCGGTGATACTCGGTGATACCCAGCCATACTCGGTGATACCCAGCCATACTCGGTGATACCCGGCCATTCTCAGCCTGCCATCCCTCCCTCCATGCTCAGCCTGACATCCCTCCCTCCATGCTCAGCCTGCCATCCCTCCATGCTTAGCCATCCATCCCATCCACCCCCAGCCATACTCATGATACTCAGCCATACTCAGTGATACCCAGCCATACTCGGTGATACCCAGCCATACCCGGCAGTACTCAGCAGTACCCAGCCATACTCAGCCATACTCAGCCTCTGTATGTGGCCAGGCTGTGGAAGTCTCCCACATGTGGTATCACCATACTCAGGAGGAGTAGGCAAATCTATTTTGGGGTGTCATTTTTGGTATGTACATGCTATGTGTTAGAAAAATTGTATGAATAGACAACTTTGTGAAAAAATAAATAAAATAAAAAGTGTTTTCATTTTCTTTCCACATTTTCCAAAAACTTTTAGAAAAAAATAACATGTTCAAAAGACTCATTATGCCTCATAGATTATACGTTGCAGTGTTTTCTTTCCAAAATGGGGTCATTTTGTGGTGTTTCCACGGTCCTGGTGCTCCAGGGCCTTCAAAAGTATAAGAGGTAGTCAGGAAATTAGATGTGTAATTTATGCTCCAGAACGCCTGATGGTGCTCCCTGGATGTTGGGCCTCTCTATGTGGCCACACTGTGTAAAAGTCTCACACATGTGGTATCGCCATACTCGTGAGGAATTGCAGAATGTGTTTTGGGGTGTAATTTGTGGTATGCATATGCTGTGTGTGAGAAATAACCTGATAATATGACAATTTTGTGAAAAAAGAAAAAAAAAATCTTGATTTTGCAAAGAATTGTGGGAAAAAATTACAACTTCAAAAAACTCACCATGCCTCTTTCTAAATACCTTGGAATGTCTTCTTTCCAAAAAGGGGTCATTTGGGGGGTATTTGTACTTTTCAGGCATGTTAGGGTCTCAAGAAATGAGATAGGCCATCAGTACTTCAGGTGTGATCAATTTTCAGATATTGGCACCATAGCTTGTGGACTCTACAACTTTCACAAAGACCAAATAATATTCACCAATTTGGGTTCTTTTTACCAAAGATATGTAGCAATATAAATTTTGGCCAAAATTTATGAAGAAAAATGACTAATTTCCCAAATTTTATAACAGAAACAAAGCATTTTTTTTTTTTTACAGAATTTTCAGTCTTTTTTCTTTTATAGCGCAAAAAATTAAAATAAATAGACGGTGATTAAATACCTCTAAAAGATACTATAAAAAAACTTGCCCCTCCTATTAGTATCACTCTGCACTTCTGGATAAAATGCAAAAATAGAAAAATAGAAACAACAACAGAAAAAATGCAATGTGTGTGTTAAGAGCAGCTGCTAAAAATCAATCATAAAATGCAAACATAGTGATACAAAACTTCAGTCCAAAGTCCAAAATAAAACTGCAGCAGCGCTACGAACAAGTATTAATATGTGCGTCTTCCATATAGTCATAAATATGGGTGGATTAGATAGTGAATGGTGATTCAGGTTATATTTGGTCCAAATGCTAGTTTCAGTGCTCCTTTCACCCAGGTGTGTTCACCGCGTGGGGGGGAAAAAAAAGGTCCCCCTATGGGGATGCACTCACCAGATATCAGATCAAAATAGGCATATATTAACCATCCTCCTCAGGTATTCTGTCTTCTTACCACAATGATAATCATAAGGTACCGCTGGCATATGTGAGGGAAAAGGAACAAACCACATAGGGCAGTACTGTCTGGAAAATTTATTTAAGAAAAGAATCCCCCAAGTACCCCCTTTTACATATGTGCCTACCAAATATACATATACAACAGGCGAAAAAACGTATGTAGTGTGCGCTTCCGCGCTATAAACTTGCCTCTGATGAACACCGGAATGAAGTTCCTTCCACGGCGTCTTCCTGGAGAGCAAGCCTTGGAGCGCAAGCGTCACTTCCAGTTTCCTTGGTGTGTTAGGTCACGCCCTGACGTTTCGTCACTTCCTGACTTCTTCTGAGGGCGTGACCTACCACCATAGGAACCGGAAATTTATGCACAGATCCGTCCGCCCACTGCCCCACGTCGGATGATTCGACCTGCCTACATGCTGTTGCACCTGCGCACTGTAGGTTACGAGTCCGAGTGAGCTGTGGGCGGAAGTCTTCCACCGGACCAACCCGGGTTGTGCTGACCTGATTGGTGCACAGACCCGCTGTGTGGTCCAATGGGCTTCTGTGTCCTCATGTCTTCGGAATTGTGTAAGACATGGTTGGTGTGAACATTTGTTGCAGTCTACATAATGCATTGTGAGCCATTGATCTGCACGAACCACATTGCTGCGGACATGTCATCAATGGTGATTGCAGTATACAAA
The DNA here is from genome assembly GCA_029206835.1 of Rana muscosa. Classification (NCBI taxonomy): domain Eukaryota; kingdom Metazoa; phylum Chordata; class Amphibia; order Anura; family Ranidae; genus Rana; species Rana muscosa. The sequence goes on along the minus strand of CM055123.1, from coordinate 415,156,236 downwards.
AAAAAAAGAAAAAACGTGCATAAAAACATTTTAAAACCACAAAGATGACGGCAATGTGCTTTTTCTTTGTGAAACATAATTGTATGTAAAAACGTTCATATGACAACAGGCCTCCTGTGTGGAGTTTAACGCACTAGTGACACAAACTAAAATTGAATGAACCATATAAAATATATATATATATAAAACCAATAATATATATAAAATTGATAAAAATTATATAAAATAAGAGATGTGTAAAAGAAAATACATATAAAAATTATATAATAGACCTATATTTGTGTATGTTAAAAAGGCTAATGAGCCTATCTATATGGAGCTATGGATGCACTTAGATTTTTAAGCAATAGAAATATTAATATAAATGCAATTTTCTCAGATAGTGAACCCACTACCACGCAGGTGAACTACAATGGGGCCATGTCGATGTTGGGGAACATTTTAGAGAAACAAGTAAGAACATGGTGGGACATTTGTACCCTAGAGCAGTATATAAAAGAAAAAATAATCATCCATAGTCTGAGATGAGAGGTCGTACACCAGGATGGACTGGATGGCCCAGGCTCCATACAGGAATGGTTTGATTTTTTTAAACGGAGTTGGGTTCAAGTTGCAGGAACTCATACTCCAAAGGAAAAAACGAAAGATGACCATCCTGGAGACTAAAATTGACGCACTACAACAGCAATTAGACCCAATCAAAGACACTCAACCCATCATTGATTTTAATACTAGAACCAATAGAAGACTAGAGAAAGTTGATAAAGATACACAAAAAAAGAAAATAAAAAAATACCACAGAGACATGGGTGACTTTAAGGCCAATAGCATTTATGCTTGGCAACAGACTCTCCCCGAGAACATAAACATATTGGAGAAACCACGTCCCACTGAACCCCTGATTAATCAAGCCATCACTACACTAATGGATAGGGTCCGGGGTTTCATTAGTGATGACGAAATTGAATTTGATTCTCCTGCCAACTTCTCCACCCCGATAGTAAGTAAAAAGGGAAAAATAAAAAGGAGGAGGTGGAAAGAACAACCAGGTAAACAATGAACTATATAATAATCGCCCTTACACGCCTTATCAAATACCAACTCAAAACAGGTTTCAACCCTTAGAGCATCAAAATAATGCCCCACCCCCACGTCCTTTTTTTAGGGAGAGGAGGAGGGGGGCAGAGAAGGGGTCGGGGATTCCCACCACGCAGGGGGAAACCTCAATACCCCCCAACACATACAAGGGATCAAGAATGGAGAGAACCGCAGCAACAATACCCCCCAACGCATGCAAGGGACCAAGAATGGAGAGAACCTCAGTCACAAAATCAATGGTCCAGAGAACAAAACCATTACGCATATCAAAAGGGGCACAGAAACAGAGGATGCAGGGCCGGAAGGAAGGTCCAGAAAAAGAAGGAGAAACCATTAACAAATGGAATATTTAACTTAAGTCCAGTAGAGCTGACACACAAAGAGGTAAACATCCTGAATATGGGCCTCAAATGTGGGATGAAACAGCCAGTAAACAAATTTAACGTCTACATAGATGTCCATAAGTACATAAGAAATTTAAATATAAAAAAACACTTTGTGGGATTATGCACACAAAATACAATTACAAATATGAACCCCCAGGGGATTATAAACAGCGGCTTAAAAAATAGGTCACTGTTTAACCCTCTAAATAATCCTAACCACCAGGTAGAGGTCTTCAAAGGTCTAATTATACGAGACCTAAACCAGCTAGTACCCAAAAAGAACACAAATCTAAAAGCACATTCAGGAAGGGATAGAAAAGCCCGGAGCAAAGAAATTGTCATGGATATGCATTAATGTCTGTCTGCCATCTTACCTTCCTCCTCATGTGTTCATCTAGAGACCAGACCTCCTTCACCTGGCTTCCTTTATAATCTCCTCCCAGCCTGACTCCACCCCAGGCCCTATCACTGAACACTATATTAACCTGTGCACTGCAAGCCTGCTTTGCTGATCAACGTGTTTGTTAGGCATTGTGTGTTTGGGTTCCTGCCTGCCGTGTGCTACGTCTGTCTCTCTGTTACGTTATTGGCTTGTCCCCGACCATCCCTGTCTGCTCGTGACCCTTGACCTTCGGCTCGTTCTTCGTTATCCTTGTCTGCTTGTGGCCCCTGACCTTCGGCTTGTTATTCGGTTCTCTCTATCGTGTGCCGCTGCTTCCCCTTATCCTACGGGGCGTGAGCTAGGAAACTCCAGGGGCCGCGACCTGGTCCCAGCCTGCAGCGTAACATCCTCACCACTAGAGGCCCTGGAGAAGACCAGCTGGGTCTTAGACTCCGCGCCCTGGGGAATCTTGGCTCTCGCTTCCGTTGGGATCCCGGTTGTGCTCCTCTGGTCCCGCTTTCCACAACCACCCAGTTTCCTACCCACAGAAGCCAGCCATAGGGTTCACTACCTCGCGGTGCACTCCTGTCCCCCTACGGTGTGCATCTGTCACCTGGCCACAGGTGACCCTGACAGTTTGATCAGCCATGGACCCGGCTGACATCCCGATCCCCGCGGATGATCCATTGCAGGGCATAGTCCACAGACTTGAAACCCAGGAATCGAATCAGACTCAGGTGATGCGATTCCTCCAGGATCTGGCTTCTCGATTCGAGCAGCTTCAGGCCTCCTTGGGAACCCCGAATCCGCAACCTCAAGTACAACCAGCGGTGGTACCTATCGCACCAGTCGCAGCCACACACTCACTAATACTGCCAGCTCCGTTCCGTTTCTCTGGGGACTCCAAGGCCTGCAGAGGGTTTCTTAGCCAATGCACGATTCATTTTGAGCTTCAGCCTCAAAACTTTCTGTCTGATAGGGCAAAGGTAGCCTATATCATTTCCCTCCTCTCCGGTGAAGCTTTAGCCTGGGCAGCCCCTCTGTGGGAACTGAATGATCCAGTGGTTTCTAGCCTGTCTGGCTTCTTGAAACTTTTTCGGAATATCTTTGAAGAACCGGCTCGTGTCTCTTCAGCGGCCAGCGCCCTTCTACGTCTCCGCCAAGAGTCTGCTTCAGTGGGACAGTACGCCCTTAATTTCCGCATACTGTCGGCTGAGTTGAGCTGGAACAATGAGGCCTTAGTCGCAACCTTTTTGCATGGCCTTTCTGATAGAGTGAAGGATGAATTAGCAGGAAGAACCATCCCCACTGATCTGGACGGAGTTATCTCCTTGTGTAACCAGATCGATATTCGCTTTCAGGAAAGGACCCTAGAAAAGCGGCGCCAGCACTCCTTGGTCCTTAGTCAGCCTGAGCTCCCCTCTCCTCGACCCGTGGAGCATCTCCTGCCAGCTGAGGAACCCATGCAGCTGGGCAGGACCAGGCTATCCCCAGAGGAACGTGCTAGGCGCAGAAATCTAGGCCTGTGTCTCTACTGTGGGGGCAAAGGTCATTTTCGTGACACTTGCTCTCTTTGTCCAGAAAAACGTTTGGGTCCACTTCATCTGGAAAGTGGAGTATTGGACCCAGAAATATCACCTTCCCCTTCTCGTCTTCTGCTTTCTGTGTTCCTTCATGTTGGTGCTTCTTCTCATTCGGTCTCAGCATATCTGGATTCCGGAGCCGCTGGTAATTTCATGGACTGGGAAATCGCATCGTCCATGAGACTTACTCTTTTGCCCCTCACCACGCCATTGGTGGTCTTGGCGATTGATGGTACTATTCTCCCAGGGGGACCTATCCGCTTCCAGACCCTCCCTGTTAAGATGTCGGTGGGTACACTCCACCAGGAGTGGATATCCTTCCTTATCTTACCCAAGGCCTCAACGCCTATAATTTTGGGTCTCCCATGGTTACAGCTCCATTCTCCTCATGTGGACTGGACTACTGGACAGATCCTGGCTTGGGGTCCCTCCTGTTCCTCGTCCTGCCTACCCAAGGTTGCCCCCTGTGAATCTGAGCCGGTCATTCATTCCAGGTTGCATAACCATTTACATTCCTCTGTCCCTAACCACCCTTGGACGCACAGCCAGGCTAGCTTGTCTACAAGTCCTGCAGTCGCTACGTCTTGCGATGCGATTCAGGTAGTCGCTACACCTGACTCAGCTATTCACTCTGCCTCTGTACTAGTTATGCCAGTCCAGCCCATGCCCAGTGAGCCTCTCACTTTTTCTTGTTCGGGACATTCTGCTTGTCCTTCAGCTATTCAGCTTGACTCCGGCGACATGTCACCTTCTAACCAACCTGACTTCAGGGTTCCACTGACATCTGCCCAGTCTGATGGTCCTGTGCAAGATGACCAGTTCCCCTTTAAGGGTCTAGGGGACCCTCCTCAGATTCCTGTTGATCGTCTCATGCCCTTGCTTATTCCTAGAGAGCCTTTGGTCCTCAATAGATCTTCTTGTCATCTCCCTACCTCGTTTTCAGTCTCTGAGGATAATCTTAAGTACGAGGTTAGACAAGTTCTGGATTCTCGGCTCTGCAGAGGCATTCTTCAGTACCTTGTGCATTGGAGAGGTTTTGGTCCTGAGGAGGCGTCTTGGATCGCTGCATCTGATGTCGCTGCACCTCATCTGTTGAGAAGGTTTCATCAGAGATTTCCCTTTAAGCCTGGGTCCAGGCGGGGGAGGGCCCATAAGAGGGAGGGTACTGTCATGGATATGCATTAATGTCTGTCTGCCATCTTACCTTCCTCCTCATGTGTTCATCTAGAGACCAGACCTCCTTCACCTGGCTTCCTTTATAATCTCCTCCCAGCCTGACTCCACCCCAGGCCCTATCACTGAACACTATATTAACCTGTGCACTGCAAGCCTGCTTTGCTGATCAACGTGTTTGTTAGGCATTGTGTGTTTGGGTTCCTGCCTGCCGTGTGCTACGTCTGTCTCTCTGTTACGTTATTGGCTTGTCCCCGACCATCCCTGTCTGCTCGTGACCCTTGACCTTCGGCTCGTTCTTCGTTATCCTTGTCTGCTTGTGGCCCCTGACCTTCGGCTTGTTATTCGGTTCTCTCTATCGTGTGCCGCTGCTTCCCCTTATCCTACGGGGCGTGAGCTAGGAAACTCCAGGGGCCGCGACCTGGTCCCAGCCTGCAGCGTAACATCCTCACCACTAGAGGCCCTGGAGAAGACCAGCTGGGTCTTAGACTCCGCGCCCTGGGGAATCTTGGCTCTCGCTTCCGTTGGGATCCCGGTTGTGCTCCTCTGGTCCCGCTTTCCACAACCACCCAGTTTCCTACCCACAGAAGCCAGCCATAGGGTTCACTACCTCGCGGTGCACTCCTGTCCCCCTACGGTGTGCATCTGTCACCTGGCCACAGGTGACCCTGACAGAAATGCAATGCATGGGCGGAGGGCAGACATGACTAGGGAAACAGGGACTTATGAGAAGGATGGTGGGATTGGTGGGTTAAGGCTGAGGAGTAGGATGGTGGGATTGGTGGGTTAATTTGTGTGGGAGGGGGCACAGAGGGTATAAAGGAGGACTCCGCCCCCCCGGGTAACACACGGCGCAAGGAAAGTTTGCAGCATGGCAGAGTTAGAGCAGCTCCTGTCCCAATTGCGGGCTGAGGCTGCAGCGCGAGGCCCAGAGTGGGCCCAAGAACATTTAGGGCCTCTGCTGGTGCGTCCAGCGGTAGAAGAGGCTAATGGGGGGAGGGTGTCAGCGCGAGCTCGGCAGTCGAAACCGCCGGAGCGCTTTTCTCCTGACCTCTCCTCCGGAGCTCGCCGTCAATCAGGGAATCCCCATTCGCGGGCCCCTTCGGGTCCTCCCGCGAAGCGAGCAGCTGTCGCCGGGATGGATGCCGGAAGGAATCCCCAGCAGGGACGGAGCTCCGCGGGCGGCCGGTCCGGGAGTTCCGGAGCGGCCACTAGGCCCGCGCAGCGGCTGGAGTCGGAGCGAGCGGGCCCCGCCCCCAGAGTGATGTCACCGGGGACGGCGCCTCGGCGGGGGAGATCGTGTGTGGCAGTGGCCGGGCCTTCCGCCTCTGCAGCCGGGGACCTTGTGGAAGTGGAGCGGAGGTCTGAGAAGGATGCAGGTGATGGAGGCGACAGGGCTGGACAGAGCCCCCCCGGCCCGGGAAAAGTGACAAAGAAATCTGACAGCGGGTCCAGAGCACGGAAGGGGAGTCGTTGCACAGCGGGACCCTCGGCATCCAGGGATCCTTCCCCTGGAGGGCTTTCATCTGGTGCAGAGGACAGGGTGGAGCGAAGGTCGGAAGGTGAAGTGTCGGATTCGGAGGAGGAACGGGAGCCTCTTGGACGTTCGGTGGCGATGGAGACGGGACGGTCGGCTGGTGGGTCTCTTCCTAGGCAGCCCGGTAAGTTTGTTTTTCCTTTATATTCCCTGGGTCGGTCAGGGGTGTTGGGTGCTGGGGCTGCAGTGGTACCCTAGCGGGGGGTGATGCCGGGATGTCAGTGTGGGGGAGCTCGGCTGGGAGTGGTGACTTGGCAGGCCAGGGTCAGAGGTCGGCAGTGGGGCTGGATACGAGTATGTGGGGATTTTTAGCGGGAATCAAGGAGCTGGTGGGCAGGTTTGAGAATGCGGCAGGTGGGGCGCCAAGCCCGGCAGCGGCATGGGTTCCTCCGGTGGAGGGAGATGGCAGGAGCGGTGTGGCAGGGACAGCGGTGGCGGTGCCACAGCTAGGGGGGACGGACAGTTCTCCGCCAGCGAAGGAAGGGGTCGATACGTCAACGGCAGTGGGGGAGGCTGGCAGGCAGGACCTGGTGAGGTTGGCTGACGCGGCGAAGTGCGAGGTCTATATCTGCTTTGAGGGACCGTTGGGAGCGCACTTAAAGGTGGAAGTACGCGAAAGGATTTGGAAAGGTGAGTACGTGGAGATATTTTTGCTGTTGCCGTTGGAGAAGTTCAACTTAGACAGAGTCAAGCCGGATGACTCCAAGAAGGAAGATGAGGAGAGGCGTAGGTATCGGCTTATCCCAAGGACATTTACAAATTGGATGAAGGCATTTGCTGTTTTGGCAAGTGTGATAGGGGTAAAGAAGCCAGAGTTCTGCTCTGCCCTGTTTTGCTACCAGGATGCTGTAGGGGAGGCATATAGAGTCTACGGGGGCACGGCTTGGTTGAGGTACGATGAACAGTTCCGGCAGAGGATGGCGGTGCGGCCGGAGTTGAGGTGGGATCACAAGGATATCAGTTTGTGGATGCGATTGATGGCTTCAGCGAGGGCCCCGAACCATTTTTTTCCGGGGGGGCGGTGGATCGTCTTCCCCTGGACAACCGGCCGGTAAGGCAAAAGGGGTCTGTTGGCAATTTAATTTGGGTACATGCAAGTTTGGAGGAACGTGCCGTTTCAAACATGAGTGTTCCGGCTGCGGGGGTTCCCACCCCTTGTCCGGATGCTTTAAGCAAGGGAAGAACCGTTCTGGAGAGCTTGCAAATAAGAGGGAGGACGCCGGTGATGGTGGAAAGGATGCGGCCGTTTCTAGGTAGGTATCCTGACAGGGCTCGGTTGTTGGAAGGGGGATTTGCGGAGGGTTTTCGTATCCCGTGCTCTTTGAGGGAGGTTCCCCCAGTGCCGCGCAATTTGCGATCGGCGTTGCAACAAACTGCGGAAGGAAGTTGCGCTGGGTCGCATGTGCGGCCCTTTTCAAGTTCCCCCGTTAGAGGATTTGGTGGTCTCTCCTCTGGGGGTGGTACCAAAAGGGGTACCTTTCTTTTCCCAAAGGGGGGGTCGGTCCATTGAGCCGGATACTTGCACGGTGAGTTATACATCGTTCGATGCAGTGGTAGTTTGGGTCCGTCATTATGGCCAGGGGGCTCTCATGGCAAAATCAGATGTGGAGGCGGCCTTTCGGCTTCTTCCGGTGCATCCCGATAGTTTGGTTATTGGGGTGTCACTGGAACGGGGAGTTTTACGTGGACCGGTACCTGCCTATGGGCTGTTCCATATCGTGTACATTATTCAAGAAGTTTAGCTCCTTTCTTGAATGGGTTGCCAGGGACGTGTCAGGGGTGAATTCGGTCATACATTATCTGGATGACTTCCTCTGCGTGGGCCCGGCTTCATCCAGGAGCTGTGCGATTCTTTTGTCAACGCTGGAGCATATGGCGGATCGTTTCGGTGTCCCGCTGGCGCCAGACAAGACGGAGGGGCCTAGAACGGTCATTACGTTCTTGGGGATAACGCTGGACTCAGACGCCATGGAATGCCGTTTACCGGAAGACAAGCTTGCGGCTCTGAAAGAGGAAATTAAACTGATGTTAGGTTTGCGCAAGGTACAGCTGCGGACTCTGCAGTCATTGTTGGGGAAGCTTAATTTCGCCTGTCACATTTTGCCAATGGGGAGAGCGTTTTGCCGACGGCTGTCGGCAAGTACGGCGGGGGTGCAGTCGCCGCGACATTTTGTTCGTCTGGTACGGTCCCACAGGACTGATCTGCAGGTCTGGCATACATTCTTGGAGTCCTTTAATGGTAGGGCACTATGGATGTCGGGCCCGGTCAGTAACTTTGATATGGATCTGTTCACGGACGCTGTGGGCTCAGCTGGTTTTGGGGCTTTTTTCCAAGGCCGGTGGAGTGCGGGTTCATGGCCACAGTGTTGGATGGAGGCGGGCTTCACAAAGAATATGGTGCTGCTGGAGCTATTTCCGGTGGTTTTGGCAGTAGAATTATGGGGCGAGGCTTTCTGGGATCGGAAGGTCCGTTTCCACATCGACAACATGGGAGTGGTACAGGTGATCAACAGAGCGTCGGCTGCATCACCGCCGGTTGTTCGCCTGCTGCAACAGCTGGTGTTGAGATGCCTGCAGTTGAATATCTTCATATATGCTGTTCACCTTCCTGGGGTGGACAACGTGTTGGCTGACGCTTTATCTCGCTTTCAGTGGGACAGGTTCCGAGAGTTGGCGCCGGAAGCGGAGCAACGAGGGGTACCTTGTCCAGACTGGCTGTGGAAGATTGAGTTGGAGTAGTCTCCGGATGGATCAGAAGGTCGGTGAGTGAGACGACGTGGGCCGCATATGTTGTGGAATTCCAGGCTGCTGTTTACAGAGCACACAGCCTATAATTCCTGTGCTATCTAAGCACACATCAGATTTCATCTTTTTGCAATTATGCTATCTGTAGGCCTAAGTTTGCTAAAGTCCACTCACCGTTCATTCCATCATTCATCCAAGAAAGGCAGCACCACAAAAGCTTATCTTCTTATCAGGCCATTCCAGCAAAGACTGTTCAGCCGACGCCTAATCATAGGCTTTTATTAAACTCAAAAGATCTCAAGACAGGAGGTGATTGGTTGCAGCAACCAGTCACCTCCCCCCATGGGCGGGAACATCACAGGATGTTCCTTCCACATGAGAATGACAATACCTGGACATTCCTTCCAACAGGAGATGTCATACATGAATACAATAACGTAGGGTGGCTAAAGTTACCGTTGATAGGAATTCTTATTCTGCGCTATTCCATAGAATAACGCATATTAAGATTATACTATTATTGAATGGGGGAGGGAGGCTATCTGCAGATGCGCACTACGAACTCCAACCAATGTTGATCAGACACAGCAGAGACAAGAGTACGCATCTGCTCATAACCAATGATGTTGTTGCAGAACGAGCATATCCCCTCCTTAACGATCGTCCATGCTAATGCACAGAGGGCCCCCGTTGGCGGACATATCCGCACCCTGCAAACATCACACTCCAACCTCAAGACGTTTTCCCCGATCAGACGGGATTCAACCAGCCTCAGACTACCCCAATCAGCTCTTTTAGAGCGGGTTGCGGAAGTACTAACACTGGGTGACACTATGACAATACATATTAAATACATCTCCATAAAAATCTCCACAACACATATCATAAAGTTTGGCTGGAATGGGCGGATTTGGGTCGCATGGTGGGAGTGGATATTGAGGGGCCGGAGGTGAGGTTGCTAGTCTTGTACTTTATCTCCAGCTGCATGGAAGCAGGGGTGTCGGTATCCGCGCTGGGTAAAAAGGTTGCTGGGTTGGCTTTTTTGTTTAAATGGCAAGGTTTGCCAGATTTCACTAAAGATTTCTGGGTACGACAAGCGCTCAAAGGTTATAGGCGGGCTAGACCGTTCAAGGACACCAGACGCCCTGTGTCGTTTGGGGTCCTGCTGGGTGTGTTAGCTAAGTTACCGGAGGTTTGCGCCTCTGGGTACGAGGCTGCCTTGTTCCAAGTGGCATTTTCTTTGGCATTTTTTGGGGCATTTAGGATTGGCGAGCTGGTTAGCCCGTCTAAGTAGGTGCACGGGGGGATTTGGGTTACTGAAGTGCGTTGCAAGGAGGATAGTGTATCCGTGTGGTTACGTAGATCAAAAACGGATCAAAAAGGGAAGGGCAAGAGAGTTCAGATTTTTTCATTGCCAGGCTCCCCGCTTTGTCCAGTGTGGGCGGTTCGAGGTTTTCTGGCGGTACGCCCAGATAAGGAGGGTTCCTTTTTGATGCATGCAGACGGGTGTCCGTTGTCCAGATTTCAGTTCATTTCGGTTTTCCGCAAATGTTTGGGGTGCCCAGGCTTAGAGGCGAATGAATTTTCGTCACATTCTTTTAGAATTGGGGCTGCTACGGAAGCGGCTCGAAGTGGGTTGGATACTGAGTCGGTGATGTGCATTGGGAGATGGGAATCAAGGAGATTTCGATCTTACATTCGCCCTCACTTAGTGGTAGGGGTGTGAGGAGAGTGGGGGGTAGGGCTGGAATGGATATAAAAAAAAAAAACGAGGTGTTACGTTGATGGGCTTTGCTGTGGTTACGGTGGATACATGTTTTTTCTCTTTCAGGTATGACGCCGGCGTTGGTCTGGATACTGGGGCACTCTTACGTGTACTGGGGGGGGTAAGAGGGCTGAGGCTAGGCCGGAAGGTCGGCAATTGGGGTTTCCAAGGCAGGAGGCCCGGGTTCGCTGGCTGGGAATTCCGGGAATGTTGTGGAGTAGGACGGTTCCAGAAGTGCATCGTTATGTGCGGCTGGACCACCCACCTGACGTTTTAATTCTGCACGTAGGTGGGAATGATTTAGGTGTTAGATCTATGCTGGATGTGACGAAGGATATCAAATTTGATATTCTTCGTCTTCGAATGGCATTCCCGGACATGGTGATAGTGTGGTCCGACATGGTGGCTCGTACCTCATGGCGGACGGCTAGATCCTTAGAGGGCATCAATAGGGCGCGGAGGAAAGTTAATCGGGATGTGGCCAGGTTCATGGTTAAGAATGGGGGGTTGGTGATACGTCATTTTGAGCTGGAGTTGGAGACATGGCGGTACCTTCGGGGTGATGGGGTACACCTCAATGATGTGGGTATAGACCTATGGGCGTTAGGGTTACAGGATGGTATACAGAGGGCTCTCAGGGTGTGGAGGGGCACCCAATTGTAAAGGTTTTTACATTCGGGTGCTGTGGCGGGTGTCTGGTCTTTGCAGGGGAAGGATGATACCTCGGAAAGAAGGGTTCAGGACCTGTCGTTGGTATGGGTCCTGATGGTGGGCTTACAGTTAACGGAGGTTTAGCTTGAAGCATTGGGATGGTGCACTGCGGTCATGGTTGTCTCTGAGCCAGCATGTCGGCTTGAGGCCTATTAGCGGATTTTGAGAAGTACCGCAGTGCAATAATGTACACAGATGTTAATAGAGGTTCCTGCAGAGATCGACACCAGTAATTTACTGAGGGTCCTTTAGGACAGAGTTTATGGTTACTGTTAAAAAGTTATACAGCGTTTTAATAAATAAGGCTGCTACGGCCTATGTTTTCTCCAACTCCTGGTGTGGTCTAGTTTACTTAGTCATAAGTAAGAAGGTAAATAAGGGGTAGTATAGTAAGTACATCTGTTATACTATAGTCAAGAAAAGCCCGGAGCAAAGAAATGCAATGCATGGGCGGAGGGCGGACATGACTAGGGAAACAGGGACTTATGAGAAGGATGGTGGGATTGGTGGGTTAAGGCTGAGGAGTAGGATGGTGGGATTGGTGGGTTAATTTGTGTGGGAGGGGGCACAGAGGGTATAAAGGAGGACTCCACCCCCCCCGGGTAACACACGGCGCAAGGAAAGTTCCCGCCCACCCTCCCCTAATTTTAGACGGGGTTGGGGCGTTGTCTGTTAATTTTTTTTACAGATACAAGTGGGTCATTGCGGATGTCGTGGCAGTGGCGGGTGTCTGGTCTTTGCAGAGGAAGGATGATACCTCGGAAAGAAGGGTTCAGGACCTGTCGTTGGTATGGGTCCTGATGGTGGGCTTACAGTTAACGGAGGTTTAGCTTGAAGCATTGGGATGGTGCACTGCGGTCATGGTTGTCTCTGAGCCAGCATGTCGGCTTGAGGCCTATTAGCGGATTTTGAGAAGTACCGCAGTGCAATAATGTACACAGATGTTAATAGAGGTTCCTGCAGAGATCGACACCAGTAATTTACTGAGGGTCCTTTAGGACAGAGTTTATGGTTACTGTTAAAAAGTTATACAGCGTTTTAATAAATAAGGCTGCTACGGCCTATATATATTTCTCCAACTCCTGGTGTGGTCTTGTTTACTTAGTCATAAGTAAGAAGGTAAATAAGGGGTAGTATAGTAAGTACATCTGTTATACTATAGTCATGAGGCTTTGGAGAAACGGAAAGAACATTATCATCAGACCAGCCGATAAAGGTGGTGGAGTAGTTATATTATCGAAGGATATGTATCATGCACAAATTACGGAAATGCTAGCAGATGAAACTACCTATAAGTCTCTAGACGGCGACCCAACACAAGCCTTCAGAAACCAGCTAGTGTTATTGGTGGAAATGGGCACGAAATTGGGAGCATTGTCTGACAAAGAGAGACACTACTTAGTACCAGCTAGCAGCAAAATCCTCACGATTTACACACATTTAGTAATGGCGGCGATCAGTGATTTTTTTTTTCGTGACTGCGACATTATGGCGGACACATCGGACACTTTTGACACATTTTTGGGACCATTGTCATTTTTACAGCGATCAGTGCTTTAACAATGCACTGATTACTGTGAAAATGACTAGGTGGCGCTGTAGGGGTTAAGTGTTCCCTGCATTGTGTTTCTAACTGAGGGGGGGGGGGTTGGGCTCTGTGTCACATGACACTGATCTTCGCTCCGTGTACACCAGTGGTTCTCAACTCCTGTCCTCAGGACCCACTAACAGGCCAGATTTTAAGTATTACCTTGGTGAGATGCAGACTAGAATACTGCAATCCCTGAGTAGCAAATTATATCACCTGTGATGCATTTCAGTTATCTTGCAAACCTGGCCTGTTAGTGGGTCCTGAGGACAGGAGTTGAGAACCACTGGTGTACACGGAGCCGAGATCAGTGTCATTGTCACTAGGCAGAGCAGGGAGATGCTTGTTTACACAAGCATCTCCCTGCTCTATACCTCCGTGAGACGATCGCGGGGATCCCTGCGGCGATCGAGTCCGTGGGACCCGCGGTCCGACTCACAGAGAAGGCGGCAGGGACCACACGGCAGGCATTTAAAGGGCCACATACAGGTATGTGATTATGCCTTTCCGTGCCATTCTGCCGACGTATATCTACAGTGCGCGGTCCTTAAGCGGTTAAATAAATGATAATATGACTAAGATTTTTTAACATCTTAAAGTTAAAAAGTGTTAGTCATATTATCATTTATTTAAAAATAAATTGTTGTGTGTGCACTGTGCAGGGCGCCGGACTAATGGGAGCCTATTATGCCCGTCATTTTTTGACAAGCATGTGATTAGAGCCTGAGGCTCTAATTGGTTTGTTTTAAGTTGTCCTCGGGGCGCAGAACCCTCCCGCTTTTAATTCTAGCGAATCACTATTTGCGCCATTGTGTCACTTCTGGTTTTCGACTTGTCGTCCCGGCCAATCAGGAGGCTGAAGATTTGGAACCCGGAAAGAAAACCAGGTTAACACGGAAGCGTCGGAGGGGATCAGGGAAGCCGTGACCGTGGTGAGTGGGGACTTGGAGGGGGTTTTAGCACCAGCCGCCACTGCACACACAGCACAAGGCCGTGTTCACACTACGAGACGTTTCTCAGACTACAGTACATCTGAGCTCCACAAGGTGGTGACCTTCTCACTTCTACTATAGAGACAGGAAATCTCTGAGGAAGACAAAAAGTGATGTCAGGTACAGACAGGAAGTTCCGGGTCAGAGGTGATTTGGGAGGAAGTAGAGAGGAGACATTGTTGGAAGTGTCAGTAGAGGAGGTAATAAGATCTTATTTTCTATTTACACCCAGTAACCCCCCGTCCTGTCCGTCATCTTCCTCCATAGTCACGGTGACGTCTTTTATCTCCAGCAGATGATGATACACACATATATAGTGTGGGAACCTAGATTAACCCCTTCAGGGGCAGAACATTCTCCCGCTTAAGGGGACATTCTAATTTTGGATATGTGCCACCTTAGCAGTCTCTTGTAATGAGGGATGAGATTCGGATTGTACTGAAATACCCTTCCTCTAAAGATTCCGACCCCCTCCCCCACACCTGACTACCTCCACCATGTATCCCGGGTTCCTCTGCCCCTTCTATAGGCCGGTACCTGCATGGCGGCCGGAGTGGAGGGTGATCAGTTCTCTGATCTCCCTTCCGGTGAATGAACCCAGAAGAGACAAGCATTTCATTACTTCCAGGCATCATTCCACGGTCACTGTGGTCAGGGAAGAATCTTAGCCGATCTGTCCTTCATCACCTTCATTGGGGGCCATAGGTGACATTGGGCGTCTAATAGACCTCTGATGTCTCCTTAAAGAGGACCTGTCATTTTTACTATGCTATCACATAGGGGGCTATTGGCTGCACATTGTCACACATGTTCGACTAGGGCCGTTATTCACATTTTTTTTTAACTGATGACCTGTAGGAGCATTTACAGCGTTGTCTTTGCACCATGTTGGGTAGTAAAGAGTCATTGTTTCATTGGGACACGTCATTTTAAGGTTGACATAAATGTGTGTGTGGGAGGGTTACGTTTTTTCTGAGCAAAATGCGGATTTAACCATGTGTGTGAATTTCTTTCTTTTTTTTTTTTTAAAGCCCATGTCCAGGGAAAGGGAAAATGTCCGGGACCTAAATGAGCATTTAACAATTGTGTAACGGGGGCGGCACCACTCCAAGGGTTACATGGCTGTTTCAGTGTAGGGAACCAGGAAAGACACTTACGTTTGCTCCCCAGCTGTCAGCACCCTCCTCTACTCCCCTAAGATCCAGCAGAGGACTGTCCTTCCTCCTGTCCAATGAAGGACTATGGTCTCTGCATAGGTTTGATGACATCAAAGAACCTGTGACTGCCGGAGCATAGGGGAGAAGAGGCTGCGAGCACGAGCCACATAACCCAGAGGAGCTTGTGGGAATGAATGATCGATCAAAGTAAAAGTACTTTTCCAGGTTCCCTACACCTAAATGACCATTTAATCCTTGGAATGGGCATTGTTTGTATTTGACAAACTTGCATAAAAAGAAAGCAGATTTGCTGGATGAGTTATTGTACAAATGTTGTTTATACATTGAACCCTAGGCAACCCAATGCATTTGTTCCAATTCACATTTGAGCAGCCCACCTATTAACCCCTTATATCCCCATCTGAATATTGTACAACCAATACAGTCCAGATAATTCTCCACTATCCGTATACAGAGAAACCTGCATAGATCACATGACCACATCAATGAAGATGGAGTCACATGACTGAGGAGATACTAAACCTCACCCTGGAGATCATCTACCTGCTGACTGGAGAGGTGAGGAGGATTCTGGGAGGTCACATGACATCACTCTTATCTCTATTAATAAAACACAGACCTGACCGGAGAGGTGAGGAGGATTCTGGGAGGTCACATGACATCACTCTTATCTCTATTAATAAAACACAGACCTGACCGGAGAGGTGAGGAGGATTCTGGGAGGTCACATGACATCGCTCTTATCTCTATTAATAATACACAGACCTGACCGGAGAGGTGAGGTGAGGAGGATTCTGGGAGGTCACATGACATCACTTTTATCTCTATTAATAAAACACAGACCTGACCGGAGAGGTGAGGAGGATTCTGGGATTCTAACATGATATTCCTATTGGTTCTCCAATACAGAGATTTCCTCTTGTGAAGTCAGGTGATTATATGACCATCACAGTGCCTCCATGTGACTCCCTAAAACCCGAGAGACACAACATGGAGAAGATTCTAGAAGTCACCAAGAAGATGATGGAGCTGCTGACAGGAGAGGTGAGCGGTGCCGGGAATTCTGGGACATTATCCAGTAACAGACAAGGGATGTGTCTGGATGGTGACTGTATCATTGTGTGTGTCAGGTTCCTATAAGGTGTCAGGATGTCACTGTCTATTTCTCCATGGAGGAGTGGGAGGATTTAGAAGGACACAAGGATCTCTACAAGGACGTCATGATGGACAATCAGCCGCCCCTCACATCACCGGGTAAGAGGAGACTTTATTGTAAAGGAGAGAGCAGTACGGAGGCTCCACCTAGATCCCCTAAGAAACTCAATATTGTACATTATATCCTGACCCCTGCACTATATACTCTATATTGTACATTACATAATTATGATACTATATAGTCCTCTCTGTTGTATCTCATACAATATGTTGTACGTTACATAGTCCTGCCTTCTGCTCTCTCCCCTCTACCCACTGCTATATATACACATAATATGTATTCTCTTTTGTTGCACCCATTTTCTACCAGCTGGACATTTTAAATCTGATGATTTGATTGGAGCACAGACTTTTACGTGTTGATAAAAATGTGATAACATCCTCCAACCTTGGAACCTTAAACATAAAGTGATAATGAGGGAGGAGTCAATAACCCAGTGGTGGTTGTCTTCAGGGATCAGTCTAGTCTTCATCTTGGTTGTTCTCTCCCATCCGCACTCTCTGACCTCTGGTGGGGCTCAGCCCGCTGTTATTCATGACTAAATAATGGATTAAATATGACGGTGCAGGACTCTTTGTGTTGGCAAGATGGCAATGAGTGATAGAGGGGGTGGGGACACTCGTTCTATAATCCCCTCATCACTGTCACGTCTATAAAAGACAGTTCTCGTTGTGTCCTTACTCTCTGACTAAAGGTCCATGAATAGAGAAATTAACTGGTAGGAGATCAGAGGACCCATTTACTAGTTACCTTCAGGGTGTAAAACCCCTCCTCTGCAGGTTTCCCTCAAGGGCCATGACAGTCTCCCTCAGCACTCCATGTTCCACCTAACTCAACTGCTGGCAAGGCTCATCTCTTTTTAAGGGCACACTTAGTCCTCTGCCAGGCCCAACTCCTGGGGATCGACTAAGGGCCCCTAAATATGCAGCACAGCCCTAGCTTTCGCCCTCTAATTTCTAGAACATTCTCCAATATTCTGGAACCAGGGGGAGTCACCAGAGGGCTGCCTGGATGAGTCATCCAGCCCTGAACTTTAATGAACCCTGACCCAGATTCCATGGCTCGGGCTTAGCCCTGAGCCAAAATAGAATTTTCCTACACTGCCACAAGTAGGTGCTACCCAAACAAATAGGAAAGGAATGATCTGGTAGGAGATCAGAGGAGCCATTTACTAGTTACCTTGAGGGGGGAATTGTAAGATCCTCAGAAACAAAGCTGACTGATGTGGGCGGAGTCCTGGTTTAGGGGAACCAATCAGCTCATGTCTAGTAATAATCTTTGTATTTCTATTTTAGTAGATGGATGGGAGATGAGGAAAACCTCAGAGGATTGTCTCACTTTGTCTCCAGACTGTAAAGTAGAAGATGAGGACATCACACAGTATAGTCCAGGAGAAAACCCGACTACCTCAAATGTCCATCCGGCACCACACAGTGTAGATGGACCATCGTATTCCTCTTATCCCGAGGAACCTCAGACTGTGCGGGACGGTGCCGGACCATCGTATTCCTCTTATCCTGAGGAACCTCAGACTGTGCGGGACGGTGCCGGACCATCGTATTCCTCTTATCCTGAGGAACCTCAGACTGTGCGGGACGGTGCCGGACCATCGTATTCCTCTTATCCTGAGGAACCTCAGACTGTGCGGGACGGTGCCGGACCATCGTATTCCTCTTATCCTGAGGAACCTCAGACTGTGCGGGACGGTGCCGGACCATCGTATTCCTCTTATCCTGAGGAACCTCAGACTGTGCGGGACGGTGCCGGACCATCGTATTCCTCTTATCCTGAGGAACCTCAGACTGTGCGGGACGGTGCCGGACCATCGTATTCCTCTTATCCCGAGGAACCTCAGACTGTGCGGGACGGTGCCGGACCATCGTATTCCTCTTATCCCGAGGAACCTCAGACTGTGCGGGACGGTGCCGGACCATCGTATTCCTCTTATCCCGAGGAACCTCAGACTGTGCGGGACGGTGCCGAACCATCATATTCCTCTTATCCTGAGGAACCTCAGACTGTGCGGGACGGTGCCGGACCATCGTATTCCTCTTATCCTGAGGAACCTCAGACTGTGCGGGACGGTGCCGGACCATCGTATTCCTCTTATCCTGAGGAACCTCAGACTGTGCGGGGCGGTGCCGGACCATCGTATTCCTCTTATCCTGAGGAACCTCAGACTGTGAGGGACGGTGCCAGACCATCGTATTCCTCTTATCCTGAGGAACCTCAGACTGTGCGGGACGGTGCCGGACCATCGTATTCCTCTTATCCTGAGGAACCTCAGACTGTGCGGGACGGTGCCGGACCATCGTATTCCTCTTATCCTGAGGAACCTCAGACTGTGAGGGACGGTGCCAGACCATCGTATTCCTCTTATCCTGAGGAACCTCAGACTGTGCGGGACGGTGCCGTCCTTCCAACAGATAACACTTCCCGCATTCAGTACAGGAAAAACTCTTATCGTTTTAAATCCATTCTTAATGTGCATAAAAGATCCCACACAGGTGAGAAGCCATATTCCTGCCCTGAGTGCGGGAAGTGTTTCTCTACTAAATCAGGTCTAAATGAGCATAAAAGATCTCACACAGGTGAGAAGCCATATTCCTGCCCAGAGTGCGGGAAGTGTTACTATAATAAATCAGGTCTTAATGAGCATAAAAGATCTCACACGGGTGAGAAGCCGTATTTCTGTCCTGACTGCGGGAAATGTTTTTCATGTAGGTCCGATCTTAAAAATCACCTGGGATCACACACAGGTGAGAAGCCGCATTCCTGTTCTGAGTGTAAGAAATGCTTTGTAAAAAAATCACAGCTTGTCAAACATCAGAGGTTTCACACAGGGGAAAATCAGTGTTCCTGTCCTGAGTGTGGGAAATGTTTTTTCAGTAAATACAGTCTTTACAAACATCAGAGATTGCACACAGGTGAGAAGCCGTATTGCTGTCCTGAGTGCGGGAAAGGTTTTTCATTTAAGTACAGTCTTCAATATCATCAGGCATTGCACACAGGTGAGAAGCCGTATTCCTGTCCTGAGTGTGGGAAATGTTTTATAAGCAAATCGCAGCTTGTCTCACATCAGAGGTCTCACACAGGGGAGAAGCCGTATTCCTGTCCTGAGTGCAGGGAATGTTTTTCACACAATACCACTCTATCCAGACATCGGAAATCTCACACGGGGGAGAAGTCGTATTCCTGTCCTGAGTGCGGGAAATGTTATACACTCAAATTCCATCTTTCCAGACATGAAAGATCTCACACGAGGGAGAAGCTATTTTCCTGTTCTGTGTGCGGGAAATGCTTTACACAGCAATCAGAACTTGTCGCACATCAGAGGTTTCACACGGGGGAGATGCCGTATTCCTGTCCTGAGTGCGGGAAATGTTTTTCAGACAAGTCCAATTTCAACAAACACCAAAGGTCCCACATGGGGGAGAAGCCGTTTGCCTGTTCTGAGTGCGGAAAATGTTTTTCAGCAAAGTCCAGTCTTTACAGACATCAGAGATCTCACACGGGGGAGATGCCACTTCCCTGTCCTGAGGTAAGGGAAATGTTTCTCACTGAAGTCCTGTCTTCCTGTACATCAGGGGTCCCACACAACCCTTGGAGGTGTATTAGTGCCTTGAGTGCGGGAAATGTCTTGTAAATGAATGTTGCCGGACATGTGGGGAAGAAGCACACCCTGATATACACCTCAGATATACTCCATGGCTGATCTTCATCATGTAAGAAACAGTTGATAGACCTCAACCGTAGCTTGACCTTTTGACAAAGATGTCCTATGGAATGAATGATACAACAGTGCCATCTAGAGGTTAGATTGGTAAATGTTTCTCCCATTGAAACATAGTATTGAGAAAGGGGGCCACACACTTGTGGGGATAATAAAACTTTCCAAATATAAAGGCAACAAAATTAGAAACAGTTGATAAGGAGATCAGAGATCACCAAAGACATGGATGAAGTGTTGTACCGTGTTGGCCATTGTTGCCAGAAGAAAAAAAAAAATATGCGATCGGGGTGACATGAACTTTCAGGCTTATGGGAGACACCCAACCCCCCCCCCCCCCCCGACTAATTTTTCTCCATCTTTTCTTTCCTATCCCTTCCATTTTCTCTCTATTCTTTTCTTCGACTTTCCGTATTTGTCATAATATTCTTATTATCTTGCACTCCACGCTTAGTATCCTGGACCTTTAGGCGCAGTTCTTACCCCGCATGACGGGGTCACTCTACATGGTCATCCATCATCATTTTACGCTCTATTGACTTGCTTTGTCTTCTTCCATTTCTATCTGCTGGCACAACACAACTTCGTAAATCTGACTTTCTTTGGAAAACGGAGGGTATTACGATGAGACTTGGACATGTTATTCGTGCCTGTACACCGATGTGTTCTTTCAATAAAGTTTTTTGAACAAGAAAATTTAAAATTGAGTCATTACTGTTCATTGGTTTAAAAGTTATTATTATTATTATTATTATGATACAGGATTTATATAGCGCCAACAGTTTGCACAGTGCTTTACAAAATAAAGGCAGACAGTACAGTTACAATACAATTTAATACAGGAGGAATAAGAGGGCCCGCCTCCTTAGACCTTACAATCTAAGAGGGAGGGTCAAGTGAAACAAAAGGTAATAACTGTGGGGGAGGAGCTGATGGAGAAAGTAAAAAAACACAGTGTATTATTTAGAGGCAGGATAGACTTCTTTAAAGAAAAGTGTTTTCAGGGATCGTGTAAAGATGGATAGATTAGAAGATAGTTGGACAGATTGGAGTACGGAGTGGATGGGAGAAGTTCAGGAGAAGTCCTGGAGGCAAGCATGGAAGGAGGTGACAAGGGAGCTATAGAGCAGTAGGTCTTGGGAGGACCAAAGAGAGTGGTTTGTTTAATGATTTGAGACCAGGCTAGCGATGTAGCTGGGGGATGAGTTGGGGTTGGCTTTGTAAGTTGTTGTTAGCACTTTTAATTTTATTTGTTGGGTGAGCGGAAGCCAGTGGAGGGATTGGCAGGGATGGGTGGAGGACACTGAATGAGGGCCAGTGGAGGGATTGGCGGAGATGGGTGGAGGACACTGAATGGGGACTAGTGGAGGGATTGGCGGAGATGGGTGGAGGACACTGAATGGGGGCCAGTGGAGGGATTGGCGGAGATGGGTGGAGGACACTGAATGGGGGCCAGTGGAGGGATTGGCGGAGATGGGTGGAGGACACCGAATAGAAGCCAGTGAAGGGATTGGCAGAGAGGGGTGGAGGACACTGAATGGGGGCCAGTGGAGGGATTGGCGGAGATGGGTGGAGGACACTGAATATAAGCCAGTGGAGGGACTGGCGGAGATAGGTGGAGGACACTGAATAGAAGCCGGTGGAGGGATTGGCAGTGAGGGGTGGAGGACACTGAATGGGGGCCAGTGGAGGGATTGGCGGAGATGGGTGGAGGACACCACATAGAAGCCAGTGGAGGGATTGGCAGAGAGGGGTGGAGGACACTGAATAGAGGCCAGTGGAGGGATTGGCGGAGATGGGTGGAGGACACAGAATAGAAGCCAGTGGAGGGATTGGCAGAGAGGGGTGGAGGACACTGACTGGAGGCCAGTGGAAGGATTGTCAGAGAGAGGTGGAGGACACTGAATAGAAGCCAGTGGAGGGATTGGCAGAGAGGGGTGGAGGACACTAAATGGAAGCCAGTGGAAGGATTGGCAGAGAGCGGTGGGGGACACTGACTGGAGGCCAGTGGAAGGATTGTCAGAGAGAGGTGGAGGACACTGACTGGAGGCCAGTGGAAGGATTGTCAGAGAGAGGTGGAGGACACTGAATAGAAGCTAGTGGAGGGATTGTCAGAGAGCGGTGAAGGACACTGAATAGAAGCCAGTGGAGGGATTGGCAGAGAGCGGTGAAGGGTACTAAATGGAGGCCAGTGGAGGGATTGACAGAGAGGAGTAGCAGACACTGCTAAAAGATTGGTAAGATGGATGAGTCTGGCAGCAGCATTCATGATGGACTGAAGGAAGGATAGCCCAGTAGAGGGATTGACAGAGAGGGGTGGAGGACACTGAATGGAGGCCAGTGGATGGATTGTCAGAGAGGGGTGGAGGACACTGAATTGAAGCCAGTGAGGGGATTGGCAGAGGGGAGTGGAAGACACTGAGCCATTGGTAAGATGGATGAGTCTGGCAGCAGCATTCATGATGGACTGAAGGAAGGATAGCCCAGTAGAGGGATTGACAGAGAGGGGTGGAGGACACTGAATGGAGGCAGTGGAGGGATTGTCAGAGAGGGGTGGAGGACACTGAATTGAAGCCAGTGAGAGGATTGGCAGAGGGGAGTGGAAGACACTGAGCCATTGGTAAGATGGATGAGGCTGGCAGCAGCATTCATGATGGACTGAAGGAAGGGTAGCCTATGGAAAGGTAAGCCAATGAGGAGGGAGTTGCAGTGGTCTAGTCGAGAGATAACCAGGGAGTGAATTAGAAGCTTAGTGGTGTCAATGGTTAAAAAGGGGCGTATCTTGGAGATGTTGGAGGTTGAGGCGGCATGATTTGGACAGGGATTGGATGTGGGCCTGAAAGGACAGTTCAGAGTCCAGGATTACACCTAGCACCCTGACATGTGGGGATGGGTTGATAGTTGTGCTATTGATCTTGACAGAGAAGTCAGGGGAAGAGATACGTGGAGGAGGAAATAGTATGAGTTGAGTTTAAGGAAGTGGTGTGACATCCAGTCAGATATATCTGTTAGTAAACCAGTGATACGTGAGAAAACTGACCCAGGGAGGAGGTGTAGATCGAGAAAAGGAGAGGTGCATGGACAGAACCTTGGGGGATCCCAACGGTAAGAGGAGTAGGAGAGGGGGTAGTAGAGTTGTAAGTGACACGGAAGGTGCGGTGAGATAGGCAAGATTCGAACCAACAAAGAGCGCAGCCATGGAGACCAAGGAGATAGAGTTTTTTGAGGAGGAGGGGGTGGTCAGCTGTATCAAAGGGAGTGGAGAGGTCCAAGAGTAAGAGTACGGAATAGTGACCATCTGTTTTAGCAGTTAGTAAGTAATTTGTAAGTTTTAGGAGAGCAGTTTATTTGGAGTGTTGCGGTCGAAATCCAGACTGAAGGGGATGAAGAAGGTTATTCTTGAGGAGGTGGCAGCTCAGCTGGTTGCAGATTAGATGTCTAAGGAGTTTGGAGGAAAAAGGGAGCAAGGAGATGGGGTGTAGGTTGTTAGGATTGGTGGGGTCCAATGAGGCCTTTTTGAATATGGGGGTGAGTAGTGCATGTTTTAAGAGGGTTGGGGTTGAAGGTGCCAGTAGAGAGGGAGAGATTGAAATATTGGGCGTGGCTTAAAGGGGCGTGACTCAAAGGGGATGTGAGATGAATGAGGGATGGCGGGAGAAACAAAGGGAAAAAGAGAGAGAGAAGAGGGAGGAAAGAAAGATTGATGGAGGGACAGCAGGCCCAGATCCTACACCACAATACGAATGTCAGGTGTCCCTAGTAGAGTCCCTCCTTACATCAGGTGTCTCCAGTAGAGTCCCTCCTTACATTACGTGTCCCAATCAGAGTCCCTCCTTACATCAGGTGTCCCCAGTAGAGTCCCTCCTTACATCAGGTGTCCCCAGTAGAGTCCCTCCTTACATCAGGTGTCCCCAGTAGAGTCCCTCCTTACATCAGGTGCCCCCAGCAGAGTCCCTCCTTACATCAGGTGTCCCTAGCGGAGTCCCTCCTTACATCAGGTGTCCCTAGCAGAGTCTCTCCTTACATCAGGTGTCCCAAGCAGAGTCTCTCCTTACGTTGGGTGTCCCCAGCGGAGTCCCTCCTTACATCGGGTGTCCCAAGTAGAGTCTCTCCTTACATCAGGTGTCCCCAGTAGCGTCCCTCCTTACATCAGGTGTCCCCCAGCGGAGTCCCTCCTTACATAAGGTGTCCCAAGCAGAGTCTCTCCTTACATCAGGTGTCCCCAGCGGAGTCCCTCCTTACATCAGGTGTCCCCAGCGGAGTCTCTCCTTACATCAGGTGTCCCAAGTAGTGTCCCTCCTTACATCTGGTGTCCCCCAGCGGAGTCCCTCCTTACATCAGGTGTCCCAAGCAGAGTCACTCCTTACATTAGGTGTCCCCAGCAGAGTCCCTCCTTACATCAGGTGTCCCCAGCAGAGTCTCTCCTTACATCAGGTGTCCTTAGCAGAGTCACTCCTTACATCAGGTGTCCCCAGCAGAGTCTCTCCTTACATCAGGTGTCCCCAGCAGAGTCCCTCCATACATCAGGTGTCCCCAGCAGAGTCTCTCCCTACATCAGGTGTCCCCAGCGGAGTCTCTCCTTACATCAGGTGTCCCCAGCGGAGTCCCTCCATACATCAGGTGTCCCCAGTAGAGTTCCCCCTTACATCAGGTGTAACAAGTAACAGGCCAAGGTAATCAAGATAGAGGCGGAGCCAACCAGAAAGCTACAATAGAAATTGAGCTGCGGTGTCGCAGCTCAATTTCTATTGTCAGCCATCTGGCCGGCTCTGCCTCTTGTTTTTTCTTGGTGTTACTTCTTTTGATCTTCTGTAAAAGGGCGGCCGGCGGAGACATTGTCTCCGCCGGCCGCGGACCTCTAGCGGCGGCGGCGAAAAATCAGGGAAAAAAAAAGGATTTCCCGGGACATTTCCTGAGAAACGCTAAAATTTGGAAAAAGGTCCAAATCCCGGGAATGTCCCAGGAAATTCAGGACAGTTGGCAAGTATGCATCTATAAGGATATACAGTACATACACACACAGCAGAAGGTCGATGTTCACACTACGAGAGGTTTCTCGGGGCTGCAGTTCCTTTAAACTTCACAAGGTGACGATCTTCTCACTTTTACCCAGACAGGAAGTCTCTTTGGAAGACAGGATGTGATGTCAGATACAGACAGGAAGTGATGCTTGGTACAGACAGGAAGTTCCGGGTGAGAGGTGAGTCGGGTGGAAATACAGAGCAGACATTGCTGGAAGTGGCAGCAGTGGAGGTAATAAGGTCTTATTTTCTATTTACACCCAGTAACCCCGTCATGTCCGTCCTCTTCCTCCATAGTCACTGTGATGTCTTTTATCTCCAGCAGATGATGATACACACATATATAGCACTACCCCCGTAGGAGCTGCTGGTTTAATTTTGAGTCTGCCGTTACCTGACTGTTCACCGTATCCGCCATAGGGGTCCCATTGGAGAGTTGTTCACAGATGTCTGCACTAAACTCTTAGTCTCTTTTTCTAATGCTTTATTAACAAACGTCAGATGGAGGGTTAGGGGGAGATTCAGGCACCTTGTTTTGCGGATCACGGGTACTTCTTTGATCCAGAGGACAAACAGCTTCCACAACTGGATCTAGCAACCACCGGATAGGCTTCTCTCACTGACCTAGCAGCCGGTGCGGTGCTAGAGCTGCCACCTCATCCCTTTAAACCCGAACACATATGAATTACAAAGGTTCTGTGGCTGATTAATGTGGTAAATAAACTCACTTGGTGCTGTTCGGGTTTAAAGGGATGAGGTGGCATTAATAGGGTGACTACATTTCCAAACTGCCATTCAGGGACACACCCCCCCCTCTAACCTTCCCCAAAAAAAGATGCAGGGGGGGGGGGAATGTAGTCTCGTGGTTGATGGGGAATTTGGCGGCGGGTTATTTGTCAGGTGAATGTGCCACTTGCCATCAGATGCAGTGCCACTTGCCACCCATAGCCTGCCACCAGATGCAGTGCTGCTGTCACTTTCTTTGCACAAGCCACGTGTGTAGAAGGAAAGGAGTGGTGTCACTATCTGGAGACTAAAGATCACACCAGTCCCTGCTGCTTGCCGCTGGGTGCTGGAGAAGGAGGAGGTGCCGAGGTGGGTGGGGACAGCAGTGCTGCACTAGGCGCAGGCCTCGCTCCCGGTCTCAGTATCTGAGAGTAAATTGTCATCAGTTGCAAGATGCCAGGCAGTGCTGGCCCCAGCAACCAGTTCTGGAAATGTAGTTATTAGTTAGTAAGGGGTGGCTGTGTCCTCTATTTCATTCCGGGACATTGTATTGTCCCGGAATGAATGTGCACGGGACCCGGGACAGACATGTCAATTGCGGGACAGTCCCGGGCAATCCGGGACACGTGGGCACCCTAGGTGGCAACTTAATGCGGTGCTTGGTCATAGTCTCTGCCACAGACTTGTTGAATACACTTGAATCGTTGTACAATCCTCTGCCACAGGACTGTATAACCAAGAACTTTTGCAAAGTCAGAATACAATCTCACAGTACCAGTATCTTTTAGCCATCCGGCGATACTGTGAGGTAGATGGGCTGGGATGTGTCCTCCAATTGAGTCTCCAATTGCTCGGCTTCTCCCCGCAGGCAAGACAGCTCAGGACCACCCCTGGACCAGTAGGCCCCAGAAACTCCTGGGCCTACTTTCAGCAACATGGCCTCGGGCCTGCAGGCCCCCGAGGCAGAAGAACTGCTACGGCACACCTTAGGCCAGGAGGGCCATCAAGTCAGAGAGACCGCAAAAACAGTGTCTGTCCCTTAAGTACTCTCTCCCTGAATGCACAGCGGGGGAACCACTCCCCCTGCGCTATTTCTGGGTAAATAGAGCTTTCTTTTGGTGGTATTTGATCACATCTGCGGTTTTAATTTTTTGAGCTATAAACAAAAATAGAGCGAAAATTTTAAAAAAAATGCAATTTTTTTTACTTTATGCTATAATAAATATCCCCAAAAAATATCTAAAAAAGCATATTTTTTCCTAAGTTTAGGCCGATACGTATTCTTCTACATATTTTTGGTAAAAAAAAAAATCGCAATCGGCGTTTATTGATTGGTTTGCGCAAAAGTTATAGCGTTTACAAAATAGGGGGTAGTTTTATGGCATTTTTATAATTTTTTTTTACTAGTAATGGCGGCGATCAGTGAATTTTTTCGTGACTGCGACATTATGGCGGACACATCGGACACTTTTGACACTATTTTGGGACCATTGTAATTTTTACAGCGATCAGTGCTATAAAAATGCACTGGTTACTGTAAAAATTACACTGGCAGTGAAGGGTTTAACCAGGAGGGGGCACTGTAGGGGTTAAGTGTGCCCCGATTTGTGTTTCTTACTGTGGGGGGGCTTGGCTTAGCGTGTGACGTCACTGATCATCGTTCCCTATGACAGGGAACAGACGATCAGTGACGGGCACACTAGGAAGCACGGGGAGAGGTTTGTTTACACTTACCTCTCCCTGTTCTTCCTCTCTGTGACCCGATCGCGGGACACCAGCGGCGATCGGGTCCGCTGTTCCCGCGGGGACGGTCACGGAGAAGAGGACCGGGTCGCGAGCGCTCTGCTAGCGGCGCGCTCGTGACCCACGGCTGGGTTCTTAAAGGGGACATACCTGTACGCCTATGTGCCCAGCCGTGCCATTTTGCCGACGTACATCGGCGTGCGGCGGTCCTCAAGTGGTTAATAGGCCAAGACTGTTAAAAACACTTACAAGAGTAAATAGGTATACAGGCTCATCACATAGTGTAAAGCGTCCAGCGGGAGGTGCTCCCTGGATTCTCCTAACGATGTGTCTACTGGCCGGCCAGTGGTGTGGAGCTGCGTGTCAGGCACCCTAGAGCAGTGGTCCCCAACCTTTTTGGCACCGGGGACCGGCTGTGTGGAAGAAAATTGTGCCAAGGCCCGGCGAGGGGGGGGGATGTACGCACATGCACGGGTAAGCGATTTTTTGCGGGCAATTTATCGGGGCAATAGCTGGTGTTCTGCTGTTGGCGCTCCAATCATCACAGCACCATGGTTGTTATGGTGTCAGAATGATTGAAGCGTATTATTTCTCATATTACATTTTAATATAAAATGAAATAGTTCAACTCACCATAATGCTGAATCAGTGGGAGCCCTGAGTGTTTCACTTGCCACGTTGCCTGCCATGTCACCTGCCACCAGATGCAGCTTGTCACTTTCCACGTTGCCTGCCACCAGATGAGAAATGCCACTTGCCACGCTGCCTGCCACCAGATGAGGAATGCCACTTGCCACGCTGCCTGCCACCAGATGAGAAATGCCACTTGCCACGTCACCTGCCAGTGCCACCAGTAGAGGAATGTCACTTGCGAGGCTGCCAGCCACCAGATGTGGAATGCCACTTGCCACGCTGCCTGCCACCAGATGAGGAATGCCACTTGCCATGTCACCTGCCAGTGCCACCAGATGAGGAATGCCACTTGCCACGTCACC
Organism: Rana muscosa; assembly: GCA_029206835.1. Classification (NCBI taxonomy): domain Eukaryota; kingdom Metazoa; phylum Chordata; class Amphibia; order Anura; family Ranidae; genus Rana; species Rana muscosa. The sequence continues at coordinate 415,127,667 of CM055123.1, read as the reverse complement.
TGCCAGTGGCACCAGATGAGAAATGCCACTTGCCACGTCACCTGCCCAGTGCCATCAGATGAGCAATGTCACTTGCCATGCTGCCTGCCACCAGATGAGGAATTCCATTTGCCACATCACCTGCCAGTGCCACCAGATGAGATATGTCACTTGCCATGCTGCCTGCCACCAGATGAGAAATGCCACTTGCCACGCTGCCTGCCACCAGATGAGAAATGCCACTTGCCACGCTGCCTGCCACCAGATGTGGAATGCCACGCTGCCTGCCACCAGATGAGGAATGCTGCTTCACCTGCAAGTGCCACCAGATGTGGATTGTCACTGTATTGGTGGCACTGGTTCAATGGTCATTCTTGAGTAACGGAAGGAGAGCGGGGATGCAGTGCGGGCGGTGAGAGATGATGTCATCTCTTTGCTCCCCTCTGCACCTCCGACATTCTGCATGCTGTGAGGGCGGAAGAGTGGTGATGCTAGGCGGGCAGAGAGAGATGATGTCATCTCTCTCTCCGCCCGCCTAGCATCACCTCTCTGCTCGCCAGCCCGCCTGCCTTTATGATCCACCGGGCTCTCTCTCTCACCTGTCCGCCCGCCACAGTCCGGCTTCAGAGACGCTATGGCCCGGTAGTGGGGCGCGGCCCGGGTGTTGCCGACCCCTGCCCTAGAGACTTCGCTGTGCTAATAGAAGTGGCCTCGTTCTGCTTTATGTTCCATCAGTGGGGTCAGAGGAAGGAAAATCCTGAGGGTTCAGAGGGAAGTAGAGGAGCTGAAGAGCCTCTTAGGGGGTAGTGGGGCTCTGAGGCCCTTAATGGGATACTCGGGTTTCAGGACTCTGAGAGAAGAGGGAGCTGTACAGTCCAAGGGGACCCTTGGGCTCTGATGGTCCTCCTTCTCAATCTATACTCATTTTTTAGACTTTCTCCTTCCTACCATATTCCTGCTCAAGTGACATCTTCTAGGATACCAAGCAGAATGACGAAGGGCAGTCCTTAACCCCTTGGAGGGCGTTAGTTCATAAAGGAGGTCTGTTTATGCTGCAAACCAGTTCAGAGACAAAACCAAGCCAACAGGGAATTTGTCAGGCCAAGGGGGCCCCCGAGTCCTAAAAATTGTAGCAAAAACACTAAACAGTATGATTTACTAACTGCTAAAACCAATGGCCACTACTCCATACGCTTACTACTAGACCTTTCTGTGACCTTTGATTCTGTTGACCACCCGCTCCTTCTCAATAAACTCTACTCCCTTGGCTTCCAAGATCCTGCTCTATCCTGGTTCTCCTCTCTATTTCATTTTTTTGTAGGGGTCCTCCAAGGCTCTGTTCTTGGACCGCTTCTCTTCTCTATCTACACCTCCTCCCTTGGTCACTTGATAACCTCCCACGGCTTCCAATACCACCTCTGACATCCAAATCTTTCTCTCTACTCCTCACCTCACTCCTGTTACCTCTTGCATTACTAACTAACATATCAGTATGGATGTCACACCACTTGCTTAAACAAAATTTCTCTAAAACTGTGCTGATGAAAATCCCCTGCCCCGCCTGTGTCCTCCTCCATGACCTTTCCCCTCACACCATGCTACTAGGTGTATTCCTAGACTCTGACGTGTCCTCTCAGCCCCAAATCCAATTGTTGTCAAAAGCTTGTAAACTTTACCTCCGTAACATCTCTAAAATTCACCCCTTTCACCACTTCAGCCCCAGAGGATTTGGCTGCCAAATGACCGGGCCACTTTTTTTACGATTCGAGACTGCGTCGTTTAAACTGACAATTGCGCGGTCGTGCGACGTGGCTCCCAAACAAAATTGACCTCCTTTTTTTCCCACAAATAGAGCTTTCTTTTGGTGGTATTTGATCACCTCTGCGGGTTTTATTTTTTGCGCTATAAACAAAAATAGAGCAACAATTAAAAAAAAAAAAAAGCAATATTTTTTACTTTTTGCTATAATAAATGTCCCCTAAAAAATATATAAAAAAATAATTTTTTTCCTCAGTTTAGGCTGATACGTATTCTTCTACAAATTTTTGGTAAGAAAAATCGCAATAAGCGTTTATTGATTGGTTTGCGCAAAAGTTATAGCGTCTACAAAATAGGGGATAGTTTTATGGCATTTTTATATATAAAAAAAAAAAATTTCACTAGTAATGGCGGCGATCTGTGATTTTTATCGTGACAGCGACATTATGGCGGACACATCGGACACTTTTGACGCTATTTTGGAATCATTGTCATTTATACAGCGATCAGTGCTTTAAAAATGCACTGATTACTGTGTAAGTGACACTGGCAGTGAAGGAGTTAAGCAGTAGGGGACAGGGAAGGGATTAAGTGTGTCCTAGGGAGTTATTCTAACTGAGGGTGGATGGGCTACGAGTGACACGACGCTTATTACTGCTCCCGATTACAGGGAGCAGAAAGATCCGTGTTGTATCACTAGGCAAAACAGGGAGATGCCTTGTTTACACAGGCAGCTCCGTGACACGATTGCGGGACACCGGCGGACATCGAGTCCGCGGGTCCCGTGGGCACGATCACGGAGCTCGCGGCAGGGGCCCGCACGGTGCGAAATTTAAAGCAACGTATATATACGTTGCTTTGCGCAGCCGTGCCATTCTGCTGACGTATATCTACATGGCGCGGTCGGCAAGTGATTAACTAATGAAACCATCAAGCTCCTCATTCACTCCCTTGTTATCTCTCACCTTGATTATTGCAACTCCCTCCACATAGGCCTGCCTCTCCATAGGCTCCTCCCCTCTTCAGTCTATCACGAATGCTGCTGCCAGACTTATCCACCTTACCAACCGTTCAGCGTCTGCCACCCCCCTTCCGCTAATCCCTACACTGCCCTCCCCTCAGTGTCCTCCACCTCTCTCTGCTAATCCCTCCACTGGCCTCCATTTAGTGTCCTCCACCAATCCCTACACTGGCTTTCGAGCGACCAGTGAATTAAATTCAAATACTAACAGTAACATACAAAGCCTGTCACAACTCTGCCCCGAGCTACATCACTAATCGTGTCTCCAAATATCATCCTCTCGGCTCCTCTCAAGACCTCCTGTTCTCAAGCTCCCTTGTCTCCTCCTTGCATGCTCGACGCCAGGACTTCTCCAGAGCCTCTCCCATCCTCTGGAACCCTCTACCTCAATCTGTTTGCCTATATCCTGTTCTGGCTGCCTTTAGGTGATCCCTGAAAACACATCTATTCAGGGAAGCCTATCACACCTCCAACTAATCTTTTATCACCTCATCCCCCCCCCCTCCTCCACAGTCTTAACCTTTTGTACCACTTGCCCCACCCTCTTAGATTGTAAGCTCTTCTGAGCAGGGCCCTCTTAACCCTCTTGTATTTTATCTATACTGTCTCCCTTTTAAAATGTAAACTGTTGGTGCTATATAAACCCTGTATAATATTATTAAGTTTGTTCTCACATCCACATCCTATTGCTGTGTAACCAACCTGCAGTATTGAGAACCCTGTGTGCCATATACCTTCTTTTACAAAGTAGCAGCCCAGCACTGTCACAATGGATATATAATACATAGACACAGCACAAGGCTGTGTTGACACCATGAGTTTTTCAGGGTTGCAGTTCCTCTGATCTCCACAAAGTGGTGATCTTCTCACTTCTACCCAGACAGGAAGCCTCTATGAAAGACAGGAAGTGATGTCAGGTACAGACAGGAAATTGCATGTGGTATGAATTAGAGGGGATAAATTGCTTCACCTGGCAGCAGAGGAGGTAATAAGATATTTAAGAGTTTTTTGTAAATATAAAATAATAATTCTTACTTTAATTTGCCAAAATTATCTCTCTATAAGAAAGCTTGAATAGATAAAATGATGACACAAATGAGGATGGAGGAGGGCCGGAGTCACATGACTGAGAAGATACTAAACCTCACCCTGGAGATCATCTACCTGCTGACCGGAGAGGTGAGGAGGACTCTGGGAGGTCACATGACATCACTCTTATCTCTATTAATAAAACACAGACCTGACCGGAGAGGTGAGGACTCTGGGAGGTCACATGACATCACTCTTATCTCTATTAATAAAACACAGACCTGACCGGAGAGGTGAGGAGGATTCTGGGAGGTCACATGACATCACTCTTATCTCTATTAATAATACACAGACCTGACCGGAGAGGTGAGGAGGACTCTGGGAGGTCACATGACATCACTCTTATCTCTATTAATAAAACACAGACCTGACCGGAGAGGTGAGGGGGATTCTGGGAGGTCACAAGACATCACTCTTATCTCTATTAATAAAACACAGACCTGACCGGAGAGGTGAGGAGGATTCTGGGATTCTAACATGATATTCCTATTGGTTCCCCAATACAGAGATTTCCTCTTGTGAAGTCAGGTGATCCTATGACCATCACAGTGCCTCCATGTGACTCCCTAAAACCTGAGAGACACAACATGGAGAAGATTCTAGAAGTCACCAAGAAGATGATGGAGCTGCTGACAGGAGAGGTGAGCGGTGCCGGGAATTCTGGGACATTATCCAGTAACAGACAAGGGATGTGTCTGGATGGTGACTGTATCATTGTGTGTGTCAGGTTCCTATAAGGTGTCAGGATGTCACTGTCTATTTCTCCATGGAGGAGTGGGAGTATTTAGAAGGACACAAGGATCTCTACAAGGACGTCATGATGGACAATCAGCCGCCCCTCACATCACCGGGTAAGAGGAGACTTTATTGTAAAGGAGAGAGCAGTACGGAGGCTCCACCTAGATCCCCCATCATCTGATAAGAAGCCGCTGGTGATAATGGGTCCTCTGTTCTGTCACAACTCATAAAATCACTCAGTCCCCACTGACACACCCGGTCAGTTGCGCTTTGCGCATGCAACGTGCCACTGTCATGACTGCTGTGTCCACCAGACACTGAATTTTGGCTCCCAATACCCGGCCACTTTCAGCAGCTGAGGGATCTTATGATCGCTATGTCAACAAAGCTGTTATGAATGAATTTCATTCATAACAGCTGTGATTCCTATAGTGATACTGTGATTGGCCCACACCTATCATATAGTACCTGGGCAAATCACAGCACCCTGTACCATGGGATAGCTGTGGGTCAATCAGAGCACACAATAGTAAATCACAGCTATTATGAATGTAACCCATTCATGACAGTTCAATACATTTCTGTTACAGTGATCCTCACTGTAACAGCCATCAAATTGTAAAAAAAAAACACTGATTACCCCCAGAGTTGTAGTGTCACTATGGTGAAACTGAATTACTCTATTGAAAGTATGTAAGAAAGAAAAAAAAGTTTTTTATTTGTTTTATTTTTGTTAAACATACTGTCACCAGTCAGTATTCCTGATCACCGCCACACCAATCATCAGATGGTAAAACTGTGCTGCTCTGGTCATAGTATGTAAAAAAAAAAAAAATTTAAAGTTTAAATAAAATGTAAAAAAATAAATAAAGAAAAAAATGTAATAAAAAAAATATATAATAAATATATGTATATATACAGTGGAACCTCAGATTACAAGCATAATCCGTTCCAGGAGAATGCTCGTAATCCAAAGTACTCGCATATCAAAGCGAGTTTCCCCATTGAAGTCAATGGAAACGAAAATAATTTGTTCCGCATTGACTTCAATGGCATGCAATACCGCATGCCGCCAGAGGTGGGGGGGTGCCGGAGAGTCTCGGAAACGGCCGGAAAGGCCCGAGGACAGCTCTGCTGACCTCGGAAAGGCTCAGGAACGGGGTATTTCCGTGTCTTTCCAAGCATTCCCGAACATTCGGCTCCGGCGCCCCCCACCTCAGGCCAAACGCGGTACTGCACACCGCTTTGGCCTGAATCCTGCTCGTTTTGTGAGACAACACTCTCAAACCAAGTTAGTTTTTTTTTAAATACAGTGCTCGTATTGTGAAACGCTCGTTAACCACATTACTCGCAATCCGAGGTTCCACTGTACTGTGATATATATATATATTTATGTATTTTTTTTAATTAAAATACATTTTTTTACATTTTATTTAAACTTTAAAAAAAAAATATATATATATATATATATATATATATATATATTTTTAACATGCTGTCACCAGTCAGAACCCTTGATTGCCACCACAACAGTCATCTCATATATACTCTATGTTGTACATTGCACAGTCCTGACTTCTCCCCTCTACCCACTGCTATATATACACATAATATGTATTCTCTTTTGTTACACCCATTTTCTACCAGCTGGACATTTTATATCTGATGATTTGATTCCTTTTACATGTTGATAATAATGTGATAACATCCTCCAACTTTGGAGCCTTTAAACAAAAAGTGATAATGGGGGAGGAGTCAATAATCCAATGATGGTGGTCTTCAGGATCAGTCCAGTCTTCATCTTGGTTGTTCTCCCCCATCCTCACTCTCTGACCTCTGGTGGGGCTCAGCCCCGCTGTTATTCATGAATAAATTTTGGACTAAATAAGGAAGTGCAGGACTTCTTGTGTTGGGAAGATGGCAATGAGTGATAGAGGGGGAGGGGACACTCGTCCTATAATCCCTTCATCACTGTCACTCTTTGTATTTCTATTTTAGTAGATGGACGGGAGATGAGGAAAACCTCAGAGGATTGTCTCACTTTGTTTCCAGACTGTAAAGTAGAAGATGAGGACATCACACAGTATAGTCCAGGAGAAAACCCGACTACCTCAAATGTCCATCCGGCACCACGCAGTGTAGATGGACCATCGTATTCCTCTTATCCTGAGGAACCTCAGACTGTGCGGGACGGTGCCAGACCATCGTATTCCTCTTATCCTGAGGAACCTCAGACTGTGCGGGACGGTGCCAGACCATCGTATTCCTCTTATCCTGAGGAACCTCAGACTGTGCGGGACGGTGCCGGACCATCGTATTCCTCTTATCCTGAGGAACCTCAGACTGTGCGGGACGGTGCCGGACCATCGTATTCTTCTTATCCTGAGGAACCTCAGACTGTGCGGGATGGTGCCGGACCATCGTATTCCTCTTATCCTGAGGAACCTCAGACTGTGCGGGACGGTGCCGGACCATCGTATTCCTCTTATCCTGAGGAACCTCAGACTGTGCGGGACGGTGCCGGACCATCGTATTCCTCTTATCCTGAGGAACCTCAGACTGTGCGGGACGGTGCCGGACCATCGTATTCCTCTTATCCTGAGGAACCTCAGACTGTGCGGGACGGTGCCGGACCATCGTATTCCTCTTATCCTGAGGAACCTCAGACTGTGCGGGACGGTGCCGGGCCATCGTATTCCTCTTATCCTGAGGAACCTCAGACTGTGCGGGACGGTGCCGGACCATCGTATTCCTCTTATCCTGAGGAACCTCAGACTGTGCAGGACGGTGCCGGACCATCGTATTCCTCTTATCCTGAGGAACCTCAGACTGTGCAGGACGGTGCCGGACCATCGTATTTCTCTTATCCTGAGGAACCTCAGACTGTGAGGGACGGTGCTGTCCTTCCAACAGATAAGAGGTTTTCCTGTGCTGAGTGTGGGAAGTGTTTCCGTTTTCATTCCAAACTTAATGTGCATAAAAGGACTCACACAGGGGAGAAACCACATTCCTGTCCCGAGTGTGGAAAATGTTTTGTGGAAAAATCCCAACTTGTAAGACATCAAAGGTCTCACTCGGGGGAGAAGCCGTATTCCTGTCCTGTGTGCAGGAAATGCTTTTCAGATAAATCCAATCTTTACAAACATCAGAGAGTGCACACGGGTGAGAAGCCATATTCCTGTTCTGAGTGCGGGAAATGTTTTATGCAAAGATCACACCTTGTCACACATCAAAGATCTCACATGGGGGAAAAACTATACGCCTGTTCTGAGTGCGGGATATGGTTTCCAATGAAGTCCCAACTTTACAGACATCAGAGATCTCACACAGGTGAGAAGCCGCATTCCTGCCTTGTCTGCGGGAAATGTTTTTCAGATAAGTCCACTCTTTACACACATCAGAAATTGCACACGGGTGAGAAGCCGTATTCCTGTTCTGAATGTGGAAAATGTTTTGTAGAAAAATCAACACTTATAAGGCATAAAAGGTCTCACACGGGAGAGAAGCCATATACCTGCCCTGAGTGTGGGAAATGTTTTTCACAGAAGTATATTCTTAACAGACATCAGAGATCTCACACGGGGGAGAAGCCGTATTCCTGCCCTGAGTGTGGAAAAAGTTTTGCAGATAAGTCTACTCTTTCCACACATCAGAGATCTCACACGAGGGAGAAGCCACGTTACTGTCCTGAGTGAGGGAATTGTTCCTCACTGAAGTCCTGTCTTCCTGTACATCAGGGGTCCCACACAACCCTCGAGGTGTATTGGTGAGTGCGGGAAATGTGTTGTATTTGATTGTTGCTGGACATGTGGGGAAGAAGCACACCCTGATATACACCTCAGATATACTCCATGGCTGATCTTCATCATGTAAGAAACAGTTGATAAGGAGATCAGAGATCACCAAAGACATGGATGAAGTGTTGTACCGTGTTGGCCATTGATAGCAGGAGAAAAAAAAAAATGGAGTCATTATCTCTCATTGGCTGAGTACATTTTGTGGTGGAAGATTTCACAAACACTTACAGGTCTGTGAAAAAAAAAAAAAATAGTTGAATAAATGTGAGACGCATTCGCTCAGTAGTGACAAATTTTGGCCGTATTTTATTCCATAACGTGACTTCCTAAGATCTTTGGCTCCATCTAGTGGCCATAAATTTCCCCTTAATATTTAGGTTTATTTTTTCCTTTTCCCCCGTTTTCTACAATAAAGAGACTGGAGGACCTCAGTTATGAGGAACAACTACAAATATTAAACTTATTCTCCCTGTAGAAAAGACGCATGAATGGAGAATTGATAGCGATGTACAAATATCTCAATGGTGATTCTAGCATTGGGAGGAAACGATTCAGTCTCAGGGAGTGGAAGAAGACACGGGGCCACTCAATGGAATTGGAAAAGTGGAGAAGTGAATTTCTAAGAAGTTTACATGCCAAACTTAAACCCCATTGAAATTAATGGGAATTTGATCAAAAATGCTAATTTTCTGGGCTAATAAACAAGGAGCTGTTGAAAAAACCCCGGAGGTGGGGGTGTTAGCAGATTCTTGGAGGGGAGATCACCCCCCCCCCCAACTCCTATGTATTTATTTTTGGGAACCTCTGGAGGGGTCTGTGTGCTGTCCCATATCGAAACAGCAACTTCACCGTTAGAGACACACGGCCTTTGTGAAGGTAGCGGTATAAAATTTATGTTGATAAACTAAGAAATTTGGGCATGTCAGCGATTTAAATAAGAAGTTCGCTGAGAAATGTGAAGAATTTTATACAGGACAGTCAATGGAAGTGTAGAACTCTTGTCATTTGGAAGCTCAACCAGACAAAATTAAAAAGGCGTATCACAAAACTGAGCACATTGCCTGAAACTAGACAAAAATACCTACGTTTTGATGTATACATTGTGTATGATCTTGTGGATGTGAGAGCAATTTATAGAGAAGGAACTAAGATAAAAAATTTAAGGCTCTGTGCTGTAGCGATGACATCATCCACTCTAAACAACCCCATAGACACTCTGTTAAATCGATAAAATTTCCTGAAATGATCACTAAACTTAAACGAATTTTTCACAAAAACCGTAAAAGATATCAAACTGAAAAGATATAGCCGGATAGCTGAATATTTTAAAGTTTGTTTGGGGACTGTAGGTGAAAGTATGAAGGAGCTGAAACTTTTGGGAGCGGATGAAGATTTTAAGGATATGAAGAATGCTCTCATTGACTTCAATGTTAAAAAAAAAGTGATAAAAAGCTTAATATTTTAAAAAGTATAAATAGTACAAAAAATTTGAAGAAGTCCCATCATAAGGGGAAGGAGCTGAACATTTTAAAAGTTTAATGGTTTTAATAGCTGAAAGTATGCAGAAGTTACGCAGAGCCAAAAAACGTACGGAATAAAAATAAGAATAATCAGAATAAGAACTAGAAAATGCATTTCCTGCAGAAAATACGTGGGAATGCTGAATAACTGAATTGCTAAGCCCACACCAAAGACATTCACCATAACCACTACACTATCTTTAGGACATACAAGCCGTGTTCCTTCAGTATTTATAAAGCCTCTTTGATCATTAATCCCCACACCTAATGAGTGAGAGACAGTGTGAGAGACCCTTCAAACAAGCCTTAATAAATCCACAACAGTACATGCTATTGAAACAGCGAATTCACTGTTAGAGACACACGGCCTTTGTGAACGTATCGGTATAAAATTTATGTTGATAAACTTAAAAATGTGGGCATGTCAACGATTTAAAAAATAAGTTTGCTGTGCATTTCGCTGGGAAATGTGAAGAATTTTATACAGGACAGTCAATGGAAGAAAGCGTAGAACTCTTGTCATTTGGAAGCTCAACCAGCCAAAAGTAAAATGCATATCACAAAACTGAGCACATTGCCTGAAACTAGATAAAAATACCTACGTTTTGATGTATAAATTGTGTATGACAAGTAGATCTTGTGGGCGTGAGAGCAATTTATAGAGAAGGAACTAAGATAAAAAAATGTAAAGCTCTGTGCTCTAGCTATGACATCACCCACTCTAACCAGCCCCATAGACACTCTGTTTAATCGGTAACATTTCCTGAAATGATCACTAAACTTAAACAGCTTTTTCACAAAAACTGTAAAAGATATCAAACTGAAAAGATATAGCAGGATAGCTATACTAAAAGTGCTATGAGTATCAGAAAATATATATCTGTGCCTTCGTCCCATCAGTTGTAATAGGAAAAGAAGAGGCTTGGGTGGACTATATTGGCACCATAGGTAAACTGATAAACAGTCAAAAATATAAATTTAAAAGATTTTTATTACAAAAATATATAAAGAGTAAGTTTTTTTCCCATGTACATATTTATAGAAAAAGGAATAGTTTTGTGACAATTATTAAATCGTACCATTGCAACCAATGGGAAATCATACAGATATAGTTACATGATATACAGTGCTCAACATGTTTCGCGTTCGTGATTCCAAAAAGAATCTGCTTCTTCAGGAGCTGAATACAAGTACTATTTTCAGTAGATATACAAAAGAATTGTCACGTGACTATAAAATAGAAAAAACATGATTAATATAAAATAGGAAAAATGTGTATATATATATATATATAATAACATTTCACAATAGAAAAAACACACGCATCATTTGAACCATAGAGCCAGGATAGCTGAATATTTTGTGAACATAAAGTTTGTTTGGCGTCTGTAGGTGAAAGTATGAAGGAGCTGAAACTTTTGGGAGCGGAAGAAGTTTTAAGGATTTGAAGCATGCTCTCACTGACTTCAATGTTAAAAAAAAAAGTGATAAAAAGCTTAATATTTTTAAAAAAATTTAAGAAGTCCCATCATTAGGGGAAGGAGCTGAACATTTTAAAAGTTGAATGGTTTCAATAGCTGAAAGTAGGCAGAAGTTACGCAGAGCCAAAAAATGTACGGAATAAAATTAAAATTAAGAATAATAAAAATCCGAATAACAATACTGGGAATGCTTGGAGAGCATTCCAACTAATAAATATAAAAACGAATAACAATACATAACATAAGATAATCATAATGTCCATTTATAGCTCAAAGTCCATCTGATAATCCCATTATTCCACGGAATAAGTGCATCCCACACCAGTGCAACAGGCCTTCACCAAGGGTATATATATATATATATATATATATATATATATATATATATATATATAGCTTACTATAGCCCCCTGACCTTCCAAATAGACATGTGCACACTGAAATATTTTGTTTTCGTCCGAAAAATAAAATTATTTAGTTACTTTCGAAATTCGTTTTTATTTATTTTGTTTCGTTCAAAAATGCATTCGTCCGAAAATCCGAATTAATTAAGGTCGAATCTGTCATTGAAGGCTCATGGTGTCTGTCGAATGAATGAATGACTTGTATAGCGCTACAAATGCAGACTGAATCGCCTCAAGGCGCTTTTTGCAGCCAGTGTCTGCTTGGCTGGTGCGGTCATTTACCCCGTAGAATCTCGCCACGCTTGGGACACACATTTGTACACATATATACTGGGCCAATTTGGACAAGATCCAATTAACCTACCAGCATGTCTTTGGAGTGTGGGAGGAAACCTACGCAGACACAGGGAGAACATGCAAACTCCAGGCAGATGGTGTCGTGGTCGGGATGCGAACCAGCAACCCTTTTGCTGCTAGGTGAAAGTGCTAACCACTACACCACTGTGTACAGTACACCTATCTTCTAAGTACGCCAATCTTCTAAGAAGATTCGACAAAGCAGCTGAACTGTACGACGCCACAATCGTACATTTCCGGTCGAATGCTCCGCCCACAAGTTATAGTAGAATTCTAATGTTGTATGACTAGTAATAATTATATTTATTACATATTATTACTAGTCAACCAACATTAGAATTCTATAGCCTATGAGCAGAGCATTTGACCATAAATGTCCGCTCGTGGCGATCGTAGGTTTTTAGCTGCTTCGTCGAAACTTCATGTCTCTATAATGTCGAATCTTTTCTCTCTATGTCGAATCTTCATGTCTCTATAATGCCGAATCTTTTCTCTCTGTCGAATCTTCATTTCTCTATAATGTCGACTCTTTTCTCTCTATAATGTCGAATCTTCATGCCTCTATAATGTCAAATCTTTTCTCTCTCTGTCGAATCTTTTCTATCTATGTCGAATCTTCATGTCTCTATAATGTCGAATCTTTTCTATCTATGTCGAATCTTCATGTCTCTATAATGTCAAATCTTTTCTCTCTATGTCGAATCTTTTCTCTCTATGTCGAATCTTCATGTCTCTATAATGTCGATTCTTTTCTATGTCGAATCTTCATGCCTCTATAATGTCAAATCTTTTCTCTCTATGTCGAATCTTCATGTCTCTATAATGTCGAATCTTTTCTATCTATGTCGAATCTTCATGTCTCTATAATGTCGAATCTTTTCTCTCTATGTCGAATCTTCATGTCTCTATAATGTCAAATCTTTTCTCTCTCTGTCGAATCTTTTCTATCTATGTCGAATCTTCATGTCTCTATAATGTCGAATCTTTTCTCTCTATGTCGAATCTTTTCTATCTATGTCGAATCTTCATGTCTCTATAATGTCGAATCTTTTCTATCTATGTCGAATCTTCATGTCTCTATAATGTCGAATCTTTTCTCTCTATGTCGAATCTTTTCTATCTATGTCGAATCTTCATGTCTCTATAATGTCGAATCTTTTCTCTCTATGTCGAATCTTCATGCCTCTATAATGTCGAGTCTTTTCTCTCTGTCGAATCTTCATGTCTCTATAATGTCGAATCTTTTCTCTCTATGTCGAATCTTCATGCCTCTATAATGTCGAGTCTTTTCTCTCTGTCGAATCTTCATTTCTCTATAATGTCGAATCTTTTCTCTCTATGTCAAATCTTCATGTCTCTATAATGTCGAATCTTTTCTATGTCGAATCTTCATGTCTCTATAATGTCGAATCTTCATGTCTCTATAATGTCGAATCTTTTCTCTATGTCGAATAATCTCGGACTAATAGAGTATGGTTAGGTACATTCGACCGCAGATTCGATAGACACAGATCGCTTTTGTCACCGTCATGTAAAATCTTCCATCTATATCGAACTATTGTCGCAATTAAACGAAAATAAAGCATTTTTTATGTTGGATCTTTCGGCTTTCGGACTCTGCACATTCGTTATCGTTTGTTAAAACGAACGGAAAAAATCCCCAAAATTTGGACGAAAATGCATTTTTGTGGAAAACGAATGCACATGTCTACTTCTAAACAAATAAAAAGGTCATAAATCACATGGGTGAAAATCCCTGGCTCTCTACAGCCGCATAACTCGATAGTAGATCATCTTCAAAAACACCCAAAGATGTTCAATTACTTCAACAAAAAGTACAAAAGGAACTTTCAAGGGCGTTTTACTGGACTCTTCTGATGGTGCATCCTTGTACTTGTCACTCAGAGAAAACATAAAAGGAGACCCGTGCTCCACATAGTGTGAATCAGTCACCACTATGGGCCTTCTTTTATGTTTTCTCTGATTGCCCCCCTTGCAGATCATTGATGTCAGTAGTTACTGAGAGACAGAAATTGTTCATTGCTCAAGGAACCCCTAGAAACCTTTGGAGGAACCCTGGCTGGGAAAGGCTGGACTAGTCAGTAATATATTTCTCTCCCCCTTGGTGGGAGAGGAAATGACCCCATCTATAAGGATATACAGTACATACACACACAGCACAAGGAACAAGTGTTCACACTACGAGACGTTTCTCGGGGCTGCAGTTCCTCTGCGCTCCACAAGATGGTGATCTTCTCACTTTTACCCAGACAGGAAGTCTACGGAAAACAAACAGGAAGTGATGTCAGTTACAGACAGGAACTTCCGGATGAGAGGCAAGTCGGGAGGAAGTAGAGGAGACGTTGCTGTAAGTGGCAGCAGAGGAGGTAATAAGATCTTAATTTTATATTTACATCCAGTAACCCCCCCCGTCATGTCCGTCCTCTTCCTCCATAGTCACTGTGACGTCTTTTATCTCCAGCAGATGATGATACACACATATATAGTGTGGAAACCTAGATTAACCCCTTCAGGGGCAGAACATTTCCCCACTTACGGGGCCCGGAACATTCTCTTTATTTTGGAGATAAATTCTAGTAATTTGGTCCTCTAAACACGCAGTACTGATAATAAATAGACAAAACAATGACCATACGTGGTCTACAAAGGGCAATTATTACACTACACAGGCAGCCAATGGGCAATCATTACAATATGCAGCCAACACAATGATGGGGTGCCGGGGTCAGGAGTATGAAGCATAAAGCCCCTTATTTTGCGGGTTAGGAGGAAGAAAACTTTCCCGGGCCTGCCACAAAGAATATGTTCCATCATTGGTGTCAGAAGAAGGAAATACTGAGGGAAGTAGAGGAGTTGAGGGGTCTCTGAAGCATTAGTGGGGCTTAGGGAACGTTGATAGATTTTCCAGGATAAGGAGTTCTGAGAATAGAAAGCTGTACAGTTCAGGGGGACTCTGATAGGGGGGGGGTCTCTTGGTCTGTGATAGTCCTCCCTCCCCATCTGCACTTTTTTTTTTTTAGACCTTCACCTTCTCACCATATCACTGCCTAAGTGATAGGTTCTAAGAGTGTTTCTCAACTTCAGTCCTCAAGGCGCCCCAACAGGTCATGTTTTCAGGCTTTCCATTATTTTGCACAGGTCATGTGATCAGTTTTACTGCCTTAGAAATTACCACAGCCGTTTGATCTGATGGAAATCCTGAAAAAATGACCTGTTGGGATGCCTTGAGGACTGGAGTTGAGAAACACAGTTCTAGGATTCCAAAGGAGGGCACTTGTTTGTAGAGGAGGTCTATTTGTGCAGCAAACCAGTTCAGAAACAAAACAAAGCCAACAGAGCATTTTTCAGGCCAAGAAGATCCTGAGACCTCAAAATTGTAATAATCACTAAACAGTCCAGACTAAGTGTGTTCCTATGGGGCTTGTAGTTCTACAATGTACAGCAATCCTCCCATTAACCCCCTCACATCCTATGATTGTGTGACCAATACCATCCAAATCATTTTTTTCATATTCCAAAGTTATCTCTCTATAAGGAAGCCTGTGAAAAGAACGCACGAATGAGGATGGAGGAGGACCGGAGTCACATGACTGAGAAAATACTAAACTTCACCCTGGAGATCATCTACCTGCTGACCGGAGAGGTGAGGAGGATTCTGGGAGGTCACATGACATCACTCCTATCTCTATTAATAAAACACAGACCTGACCGGAGAGGTGAGGGGGATTCTGGGAGGTCACATGACATCACTCTTATCTCTATTAATAAAACACAGACCTGACCGGAGAGGTGAGGAGGATTCTGGGAGGTCACATGACATCACTCTTATCTCTATTATATAAAACACAGAGCTGACCGGAGAGGTGAAGAGGATTCTGGGATTCTAACATGATCTTCCTATTGGTTCCTCAATACAGAGATTTCCTCCTGTGAAGTCAGGTGATCATATGACCATCACAGTGCCTCCATGTGACTCCCTAAAACCTGAGAGACACAACATGGAGAAGATTCTAGAAGTCACCAAGAAGATGATGGAGCTGCTGACAGGAGAGGTGAGCGGTGCCGGGAATTCTGGGACATTATCCAGTAACAGACAAGGGATGTGTCTGGATGGTGACTGTATCATTGTGTGTGTCAGGTTCCTATAAGGTGTCAGGATGTCACTGTCTATTTATATATTTAGAGTGGAAGCCTCTGGGATTATAATATTATTATTAAAGAAGAGTATAAAGAGGAGGATGAGGAGTATGGAGTGATGGAAGAGTATTCAGAAGGACACAATGATATGATGGAGCCACCTAATACCAGGAACCCACCAGAGAGATGTCCCCGTCCTCTGTATTCCCGGGATTCCACACAGGAAGATCACACCATCCCTCAAAATGATCAGGTAGGTGAGATGGAGCATCTAGAACATGGAATCGTGGAGATGATGTGTGGATTTATTATGTGAGCTTATATTTTACAGATGTAATTTTCTCTCATTCTCTTGATTTAGGGTGAAGATCTGATAGATATCAAAGTTGAGGTTAAAGAAGAAGAGGAAGAAGAAGAAGAGACGTATGTGAGGGATGATCAGCAGTCTATGGAGGAGGATGGAATAACGGGGACATTTATAGAGAAGGACACTCCTACAGAGATCAGCACAGGTGGGTCATTTAAACGAAATACATTCCTCCACCTATACCGCTCACTGATTGGTTCACAGTAGGGATGGGCCGAACACCCCCACGGTTCGGTTCGCACCAGAACATGCGAACAGGCCAAAAATTTGTTCGAACACCATTAAAGTCTATGGGACACAAACGTTAAAAATCAAAAGTGCTAATTTTAAAGGTTAATATGCAAGTTATTATCATAAAAAGTGTTTGGGGACCGGGGTCCTGCCCCAGGGGACATGTATCAATGTAAAAGTTTTAAAAACAACCGTTTTTTCAGGAGCAGTGATTATAATAATAATATATAATAATGCTTAAAGTGAAACAATAAAAGTGAAATATTCCTTTAAATTTCGTACCTGGGGGGTGTCTATAGTATGCCTGTAAAGTAGCGCGTGTTTCCTGTGTTTATAACAGTCCCTGCACAAAATGACATTTCTAAAGAAAAAAAAGTCATTTAAAACTGATTGCGGCTATAATGAAATGTCGGGTCCCGGCACTACAGATAAAAGTCATTGAAAAAAAACAGCATGGGTTCCCCCCTTAGTTAATTACCAGGCCCTTTGGGTCTGGTATGAATATTAAGGGGAACCCTGAACCAAAAAAAAAAAGTGTGGGGTTCCTCCTAATATCCATACCAGACTTGAAGGGCCTGATATGGAATTTGGGGGAAGACCCCACGCATTATATATTTTTTTAATTTTGGTGCTGTTTTTTTTCAATGACTTTTATCTGTATTTACCGGGACCCTTTAGAAATGTCATTTTGTGGAGGGACTTTTCTAAGCACGGGAAACACGCGCTACTTTACAGGCATACTATACAACCCCCCCCCCAGGTACGAAATTTCAAGGAATATTTCACTTTTATTGTTTCACTTTAAGCATTATTAAAATCACTGCTCCCGAAAAAACGGCCGTGTTTAAAGCTTTTTTTTGCATTGATACATGTCCCCTGGGGCAGGACCCGGGTCCCCAAACACTTTTTATGACAATAACTTCTATCCATAATAAAGGTAATACTTCGCTAATGTATGATTGTGAAAAAATGAACAACGTGCTAATAACAGCTAGGCTGCGACATAAAAAATATGTGAAACCATATAAACTAAATGTACTTAAGAAAATATGTCGCGCACAAACAAGTGAAAACAGAACTCTAGCGAAAGTTCATAAAGAATGTGAGAAGTGAAAAACATAAAAAGTGAATCAACCACATGAATAAATAATACCCACAGCTTAATAAATGTGCAAATACAGGGACTGAACCCCTGTACTAAATAAATATAATCCTGCAAAAAAATACTTATAAATGACACTCATATGTATAATAAAAATTGTCCAAATAAAATGAAATAAATGTACCAACAGTTTGCTGGAATACTACTGTAGTGCTCCAAATCATTAAAACGTGAAATTAAAATAAAATAACACCAATAGGAGAATCCGTTCCTTTTAAGAGATTCCCAAAGAAAGTTCCACTGCAAAAAGGGGAATTGCTTTATATGAGGAAAAGCACTAGAGTTCTGTTTTCACTTGTTTGTGCGCTAGTTCACAATACAGTCAGGACTGGGTGATATCAGCCTGTAATCCTCTGGTCAGTTTCCTGAGGTGTGTTCCCCGTCCTGTATTCCTGTATTTCTCTTGGTCTTTTGTCCCATACCCCGGGTCTAGCAAGATCTCTGACAGGACAATTCTCCCGGGGTTACTTGCTCTGTTGTGCCGGGTGGAGGGATATGTCTGTATAGCCTTAGACCCAAGTCACTGAGTGCAGTCTCAGGAGATGGGAGGCAGCGGTGTGGGACCTCTGCAACTTGTCTCATGTAAACATTTAAACTTCCACTGATTGCTAATTTTTGGGTATTAGCTAGGGCCGAAACAACTAATCGATTAATGGACAACTAATTGATTATGAAATTAATCGATTACTATTTTCATAATCGATTAATCGGCCAGTTAGTTAAAAAAAAACTAAAATTAGCCCTTTACAGTACAAAAAGAGCAAATCGCTACTGTAAATGTTACTTTCACTGTCCCACAGTAAAAAATGAACCCCTTACAGCGATTATTTGCTCTTTTTGTACTAATTTTAGTTTTTTTTAACACCATTATGTTACTAAACATCTCAGGCCCGGGTCACACCTCTGTGTTTTTTTGGTGCTTTTTGCAGAAACACACTACAGGTCATTTACATGGTTTCCTATGGGACACGTTCACATCCATGATTTTTTCAGCTGCTGCGTATTTGGAAAGAGCAAGGACTTTTTTTAACGCAAAACGGTGCTATTTTGTTTTTTTGGTTCACTATACTTCAATAGAGAAGCTGCAGAAAAGCATGTAATAATGTGTTTTCTTTCTCGTACATCACGGGACACAGAGCGACATAGTCATTACTAATGGGTTATATAGTTACCGTCAGGTGCTGGCACTGGCAACTTCCAAAACCGGAAGTACCCTCCCCTATATAAGCCCCTCCCATCCGGGAGCACCTCAGTTTTTTGCCAGTGTCTAAGGTGTTGGCCAAGAAGAAACATGTGTTTTTCACTGAGCTTGCGTACAGGTTCTTTTGGGCCTCAGTAAGCTATTCCGGATCCGACCAAAAAAGCTTCATAGCTAAACGGTCGGTACCCGGGCCTTGCAGAGAAGAGCAAGGTTCTGCCTGTAATGCTTCTCTTAGGAGAGCTGGACCCTGGGATCCAGAGCTCTGGTCATACCCACGACCAAGATGTTTTCTGTGCAGGGTGCTATACAGGTCCAGGGGAGTGGAATCCTTGGGAACCCGGTCCCTGAAGGTTTGATTACAATGCCTGCCGTGATAGGTGAAGTTTGGGCTTTTGTGGACCAAACAAAGTCCTGCGGCGGGGAACAGGTAAGTGGGGGCCCCCAGGAACTTGGTTCTATTGGGGGACCCCCAAGCCTAATTTGTCTTTCTGTCTGTTACCTAACGGTATTCCCGCTAATATCTGTGCATGCCTGTAACTACTAAAAAAATGTAATAATTTTTAATGGTGGTCAAGAAAAAAAAAAAAAAAAAAAGAATGTTTTTTTTATATATGTTTAGTATATTAAACTGCGGTACCTGTGTTTGTCCACTAGAGGCCGCTGTGGAATGTTTTTCTTGTCATATGGACTAGTTTCTTCTCAGAGAGCAAAGTCCAGGCAGCTGGTGAGTTCTCCTACAGGAAACTGTTTCCTCTGCCATGTTGCAGTGTTCGTCTATCCCCCGGCCTGCGGCAAAGGGGGCCCTGGCTCCTGTCCCTGGTTTCCATGTTTGAAAATTAGCGCCGAGGCGCACGTGGCCGCGCGCGTGCGCGTGCACGCGCCTCTATATATAGAGGTGGCCGGAAAAAGGGGCGGGGCCTGGGGGATGACGCTCTGTGCGCGCCGCAGCGCTTCTGCGCATGTGCGGGCGTCCCAGCAGGTTTTTAAAAAGCCACATTATTGCAGTAAGCTGGCTATGAAGTACAGAGACAGAGCTGGCAACATTTAAAGGCATACAGCAAGCGGTTGATACAGGCATCCCCTAGAAAGGCACATTAGTAGACACCAACTGTGATATAGCAGCAATTGTGCTAGACTATTCTCAGTAAAAGAGGTGTATTACGGCTGGAATACCTCAGCTTTAGGCTTAGGAATATGCCGTCCAGTAGCTCCGGAACTGAATCTTCCAGGAAGCGAAGGGGGTCTCATCGGGCTCTGAGGATCTTGGGCATACTCCTGCTGCACCAGTCTCCCCTGAAGTTCAGAGGTAAGTGACCGTAGAGACCCCGCAGGGGTACTTGGTACTGTGGCTGTCCTCAGTCACCTGCTCCTGTGTATGTAACAGAGGAGGTTTTTTCCTCAGCTCTGGGAGGATTAGAGAGAGATTGTCAAAATTTATCGCTGCCTCCCTGTCAGGGAAAGCACGCCCGATCTCCGTCTCCTCCTTCAGAGTGCCTGTTAGCAGAGCAACAGTCCCATACAGGGATCGACCTGCCTGAAGGGGATCAGGATAAGGTTGATTCTGTTATAGAGGAATCAACAGTGGGGGAACCTTTTCTCAGCATCTCAAGCTGAAAGATTATGGGTTCAGTCTCTGACTAACATGGTCCGATCAGCATTTAAAAATGCACCTTGCGGAACCATCAACCACTACTGTATCCTCGTTGGGGTCGCTAGAAGCCCCCAGACTGTTTGTTCTTTTCCACTTCACCCTTTACTGAAAGGGCTCATTTACCAGGATTGGGAACGTCCTGAGAAAATATTTATTCCCCCAAGAGATTTCCGGTGGTCTATCCCATGGAGGATAAGTTCATCAAAAAAAAAAAAAAAAAAAAAAAAAAAAAATGGAAGGTCCCTACAGTGGACGCAGCCATCTCTTGTATGTATAAATCACTGACATGTCCAGTGGATAATGTCCAAATGTTCAAGAACCCAATAGATAAAAGATTGGAGTCCTTATGAAAATCTGCTTGGTGATACAACCAGCAGTAGCAGCTATTGGGGTCTGCTAAGCAGTGAAGGATCAGTTGAAACAGGTCTTGAGGGACTTGACAGATCAGCAGGCTTTGCCCTAGCTGATCTACCTAGAGCCTTAGGCTTTGCGGTTGACGCCATAGAGGATTCAGTCCATCAGGCCTCCCGCCTTACGCTGTCTATAGTACATATGCGTAGGCTCCTATGGCTCAAAAACTGGTCTGCTGAAGCTCCCTGTAAAGAATGGCTGGTTAGCGTCCCATTTCATGGTGAACGCTTATTCAGGGAAAACCTGGACAAATATCCAGAAAATTTCCAGCGGTAAAAATACGCTCTTGCCGGTTAAAAGCAGAGTTAGAGGTCCCTCTTTAAGAGGCCTGCTTCTCCAGTCCCTGGGGCATCGGCTGTGTAACAGTTCCGACGGCCTCCTCGGTCAAATCCCAGGGGTAAAAAACAGGGACAGTAGCAGGGTAATGAGAAACCCTGGGTCAGGGGAGGTACAAAACCTCCCCCAAAGTTAAATTCATGAAGCCCCCACTCAGTCGGGTGGGGGGAGGACTCCAGTTGTTCGCAAGAGACCTGGCGGGACACGATCAAGACAGATAGGTGCTCTCCGCAGTAGGTTTGGGATACAGTTTGGAGTTAAAAGACTCTCCTCCTTCCCATTTTTGAGGTCAAACGTGCCAAGGGATCCCCGGAAGAGAGAGTCCCTCCTGTTGGCACTAGAACAACTATTGCTCCAAGGAGTAATTATGGAGGTTCCCCTGGAAGAATGAGGGTTCGGGTTTTACTCAAACCTCTTTACAGTCCCGAAGCAAACGCGGACGGGAGGCCCATATTAATTCTAAAAGGGCTATACAAATTCCTGTATATCAGGACTTTCCGATGGAGTCGATCCGATCGGTGGCCACTGCCCTACAAGGGGAGGATTGGTTAGCCACGATCGACATCAAAGATGCTTATTTGCACATTCCCATCTTTCCAGTCCACCAAAAATTTCTACGCTTTGCAGTAGAAGGGCGCCATTTTCAGTTCAGAGCCTTACCCTTCGGTTTGGCCACAGCACCACGAGTGTTTACAAAAATTCTGGCCCTTTATTGGCCAATCTAAGAACACAAGGTGTAATGATAATGGCATATCTGGATGACTTGTTGCTGATAGACCACTCAGTGAAAAAACTAGACGTGGTCGTTCACAAGACGATCAAGTATCTGGAATCTCACGGTTGGATTATCAACCGAGACAAGTCAGCCCTAAAAACCAGTCAAAAGTCTGGAATACTTGGGGCTAAGGTTGGATTCAGGCCAGAGAAAAATATTCTTGCCTCGAGGAAAGGTGTTGTCTTTGAAAGATTTGATCCACTTAGTGGGTACAAAAAAGACAGCCGTCCATACGCCTGTATATGAGGCTGCTGGGAAAAATGGTGGCATCATTCGAAGCAGTACCCTACGGTCAATTCCATTCAAGGAATTTGCAAGGGGCCATACTGTCAGCCTGGAACAAAAAAGTTCAGGCCCTAGACTTACAATGTCCTTGTCCCCTTCCGTTCGCAAGAGCCTCCGTTGGTGGTTGGTTCCCCAGAATCTGGAAAAAAGGAAATCCTTCAGTCCGATTTCTTGGAAGGTGGTCACTACAGATGCCAGCCTTATAGGCTGGGGAGCAGTACTGGAGCAATAGTCTCTACAGGGCAGATGGTCGGATGCAGAAAAGGCCCTGCCCATCAATCTCTTAGAGATACGAGCAGCCCGGTATGCCCTAGTAGCATGGACATCCAAACTCCAAGGGTCCCCTGTCAGAATGCAATCAGACAATGCCACAGCAGTGGCATATATCAATCATCAGGGGGGCACCAGGAGTCGTGCAGCCCAGAGGGAAGTAAATTACATCCTGAAATGGGCAGAAAAATATGTCCCAGCCATATCTGCGGTATTCATTCCAGGAGTGGAGAATTGGAAGGTGGACTTTCTAAGTCGCCAGCAATTAGGCCCAGAGGAAGGGTCCCTTCACCCCGAGGTTTTCTGGACAATATGTCAGCGGTGGGGAACATCGGATGTAGATCTTCTAGCATCCAGATTCAACACAAAGGGGGACAGGTTTGTCTCTCGGACAAGGGATCCCCTAGCTTGCAGCTCGGATGCCCTAGTGTTCCCTTGGGATCAGTTCAAGCTGATATATGCATTCACACCGCCACAATGGTTACCTCGATTACTCCGCAGAATCAGGGTAGAAAAGAAACCGGTGATTCCGGTGGCTCCAGCGTGGCCCCGAAGAGCGTGGTACGCGGAGATTGTAAAATTTCAGTGGGGAGTCCTTGGACTCTCCCACGTCGTCCGGCTTTCGCAAGGACCGATATACCACCCTTCCTTACCAGCCCTAGGTTTGACGGCCTGGCTATTGAAGCCCACATTCTAAAAAAGAGAGGGCTCTCTAATGCTGTGGTATCTACCATGATCAATGCCAGGAAGCCGGTATCCAGGCAGATCTACTATAGAATCTGGAAGGCGTACATCGCGTGGTGTGAGGCCAAGAAATGGCATCCACATAAGTACGTAATAGGTAGGATTCTGGACTTCCTACAGTGGGCTGTAGATAGGAAGCTTGCCTTGAGTACTATCAAGGGTCAGATTTCGGCCTTGTCAATATTTTTTCAAAGGCCCTTGGCTTCGCATTCACTAGTCAAAGCCTTTATACAAGGAGTGATGTGTATTAGTCCTCCGGTTAATATTCCCATATGTCCATGGGATCTAAACTTGGTTCTGTCGGTTCTACAGAAACAACCATTTGAACCATTACAGCATATTTCCTTGGTGCTTCTCACCAGGAAATTGATTTTTCTAGTAGCCATTTGTTCGGCTAAAAGAGTATCGGAATTAGCAGCTATGTCCTGTAAGGAGCCATATCTGGTTATCCATAAGGACAGAGTAGTGTTACGTCCTCATCCAGCCTTTCTTCCTAAGGTGGTATCGAGTTTTCATTTGAACCAAGATGTGGTTCTTCCTTCTTTTTTCCCCAAGCCTACTTCGGTAGAGGAAAAGTTATTGCATTCTTTGGATGTAGTAAGAGCAGTTAAAGCTTATCTAAAAGCCACTGCTCAGATTCGCAGAACGGATACTTTGTTTATTCTGCCGGAAGGCCCCAGAAAGGGTCAGGCAGCGTCAAAATCTACTTTAGCCAAGTGGATTCGACAGGTCATAATACAAGCCTATAGCTTGAGAAGTAGACCGCCTCCGTTCAAAGTTAGGGCGCACTCCACGAGAGCAGTTGGAACTTCATGGGCAGTGCATCACCAGGCCTCCCTGGCTCAAGTCTGTAAGGCCGCAACATGGTCTTCAGTACACACGTTTACTAGGTTCTACCAGGTGGACGTTAGAAGTCAGGAGGATGTCGCCTTTGGGCGCAGTGTGTTGCAGGCCGCAAAAGATCCTCATGTCTGATAGCGCTCAGCTTATATATGGTGTATCCCCCCCCTCATTTGGCATTGCTTTAGGACATCCCATTAGTAATGACTATGTCGCTCTGTGTCCCGTGATGTACGAGAAAGAAAATAGGATTTTTATAACAGCTTACCTGTAAAATCCTTTTCTTGGAGTACATCACGGGACACAGAGCTCCCGCCCCTCTTTGGGGACACTTATTGCTTTGCTACAAAACTGAGGTGCTCCCGGATGGGAGGGGCTTATATAGGGGAGGGTACTTCCGGTTTTGGAAGTTGCCAGTGCCAGCACCTGACGGTAACTATATAACCCATTAGTAATGACTATGTCGCTCTGTGTCCCGTGATGTACTCCAAGAAAAGGATTTTACAGGTAAGCTGTTATAAAAATCCTATTTTTGCAGCAATTTGTGTTTTTTAGTCTGCCCAACAACAAATTGGGCAAAATAAAATGAAAAAATGCAAATCGCAGCAAAATTACCTTTTTTTTTTTTTTACGGTTATTAACCGATTAATCGAAACAATAATCGGCCAACTAATCGATTATGAAAATAATCGTTAGTTGCAGCCCTAGTATTGACCATTACATAGTCCCTACCACTGTCTTATATACTTTATGTTGTCCACTACATACTCCTGACCCCTGCACTATATACTCTATATTGTACATTACATACTCCTGACCCCTGCACTATATACTCTATATTGTACAGTACATACTCCTGACCCCTGCACTATATACTCTATGTTGTACATTACATACTGCTCATACTATATAGTCCTATCTGTTGTATCTTATACAATATGTTGTACATTACATAGTCCTGACTTCTGTTCTCTCCCCTTTACCCACTACTATATATACACATACTATGTATTCTCTTTTCCTACCAGCTGGACATTTTATATCGGGTGATTTGATTGGAGCACAGACTTTTACATGTTGATAATAATGTGATAACATCCTCCAATTTTTGAACTTTAAGCAGAAAGTGATAATGAGGGAGGAGTCAGTAACCCAATCATGATGGTCTTCAGGATCAGTCCAGTCTTCATCTTGGTTGTTCTCCCCCATCCTCCCTCTCTGACCTCTGGTGGGGCTCAGCCCAGCTGTTATTCATGACTAAATCATGGACTAAATAAGGAAGTTGAGACTTTTTCTCTTTTCGTCCATGGACGGACACAGCTCTTTCAATCTTGACTGTTGGGTTATGTTCCGTCTATTAGGAGAGGACTAGGCAGAACATGTTAGATATGCATACATGTTATTTAAACAGAATTTAAACAGCCCCGCCCAGGGGGCGGTCCCTCTGAATATAACCCTGCAGCCAGCAGCCTCAGTTTTTTTCTACCTAGTAGAGGAGACGGACCTGGCTCCCTTTGGGCCCAGAGTCCTGAAGAAATGTTTTCTTTTTATTATTTGATTTTTTTAGAATCTTCTATCAACTGCCGGCTGGGCATGACAGGCAGGATAATATAGATCCTTGTAGTCCCCCCAGTCCGGCCATCGAGCGTGAGCAGACCTTAGCTACGTGCGGGGTCGGCCACGACATAACCCATGGCTCCAGGGGTGGCCGGTGAGCTATGCTCCAGGGTTCACATATGACCGTGCTGCTTGCTATCTCAGTCACAGTGGACCAGGCCGACAGCTACTCCGTACTGCTCAGTTGTAGGTCTGTCAGGAACGCACCAGCGGGTCCTCGCAGGACGGGTAAGTACGGTTCCTTCTGCTTCGGTGGGATGGAACAGCTGGGCATTCCTAAGGGGATCATTAGGGGGTTCTCCTGCCCTCCATTCTCTCCATCTGTCACCTCTTTTTTCCTCCTCCCCTTGCGGGGCTCGCTGCAACCGGGGAATACCTTGGGGGGGCTCCAGGTCCCGGCGGAGGGCTGTGGGGGTGTCCAGGTCCGCTGGAGTCAGAAGCTGGCGTTTTTTCTCCAGACATTCCAGAGGCAGCAACCGGTGCCCCTGCACCTGCTATTCCCCTGGACGCTTTGTCGGCAGTCCTGGAGTCATTTGTTGCCAGGGTGGAAGTCGCTCACATCCTACGGTGGGCGGAAAGGAGCGTGCCGGCCTTATCGTCAGTTTACATCACAGGCGTGGAAAACTGGCAGGCGGACTATCTGAGTCGCCAGATGCTGGACCACGGGGAATGGTCGTTACATCCAGAGGTTTTTCAACTCCTTTGCCGGAGATGGGGCACGCCGGATGTGGATCTACTGGCCTCTCGACTCGTTGGTGGCCCTGTGGGGTCAGTATCGGTTAATTAGAGCCTTTTCCCCCACTGAAGTTGCTTCCCAGGGTAGAGATTGAGGGAATTCCGGTGATTCTCATCGCCCCAGATTGGCCCAGGCATCTCTGGTACGCCGGCCTTGTGCGGCTGGTGGCGGACGTGCCCTGGCGACTACCAATGAGGGAGGACCTTCTCTCGCGAGGTCCCATTCTTCATCCTGCTTTACAGTCGCTGGCTTTAACGGCGTGGCTATTGAAAGCCAGGTACTGAGGGACCGGGGCCTGTTGGATTCGGTCATTTCAACTATGTTGAGAGCACGAAAATCTTCTTCTAGGAAGATCTACCATCGCACATGGAGAGCCTACATCTCTATGTGTGAGGAGATGGAATGGCATCCACTGACTTATTCAGTTTCCAGGATCCTGCTGTTTTTACAGCGCAGAGTAGATCAGAAACTTGCCTTAAGCACCATTAAGGGGCAGATTTCAGCCTTAGCTGTTTTCTTTCAGCGACCCTTGGCGGCTCATTCACTAGTAAGTACATTTGTGCAAGGGGTTCGACATGTGGCTCCTCCGGTGCGCCCACCACTACCTCCGTGGGATTTGAATCTGGTGCTCTCTGCGCTTTAGAAAATTCCTTTTGAGGACATTAGGGAAATTCCTCTTTTGACGCTCTCTCAGAAGGTGGCCTTCTTGGTAGCCATCACATCCGTGAGGATATTTGATCCTCCATAAGGGCAAAGCGGTCTTCTTTTCTTCCAAAAGTGGTTTCGGCCTCGGCACAGAACATGAATATGGTTTTTCCCCCGTGTGAGACCTTTGATGTGTGATAAGATCTGATTTTCTTCCAAAAGTGGTTTCGGCTTTTCACCTGAATGAGGATATTGTGCTTCCATCCTTGTGTCCTCGGCCATCGCATGCCAAGGAGGTTGCGTTACATTCCTTGGACGTGGTACGTGCCCTGCGGGTGTACCTGTCTGCCACGGCTCCGTTCCGGAGGTCTGACTCACTGTTTGTGTCGGTGTCTGGTCCGCAGAAGGGCCTGGCGGTCTCGTCGGCCACCATTTCTCGGTGGATCAGGTAAACTGTCATTCAGGCCTATGCCCTTAAGGGGCGGGCGCCTCCCTTTCCCGTTACGGCGCATTCGACTAGGGCTTTTGGTGCCTTTTGGGCTTTTCGACATCAAGCGTCTGTATCTCAAGTGTGTAAGGCAGCGACCTGGTTGTCCGTTCACACCTTTTCAAAATTTTACAAGGTTGATGTGAGTGCATCTTCGGATGCTAGCTTCGGCCGCAAAGTTTTGCAGGCGGCTGTTTGAGGTTGCAACTCCTCCGTTGAGGAGCTCTGCTTGTTTGGGGTGAAACTGGTTTCTTTTGATTGCTGTGCCCACCCCTCGTTTTTTTGACACTGCTTTGGGACGTCCCAACAGTCAAGATTTATGGAGCTGTGTCCGTCCATCGACGAAAAGAGAAAATAGGATTTTTTTGTACTCACCGTAAAATCCTTTTCTCTGTCGTCCATGGACGGACACAGCACCCACCCCTCCTTTTTTGGTTTGTACTGCTTTTATACGAACTGTGGCTGCTGGCTGCATGGTGGAGGGTTATGTACGGAGGGACCGCCCCCTGGGCGGGGCTGTTTCAGCTCTGTTTAAATAACATGTATGCATATCTAACATGTTCTGCCTGGTCCTCTCCTAATAGACGGAACATAACCCAACAATCAAGATTGAAGGAGCTGTGTCCGTCCATGGACAACAGAGAAAAGGATTTTACGGTGAGTACAAAAAAAATCCTATTATTGTTACTTCTTGTGTTGGGAAGATGGCAATGAGTGTTAGAGGTGGAGGCGGACCCTCGTCCTCTAATCCCCTCATCACTGTCACTCCTATAAAAGACAGTTCTCGCTGTTTCCTCACTCTCTGACTAAGGCCCATGAATAAAGAAATGATCTGGTAGGAGATCAGAGAACCCATTTACTAGTTACCTTGAGGATGTAAAACCCCTCCTCAGCAGGGGTCCCTCAAGGGCCATGACAGTCTCCCTCAGCACTCCATCTTCCACCCGACTCAATTGCTGGCAAGGCTCATCTCTTTTTAAGGGCTCACTTAGTCCTCTGCCAGGCCCAACTCCTGGGGATTGGCTAAGGGCCCCTAAATATGCAGCACAGCCCTCCTAGCTTCCGCCCTCTAATTTCTAGAACATTTTCTAATATTCCGGAACCTGGGGGAGTAACCAGAGGGCTGCCTGGATGAGTCATCCAGCCCTGAACTCTAATGAACCCTGGCCCAGATTCCATGGCTCGGGTTTAGCCCTGAGCCAAACTAGAATTTTCCTACACTGCCACAAGTAGGTGTATCGCTACCAAAAAAATATAGAAAAGGAATGATCTGGTAGGAGATCAGAGGAGCCATTTACTAGTTACCTTGAGGGGGGAATTGTAAGATCCTCAGAGACAAAGCTGCCTGATGTGGGCGGAGTCCTGGTTTAGGGGAACCAATCAGCTCATGTCTAGTAATAATCTTTGTATTTCTATTTTAGTAGATGGACGGGAGATGAGGAAAACCTCAGAGGATTGTCTCACTTTGTCTCCAGACTGTAAAGTAGAAGATGAGGACATCACACAGTATAGTCCAGGAGAAAACCCGACTACCTCAAATGTCCATCCGGCACCACACAGTGTAGATGGACCATCGTATTCCTCTTATCCTGAGGAACCTCAGACTGTGCGGGACGGTGCCGGACCATCGTATTCCTCTTATCCTCAGGAACCTCAGACTGTGCGGGACGGTGCCGGACCATCGTATTCCTCTTATCCTGAGGAACCTCAGACTGTGCGGGACGGTGCCGGACCATTGTATTCCTCTTATCCTGAGGAACCTCAGACTGTGCGGGACGGTGCCGGACCATCGTATTCCTCTTATCCCGAGGAACCTCAGACTGTGCGGGACGGTGCCGGACCATCGTATTCCTCTTATCCTGAGGAACCTCAGACTGTGCGGGACGGTGCCGGACCATCGTATTCCTCTTATCCTGAGGAACCTCAGACTGTGCGGGACTGTGCCGGACCATCGTATTCCTCTTATCCTGAGGAACCTCAGACTGTGCGGGACGGTGCCCGACCATCGTATTCCTCTTATCCTGAGGAACCTCAGACTGTGCGGGACGGTGCCGGACCATCGTATTCCTCTTATCCTGAGGAACCTCAGACTGTGCGGGACGGTGCCGGACCATCGTATTCCTCTTATCCCGAGGAACCTCAGACTGTGCGGGACGGTGCCGGACCATCGTATTCCTCTTATCCTGAGGAACCTCAGACTGTGCGGGACGGTGCCGTCCTTCCAACACATAAAAGGTTTTCCTGTCTTGAGTGCGGGAAGTGTTTTCATTTTAAATCCGATCTTAATGTACATGAAAGGTCTCACATTACGGAGAAGCCGTATTCTTGTCATGTGTGCGGGAAATGTTTTTCAGACAAGTCTAATTTTTACAGACATCAGAGATGGCACACAAGTGAGAAACTGCATTCATGTTCTGAGTGTGGGAAATCTTTTGTACAAAAGTCAGAACTTGTTGTACATCAGAGATCTCACACGGGGGAGAAGCCATATTCTTGTCCTGAGTGCGAAAAATGTTTTTCTGACAAATCCAATCTTTACAGACATCAGAGATTGCACACGGGTGAGAAGCCGTATTCTTGCTTTGAGTGCGGGAAAAGTTTTGCACAAAAATCAGATCTTGTCACACATCAAAGGTTTCATGCAGGGGAAAAACCATATTCATGTTCCGAGTGCGGGAAAAGTTTTGTAAAAAAATCAGATCTTATCACACATCAAAGGTCTCACACAGGAGAAAAACCATATTCATGTTCTGAGTGCAGGAAATGTTTTATACAAAAATCAGATCTTGTCATACATCAGAGGTCTCACACGGGGGATAAGCCGCATTCCTGTCCTGAGTGCGGAAAATGTTTTTCAGCTAAGTCACATCTTTCCAGACATCAGAAGTTGCACACGGGCGAGAAGCCGCATTCCTGTTCTGAGTGCGGGAAACGATTTGTGCAAAAAACAAACCTTGTCACTCATCAAAAGTCTCACACTGGGGAAAGACCTCATTCATGTTCTGAGTGCGGGAAAGGTTTTGTAAAAAAATCAGAACTTGTCGCACATCAAAATTCTCACACCGGCGAGAAGCCGTATTCCTGTACTGAGTGCGGGAAATGTTTTTCACAGAAGTCCCATTGTTATAGACATCAGAGATTGCACACTGGTGAGAAGCCGTATTCCTGCCCTGAGTGCGGGAGATGTTTTTCACAAAAGTCCCATCTTTCCAGACATCAGAGATCTCACACGGGGGAGAAGCCACTTCCCTGTCCTAAGTGAGGGAAATTGTTCCTCGCTGAAGTCCTGTCTTCCTGTACATCAGGGGTTCCACACAACCCTCGGAGGTGTATTAGTGCCTTGAGTGCGGGAAATGTCTTGTATATGAATGTTGCTGGACATGTGGGGAAGAAGCACACCCTGATATACACCTCAGATATACTCCATGGCTGATCTTCATCATGTAAGAAACAGTTCATAGACCTCAACCGTAGCTTGACCTTTTGACAAAGATGTCCTATGGAATGAATGATACAACAGTGCCATCTAGAGGTTAGATTGGTAAATATTTCTCCCATTGAAACATAGTATTGAGAAAGGGGGCCACACACTTGTGGGGATAATAAAACTTTCCAAATAAAAAGGCAACAACATAAGAAACAGTTGATAAGGAGATCAGAGATCACCAAAGACATGGATGAAGTGTTGTACCGTGTTGGCCATTGATAGCAGGAGAAAAATAAAAATGGAGTCATTACCTCTCATTGGGTGAGTACATTTTGTGGTGAAAACTCTTGCAAGAGGTCTGTATTCTCAAGTCGTCTTCCAGGACGAAACACGTTAACCCCACTACTTAAAAGGCGGTCCTCTAGGCTTTTAAAAATAAAAATGGCGTCATTACCTTTCATTGGCCGAGTACATTTTGTGGTGGAAGATTTCACAAACACTATAGTGTACTCATACATTGATTTCCTTTGATCATTGGCTCCATCTAGTGGCCATATTGGGGTTTTGCTTTTTTTAGTTTTCCTGATTGAGGTATTTCAGGGAACATACCGCATTATAGCCACTAGATGGAGCAAAGAATCATAGGAAATCACTGTGTTACCTAACCCCTTCAATACCAGAGATTTTGCACCCCGTTCCAGTGCAGGTCAAGTTCTAGCTTTCAGCGCTGTCACACTTTGAATGACAATTACTCGGTCTTGCAACACTGTACCCATATGACATTTTTATCATTTTTTTGAGAAAGAACTTTCTTTTGGTGTTATTCAATCACCGCTGGGGTTTCTTATTTCTTGCTATATAAATGGAAAAATATAAAAAGTGAAAAAAAAAAAAAAGCTTTTTCTTTATTTGTGTTATAAAATTTTGAAAATAAATAATCTTTCTGCATACATTTATGCCAAAATGTATCCTGCTTAATTTCTTTTGTAAAAAATGAACCCAAATCAGTGTTTATTATTTAGACTTATTTAGTCTGCCTTTACACACACATGAACTTTAATGGCATCCCAGTCTTAGTTCGTAGGGTTCAATTTTGATTTGGCCCGCCCTTTGCAGCTCAGTTGGCCTCAGATTTATCCCTCAAAGTCTTCCTGAAG
This sequence comes from Rana muscosa, assembly GCA_029206835.1. Taxonomy (NCBI): domain Eukaryota; kingdom Metazoa; phylum Chordata; class Amphibia; order Anura; family Ranidae; genus Rana; species Rana muscosa. The sequence continues at coordinate 415,095,023 of CM055123.1, read as the reverse complement.
AAGTGGGTTTATCCCATGAAACGCGTTGAGGCACAAATGTATAAGGACCCCCATATACACTATATTGTTAGAAGTATTGTGACACCTGCCTTTACACACACATGAACTTTAATGGCATCCCAGTCTTAGTTCGTAGGGTTCAATTTTGATTTGGCCCGCCCTTTGCAGCTCAGTTGGCCTCAGATTTATCCCTCAAAGTCTTCCTGAAGAAGTGGGTTTATCCCATGAAACGCGTTGAGGCACAAATGTATAAGGACCCCCATATACACTATATTGTTAGAAGTATTGTGACACCTGCCTTTACACACACATGAACTTTAATGGCATCCCAGTCTTAGTTCGTAGGGTTTAATATTGAGTTGGCCCACCCTTTGCAGCTCAGTTTAATCAAAGATTATATGGCTCAGAACAGTGGGAAACAAAGTCTTACTTTGGAAGTTTGCAGTCAGGGTGTCCAAGCTGAGGTGTCCTCCCACACACCAATAGACAAACGGTCATCGAGAAAAAGAAGCAGCCGGCAACTCCATAACATCAAGCATATTTATTTTGAAGCCTTCACAGTGAGTACAGTCAGCAGCAGACTAGTTTCGGCGATAAGCCTTGTTCACAGCACACCAGACAACACTCGCAAGCCGAGTCGGGATTAAAAAAAAAAAAAGTGCTAGTATTGCGAAACGCTCGTTAACCGCGTTACTCACAATCCGAGGTTTCATTGTATAAGTAAGCTATATACTTATCCTAATGTCTTGGCGGAGCCCACCTTGCCACTAGACATCTGGGTTGATAGTTGGGTGAGCTAACCTTACCTGGGCCTGACAACTGATGGGGCTAGTTGAACCTGGATGTGACAGTTTAGTGGGCTAGCTGGGCCTGGATTTGAAGGATGAGTGGGCAAGCTGGGCCTGGTCTTGAATGTGTGGGCTGGCTGGGCCTAGACTTGATGGGTGAGTGGGCTAGCTGGGCCTAGACTTGATAGATGAGTGGGCGAGCTGGGCCTGGTCTTGAGGTATGAGTGGGCTAGCTGGGCCTGGTCTTGACAAGTAAAGAGCCATAGTTAGGCCTGGTAGTCTTGACAAGTAAAGGGCCATAGTTAGGCCTGGGCTTGACAGATGAGTGGGCTAGCTGAGTCTGGGTTTCACAGGGGTAGCAGAACCTGGACTTTACAACTGTGTTGGATATTTTGGGCCAGGTCCTGACAGCTGAGTGGGGTAGCTGTCTGAGCCTGGACTTCAGGGCTGAGTTGGCTGATTGACAGGCTGGAGTGCCTAAGCTGGGGTAGCTCCGACTGTCAGCCACTAAAAACTTACTTCAACTGACATAAGCTTAAAGTGGAGTTCCACCCAAAAATTGAACTTCCGCTTTTCGGAACCCTCCCCCCCTCCGGTGTCACGATTGGCACCTTTCAGGGGGGAGCAGATACCTGTGTAATACAGGTATTTGCTCCCACTTCCGGGCATAGATACCCACGGGTGGCTCGGGTATCTACGCCACTTCCTTTGTCCCCCCCGTCCCCCCCCACTGTCTTCTGGGAGACACACATGTCTTCCAGAAGACAGCAGGGACCAGTGAAATTGTGCAGCGCAAGTTGCGCATGCACAGTAGGGAACCAGAAAGTGAAGCCGCAAGGCTTCACTTCCTGATTCCCTTACCGAAGATGGCGGCGGCAGCACACGAGAGCTGAGAGATAGATCGGCTTCGGGTGCCAGGTCACGGTAGGGTGACCACATTTCCAAACTGCCATTCAGGGACACCCCCCCCCCCTTCCCAAAAATCAGCTTGTGCTGTGACGAATCACAGCACAGTGATTGGACACAAGAGGCGGGATTTATGATTTCTCCAATCACAAGCAGGGGGCGGGGATTGTGCTCCTCCAGGCATTCCTGGCCAGGACAAGTACTGTCAGTGAGTAAAGTGGTGATGTGGCGCCCCTTTTTTGGGGGCATCAGATTGGCCTGGGGGGGTGGCTGTGTCAGTTTCTATCCGGGACACTATATTGTCCTGGAATGAAGGTGCCCGGGACAGACCTGCAAAATGCGGGACTGTCCCGGGCAATCCAGGACACGTGGTCACCCTAAGTCACGGGCAACCTGGAAAGGTAAGTGTCCTTATCTTAAAAGTCAGTAGCTGCAGTATTTGTAGCTGCTGACTTTAAAAATAAAATAAAAATTAGCGGACCTCCGCTTTAACACAGAAGGGGAAAGGAGACAGAAGTGGAGCTAGCAGATGGGACTGTTCTCCAGAGAAGACATTTTTGTCTCTATCAGCCACTGGTTTCCTCTACCTTTTTAACATAGTTAGAAAGTGAGTTTATTCACTAGGTGGTAATCTTACTCGACAGCCTCTAGGAAATTGTGTTAAATTTGCCTCAATTGCTGAGACACCCAGGAGAGGACCCTCAAAACCAAACATCTCTCAAGTTTCCTGGGTCAACACGTACAGTATGTATCTATAAATGTACACAGTACTAGCCGTGTTCACAATATAAAATGTTTCTTGGGGGCTGCAGTTCCTCTGAGCTCCAAAAGGTGGTGATCTCACTTCTACCCAGACAGGACATCTCTATGGAAAATGAACAGGAAGTGATGTCAGGTATAAATAAGAATTTCCAGGTGAGAGGTGAGTCGGGAGGAAGTAGAGAGGAGACATTGCTGGAAGTGGCAGCAGAGGAGGTAATAAGATCTTATTTTCTATTTACACCCAGTAACCCCCCCCCCCGTCATGTCCGTCCTCTTCCTCCATAGTCACTGTGACGTCTTTTTTACACACAAATAGTTTGGAAACTTAGATTAACCCCTTCAGGGTCAGAACCTTTCCCCTATTTACGGGGACGTAATATTCTCTTAATTTTGGAGATGTGTCACCTTTTCTCCTTAACAGTCCCTTGTAACGAGGGATGATTTGGGTTGCACTGATATTTGACCCCAGATTCAAGGAGGTTCAGGCCTAATTTGTGGTTTTAATAATTTTGCTGCTCATCCATAATGCCCAGGAGGAGGATTTGCGGTGATGAAGGGAGGAAGAGAGAGGGTCGATCAGAGTGGGAGTAGATGGGTCGATGTCTGAATGCAAAGTAAAGATGACCTTGGGCATCCTCCAAACCAGTGGCGGTGCATCCATAAAGGGCGCAGGAGCGCCGCCCCCCCCTCCTCTTGTCACTCTCTCTCTCACCATAGATAGATTCATGCATTGCACAAATCTATCTATGGTCGCCGCTGCCGCCCCCTATTCATGCGCCCGGCCCCTTGTTGTGCACCGGGCATATGAATTACAGCGGTGGGGGTGTTTTGGAAGCGCCTGATTAGAGCCATTGGCTCTAATAGGCTTCCTGATTAGAGCCTGTGGGCTCTAATAGGCTTCCAAAAGGGTAAACAGCGGGCGCAATGCTGTGCGTTCACTGATTACTCAGTCTTGTGTTAGGGAACCAAATACATTGCTTCCCTAACACTGACCCGCCTCTCAGCCAATCAGGTTGCTCAGGTCTGGTTACCTGTCACCTGATTGGCTAAAACAACAGGCACCGCTATTGGACGCCTGATGGGACATGAGGACGGGAGAAGTGCAGGAGACATGAAGGACCCTGCTCATCGCTGTCACCCGCTGCCCTACAAGACAGGGTAAGTGCGGGCAGACCGCGAGCGGGCGGGGGGCATGCTCACACTGGCAGCATTTAGCACAGTGTCAGCGTTTGATGGGCACAGTCGCAGCATGTGATGGCACAGTGGCTGCAATTGATGGGCACACTGGCAGCGTTTGATGGGCACAGTGGCAGCGTTTGGCACACAGTGGCAGCGTTTGATGGGCACAGTCGCAGCATTTGTCAGCGTTTGATGGCCACAGTGGCAGCGTTTGATGGCACAGTGGGGTGCAATTGATGGGCACAGAGGGGTGCAATTGATGGGCACAGTGGTAGCGTTTGATGGCACAGTGGTTGCAATTGATGGTTTTTTATTTGTTTTATAGTTTGTTTGCCCCCCCCCCCCAATTTTTTTAAGCATCAGCCGCCACTGCTCCAAACTCATCTCTAGCCGAACTCTAAACTTGCACTCTTTCTTACTCCAATGAGCTGTGGGTTGGGTCGTTCTTGTCCTGCAGTCAACTCTTTCTTTATGTGAGAATGACCCGGCCGAAGCCCTTTGAAGTATAAAAAAGTCAGAGTTCGGCTTAAGATGAGTTCAGAGGAAGCCCAAGCTAATTTCTACTTCTATGTAAGCCACGATCCAGGCAGAGGACAGCCACGCAACAGCAATAGCCATTGAAGGGCCGGCAGCCGGTGCTTTCTGTGAGCTGGACTCCAGTGAGGAAAAGGTGGTGGGTGATGAGATGTCAGACCACCCTTGTGTGTCAGGGAGTGAAATGCAGGACAGCTTTAAGGAACAGGTGGTGGATGATGAGATTTCAGAATGCACTTGCGTGTCTCCAATGGAAGATCAGGACAGCTCCGAGGGAGAGGTAAAGAGGGAACACAGTTTTCAGAAAAAAGGGCTTTTCACAGTTGACAGCCATCAACAGGCTTCTGGTGGCCATGGAGTCTCCAGTGCCAGAGCTTCCAGTTGTCTCTAATTTGGAGGAACTGCCCCTCTTTTGTAAACAAACCCCTCTGTCCCTCCTCTTTCCTCAGTTAATACAAAAGAGAGTCAAACTTTCCATCAGCTCAAAACTTCCATAAAATTCCAAACGGGGAACTTTTTCGGTATATACAATTGTTCCATTCTATTGATTCCTTCCTCAACAATATGGATTCACTACTGACGCTGACTATGTTTGAATCTTCATGTAGATCCTCATCCTTCTACATTATATGAACTGGCAGGTTTCCAGGGGCCACGACACACAACAAAAAAAGTAAGTAACCCAATCAACATGTGCCAAGTCCAAGTGATGTAGTCCACTGTCCACCACTTATATGCCCGTCCTAAAATTTTACAGCCAATGCAGTCCAGATAATTCTTCGCCATCCATCTACAGAGAAACCAGCATAGATCACATGACCACATCAATGAGGATGGAGGAGGACCGGAGTCACATGACTGAGAGGATACTAAACCTCACCCTGGAGATCATCTACCTGCTGACCGGAGAGGTGAGGAGGATTATGGGAGGTCACATGACATCACTCTTATCTCTATTAATAAAACACAGACCTGACCGGAGAGGTGAGGAGGATTCTGGGAGGTCACATGACATCACTCTTATCTCTATTAATAAAACACAGACCTGACCGGAGAGGTGAGGAGGATTCTGGGAGGTCACATGACATCACTCTTATCTTTATTAATAAAATACAGACCTGACTGGAGAGGGGAGGAGGATTCTGGGAGGTCACATGACATCACTCTTATCTCTATTAATAAAACACAGACCTGACCGGAGAGGTGAGGAGGATTCTGGGAGGTCACGTGACATCACTCGTATCTCTATTAATAAAACACAGACCTGACCGGAGAGGTGAGGAGGATTCTGGGAGGTCACGTGACATCAGTCTTATCTCTATTTATAAAACACAGACCTGACCGGAGAGGTGAGGAGGATTCTGGGAGGTCACATGACATCAGTCTTATCTCTATTTATAAAACACAGACCTGACCGGTGAGGAGGATTCTGGGAGGTCACATGACATCACTCTTATCTCTATTAATAAAACACAGACCTGACCGGAGAGGTGAGGAGGATTCTGGGATTCTAACATGATATTCCTATTGGTTCTCCAATACAGAGATTTCCTCTGGTGAAGTCAGGTGATCATATGACCATCACAGTGCCTCCATGTGACTCCCTAAAACCTGAGAGACACAACATGGAGAAGATTCTAGAAGTCACCAAGAAGATGATGGAGCTGCTGACAGGAGAGGTGAGCGGTGCCGGGAATTCTGGGACATTATCCAGTAACAGACAAGGGATGTGTCTGGATGGTGACTGTATCATTGTGTGTGTCAGGTTCCTATAAGGTGTCAGGATGTCACTGTCTATTTCTCCATGGAGGAGTGGGAGTATTTAGAAGGACACAAGGATCTCTACAAGGACGTCATGATGGAGAATCAGCAGACTTTGTGTTTTGTGAGGAGTGTAAGGAAGGAATTTCCCTGGAATGAGACAACATTGAACCTCATCCGGGAGATCCTCAGCCTGGTGACTGGAGAGGTGAGTGAATGGAAGGGGTTACATCTGACTTCGCTGTATACTGGGATGTATTCAGAGTCACTTTAAGTCTTCTGACGTTCTGTTAATCAATAATGACATCCACACAGGTACTATGAATACATAAAGTGTGCGTACTCTTTGATATTTGCTTGTAGCACAAGATGGCGGCATTGGTTATAGAAGAGAGCAATGTCAGCTTTAGTCCAATCAGTGAGACGCATGATTGCCGGCATACCACTCCTACTGACCGCTAAATCCATGGGTAACATTTCCTGGTGGGTCAGTGAGCCTTACTAGTAGAACATTAGTGACTATATTTAATGACTTCTAGAAGGAGCGATAAATCTGACCACATTGTAATCATATCATTGGATGGAGATGTCTGTCCTTTGCTGAATCTGGAACAGTGTGGCCAATCCCTGGAGATTAAATCTAGAGCTGACCATAGAGGTGAGGGATTATTGGAGAGTGATCTTTATCTTTCTATAACACAGAACTGTACAGTAATAATGAAAAAATCTACTACTAAAGATAAGACAAGATTCCCCAAGATCCAGAATCCCATCACCATCCCCCCACCTCCATCCCTGATACCCAAAAGACACAACATGGAGAAGATTCTAGAAGTCACCAAGAAGATGATGGAGCTGCTGACAGGAGAGGTGAGCGGTGCCGGGAATTCTGGGACATTATCCAGTAACAGACAAGGGATGTGTCTGGATGGTGACTGTATCATTGTGTGTGTCAGGTTCCTATAAGGTGTCAGGATGTCACTGTCTATTTCTCCATGGAGGAGTGGGAGTATTTAGAAGGACACAAGGATCTCTACAAGGTCGTCATGATGGAGAATCAGCCGCCCCTCACATCACCGGGTAAGAGGAGACTTTATTGTAAAGGAGAGAGCAGTACGGAGGCTCCATCTAGATCCCCCATCATCTGATAAACACATAGAGTGCTTGGGTAAATGCATGAAGAGCAGAGGTTGGAAGTAATACACGATGCAGAGGTCAGGAGTTGGTAACACACAGTGTGAGAGCAGGGGTCAGGAGTAGGTAACGCGCAGAGTGGGGTATAAGTATGGAAGAGAGGAGAGGTCAGGAGTAAGTAACATATGGAGAGCAGAGGTCGGGATTAAGTAACATATGGAGAGCAGAGGTCGGGATTAATTAACATATGGAGAGCAGATGTCGGGAGTAAACATGTGGAGCGTAGAGGTCGGGAGTAAGTAATGCATGGAGAGCAGAGGTTGGGTGTAAGTAACGCATGGAGAGCAGAGGTTGGGAGTAAGTAACGCATAGAGAGCAGAGGTTGGGAGTAAGTAACTTATGGACAGCAGAGGTTGGGAGTAAGTAACTTATGGACAGCAGAGGTCGGGAGTAAGTAACGCATGGAGAGCAGAGGTCGGAAATAAGTAATGCATGGAGAGCAGAGGTCGGGAGTAAGTAATGCATGGAGAGCAGAGGTCGGGAGTAAGTAATGCATAGAGAGCAGAGGTCGGGAGTAAGTAACGCATGGAGAGCAAAGGTCGGGAGTAAGTAACGCATGGAGAGCAAAGGTCGGGAGTAAGTAACATATGGAGAGCAGAGGTCGGGAGTAAGTAACATATGGAGAGCAGAGGTCGGGAGTAAGTAGCATGTGGAGAGCAGAGGTCGGGAGTAAGTAACGCATGGAGAGCAGAGGTCGGGAGTAAGTAATGCATGGAGAGCAGAGGTCGGGAGTAAGTAATGCATAGAGAGCAGAGGTCGGGAGTAAGTAACGCATGGAGAGCAAAGGTCGGGAGTAAGTAACGCATGGAGAGCAAAGGTCGGGAGTAAGTAACATATGGAGAGCAGAGGTCGGGAGTAAGTAACATATGGAGAGCAGAGGTCGGGAGTAAGTAGCATGTGGAGAGCAGAGGTCGGGAGTAAGTAACGCATGGAGAGCAGAGGTCGGGAGTAAGTAATGCATGGAGAGCAGAGGTCGGGAGTAAGTAATGCATAGAGAGCAGAGGTCGGGAGTAAGTAACGCATGGAGAGCAAAGGTCGGGAGTAAGTAACGCATGGAGAGCAAAGGTCGGGAGTAAGTAACATATGGAGAGCAGAGGTCGGGAGTAAGTAACATATGGAGAGCAGAGGTCGGGAGTAAGTAGCATGTGGAGAGCAGAGGTCGGGAGTAAGTAACGCATGGAGAGCAGAGGTCGGGAGTAGGTAACGCATGGAGAGCAGAGGTCGGGAGTAGGTAACGCATGGAGAGCAGAGGTCGGGAGTAGGTAACGCATGGAGAGCAGAGGTCGGGAGTAGGTAACGCATGGAGAGCAGAGGTCGGGAGTAGGTAACGCATGGAGAGCAGAGGTCGGGAGTAGGTAACGCATGGAGAGCAGAGGTCGGGAGTAGGTAACGCATGGAGAGCAGAGGTCTGGAGTAGGTAACATATGGAGAGCAGAGGTCGGGAGAAGGTAACATATGGAGAGCAGAGGTCGGGAGTAAGTAGCATATGGAGAGCAGAGGACGGGAGTAAGTAACATATGGAGAGCAGAGGTCGGGAGTAAGTAACATATGGAGAGCAGAGGTCGGGAGTAGGTAACGTATGGAGAGCAGAGGTCGGGAGTAGGTAACGTATGGAGAGCAGAGGTCGGGAGTAGGTAACGCATGGAGAGCAGAGGTTGGGAGTAAGTAACATATGGAGAGCAGAGGTCGGGAGTAAGTAACGCATGGAGAGCAGAGGTCGGGAGTAAGTAACGCATGGAGAGCAGAGGTCGGGAGTAGGTAACGTATGGAGAGCAGAGGTCGGGAGTAGGTAACGCATGGAGAGCAGAGGTCGGGAGTAGGTAACGCATGGAGAGCAGAGGTCGGGAGTAGGTAACGCATGGAGAGCAGAGGTCGGGAGTAGGTAACGCATGGAGAGCAGAGGTCGGGAGTAGGTAACGCATGGAGAGCAGAGGTCGGGAGTAGGTAACGCATGGAGAGCAGAGGTCGGGAGTAGGTAACGCATGGAGAGCAGAGGTCGGGAGTAGGTAACGCATGGAGAGCAGAGGTCGGGAGTAGGTAACATATGGAGAGCAGAGGTCGGGAGTAAGTAACGTATGGAGAGCAGAGGTCGGGAGTAGGTAACATATGGAGAGCAGAGGTCGGGAGTAGGTAATGCATGGAGAGCAGAGGTCGGGAGAAGGTAACATATGGAGAGCAGAGGTCGGGAGAAGGTAACATATGGAGAGCAGAGGTCGGGAGTAGGTAATGCATGGAGAGCAGAGGTCGGGAGAAGGTAACATATGGAGAGCAGAGGTCGGGAGAAGGTAACATATGGAGAGCAGAGGTCGGGAGAAGGTAACATATGGAGAGCAGAGGTCGGGAGAAGGTAACATATGGAGAGCAGAGGTCGGGAGAAGGTAACATATGGAGAGCAGAGGTCGGGAGAAGGTAACGCATGGAGAGCAGAGGTCGGGAGTAGGTAACGCATGGAGAGCAGAGGTCGGGAGTAGGTAACGCATGGAGAGCAGAGGTCGGGAGTAGGTAACGCATGGAGAGCAGAGGTCGGGAGTAGGTAACGCATGGAGAGCAGAGGTCGGGAGTAGGTAACGCATGGAGAGCAGAGGTCGGGAGTAGGTAACGCATGGAGAGCAGAGGTCGGGAGTAGGTAACATATGGAGAGCAGAGGTCGGGAGAAGGTAACATATGGAGAGCAGAGGTCGGGAGTAGGTAGCATATGGAGAGCAGAGGTCGGGAGTAGGTAGCATATGGAGAGCAGAGGTCGGGAGTAGGTAACATATGGAGAGCAGAGGTCGGGAGTAGGTAACATATGGAGAGCAGAGGTCGGGAGTAGGTAATGCATGGAGAGCAGAGGTCGGGAGAAGGTAACATATGGAGAGCAGAGGTCGGGAGAAGGTAGCATATGGAGAGCAGAGGTCGGGAGAAGGTAACATATGGAGAGCAGAGGTCGGGAGAAGGTAACATATGGAGAGCAGAGGTCGGGAGAAGGTAACGCATGGAGAGCAGAGGTCGGGAGTAGGTAACGCATGGAGAGCAGAGGTCGGGAGTAGGTAACGCATGGAGAGCAGAGGTCGGGAGTAGGTAACGCATGGAGAGCAGAGGTCGGGAGTAGGTAACGCATGGAGAGCAGAGGTCGGGAGTAGGTAACGCATGGAGAGCAGAGGTCGGGAGTAGGTAACGCATGGAGAGCAGAGGTCGGGAGTAGGTAACGCATGGAGAGCAGAGGTCGGGAGTAGGTAACATATGGAGAGCAGAGGTCGGGAGAAGGTAACATATGGAGAGCAGAGGTCGGGAGTAGGTAGCATATGGAGAGCAGAGGTCGGGAGTAGGTAGCATATGGAGAGCAGAGGTCGGGAGTAGGTAACATATGGAGAGCAGAGGTCGGGAGTAGGTAACATATGGAGAGCAGAGGTCGGGAGTAGGTAATGCATGGAGAGCAGAGGTCGGGAGAAGGTAACATATGGAGAGCAGAGGTCGGGAGAAGGTAGCATATGGAGAGCAGAGGTCGGGAGAAGGTAACATATGGAGAGCAGAGGTCGGGAGAAGGTAACATATGGAGAGCAGAGGTCGGGAGAAGGTAACGCATGGAGAGCAGAGGTCGGGAGTAGGTAATGCATGGAGAGCAGAGGTCGGGAGAAGGTAACATATGGAGAGCAGAGGTCGGGAGAAGGTAGCATATGGAGAGCAGAGGTCGGGAGAAGGTAACATATGGAGAGCAGAGGTCGGGAGAAGGTAGCATATGGAGAGCAGAGGTCGGGAGAAGGTAACGCATGGAGAGCAGAGGTCGGGAGAAGGTAACGCATGGAGAGCAGAGGTCGGGAGAAGGTAACGCATGGAGAGCAGAGGTCGGGAGTAGGTAACGCATGGAGAGCAGAGGTCGGGAGTAGGTAACATATGGAGAGCAGAGGTCGGGAGTAGGTAATGCATGGATAGCAGAGGTTGGGAGTAAGTAACATATGGAGAGCAGAGGTCGGGAGAAGGTAACATATGGAGAGCAGAGGTCGGGAGAAGGTAGCATATGGAGAGCAGAGGTCGGGAGTAGGTAACATATGGAGAGCAGAGGTCGGGAGAAGGTAACATATGGAGAGCAGAGGTCGGGAGTAGGTAGCATATGGAGAGCAGAGGTCGGGAGAAGGTAACATATGGAGAGCAGAGGTCGGGAGAAGGTAACATATGGAGAGCAGAGGTCGGGAGTAGGTAACATATGGAGAGCAGAGGTCGGGAGAAGGTAACGCATGGAGAGCAGAGGTCGGGAGTAGGTAACATATGGAGAGCAGAGGTCGGGAGTAGGTAACATATGGAGAGCAGAGGTCGGGAGAAGGTAACGCATGGAGAGCAGAGGTCGGGAGTAGGTAACATATGGAGAGCAGAGGTCGGGAGAAGGTAACATATGGAGAGCAGAGGTCGGGAGTAGGTAACATATGGAGAGCAGAGGTCGGGAGAAGGTAACGCATGGAGAGCAGAGGTCGGGAGTAGGTAACATATGGAGAGCAGAGGTCGGGAGAAGGTAACATATGGAGAGCAGAGGTCGGGAGTAGGTAACGCATGGAGAGCAGAGGTCGGGAGTAGGTAACATATGGAGAGCAGAGGTCGGGAGTAGGTAACGCATGGATAGCAGAGGTTGGGAGTAAGTAACATATGGAGAGCAGAGGTCGGGAGAAGGTAACATATGGAGAGCAGAGGTCGGGAGTAGGTAACATATGGAGAGCAGAGGTCGGGAGAAGGTAACATATGGAGAGCAGAGGTCGGGAGTAGGTAGCATATGGAGAGCAGAGGTCGGGAGAAGGTAACATATGGAGAGCAGAGGTCGGGAGTAGGTAACATATGGAGAGCAGAGGTCGGGAGTAGGTAACATATGGAGAGCAGAGGTCGGGAGAAGGTAACATATGGAGAGCAGAGGTTGGGAGTAAGTAACATATGGAGAGCAGAGGTCGGGAGTAGGTAGCATATGGAGAGCAGAGGTCGGGAGAAGGTAACATATGGAGAGCAGAGGTCACAAGCCATTTCAAAGGACTGCTCACTCATATCTACCTGATCCAGATGGAATCTTGATGGAAGTGAACTAACCCTCTCAGATATATTGATGATGTTTTTATATTTTTCCAGGACACGCCATGGAGAAACCCTCAGAGGATCGTCTCACTTTATCTCCAGGATATAAAATGGAAGATGAGGACATCACAGGAGATTGTGGAGGAGAAAAGACAATGAGCTCCACTATGGATGGAGGACTTCACAGTGTGGATAGACCATGGAATCCCTCCGACTCTGAGGAACCTCGTACTGTGGGGGATGGGGCCGGAATTCAGGGGAAGAAAGAATTTTCCTGTTCCGAATGCGGGGAAAGGTTTCGCTCTAAAATAAGTTTTTCCGTACATCAGAGATCTCATACGGGAGAGAAGGTTTATTCCTGTTCTGAGTGCGAGAAATGTTTTCTTTATAAATCAAAGCTTGCTACACATGAGACATCTCACACGGGGAAGAAGCCGTATTCCTGTTCTGAGTGTGGAAAATGTTTTGCAAAGAAAGACCATCTAAACTCACATCAGAAAATGCACTCGGGCGAGAAGCCGTATTTCTGTTCGGAGTGTGAAAAATGTTTTTCACATAAGTCCAATCTTGCTGCACATCAGAGATTGCACACAGGGGAAAAGCCATTTTCCTGCCCAGAGTGCGGGAAATGTTATACGCGGAATTCTCTACTTGTTATACATCAGAGATCTCACACCGGGGAGAGGCCATTTTCCTGCCTTGAGTGCGGGAAATGTTATACTCGGAAATCAGAGCTTGATACACATCAGAGCTGTCATACAGGGGAGAAGCCATATTTTTGCTCTGAGTGCGGAAAATGTTATCCACGGAAATCAGAACTTGTTATACATCTAAGATCTCACACTGGTGAGAAGCCGTATCCCTGCCCCGAGTGCGGGAAATGTTATAAACGGAGATCATACCTTGTTACACATCAGACCTGTCACACAGGGGTGAAGCCGTATTCCTGTCCCGAGTGCGGGAAATGTTATAGACGGAAATCGGGACTTGTTGTACATCAAATCTCTCACACAGGGAAGAAGCCGTATTCCTGCCCCGAGTGTGGAAAATGTTTTATTCAGAGCTCAGACCTTGCTAGACATCAGAGGTCTCACACGGGAGAAAAGCCATATTCCTGTTCCGAGTGTGGGAAATGTTTTTCACAGAAATCCGATATTGCTATACATCAAAGATCCCACACAGGCGAGAAGCCATATTCCTGCTCTGAGTGCGGGAAATGTTATCAACGGAAATCAGACCTTGTCATACATCAACGATCTCACAGAGGGGAGAAGCCGTATTGCTGCTCTAAGTGCGGGAAATGTTATCAACGGAGAGCAGATTTTGCTATACATCGAAGATCTCACACTGGGGGGAAGCTGTATTTCCTGTCAAGTGACGGAAAGTTACAGGAGTCTTGTTTTCCTAAACATCAGAGAACCCACACAACCTTCTAAGTAAATTAGTGTCCTGAGTGTGGGAAATGTCTTCTATATGGATCATATTTTGCCGTACATCAGAGATCTCACACTGGGAAGAAGCTCACCTTGATATACACCTCAGAAAACACGTGGCTGAGTGCTCCTCTGATCTTTATCATGGAAGAAACACTTTATAAGGAAATCAGAGATCACTAAAGACTTCAAAGTTCTGTCTGGCTTCCTCTGCTAGGAGAGAGAAGGAGGGGGTGTCACTGCTGGTTGGGTCCCTCTAGGAGAGAGAAGGAGGGGGTGTCACTGGTGGTTGGGTCCCTCTAGGTGAGAGAAGGAGGGGGTGTCACTGCTGGTTGGGTCCCTCTAGGAGAGAGAAGGAGGGGGTGTCACTGCTGGTTGGATCCCTCTAGGAGAGAGAAGGAGGGGGTGTCACTGCTGGTTGGGTCCCTCTAGGAGAGAGAAGGAGGGGGTGTCACTGCTGGTTGGGTCCCTCTAGGAGAGAGAAGGAGGGGGTGTCACTGCTGGTTGGGTCCCTCTCGGAGAGAGGAGGGGGTGTCGCTGCTGGTTGGGTCCCTCTAGGAGAGAGAAGGAGGGGGTGTCACTGCTGGTTGGGTCCCTCTAGGAGAGAGGAGGGGGTGTCGCTGCTGGTTGGGTCCCTCTAGGAGAGAGAAGGAGGGGGTGTCACTGCTGGTTGGGTCCCTCTAGGAGAGAGAAGGAGGGGGTGTCACTGCTGGTTGGGTCCCTCTCGGAGAGAGGAGGGGGTGTCGCTGCTGGTTGGGTCCCTCTAGGAGAGAGAAGGAGGGGGTGTCGCTGCTGGTTGGGTCCCTCTAGGAGAGAGAAGGAGGGGGTGTCACTGCTGGTTGGGTCCCTCTAGGAGAGAGAAGGAGGGGGTGTCACTGCTGGTTGGGTCCCTCTCGGAGAGAGAAGGAGGGGGTGTCGCTACTGGTTGGGTCCCTCTCGGAGACAGAAGGAGGGGGTGTCGCTGCTGGTTGGGTCCCTCTCGGAGAGAGAAGGAGGGGGTGTCGCTGCTGGTTGGGTCCCCCTAGGAGAGAGAAGGAGGGGTGTCGCTACTGGTTGGGTCCCTCTAGGAGAGAGAAGGCGGTGTCACTGCTGGTTGGGTCTCTAGGAGAGAGAAGGAGGGGGTGTCACTGCTGGTTGGGTTCCTCTAGGAGAGAGAAGGAGGGGGTGTCACTGCTGGTTGGGTCCCTCTAGGAGAGAGAAGGAGGGGGTGTCACTGCTGGTTGGGTCCCTCTAGGAGAGAGGAGGAGGGGGTGTCACTGCTGGTTGGGTCCCTCTAGAAGAAAGAAGGAGGGGGTGTCACTGCTGGTTGGATCCCTCTAGGAGAGAGAAGGAGGGGGTGTCACTGCTGGTTGGGTCCCTCTAGGAGAGAGAAGGAGGGGGTGTCACTGCTGGTCGGGTCCCTCTAGGAGAGAGAAGGAGGGGGTGTCACTGCTGGTTGGGTCCCTCTAGGAGAGAGAAGGAGGGGGTGTCGCTGCTGGTTGGGTCCCTCTAGGAGAGAGAAGAAGGGGGTGTCACTGCTGGTTGGGTCCCTCTAGGAGAGAGAAGGAGGGGGTGTCACTGCTGGTTGGGTCCCTCTAGGAGAGAGGAGGGGGTGTCACTGCTGGTTGGGTCCCTCTAGGAGAGAGAAGAAGGGGGTGTCACTGCTGGTTGGGTCCCTCTCGGAGAGAGAAGGAGGGGGTGTCACTGCTGGTTGGGTCCCTCTCTGAGAGAGAAGGAGGGGGTGTCGCTGCTGGTTGGGTCCCTCTAGGAGAGAGAAGGAGGGGTGTCGCTACTGGTTGGGTCCCTCTAGGAGAGAGAAGAAGGGGGTGTCACTGCTGGTTGGGTCTCTAGGAGAGAGAAGGAGGGGGTGTCACTGCTGGTTGGATCCCTCTAGGAGAGAGAAGGAGGGGGTGTCACTGCTGGTTGGGTCCCTCTAGGAGAGAGAAGAAGGGGGTGTCACTGCTGGTTGGGTCCCTCTAGGAGAGAGAAGGAGGGGGTGTCACTGCTGGTTGGGTCCCTCTAGGAGAGAGGAGGGGGTGTCACTGCTGGTTGGGTCCCTCTAGGAGAGAGAAGAAGGGGGTGTCACTGCTGGTTGGGTCCCTCTCGGAGAGAGAAGGAGGGGGTGTCGCTGCTGGTTGGGTCCCTCTAGGAGAGAGGAGGGGGTGTCACTGCTGGTTGGGTCCCTCTCGGAGAGAGAAGGAGGGGGTGTTGCTGCTGGTTGGGTCCCTCTAGGAGAGAGGAGGGGGTGTCACTGCTGGTTGGGTCCCTCTAGGAGAGAGAAGGAGGGGTGTCGCTACTGGTTGGGTCCCTCTCGGAGACAGAAGGAGGGGGTGTCACTGCTGGTTGGGTCCCTCTAGGAGAGAGAAGGAGGTGTCACTGCTGGTTGGGTCTCTAGGAGAGAGAAGGAGGGGGTGTCACTGCTGGTTGGATCCCTCTAGGAGAGAGAAGGAGGGGGTGTCACTGCTGGTTGGGTCCCTCTAGGAGAGAGAAGGAGGGGGTGTCGCTGCTGGTTGGGTCCCTCTAGGAGAGAGAAGGAGGGGGTGTCGCTGCTGGTTGGGTCCCTCTAGGAGAGAGAAGGAGGGGGTGTCACTGCTGGTTGGGTCCCTCTAGGAGAGAGAAGGAGGTGTCACTGCTGGTTGGGTCTCTAGGAGAGAGAAGGAGGTGTCACTGCTGGTTGGGTCCCTCTAGGAGAGAGAAGGAGGTGTCACTGCTGGTTGGATCCCTCTAGGTGAGAGAAGGAGGGGGCGTCACTGCTGGTTGGGTCCCTCTAGGAGAGAGGAGGGGATGTCACTGCTGGTTGGGTCCCTCTAGGAGAGAGGAGGGGGTGTCACTGCTGGTTGGGTCCCTCTAGGAGAGAGAAGGAGGGGGTGTCACTGCTGGTTGGGTCCCTCTAGGAGAGAGAAGGAGGGGGTGTCGCTGCTGGTTGGGTCCCTCTAGGAGAGAGGAGGGGGTGTCGCTACTGGTTGGGTCCCTCTCGGAGAGAGAAGGAGGGGGTGTCGCTGCTGGTTGGGTCCCTCTAGGAGAGAGAAGGAGGGGGTGTCGCTGCTGGTTGGGTCCCTCTAGGAGAGAGAAGGAGGGGGTGTCGCTACTGGTTGGGTCCCTCTCGGAGAGAGAAGGACGGGGTGTCACTGCCGGTTGGGTCCCTCTATGAGAGAGAAGGAGGGGGTGACATGGTGAAAGAGGAACTAGATGTTGCTTGTTGATGAAAAGAAGAGACTACATGACCAGACTGACAATTTCTGTGCAGTAGTCATCAGCCATCACAGGCAGCTTCATTTGCTTGGAGAGCGCCACCTGCTTCTGAAAGTGGAAAATATGACATTTCCAGATGTAACATTTCATATTTATTAAAAATGCAATTATATTCATGATTTTTTTTTTGTAAAATAGAAATAAAGAATCTATTTCCAATCATAAACTGAACATATTCTTTTTAGGTTGATTGATAAATGTCTTCCTTCAGATTTGTATGGTGAAATGTTTTTTCTTTTCCTTTATTCCTTTTTCTAACACTACAAGTAAGGCCCATCCTGTAGGTTTTAGTTTGAAGCCCTCGTACACACGACTGGTTTTCTTGGCAAGAAAACAGCTGGGAGAGTTTTTTGCAGAGAAAACCGGTCGTGTGTATGGTTTCTCATCAGGAAAACTGCCGGGAATCTCAGCGAGAAAAATAGAGAACCTGCTCTCTATTTTCTTGTCGGGATTCTCGTCGGCCTGTTTCCCGACGAGAAAACCGTGAGTGTGTATGCTTACCAGGTAAGTCCACGCACGCTCGATGAGACTTTGACGCATGCGCGGTAGCTTACAAGGGTAGTGTAGGGTGTAGAAAGATGGCAGCGACGGCATTGAATGTGACGAGCGCATGCTCGTCGTAGTAGATGATGTCTCCGCGTTCTTGCCATTCAAAAGAACGGCGGTTCTTTTGAATGGCCGTGTGTACACTCGGCGAGCAAGGAAAGCTTGCCAGGAATCTCGTCGGGAAAACCACCGTTTTCTTTTTTTCTGACGAGATTCCCGCCCGTGTGTACGAGGCTTAAGTCTTAATCTTGTGTCTTAAGCCCCGTACACACGGTCGGACTTTTGCCCAACAAACTTAGTTTTAAGCAAGTTGGACCAACAATCTGACCGTGTGTACGCTCCATCGGACAAACTTTTTTGAGCTTGGTTTTGTTTTCATCGGACAAAAGTTGGGTCTGCGAACGGACAAACTTTTGCCCAACAAAAGTCCGATGGAGCAAAGTCCTACCGTGTGTACAGAAAACCATAGGACTTTTGTCCGATGGACAAAACAACCAATGTTAAAATCAACCAACAATAGCAGAAGTTGACCAAAGGGTGGCGGTAAAGAGCAGAAAAACCACGTGATGTTGCAAAAAGTTTTAGGAAAGTTTGCAGAAAAGTCCTGTGGTGTGTATGCTATGGGTGTTCCCGACCAACTCCGTTCGGACAAAAATCCACGGAAAAGTCCGATGGAAGTCCGACCGTGTGTACGGGGCTTTAGTAGTTTTGTTTTACCGGCTTGTACTTGTTGCAACAGCCGACTCTCCCCTTCTCATAAATCTCAGGACGTCTGTAATAGACTCCAATGATAAGTCCATAAGTTCATAGACCCATCTATCATTCCTCCCGTAATTCCTCCTCGGCACCATCACCACAAGATAATTTTTCTTCCTCACTTTCACATCACATCTAACATAGAGGAACTCCCCTCCATCTTTTCTATGTCCCGTGTCCCTCTAAACAAGAGGATCAGCATGAATACAAACAGCCCAGTCTTGTGAGGCCTCAAGCCATGTTTCTGGAACACCAACCACATCTCCAACCACAAGATCATCTTTCTTCCTCACTTTCACATCACATCTAACATAGAGAAACCCCCCTCCATCTTTTCTATGTGTTGTGTTCCTCTAAACAAGTATATATGCAGGATCTCTTGCCTGCAGTTTATTGGCTTAGCAATGACAGATAACTTCCAAGTTTGGACCAAACCCAAGCTCATCCCTAAACAGGAGTGGATGTAATATAAATCAGTAAAAGCATATTTTCTCTGCGTAACTGATTGTGTACCTACCTGGTCTTCTGCTGTGCTTTACCTCTGTTATGGAACAGACCAATCGTCTGATGAGTATCTGCCCCCGTCCTGATTAAACCTATATGACTTAGTGCTGAGACTGTACTCAGATGATACTTTCTTTATTTGTTCCGGGTACATTGGAGTTTTATAGATAAGCTACTAAGGCAGTGAGCAAATGTATCATTAGCACAATGTTATCTAGGTTTTAGTAATTTCTGATTGGCTGTGTCCATGTAAGGTGAACTTCCTCCAGGATCTGGGCGTCCCCAAGTCGGGCGTAGTCCTCGTCGGAGGCGCCATGGTTTAGCTACATTCTTGACTCGATGGGAGGGGGTGCTACTAGCGGCCATTTTGAGCAAGGAATAAAAAAGCAGTTTACATTGCAAGAAAAATATAGACTTTATAGTATAGAAAAAGATGAATGGAAAATGGGCTTTTTACCTGATCCATCACACCTCCTTGCCGAAAGAGTGAACTGACAGGCCCGATGCCTGCCTGCTTTGACTGGAAACCATACCTTCTGCCAGCCACCAAGTAACAATTGACTGGTGACCTGCTGTTGACTGTTTGCTTTCTGAGAAGAGCTCAGGGCTCCTCAGGCTCTCTCCTTCAGGAAGAGACCAGAAGAAGTCCAGGAGAAGACTGGGCCCCCAGATAACAATACCTTTCCCTGGTGGCCTGTTGCTGACTGCTTGCTAAGAATGGTTCAGGGGTTCAGGCTCCCTCCTTCAAGAAGAGACAAGAAGAAGTCCAGGAGAAGACTGGGCCCCCAGATAACAATACCTTTCCCTGGTGGCCTGTTGCTGACTGCTTGCTAAGAATGGTTCAGGGGTTCAGGCTCCCTCCTTCAAGAAGAGACAAGAAGAAGTCCAGGAGAAGACTGGGCCCCCAGATAACAATACCTTTCCCTGGTGGCCTGTTGCTGACTGCTTGCTAAGAATGGTTCAGGGGTTCAGGCTCCCTCCTTCAAGAAGAGACAAGAAGAAGTCCAGGAGAAGACTGGGCCCCCAGATAACAATACCTTTCCCTGGTGGCCTGTTGCTGACTGCTTGCTAAGAATGGTTCAGGGGTTCAGGCTCCCTCCTTCAAGAAGAGACAAGAAGAAGTCCAGGAGAAGACTGGGCCCCCAGATAACAATACCTTTCCCTGGTGGCCTGTTGCTGACTGCTTGCTAAGAATGGTTCAGGGGTTCAGGCTCCCTCCTTCAAGAAGAGACAAGAAGAAGTCCAGGAGAAGACTGGGCAACCAGATAACCACACATTTTGGCTGATGGCCTATTGCTGACTGTTTGCTGAAAAGAGCTCTGGTCCTCAGGCTCCCTCCTTCAAGAAGAGACCAGAAAGATTTCTGAACAAGACTGGGCCACCTGATAACAATACCTTTGGCTGGTGGTTTGCTGACTGTGTGCTTGCTGAGAAGAGCTCAGGTCCTTAGGCTTCCTCCTTCAAGAAGACACCAAAAGTCGAGGCGAAGACTGGGCCACCAGATAACAACATCTTTGGCTGGTGGTCCGCTGCTGGCTGAAAAGAGCTGAAGGTTGCAGGCTCCCTCCATCAAGAAGAGACCAAAAGAAGTCAAAGAGAAGACTGGATCACCAGATAACAACACCGGCCGGTGACATCACTGGTTGTTAAGAACACCAATGGGTGCCGGCATCGCCAAGTCCTTAGCAACCATTGACACTGGGAAGCTGTCATGTATAATAGCCGAAGTAAAACCACCGTTATGCATGACGTTCCTTCCGAACACCCAAACTCTGAACTCTTCTCAGGTGGTGACAACAGTGGACCATGCTTGACCAATGTGAGCTGGTATGGCTACTTGTGGTCCCTTCCAGGGGCGATTGTGACAGGGTAACAGTGCAGGAGATCAATTGGGAGACAGGGACAGAGCGTTGTCACTCCGTAACAGGAAGTATCTGAACAATACCTCACCCTTCTGTTATTCACATAACCTTCCAAGCTAAACCATGCAATTTTCCACAGCATCCTGTCCTGAGGAAGCCACCATGACAGTGCCATGAAATGCATTGATGGTGTTTCCAGTTTTTGCATGGCAAATAAATATCTACTTTAAATATATATATATCTCAAATCATTTATTCTTATTCTGGTTTATATACTCACATTAGTAAGTGTCAGAGTCCAGATCTGAACCTACGACCTCTGCCTGTAGATCTTCTCGCTGTGTCACCCGAGATGCTGGACAGATCCCATCCTGATCCTTTGGACAACCTTGCCTTGTACCTTGTTTCTGATGAACCCTGAACTCTTTGCCTCTCCCAGGAACTTCCTGATTTAAGCCACGCTCTGCACTTCCTGTTTGCCAGATTATTGTGCTCCCTCCAGCCAATATCTTGCTCCTTTCACTCCTGCCGTCCGTATCTTCACAAACACTTGTTACTGACCTTTGGCTTGTTCCTCAACTATGCTTCTGTTTGATCCCAACCTGCAACCACTTGTTACCAACCTTTGGCTTGTTTACTGACTATGCTTCCGCTTGATCCCAACCTGCAGCCACTTTTTACTGACTTTTGACTTGTTCCTCAAATATGCTTCCGCTTGATCACAACCTGTAGTCACTTGTTACTGACCTTGGCTTGTTCCTCAACTATGCTTCCACTTGATCTCAACTTGCAGCCACTGGTTACTGACCTTTGGCTTGTTCTTCGACTACACTTCTGCTTGATCCCAACTGCCACCTCTTGTTGCTGACCTTTGACTTGTTCCTTGATTATGCTTCGGCTTGATCCCAACCTGCAACCCCTTTTTACCAACCTTTGACTTGTTCCTCGACTACGCTTCTGTTTAATCCCAACCTGCAACCACTTGTTACTGACCTTTGTCTTGTTCCTCGACTATGCTTCCGCTTGAGCCCAACCTGCAGCCACTTACTACCGACCTTTGGCTTGTTTACTGATTACTCTTCTGCTTGATCCCAACCTGCAACCACTTGTTACTGACCTTTGACTTGTTCCTCAACTATGCTTCTGCTTGATTACAACTGTAGTCACTTGTTACCGACCCTTGGCTTGTTCCTCAACTATGCTTCCACTTGATCTTAACCTGCAGCCACTTTTTACTGACCTTTGGTTTGTTCTTCGACTACACTTCTGCTTGATACCAACCAGCAACCACTTGTTACTGACCTTTGACTTATTTACTGACTATGCTTCTGCTTGATCCCAACTTGCAACCACTTGTTACCGACTTTTGACTTGTTGACTGATTATGCTTTTGCTTGATCCCAACCTGCAACCACTTGTTACTGACCTTTGGCTTGTTTACTGACTATACTTCTGCTTCATCCCCCACCTGCAACCATATGTTACGGATCTTTGGCTTGTTCCTCAACTATGCTTCTGCTTGATCCCAACTTGCAGCCACTTGTTGCCGACCTTTGGCTTGTTTACGGACTACACTTCTGCTTGAAACCTACCTGCTACACTTGCAACGGAAACCCCAGCTTGCTCTCCTCCTGGTGGGGCAATCCTGAGGACTGCGACCTGGCACTAGCATGCAGCAAAACCCATCTCCACCATCAGGAGCTCTGGTGAAGACCGGTTAGTGCTTAGACCCCGCACCTCGGGTGAGCCTGCATCATCCGCAAGGGTGACCTGCTTGTGTACTTATCCTGCTATGAGCCACTCTACTGATATAGCTACTGGTCTACGAGCCTAACCCTTGACCATGACAGTGAAGTTCCTTGATCCCCTACCTCACAGATGACAGCATATTAACTAGAATAATTTAGATTTGTTCTTAAATTCTTACTCTTCTGTGTGAACTACTACACATATATGGCCCTCTCCTGTGATGTTTTATTCCTTTTTTTTTTCTCCACTCCCGGGTTTCTGAAGAATCTCCACATCTTCATTTGTCTTCTGGATGGATCTCAGATAAACGGACCTCCACTTTATTGCCTGGAATAAACATTGTCCCACCAAACTGTGTCCCCGCCTCTCCCATTCTCCCTTGCCTATTGTTGATTTGATGAAATTGTGTTTTTCAATGTCTATTGCACTTTTTGGTGAATAAGTAGGATTTCTAAGTAATTTCTATGAAGCCATGCCTGACCAAGGAGGCTGAAAAATCTTACACCACAAAATGTACTCGTCCAACGAAAGGCATTGACTTCATTTTTATTTTTCTACAAAGGTTAACCAAGGTTAACATGGTACAATGCTTCATTGATCTTTGGTAAACTCTGATCTCCTTTTGAACAATTTTCTATGTTACGAAGATCAGTTTTCTGAGGTGTATATCAAGGTGGGCTTCTTTCCCAGTGTGAAATCTCTGATGTATGCCAAAATATGATCCATATAGAAAACATTTCCAGCACATAGGTCACAAACACACCTCAAGGGTTGTGTGGGATATCTTACATACAAAAAGACAGGACGTCAGTGAATAAAACGTTCCCTCACTCAGAACAGGAATGTGGCTTTTCCGCCTTGTGCAGCTTCTGATGTCTGTAAAGATTGGCCTTTTGTGAAAAACATTTCCCACACTCAGGGCAGGAAAACGGCTTCTCCCCCGTGTGGGTACTCTGATGTCTCTGAAGATTGGACTTCCCAGAAAAACATTTCCCGCATTCAGGGCAGGAATACGGCTTCTCACCTGTGTGCAGTCTCTGATGTCTGTCGAGACTGGACTTCTCAGAGAAACATTTCCCACACTCAGAACAGAAATACGGCTTCTCCCCTGTGTGAGATCTCTGATGTAAAACAAGTTTTGATTTCCGCGCAAAACATTTCTCGCACTCAGAACAGGAATACGGCTTCCTGCCCGTGTGTAATCTCTGGTGTCGGAAAAGAGTGGGCCTCTGTGAAAAACATTTCCCGCACTCAGGACAGGAATACGGCTTCTCCCCCGTGTGGGATCTTTGATGTAAAACAAGTTTTGATTTCTGCACGAAACATCTCCCACATTCAGGACAGGAATATGTCTTTTTGCCTGAATGATATATTCGAAGTGTGATATGTTGAGATCTCGGCAGAAAGCATTTCCAAGACTCAGAGCAGGAATACAGCTTCTCTCCCGTGTGAGACCTCTGATGTTTAGTGAGATTTGCTTTACGTTGAAAACATTTCCCGCACTCAGGACATGAATATGGCTTCTCACCCATATGATATCTTTTTTGAACATTAGGACTGGGTTTAAAACTCAAATATTTTCCACACTTAGTACTTGAAAACCTCTTATATGTTTGAAGGACGGCACCATCCCTTATAGTCTGAGGTTCCTCAGGATAAGAGGAATACGATGGTCCGGCACCGTCCCGCACAGTCTGAGATTCCTCAGGATAAGAGGAATACGATGGTCCGGCACCGTCCCGCACAGTCTGAGGTTCCTCAGGATAAGAGGAATACGATGGTCCGGCACCGTCCCGCACAGTCTGAGGTTTCTCAGGATAAGAGGAATACGATGGTCCGGCACCGTCCCGCACAGTCTGAGGTTCCTCAGGATAAGAGGAATACGATGGTCCGGCACCGTCCCGCACAGTCTGAGGTTCCTCAGGATAAGAGGAATACGATGGTCCGGCACCGTCCCGCACAGTCTGAGGTTCCTCAGGATAAGAGGAATACGATGGTCCGGCACCGTCCCGCACAGTCTGAGGTTCCTCAGGATAAGAGGAATACGATGGTCCGGCACCGTCCCGCACAGTCTGAGGTTCCTCAGGATAAGAGGAATACGATGGTCCATCTACACTGTGTGGTGCCGGATGGACATTTGAGGTAGTCGGGTTTTCTCCTGGACTATACTGTGTGATGTCCTCATCTTCTACTTTACAGTCTGGAGACAAAGTGAGACAATCCTCTGAGGTTTTCCTCATCTCCCGTCCATCTACTAAAATAGAAATAAAAAGATTATTACTAGACATGATTATTACTAGACATGGGCAGATTGGTTCCCCTAAACCAGGACTCCACCCACATGAGGCAGCTTTGTCTCTGAGGATCTTACAATTCCACCCTCAACTAGTAAATGGGTCCTCAGAATGTGATAGTTATGATGTCTGGGCACCCCCAAAACTCAGTCAGAAAAACCATGGCACCCTTATTCACCAGCCCAAGACAGAACTCGACTTCAAATCTTTTGTGTGTAGGATCATCATACACCAGACCATAAACATCTTGAATTCCAGTCCAAAAGACAACTTTTAAATTGATAAAAATAGATAAGGGCCTACCCATCACCACCGTATATTCATACTACTCTTTACCCCCACCACCTTTGGACCTCACAGGTACAACTCTACTTACACTCTAATCTGTACATAGACTAGAGGATTCCTATTTATTCTCAATGGAGTATTTAGGAATTGGTACAGAGCACTTGCTGTTAAATATGTGGTGACTTCATTGTTCCTGAAGAAGCAGATCAAATCTACGAAACGCGTTGAGGAAATACCAATCCACCAGTTGCCATGATTATATTGTATACAGTATGAGCTACAAATTGTGATATATGGCTGTAAATGATCATGTCATTAGGCAATGGTGTTAGACATGCCACAAGGTATGGAATGTTGAGTGTTTTAGCTTGTAACCTTTTACATTTTTGTTGTTGTTTTTTTACAAGAAAAATAAATAATTGTTTTTATATGAATTTATTTCCAAGTGGCACCTATGAAGTCCTAAGGTGGTGGGGGTTTAGAGTGACTTTTAAATGGAATAAACATTTCACTTCAAAAGTGCTCTAACTTAGCTCACGAATTGTCAATAATGCTGCAATAACATGAATTAGAAGGACACTTCAAACCAGGGATCTGCTAATAAGACCTATTCTATATCTCAGTCCTAGGTTATAAAACCAGATCCCCTTTTTGATAGAATTGTACTGATATGATACTGATATCGCCCAGTCCTTGCCCTACTCTGGACCAATCAGTGAGCAGTATGGGTGGAAGAATGTATTTCGTTTTTATTGACCCACCTGTGCTGATCTCTGTAGGAGTGTCCTCCTCTATAAATGTCCCCGTTATTCCATCCTCCTCCATAGACTGCTGATCACCCTTCACATGCATCTCTTCTTCTTCACCCTCAACTTTTATATCTATCAGGTCTTCACCCTAAATCAAGAGAAGGATTGAAAATGTAAGCTCTAATGATGTGAGACCACACATCATCTCTACGGGTCACATGTTCTAGATGTCCCCCCCCCACCAGCCTTGTAATGTGGAGGGATGGTGGAATCTACCTGTGTGGAATCCCAAGAATACTGAGAATGGGGACATCTTTCTGGTAGGTTTGTGTTAATAGATGGGTCCATCACAATGTCCTTGTAGAGATCCTTGTGTTCTCCAGAAAGCTCCTTCATCACACCATACTCCTCATCCTCTTTATACTCTTCTTTAACAATAATATTAAAATCCCTGAGGGTTCCATTCTGGATCTATAATAAAATATTAATTATAACAAAAATACCTGTGTATAAATCATAACTACTAATAATTGTCAATCATCTACCTGATGATGGTGAGGGATGGTGTGACCTTCCTGTGTGGAATCCCGGGAATACAGAGGACGGGGACATCTCTCTGGTGGGTTCCCATTACTGGATCCATCTGTAGGAAACACACACACTGACTGAATACATTGTTTCTATGTGTTTATCAGATGATGGGGGATCTAGGTGGAGCCTCCGTACTGCTCTCTCCTTTACAATAAAGTCTCCTCTTACCCGGTGATGTGAGGGGCGGCTGATTGTCCATCATGACGTCCTTGTAGAGATCCTTGTGTCCTTCTAAATACTCCCACTCCTCCATGGAGAAATAGACAGTGACATCCTGACACCTTATAGGAACCTGACACACACAATGATACAGTCACCATCCAGACACATCCCTTGTCTGTTACTGGATAATGTCCCAGAATTCCCGGCACCGCTCACCTCTCCTGTCAGCAGCTCCATCATCTTCTTGGTGACTTCTAGAATCTTCTCCATGTTGTGTCTCTCAGGTTTTAGGGAGTCACATGGAGGCACTGTGATGGTCATATGATCACCTGACTTCACAAGAGGAAATCTCTGTATTGGAGAACCAATAGGAATATCATGTTAGAATCTCAGAATCCTCCTCACCTCTCCGGTCAGGTCTGTGTTTTATTAATAGAGATAAGAGTGATGTCATGTGACCTCCCAGAATCCTCCTCACCTCTCCGGTCAGGTCTGTGTATTATTAATAGAGATAAGAGTGATGTCATGTGACCTCCCAGAATCCTCCTCACCTCTCCGGTCAGGTCTGTGTTTTATTAATAGAGATAAGAGTGATGTCATGTGACCTCCCAGAATCCTCCTCACCTCTCCGGTCAGGTCTGTGTTTTATTAATAGAGATAAGAGTGATGTCATGTGACCTCCCAGAATCCTCCTCACCTCTCCGGTCAGCAGGTAGATGATCTCCAGGGTGAGGTTTAGTATCCTCTCGTTCATGTGACTCCGGTCCACTTCCATCCTTATTCGTGCCGTCATCTATGAAGAATTCCTTGTAGACAGATAAACAAATAATGGTAAGAGTCATGTAATAATAGGATTTGGATGTCAGGAAGGGGGCAACAGGATGTGCTGACTCCAGGTGGAGGGACATTGGGAGGGGGAGCTGGGAGGGGCGCTCTATAAGATCTCTCCCAGGTTCACCCCACCTTTGTCTTTGAGTTTTACCAAGACACAAAAATCGAATTTATGTGATATGTGGTAAGTCGAGAAGGTGAAACATCTCCAAAATGATGGAAATGTTCTGACCATGAAGGGGTTAATCTAGGTTTCCACACTATATATGTGTGTATCATCATCTGCTGGAGATAAAAGACGTCACAGTGACTATGGAGGAAGAGGACGGACATGACGGGGGGTTACTGGGTGTAAATAGAAAATAAGATCTTATTACCTCCTCTGCTGCCAGTTCCAACAATGTCTCTTCTCTGCTTCCTCCAGTCTCACCTCTCACCCGGAACTTCCTGTCTGTACTTGAAATCACTTCCTGTCTTCCATAGAGACTTCCTGTCTGGGTATAAGTGAGATCACCACCTTGTGGAGCTCAGAGGAACTGCAGCCCTGAGAAACCTCTCGTAGTGAGAAGACAGCCCTTGTGCTGTGTGTGTATGTACTGTATATCCTTATAGATGGGTCATCTCCACTCCCACCATGGGGTATTAAAATATATTACTAATTGGAATTTTGGAAACTTTGCTATTGCAGCTAAACTGATTATGGACTCATTCATTAACTGTCCTCAAATTTTTTTGTGGTGCTGCTTGGGAGAAATTCGTTTGGGAACTTACCTAGAATTAAACCTTCCTATGTGGCCTTACAAGCCCTTTGATGCCTCTATTCAACCAAAGAAGACTCAACTGGTGGTGGAATGAATGAGGTGGGTCACCCCTTCACTGTCTTCATCAGGTGTACCCACCAGAAAGCAGTTACCGTCTACTGCAGCAGAGCATACAGGCAGATTGGTGGTGGGACATCATACCCCAGTACAGATGGGATGGGAAATCAACCCACCTCTGATAAATGGATGCAAGAAAAAGAAAAGGGTGGAAATGGTTCCTGGTCCCCAGGATGTGACATGGGAAATGGGAAGGATTCAGCAGAGGATCCTAGCACAGCAGCATGGGCAGTCGGTGTCCAGGGTGCAAGGCAAATATCTGAAGGTGAAACATCAAAGGTCCGCTAGGAACCCCATGACCGTGACAACAATCTCTGTTATTGCTGCCAACATTGACCCAACATTTTATTCTGGGGCATTGAAGATGGTGGAAAACCTGAAAGCTGCAACTCCAGTACCTAAGCAATTCGGATGGCAAAACTTCAGCAGGAGAGACTGCAGCAATGAGGGTGCCAGATGGCCAAAAAGATTCAGTAAAGAAGTCCACCTGCAAAAGTAGTCACCCATGCCCACCAAAGCAATCAGGGTGGTTCCATGCACCTTCACCATGAGGGCCCATTTCTCCAGCCAGAGAAATCAGTTGTGATTTTTAACCTCTATTTCTTGAGGATACTAATGCCGCGTACACACGATCGGCTTTTCCGATGAAAAAAGACAGATGGACTTTTTTCATCGGAAAAAACGATCGTGTGTGGGCCCCATCTTTTTTACCGATGGAAAAAAAGCCAATAGCAAATTCCGATCGTCTGTGGGGAACTCCATCGGAGAAAAATCCACGCATGCTCAGAAGCATTGAACTTAATTTTTCTCGGCACGTCGGACTGTTTTACGTCACCGCGTTTTGGACGGTCGGAATTTTGTCTGATGGTGTGTAGGCAAGACTGATGAAAGTCAGCTTCATCGGAATTCCGACGGAAAAATCCATCGGACTTTATTCCATCGGAAATCCGATCGTGTGTACAGGGCAATAGAGGGAAGTCCGGAACTCACTTTGGAGCAAGCAGTCTCCATGGGAGGCCAATAGGTCCCCAGCACCTCCTTGGTAATCTGTGTGCAGTTGAAGCCCTCTCAGAACCTTCAGCTCTAGTCCGGTGGTGTTCAGTACAGATTTTACTGAGAGGATCGCCGGTTTCTACAAACAAGCTGCTGTCTAACTCAGCTAAGATAGAGTCGGGGTTCGATTTAGGCCTCCCAGACTGTGGCTGAAGGGTATGGGACATGAACCCTTATATGGAAGCAGGACTCAGCCATCTCCCCTTCTTCTCTCCCAAAGGTTTGCACAGTCTATTTTATTAGGGTGTGCACCCAAAAGCTCAAACACACATGCGTGTGTATATACAGGGAGGCTTGGGCAGCAGATAGAACAGGAATGGGGATAGGCGGGGCAGAATATACTGGTACCAATCACTCTTATTGTCCTCCTGTGGCAGCTGAATACCAGCAGAAGGGAGAGGAGGGTAAAATGGACTTTCAGCTGCTACAGGAGGAAAATACAGATTGGTTCCAATAATTGCCGACCCCGCCAACCCTCATACCCAAGAGGCTGGCAAGGAAGGGCCGCGGTCTACCCGTCACCTTCCCTCAATCGATGGGTAGATCACAATCAATGAGTTGCCAACCCAAGATTGGGGTGTGCCCAGGCACACCTGACACATCTTGCGTGCATTGATGGTGGAGGAATTGGGCATTAGCAAGGACACGGTGCGCACCATCATCCACAAAGATTTGGGTAAGTGGAAGATCTGTTCCTGGTTTGTGCCACACGAGCTGACAGATGAACAGAAAGCAAAACGGATAGAAACCTCTGGAGATTTTATGACCATGTGTGACCAGGGTGGATCCTTTCTGCCAACCATTTTTACTAGGGATGAGACCTGGTGCTACCAGTTCCACCCAGAATCCAAGCAGCAATCGATGGAATGGTGTTTACCATCTTCCCCTGGCGCCTGAAGAGCGTCATGAAAGGCGCACGTTTTGCGGACATGGCGGCAATCCAAGAATGTGTGACGGCGGTTCTGGGATCGATTCCTAAAGAAGCCTTTGCTGACAGTTTCCAGAAACTTTATGAATGTTGTGTATTGTGAAGGATGACAATTATTTTAAAGGCCAATAAACGTCATTTGTTTCTATCTTCTGTTTGTTTTTTTCCCACTCACCCAACTTTTTAGATACACCTTGTATGCCATAGCTTTACACAATATACAGTATATTATACACTATATTGTCAAAAGTATTGGGACACATGAATTTTAATGGCATCCCAGTCTTAGTCCGTAGGGTTCAATATTAAGTTGGCCCACCCTTTGCAGCTAGAACAGCTTCAACTCTTTTGGGAAGGTTGTCCACAAGGTTCAGGAGTGCGTCTATGGGAATGTTTGACCATTCTTACAGAAGCACATTTGTGAGGTCAGGCACTGATGTTGGAAGAGAAGGCCTAGCTTGCAGTCTAATTCATCCCAAAGGTGTTCTATTGGGTTGAGGTCAGGACTCTGTGCAGGCCAGTCAAGTTCCTCCATCCCAAACTTAATCATCCATGTGTTTATGGACCTTGCTTTGTGCACTGGTCCAAAACATTTGGTGGAAGGGGGAGGTGTGGGTTTGTTTTTCAGGGGTTGGGCTTGGCCCCTTAGTTCCAGTGAAGGGAACTCTTAAGGTGTCAGCATACCAAGACATTTTGGACAATTTCATTCTTCCAACTATGTGGGAACAGTTTGGGGATGGCCCCTTCCTGTTCCAACATGACTGCACACCGTTGCACAAAGCAAGGTCCATAAAGACATGGGTGAGCGGGTTTTGGGTGGAGAAACTTGACTTGCCTGCACAGGGTGGGCCAACTCAATATTGAACCCTACGGACTAAGACTGGGATGCCATTAAAGTTCATGTGCGTGTAAAGGCAGGCGCCCCAATACTTTTTCACAATATAGTGTATATGGGGGTCCTTATACAGCTGTGCCTCAACGCGTTTCATGGGATAAAGCCACTTCTTCAGAAAGACTTTGAGGGATAAATCTGAGGTCAACTTCCAAACCAATATCAAACCAAGTCAGGGGAGAAGACTCCCCAGTTCTAAGACCCCCTGGGGCAAGCACAGGGGTACCCCTCAGGAGCAGATAGGGGTATTGGGTGAGTGAGATCTAATCGAGGAGCATTCAAAAATATATGAAACGGCTTTCAAATTAGGTTGTTGTAAAGGCAGTCCAAATCATGTTATGACAGCATGGACCACTCTGTCTAATAGTTCCTCTCACCAGGAGCCAGTCCATTTTATAGGGATCATTGTATTGGTCTGGGTGGTATCCTAATTTAAAATTATATCAGTAGTATAAGATCAGCCCAAAAACCGGGTCCATCTCTGTTGGTCAGCAATGTGTGTGTCTGTCCCCCAATACCACCGCCAATGAATTCCAATACGGAGGTAAGGACAGAGAGCTGGAGGAAGTCTGCAGGAGCCTGACATTGCACCCGCCATCCACTGAACCTTTTTGTTATTTTTAGAGAGAAAATTGTGTAGAATGTGAATAATTTTTTATTACATTTTTATAACCATTTCAACCTAATACATATGATAAATGGCAGCCACTGTCAAATGTGGTATCATCAACCTGCTGCTGTCACCAGTATGTGACAATGGCACTCTCAGCCTCACCCTGCACAGAGATTTTCCAGCTTGCAGGATGAGAATCTAAGTGCCTGCAGACAGAGTGATCAACGCTGGGGTTTGGGTAACGCTGCAGTTAACTCTTTCTTAAAACAAGAGATAAATTGCACTAATAGGGCAAGCAGCCCAAGTCCAAAAAAGTCCAACTTGAACTAATAGTCCTTTAATACTATCCACAGGTTCACTTAGGGCAGCCACCCTAGAGTAGAAAGCAGCCTCTGTAATGAAACAAAAAGTAAGAAAATGGGGTGCCCACTAAGCGTAGCATTAAAATCATCGACTTTATTAAAATACAACTGGCAACTTACTGGGTTAACAGATAAAAGGCTTACCAGATGGACTATTTAAAGGGGCTCCTGCTCCAGTGCCGACTGGTCTTTGTGTTCTGCTATTACTCTGCTTGTTCCTGGCTCGGCTTGCCTTTAACCTGAACTTGGATCCTGCTTCTGCTCTGTCACCATTTCCCGACCACGGCTCCATTCTTTTATTACAAACGTTTTTTATTTATAGAAAAGGCAAGAAAATAATACATACACATAAAAAAATCTGCGTATCACATAGTACCAGTTAGACTGCAAACATAAATGTCAACGCAGTGACAAGAAACGAAATAGAGAGAAATCAACAAGCAACAAAAAAAAAAAATCTATATATATAAGAAAAATAAAAAAGGTGACGTTGAAGCATCTGAGAGAAGCCGAAGTCGGTTTGTAGAGGATCTACAGGGGACATAGTTGTCTACGTGAGGTGAGGTAAACCAGTGAGGGGGATTATCCTTCTCCCACAGACTAAAGCTGTTGGGGAGTTTGCGTCCATAGCTAAGATTGTGGCAATAAAATATGTCTTTGGGAGGTCCAGGGATCCCACCTACGGTCAAATAGGGGCATCCTATCATTTAGTGTGTAGAGAATCCTTTCCATTATCATAATAGAGTCCATCCTATGGAGGACGGAGGAGATAGGGACAGTAGGGGACTTCCAATGTAGGGCAATGGCCCATAGAGCGGCCAAGCAAATTGTGTGGATAAGGCCTTCCTCAGAGGGAAGCATACCCGGGATAGATGCTCCCAGGAGGCACATAGAGGCCGTAAGATGTATTGGAGCACCTGATAGAGCCGTTGCTATAGCCGTCACCTTGGTCCAAATGTGGGACAGATTATCACAGTCCCAGAACACATGCAGAAAGGTCCCAGGCAGGGGACAGCCTCTGAAGCATAGGTCAGAGGCACCCGGAAAAATAGAATGAAGTCTAGATGGTGTATAGTACCACCTGGTAAGTATTTTATACGCTGTTTCTCTGACCGCTAGGGATTTAGACGCTTTGCGAAGGTTAGTCAGCATAGTGTCCCAGTCATCTGAGTCAAAAAGTTCGTTGCAGTCAGCCTCCCATTTATGTTTATATGGGACCTCCCCAGGAAACAGTGTATTAATTGCTGATCTGTAGAGGATAGAGATAAGCCCCTTTCCCCTGGGGGAGTCACGGCACATGTGTTCATACGTGGTAGAGGGGGCTGCTGGGGAGAGGGCGAAGTGGGAAAGATAAAAGTGTCTAATTTGCAGATAACGGAAGTGTTCTCTAAGTGGGATTTGTTTATGTGTGCGTAATTGGTCAAATGAAGCAAAAGAGTTGCCCATCTGTAAGTCCGCCAATGTGACCATGGAGTTAGAAATCCACCAAGAGAATCCCTCAGAGTTTTTAAAGGCCAAAGTAAATAAGGGCTCTCCTACAAAGGAGGCGCCTCGGGGAGCGTGGGACACCAGGCCTAGTTTATGTTTGTATCTGTACCATAGGGTAAGGGAGTGAGCAACTAGGGTGTTAAGAGACATAATTTCATGGGCCACTTTAGAAGGGGACCAAAGTAGACTAGAGAGCCTGTACGGAGCGATGGCATGTGATTCAAATTCTACCCAGGGTACATTAGAGTCAGGGATGTTCCATTGTGCTATCTGGGAGAAGCGAGCCGCAAGGAAATAGAGCCAAAGATTTGGCAGGCCTAGCCCCCCAAGTGTTTGTGGGATGAACACAACGTGTCTGGAGAATCTCGGCCGTTTGTTCTGCCAGATAAATTTGTGGATATCTTGTTGTAGCCTATCTATAAAAGCTTTAGGGATCATGAATGGAAGGGCTCTAAATAAAAATAGGAGTTTAGGTAGGAGGGTCATTTTGATCGCCGTGACTCTCCCGAGGAACGATATGTGGTAGGTGCTCCACAGCTTAAGCAGGCTACGGAGACGGGACACACATGCCGGATAATTCGCAGCAAAAATGGAGGACCAATGTGGTGTGATATAGATGCCTAAATATGGTATTTTGTCAGTAGACCATTGCAGGGGGAAGGAGCCCTGGAGAGTCCCACACTGAGCCGGGGGAATATTGATTGGTAGTGCTGTGGATTTGGACATGTTAACTGTGAGCCCAGAGATGGATGCGAATCGGGACAACAGGGTGAATAGATTGGGCAGGGAAATTTGGGGTTGGGTTAGAAATAACATGACATCATCTGCATACATACAGAGATGAGATGTGGTGGAAGCCATGGGGTATCCGGATATATCGGGGTGTTGTTTAATTGCGGTGGCAAGGGGCTCCAGGGCCAGGGCGAATAATAGAGGCGAAAGTGGACATCCCTGCCGGGTGCCCCTGCCCAGTGTGAAAAACTCTGAGCTGCAACCTGGAATTTTGATTCTAGTTTGAGGGTGATGGTAAAGGGCCTGGACCCCCAACAAAAACTCATCCCGAAAACCAAGCCTTTGAAGCACAGCAAATAAATAAGGCCATAAAACGCTGTCGAACGCCTTATTAATATCCAAGCTAAGAAGGAGGACGTGTTTCTTACATATATTAGCGTCTTGGAGAACATCAAGTGTCAAACGAATATTGTCTGTGATGAGTCTATTGGGTATGAAACCCGATTGGTCAGGAGAGGTTAGTGTTTCAATGATAGCGGCTAGTCTGTCAGCTAGGGCTCGACTAAAAATTTTAAGGTCATTATTAATGACCGAAATCGGCCTATAGTTTTGGGGGAGGGAGTGGTCCTTGAGAGGTTTGGGTATGAGAGACATGTTGGCTAGGGTCATTTCCGAGGGGAACTGTTCCCCCGCAAGTATTTTGTTGAACCCACGGCTCCATTCTTGACCACATCTCTGCTTTATGTCTCTGTACCTCGTTGCCTGCCTGCTGCTGACCTTGGCTATCCCTGTGACCACTCTGCTATTCCTGGTTTGGCTCTCACATCTGGTTCAAGTGCCTATCTGGCTGTCATCTGTATCTGTAGCTTTTGCTCATCACAGAAAGTTCCTGTTTAATGCCTGCTAGGAGCTGTGAGAAACCTTGCATCTGAACCTGCAGCCTGTGTGGAGTGCCCCTTTAACTTCTGCTGGATCAGCTACTGTTCCTGTCCTGATGTTCTGCCAGCCTACCAGGGTCTGCATCTCTTGCTGCAAGCACTCCTATCAACACCTGCCGGCACTTATGTTCCTCCTGTCCCTTGGTACCCTCTGTTCCACCTTCAGTAGAACCTGGGCTGGAGATACAAGAGAGACCAACCTTGTCACTTCAGTCTCCGATCATGTACGTGACAGTATGTACTGTAACAAGTCTGACTGTTAAAAACTGTCTGTAATACTCGCTGTCACGCAGACAGGGATATTGTAGAGATTTTTCACTATAGCAACACTCTTCAAAAAGAGACAGGAATTCTTTAGGTTCTGGTTTAGAGCATTAGAGATAAGCTTAACAATTTTAAAATATTGTTTAATGAAAGAAAGGAAAATGGCACAGTAAATATATTTACAGAAAAAGATAATACAACAGAAAAAATGTAATAATACAACAGTAAAACAAAACAAAAAAGGATCAAGAATGAAAGTCTTAGGTTCTTTGGGTTCCAGCAAAGTTCAGCCAATGGAACATACAGTAAAATTGATCTGAGATTGGCTCTCAGGAAATAGGACTCTTGGCAGATGTTCTTCATTTAATGGTAAGTCTCAAGTTGGAGTTACAACACCTTTATATGGACCTTCTAGAGCAGGGGTCTTCAAACTTTCTAAAAAAAGGGCAAGTTTACTGTCATGAAGACTTTAGGGGGACCAGACTGTGACCATTGGGGGTAGAACAGGCCCCAACGTCAACGAGAAAAATAATGCCCCATAAATGCGCACCATTATTGGTCTCAGTGGGAGGAATTATGCTCCATTGTTGATGTCATTGGGAGGAATTGCACCCCATTATTGATTTCCTTGGCCCCATTGTTGGTGTCATTGGGAGGAATTTGACCCCATCATTGGGCCCCATAGTTGGTGTCATTGGGAGGAATTGTGCCCCCTTCATTGATGTCAGTGGGGGAAATTATGCCCCATTGTTGGTATAAGTGGATGAAATAGTGCTCCAAGGGCTGGATAAACGCAAGCAAAGGGCCGCATCTGGCCCCCGGGCCACAGTTTGGAGACCACTGTTCTAGAGGGTGCCGCAGATCCCTCCATTCACCAAATTACAAAGGTTAAGGGGTGAGAAATGTTTCATATCAATCCAGTAGACCCTCCTATGATTCTGTCAGCCGACAGCAGGCTTCAGTCCGCTGTCTGCTAAAAACGGGTCACAGGAGTGCAGAACGAAGTACAATGAACAGGGGAAGTACTGCCAAACGAGCTTTGGCTGTACTTCTCCTTTAACTGTTTTTAAATAACGTTACTTAGCAGGCCACTGATAACCTGAGATCTGCTAATGAGGCCTGTCATACTTCCAGAGAATCGAAGAAAGGAGGTTGATTAGTTGGGGGACAGGAACAGAGAATTATCACCCAATAACTCTCTATAAATTAAGTAAAAATTTCCTAGAGGGTATGGAAACAATTAATGACTTTTATTTGGCCACAGAAATGGTCATTAATCATTTTTATGTAACAATACTTAGCAGGCCACTGATAACCAGAGATCTGATAATGAGGCCTTTCATACGTTCAGACAATCTGAGAAATGGGGTTGACCAGTTGGGAGACAGGAACAGAGAGTTAACACCCCATAATACTCTAAAAATTAGGAAAATATTTCTCAGAAGGTCTAGAAACTTCAAGCGACTTTTATTTGGTCGAAGAAATTGTAATTACTGTAACCGTTTTTAAACCACATAAGGACCGCCTCACGCCGATATACGTCGGCAGAATGGCACGGCTGGGCACATCAATGTACAGGTACGTTGTCCTTTAAGAGCCCAGCCGTGGGTGGCACACGCGCCGCCGGCTGTGCGCTCGCGACCCGGTCCTGAGCTCCGGGACCCGATCGCCGCCGGTGTCCCGCGATCGGGTCACAGAGCTGAAGAACGGGGAGAGGTGAGTGTAAACAAACCTTTCCCCGTTCTTCTCCGTGGGATGTCAGTGATCGTCTGTCATCGGAACAGACGATCAGTGACGTGTAACCACGCCCCGCCACAGTAAGAATCACTTCTTAGGGTACACTTAACCCCTACAGCGCCACCTAGTGGTTAACCCCTTCAATGCCAGTGTCATTTTCACAGTAACCAGTGCATTTTTATTGCACTGATCGCTGTGAAAATGACAATGGTCCCAAAAATGTGTCAAAAGTGGCCGATGCGCCCACCATAATGTCGCAGTCATGATAAAAATCACTGATCGCCGCCATAACTAGTAAAAAAAAAAATTTAATAAAAATGCCATAAAACTATCCCCTATTTTCTAAACGCTATAACTTTTGCGCAAACCAATCAATAAACGCTGATTGCGATTTTTTTTTATACCAAAAATATGTAGAAGAGTACGAATCGCAAAAAGGGGCCTGGTCTTTAACCAGCCAAAATGGTCCGGGGCTTAAGTGGTTAAGTAACATTTCTTAGTAAACCATTGATAACCAGAGATCTGATAATGAGGACTGTCATACTTCCAGACAATCTGAGAAATGCAGTTGATCAGTAGGGGGACAGGAGCAGAGAATTATCACCCAATAACACTCCGTAAATTAAAGCCCTGTACACACGATCGGTTTTACAGATGAAAACAGTCCGATGGACTTTTTTCATCGGACAAACCGATCGTGTGTGGGCCCCATCGGTCTTTTTTCCATCGGTGTTAAAAAATAGAACATGTTTTACATTTTTCCGATGGAAAAAAAAAACGATAGCAAATTCCAATCGTCTGTGTGGAACTCCATCGGATAAAAAACCCACGCGTGCTCAGAATCAAGTCGACGCATGCTCAGAAGCATAGAAGCTTAATTTTTCTTGGCTCGTCGGAGTGTTTTACGTCACCGCGTTTGGGGCGATCGGTTTTTTGACTGATGGTGTGTAGGCAAGACTGATGGAAGTCAGCTTCATTGGATTTCCGATGGAAAAATCCATCAGTTTAAAATCCATAGGAAATCCGATCGTGTGTACAGGGCTTAAAGGAAAATTTCCCAGAGGGTCTGGAAACTACAAATGAATTTTATTCTGCCACAGAAATTGTCATTAAAGCGGAGGTCCACACAAAAAGTGAACCTCCGCTTTTCGGAACCCTCCCCCCCTCCGGTGTCACATTTGGCACCTTTCAGGGGGGAGGGGGGTGCAGATACCTGTCTAATACAGGTATTCGCACCCACTTCCGGGAATAGACTGCCGCAGGAGTCAAGCCCCCCCCCTTCGCGTCACCCCCTGATGTCTTCTGGGAAACACACTGGTCCCAGGAGACAGCGGGGACCAGTGAGGAGGGCGCCACGCTACTCGCGCAGTAGGGAACCGGGCAGTAAAGCCGCACGGCTTCACTTCCTGATTCCCTCACCGAGGATGGCGGCGGGGGCAGCCCAGAGACGAGCGATTGATCGGCTTTGGCTGCCGTCATCGCGGGCACCCTGGACAGGTAAGTGTCCATTTATTAAAAGTCAGCAGCTGCAGTATTTGTAGCTGCTGGCTTTTTAAAAAAAAAAAAAAAATTGTGGGACCTCCGCTTTAACTGTTTTTAAGTAACATTTCTTAGCAGGCCACTGATAACCAGAGATCTTCTAATGAGGCCTGTCATACTTACAGACAATCTGAGAAATGAGGTTGATCAGTTGGGGGACATGAACATGCCTCGTACACACGGTCGCGATTTCCGACAAGAAAACCGCGGGTTTTTTTCAGCCGGAAAACGGCTGAAATTCGTCTTGCATACACACGGTCACACTAATCTTGGATGAAATTCCGACCGTAAAGAACGCGGTGACGTACAACACGTACGACGAGCTGAGATCAATGAAGTTCAATAGGCAGTTCGGCTCTTCTGCTTGATTCTGAGCATGCGCGTTTTTTTGCGCGTCGTAATTGCATACAGATGAACGCGATTCGCGATAGGAATTTTTCCTGTCACGAAAATTGAGATCCTGCTCTCAATCTTTTCTTGGCAGGAAAACTGACAGAAAAAGTGTGAAGGAGCATACATGCGGTCGGAATTCGCAACAAAAAGCTCACATCGCACTTTTCTCTACGTGAATCGCGTTCATGTGTACGAGTTAACACTCAATAAATTAAAAGAAAATATTTCTCAGAAGGTCTGGAAACTTCAAAAGAAGAATAGGCTGTACACCACGATTGTGATCCAAAATCCTTTATTGGGACATCCCAGAGTGACACCACAAGACCAAAGTGCCCAATACTGTCTTATGGTGTCACTCTGGGATGTCCCAATAAAGGATTTTGGATCACAATCATGGTGTGCAGCCAATTCTTCTTTTTATACATTGATTGCGGAGGCGAGCCGAGGCAGGCACCCACTAGTTCCATCAGGCTTCCTCATCTCACCTGGAGCGGCAACCCTTCCTTGTCTAAATTGGAAACTTCAAAAGACTTTCATGCAGTCGCAGAAATTGTCATAAACAATTTTCAGTACCATTACTTAGCAGGCCACTGATAACCAGAGATCTGATAATGAGGCCTGTACTACTTCCAGACAGTCTAAGAAATGCAGTTGATCAGTTGGGGGAGAGGAATAGACAGTTAACACCCAATAATTGGCTTGTGCAATTCGTTTTGTAACGAATCGCAATTTGTCCGAATTTAGCAACTTTCAGACATTCGGAAGCATTCAAATTTCCGAACAAAGCAATTACGAATAAAACCGAATAAAACCGAATCCGAAATAAATTATATCGCAAATAGCGAATGCCCGAATGTCTTCGGCATAATTTGTTCTGAAAAAACGTACGAATGTACGAATCCATTGGAAGCACAATAACACTCTGCTCTGCTCTCTGCTTCTCCCTCACCGTGCTGAACTCCCTCTCAAAATGGTGTACAGGGGCGGAGGCTATAGCCGCATGTAAATAACGAACGTAAAATACGAGATTTCGAATCGTTACAAATAACCGCTATGTATTTAGAAAAGTACAAATCCATTCGAAGCACATTAGGCATGATAGGCAGCGTCGTTGTGAGAGAGACACAAAAAATTACGAATCAACGAACCCAAAAAAAGTTACGAAAGTAGGAGTTGTGTCCAGAATCAACGAAAAACAATGTACTCTACCGAAAGTACGAATTATAAATCAACTAAAAATAAGGCTTACATTAATACGAATCATTCCGATTCAACGAAAAATGCCGCTTGCGAAAATACGAATTAGTCCGAACACGAAAAATCCCAAAATTACGAACGATTACGAATCAACAGGACCGAAAAGAAACGAACCCAAACTAAACAAATTTTTCCGTTGTGCACAAGTCTACCCAATAACACTATAAATTAGGTAAAAAAATCTCAGAAGGTCTGGAAACTTCAAGAGACTTTCATGTAGTCGTAGAAATTGTCATAAACAATTTTCAGTAATGTTTCTCTGATAACCAGAGATCTGCTAATGAGGCCTTTACTACTTCGGGACAATCTGAGAAATTAGGTTGATCAGTTGGAGGACAGGGACAGAGAATTGTCACCCAATAACACTCCGTAAATTAAGTAACTATTTCTCGGAAGTTCTGGAATCTTCAAAAGACTGTCATGCTGTCGCCGGAAATTGTCATAAACAATTTTCAGTAACATTACTTAGTAGACCACTGATAACCAGAGATCTGCTAATAAGGACTGTCATACTTCTAGACAATCTGGGAAATGCAGTTGATCAGTTGGGGGACAGGAGCAGAGAATTATCACCCAATAACACTCTATAAATTAAGTAAAAATCTTCCAGAGGGTCTTAAAACTTCTAGCCATTTTTTTTTTTTTGGCCGAAGAAATTATTGTTAAACATTTTTAAGTTTAATGAGGCTTGTCATCTTTCCAGACAATCTGGGAAACACAGTTAATCAGTTGGGGGACAGGAACGGAGAGTTATCACCCAATAACACTCTATAAATTAAGTAAAAATTTCCCAGAGGGTCTGGAAACTTCAAATAACTTTTATTTGGCCACAGAAATGGTCATTAAACGTTTTTAAGTAACATTACTTAGCAGGCCACTGATAACCAGAGATCTCCTAATGAGGCCTGTCATACTTCTAGACCAGTGATGGCAAACCTTGGCACCCCAGATGTTTTAGAACTACATTTCCCATGATATTCTGCAGTGTAGTTGAGCATCATTCATGGGAAATGTAGTTCCAAAACATCTGGGGTGCCAAGGTTCGCCATCACTGTTCTAGACAATCTTGGTGACAATTAGGGATGAGCCGAACAACCCCCAGTTCGGTTCGCACCAGAACATGCGAACAGGCAATAAATTTGTTTGAACATCCGAACACCATTAAAGTCTATGGGACACGAACATGAAAAATCTAAAGTGCTAATTTCAAAGGCTTATATGCAAGTTATTGTCATAAAAAGTTTTTGGGGACCCGGGTCCTGCCCCAGGGGACATGTATCAATGCAAAAAAAAGTTTTAAAAACAGAAGTTTTTTCAGGAGCAGTGATTCTAATAATGCTTAAAGTGAAACAATAAAAGTAAAATATTCCTTTAAATTTCATACCTGGGGGGTGTGTATGATATGCATGTAAAGTAGCGCTTGTTTCCCGTGCTTAGAACTGTCCCTGCACAAAGTGTCATTTCTGAAGGGAAAAATCATTCATTATCCCAACTGTGTCTGTGTGTTTTTTTTAATTTTTTTTACACTTTCTTTGTGAAATGGTAGGGGTACAATGTACCCCATTACCAATTCACATAGGGGGGGTCTGGGGTTTGGTAAAGGGGTCTTCCAGATTCCGATAAGCCCCCCGCCAACCACCGGGCAAGGGTTGTGGGGATGAGGCCCTTGTCCCCATCAACATGGGTACATGGTGCTTTGGGGTCCAGACCCCAAAAGCATCCTCCCCATGTTGAGGGCATGTGGCCTGGTATGGTTCGGGATGGGGGGGCACTCTCTCGTCCCCCCCTCTTTTCCTGCGGACTGCCAGGTTGCGTGCTTGGATAAGGGTCTGGTATGGATTTTTGGGGGGGACTCCACACCATTTTTTTTTTATTTGGCACGGAGTTTCCCTTAAAATCTATACCAGACCTGAAGGGTCTGGTATGGATATTTGGGGGGAACCCCACATAATTTTTTTGGAAAATTTGGCACAGGGTTCCCCTTAATATCCATACCAGACCTGAAGGGCCTGGTAATTGAATTTAAGGGAACCCCCCACGCATTTTTTTTTTTTTTTTATCAATGACTTTCAATTACTTTTCTCTGTATTGCCGGGAGCCGACAATTCATTATAGCCGTGAGTACTTTTAAATGACTTTTTTTCCTTCAGAAATTACACTTTGTGCAGGGACTGTTCTAAGCACGGGAAACATACGCTACTTTACAGACATACTATACACCCCCCCAGGTATGAAATTTAAAGGAATATTTCACTTTTATTGTTTCACTTTAAGCATTATTAAAATCACTGCTCCTGAAAAAACTGCCGTTTTT
Organism: Rana muscosa; assembly: GCA_029206835.1. Lineage (NCBI taxonomy): Eukaryota > Metazoa > Chordata > Amphibia > Anura > Ranidae > Rana > Rana muscosa. Next base: position 415,052,484 of record CM055123.1, on the reverse strand, counting down.
AAAACTATTTTTTGCATTGATACATGTCCCCTGGGGCAGGACCCGGGTCCCCAAACCCTTTTTATGACAATAACTTGCATATAAGCCTGTAAAATTAGCACTTTAGTTTTCTCTCATAGACTTTTACAGGGTGTTCCGCGGATTTTCGAATTTGCCGCGAACACCCCAAATTGTTTGCTGTTCGGCGAACAGGCAATGTTCGAGTCGAACATGAGTTCGACTCGAACTCGAAGCTCATCCCTAGTGACAATGCAGGAGATCGAATGGGAGACAAGGACAATGTTGTCACCCTATAAAAACAAGTGGAACAGGTGCATCCGAGCTACTACCTCCTGTGCAATGCCTGGCGAGCCTCAAGAACACAGCACTCAGCCTGTGAAGTTACTGTAAACCTCCATATAGTCCATGCAAAAAAGAAGAAAGGCTGCTGCCATGGAAAGACAGTCAAAAAGAAAGCCAACGCGTTTTGGCCGTCAGACCTTATTTGCCATGATTAAGGCCTGACGGCCGAAACGTGTTGGCCTTCTTTTTGACTGTTGTTCACATGCAATAATAAAACTAAGTTTTAGCCGGCTTCCATGGCACCAGACTTTCTCCTTTTTTGTATAAAAAGAAGTGCCTGAACAAGACTCTCCTTTCTTGTCTTTCGGACAACCGCTCAACCTAAAGCAAGAAAATAGTCCTCAGCACCCTGCTTATGTCAAACTAAAAACTTTTTTTTTTTTTGTTTTAGATAAAATGTGGAAGATTAGAACTCATATCTGGCTTTTACTGCTATTTGGGGCTCAAGGTGAGAGATAAACCTTCACGTTCTTTGAGCAAAAACGGCATAAAAATTCTTACACTTTTGTATGAACTATTGCACTTCTTATGGACCTCTCTCATGGTGTTTTGTCCTCTTTTTCACCTTCTTCTCTCCCGACTTTCTTTTTTCACAATTGGGCTTCTAGATGGACACCAGATGAAAGGACCTCCACTTTATTGCTTTGACTCGATGAAAGTCCTTGTCCCGCTGACTCCTGTCCCTGCATTTAACCTCCTGTGCTTATTGTTGGTTTAATGAACTTGATTGCTTCACTGTCTATTGCACTTATAAATACATGAGTTGGATTTCTTCGTGATTCGTATGAGACCATGCCTGCCCAAGGAAACTAAGTGTTTGAGAAAGCTTGCACCACTAAATGTACTCAGCCAATGAGAGGTAGTGACTCCATTTTTATTTTTATCCTGCTATCAATGGCCAACACGGTACAACACTTCATCCATGTCTTTGGTGATCTCTGATCTCCTTATCAACTGTTTCTTATGTTGTTGCCTTTTTATTTGGACAATTTTATTATCCCCACAAGCGTGTGACCCCCTTTCTCAATACTATGTTTCAATGGGAGAAACATTTACCAATCTAACCTCTAGATGGCACTGTTGTATCATTCATTCCATAGGACATCTTTGTCAAAAGGTCAAGCTATGGTTAAGGTCTATCAACTGTTTCTTACATGATGAAGATCAGCCATGGAGTATATCTGAGGTGTAAATCAGGGTGTGCTTCTTCCCCACATGTCCAGCAACATTCATATACAAGACATTTCCCACACTCATGGGTGCTTATACACTTTGAGGGTTGTGTGGATTCAGTTTAGTAAGACAAGACTACTGTAAAAGTTCCCACACTCAGAGAAGGATTAAAGCTTTTTCCGCATGTGGCATAACTGATGTTCAGTGAGATTGGACTTGTTTGCAAAACATTTTCCGCATTCAGGACAGGAAAACGGCTTCTCGCCTGTGTGCATTCTCTTATGTCTGAAAAGATTAGACTTCTGTGAAAAACTTTTCTCGCACTCAGAACAGGAATACGGCTTCTCCCCCGTGTGCAACCTCTGATGTCTATAAAGATTGGACTTCCCTGAAAAACATTTCCCGCACTCAGGACAGGGATGCGGCTTCTCACCCATGTGCAGTTTCTGATGTCGGGAAATATTGGTCTTATCTGAAAAACATTTGCCGCACTCAGAGCAGAAGTACGGCTTCTCCCCCGTGTGACATCTTTGATGTAAAACAAGCTTTGATTTCCGTGTAAAGCTTTTCCCGCACTCAGAACAAGAATACGGCTTCTCACCCGTGTGTAACCTCTTATGTTGGTAAAGATTGGTCTTCTGTGAAAAAGATTTCCCACACTCAGGACAGGTATATTTCTTCTTGACTGAATGATATATTTGATGTCTGACATGTTGACAGCATTTACAGGACTCATGGCAGGACCATGGCTTCTCCTCAGTATGATTTACTTTAGGCACATTAGGATCAGATTTATGGACATGCTTCCCGCACTCAGCACCGGAAAACCTCTTATGTTTTTGAAGGACGGCACCGTCCCGCACAGTCGGAGGTTCCTCAGGATAAGAGGAATACGATGGTCCTGCACCGTCCCGCACAGTCTGAGGTTCCTCAGGATAAGAGGAATACGATGGTCCGGCACCGTCCCGCACAGTCTGAGGTGCCTCAGGATAAGAGGAATACGATGGTCCGGCACCATCCCGCACAGTCTGAGGTTCCTCAGGATAAGAGGAATACGATGGTCCGGCACCGTCCCGCACAGTCTGAGGTTCCTCAGGATAAGAGGAATACGATGGTCCGGCACTGTCCCGCACAGTCTGAGGTTCCTCAGGATAAGAGGAATACGATGGTCCGGCACCGTCCCGCACAGTCTGAGGTTCCTCAGGATAAGAGGAATACGATGGTCCGGCACCGTCCCGCATAGTCTGAGGTTCCTCAGGATAAGAGGAATACGATGGTCCGGCACCGTCCCGCACAGTCTGAGGTTCCTCAGGATAAGAGGAATACGATGGTCCGGCACTGTCCCGCACAGTCTGAGGTTCCTCAGGATAAGAGGAATACGATGGTCCGGCACCATCCCGCACAGTCTGAGGTTCCTCAGGATAAGAGGAATACGATGGTCCATCTACACTGTGTGGTGCCGGATGGACATTTGAGGTAGTCGGGTTTTCTCCTGGACTATACTGTGTGATGTCCTCATCTTCTACTTTACAGTCTGGAGACAAAGTGAGACAATCCTCTGAGGTTTTCCTCATCTCCCGTCCATCTACTAAAATAGAAATACAAAGATTATTACTAGACATGAGCTGATTGGTTCCCCTAAACCAGGACTCCGCCCACATCAGGCAGCTTTGTCTCTGAGGATCTTACAATTCCCCCCTCAAGGTAACTAGTAAATGGGTCCTCTGATCTCCTACCAGATCATTTCTTTATTCATGGACCTTAGTCAGAGAGAGGAAACAACGAGAACTGTCTTTTATAGGAGTGACAGTGATGAGGGGATTATAGGACGAGTGTCCCCACCCCCTCTATCACTCATTGCCATCTTCCCAACACAAGAAGTCCTGCACTTCCTTATTTAGTCCATGATTTAGTCATGAATAACAGTGGGGCTGAGGTTGGTGTTTGGTGTACCCTCATAAGATTGTTAGGTGGCCATCGTGTCTCCTTACATTGGTATTCAGTGCCAGCCTAAATGTTTTCCCACCTTAGACAAACTGTTGAGGTCCTACACCACTGCCTGCTGAGATTGCACTCAGTGACCTGGGTCTTAAACTATGCAAGCAGCTTTTTGTGGGCTATCCCTCCACCCGGCACTGCTGGAAAACAACAGAGCAAGTAGTCCCGGAAGACTTATTCTGGCAGAGATCTTGCTAGACCGAGAGCACTGGGCTGGAAACCCAATGTTGAGCAATGCCTATGGTAAAAGTCAACAATTTCCATCCAGCTGAACCCCAGAATCGACATAAACCCGGTTTAGAGACATACATTGTGTCTGCAGCGAAAAAGAATAAAGATTATCAGAGTAAAAGAAGATCTAATGTCCAGGACCGGGAACGCAGCTCTGGAAATTGACCATTACCAGCTTATTACAGGCTAACACCCTACTCTGGACCAATCAGTGAACAGTATAGAGAGGAATGGATTTAGCGTTAATGACCCACCTGAGCTGATCTCTGTAGGAGTGTCCTCCTCTATAAATGTCCCCGTTATTCCATCCTCCTCCATAGACTGCTGATCATCCCTCACATACGTCTCTTCTTCTTCCTCTTCTTCTTCTGCTTTAATCTCAACTTTTATATCTATCAGATCTTCACCCTAAACCAAGAGAAGTATTAAAAATAACATCTGTAAAAGATGAGCTCTAATGATGTGCCCACACATCATCTCCATGAGTCACTTACATGTTCTAGATCCTCCATCTCATCAACCTTGTAATGGTGAGGGATGGTGTGACCTTCCTGTGTGGAATCCCGGGAATACAGAGGACGGGGACATCTCTCTGGTGGGTTCCTGGTATTAGGCGGCTCCATCATATCCTTGTGTCCTTCTGAAAACTTGTCCATCACGCCGTCCTCCTCTTTATACTCTTCTTTAACAACAATATTATGATCTCCGAGGATTCCACTCTGAATATATAATAAAACATTAATTGTAACAAACAGTCTTGTGTATAAATCAAAAATACCAATAATTGTCAATCATCTACCTGATGATGGTGGGGGATGGTGTGACCCTCCTGTGTGGAATCCCGAGAATACAGAGGACGGGGACATCTCTCTGGTGGGTTCCCATTACTGGATCCATCTGTAGGAAACACACACACTGACTGAATACATTGTTTCTATGTGTTTATCAGATGATGGGGGATCTAGGTGGAGCCTCCGTACTGCTCTCTCCTTTACAATAAAGTCTCCTCTTACCCGGTGATGTGAGGGGCGGCTGATTCTCCATCATGACGTCCTTGTAGAGATCCTTGTGTCCTTCTAAATACTCCTACATACAGAAATAGACATGTATAGTACAGTCACCATCTGGACAAGTCTCTTGTCTGTTACTGAATAACGTCTTAGCACCGCTCACCTCTCCTGTCAGCAGCTCCATCATCTTCTTGGTGACTTCTAGAATCTTCTGCATGTTGTGTCTCTCAGGTTTTAGGGAGTCACATGGAGGCACTGTGATGGTCATATGATCACCTGACTTTATAGGAGGAAAACTCTGTATTGAGGAACCAAAAGTTACATCATGTTAGAATCCTCCTCACCTCTCCGGTCAGGTCTGTGTTTTATTAATAGAGATAAGAGTGATGTCATGTGACCTCCCAGAATCCTCCTCACCTCTCCGGTCAGGTCTGTGTTTTATTAATAGAGATAAGAGTGATGTCATGTGACCTCCCAGAATCCTCCTCACCTCTCCGGTCAGGTCTGTGTATTATTAATAGAGGTAAGAGTGATGTCATGTGACCTCCCAGAATCCTCCTCACCTCTCCGGTCAGGTCTGTGTGTTATTAATAGAGATAAGAGTGATGTCATGTGACCTCCCAGAATCCCCCTCACCTCTCCTGTCAGGTCTGTGTTTTATTAATAGAGATAAGAGTGATGTCATGTGACCTCCCAGAATCCTCCTCACCTCTCCGGTCAGGTCTGTGTATTATTAATAGAGGTAAGAGTGATGTCATGTGACCTCCCAGAATCCTCCTCACCTCTCCGGTCAGGTCTGTGTTTTATTAATAGAGATAAGAGTGATGTCATGTGACCTCCCAGAATCCTCCTCACCTCTCCGGTCAGGTCTGTGTATTATTAATAGAGGTAAGAGTGATGTCATGTGACCTCCCAGAATCCTCCTCACCTCTCCGGTCAGGTCTGTGTTTTATTAATAGAGATAAGAGTGATGTCATGTGACCTCCCAGAATCCTCCTCACCTCTCCGGTCAGGTCTGTGTGTTATTAATAGAGATAAGAGTGATGTCATGTGACCTCCCAGAATCCTCCTCACCTCTCCGGTCAGGTCTGTGTTTTATTAATAGAGATAAGAGTGATGTCATGTGACCTCCCAGAATCCTCCTCACCTCTCCGGTCAGGTCTGTGTTTTATTAATAGAGATAAGAGTGATGTCATGTGACCTCCCAGAATCCCCCTCACCTCTCCTGTCAGGTCTGTGTTTTATTAATAGAGATAAGAGTGATGTCATGTGACCTCCCAGAATCCTCCTCACCTCTCCGGTCAGGTGTGTGTTTTATTAATAGAGATAAGAGTGATGTCATGTGACCTCCCAGAATCCCCCTCACCTCTCCGGTCAGGTGTGTGTTTTATTAATAGAGATAAGAGTGATGTCATGTGACCTCCCAGAATCCCCCTCACCTCTCCGGTCAGGTCTGTGTTTTATTAATAGAGATAAGAGTGATGTCATGTGACCTCCCAGAATCCCCCTCACCTCTCCGGTCAGGTGTGTGTTTTATTAATAGAGATAAGAGTGATGTCATGTGACCTCCCAGAATCCCCCTCACCTCTCCGGTCAGGTCTGTGTTTTATTAATAGAGATAAGAGTGATGTCATGTGACCTCCCAGAATCCTCCTCACCTCTCCGGTCAGGTTTGTGTTTTATTAATAGAGATAAGAATGATGTCATGTGACCTCCCAGAATCCTCCTCACCTCTCCGGTCAGGTCTGTGTTTTATTAATAGAGGTAAGAGTGATGTCATGTGACCTCCCAGAATCCTCCTCACCTCTCCAGTTAGGTCTGTGTTTTAATAATAGAGATAAGAGTGATGTCATGTGACCTCCCAGAATCCTCCTCACCTCTCCGGTCAGCAGGTAGATAATCTCCAGGGTGAGGTTTAGTATCCTCTCAGTCATGTGACTCCGGTCCTCCTCCATCCTCTTTGGTGCCGTCATTTGATCTATACAGGTCTCCTTGTAGACGGATAACTTTGGGAAATGAAAGTAAGAATTATTTGGATGGTATTGGTCACACAATAATAGGACGTGGATGTGAGAGAGGGGTAATAGGAGGGCTGCAGTACAAAGTATAGAGTCTCCCCAAAATCAGACCCAGGTTAAAGCATGTAGCCTGGCTGGCCGGGAGAGAAGAGGGGCAAGTCCCCCCCCCCCACCCCAAACCAAACAAGGCCACATGCCCTCAAAATGGGCACAGGACCTGGTTCTCATTGATGAGGACAAGGGGCTATTCCCCATAACCCTGGGCACGTGGTTGTGGGGGTCTGTAGGTTTAAGGCTTATCAGAATCTGGTCTAAACAAGAGGTGTAAATAACTAACTCTTGCCGCCCACAAATGACTTAATGTAAGCAAAGGGGGCCTCCTGGGTGCCATCAGTGACCAAATGTGGACAGGCTCCGATAAGCTCCCCCCACCCGCAGACCCCCACAACCCCCAGTCCAGGGTTGTGGGGAGGAGGCTCTTGTCCTCAATAACATTGGGACAAGGAACTTTGTCCTTGGGCTTTATAAGGACATCATATTCATGTGATATTCAATAGGGTGAGAAGGTGACACATCTCCAAAATGAAGTAAATTTTCCAGCCCCATAAGTGGGCAAATGTTCTGACCCTGTAGGGGTCAATCTAGGTCTCCACACTATATATGTGTGTATCATCATCTGCTGGGGATAAAAGACGTCACAATGGAGGAAGAGGACGGACATGATGGGGTTACTGGGTGTAAATAGAAAATAATATCTTATTACCTTCTCTGCTGCCAATTCCAGCAATGTCTTCTCTCTACTTCCTCCTGCTACCTCACTTCCTGTCTGTACCTGACACCACTTCCTGTTAGTAGTTATCATCGATACTGTCTTTCTCCGTATAAGTGAGATCGCCGCCTTGTGGAACTCAAATGAACTGCAGCCTGAGAAACGAATCGTAGTTAAAATCAACGAGAGCTGACTCAAAATTATAAATGTCCATGGTGATTTTTTTTTTAGCACTGACATCTACAAAAAAATAAAAAATGTAATTGGCGGCAAATAACATTTCCCAACTGGCCTAAGCCTTTTTCAGACATTTGTTGCTCACAAGTTAATATCTGTATTTTTTGCTAGAAAATTACTTAGAGCCCCCAAATATTATATATATATATATATATATATATATATATATATTAGCAGAGACCCTCAGAGAATAAAATAGCAATCATAGCAATATTTTAAATCTTGTTATTATTACTTACCGACCAGATCGCAGACAACCAATTAACCTGTCTAACGGTATGCATTAAAAACAGGGGTTTTGTCCGCACACATTTGCAAACGCATGCGTGAGCCACAGAGCCACGCCAAGGCACCCTGGAATCTGTGGTCTTACACTAAACTATGAGTGTCCCCACAATGGAGGCACATGCATTCTGATGGATAGATGAGGACAGATGGACTGAAGGGGAGCCCACCCCTCCTTAAAGGTACAGGAGCACACCAAACACCCATCATGAGATGTACAGTCTAGTATGGAAGAGAAGAGTTACCGCTCAGATATGACTGCTGAACCTCTCACTGGATCCAAAGCCGCGAGTGCAGGCAATGCATATAAAGATGCGGAAATTGAAGAATGTTTTGACAGCCGCACTTCAAAAAATAGTTCCTTTTATTGTAAAATCCAAAATCACCAAAATACATGCCACAGCAAAAAAGACAGATGCAAGCTGATGCGTTTCACACTGTAGTTCAGTGCTTATTCATAGCCATCCAGCTATGAATAAGCACTGAACTACAGTGTGAAACGCGTCAGATTGCATCTGTCTTTTTGCTGTGGCATGTATTTTGGTGATTTGATTTTACAATAAAAGGAACTATTTTTTGAAGTGCGGCTGTCCAAACTTTCTACAGCCTAGTATGGGCTTAAGGGTGTGCTACCTCCCTTCACAGCAGCAAGGGTACTGAGCATCCACTTCAGATAAATGAAACCGCCAAAAGCTCAGTCCAACTTTATTATAATAGTTCTTGGCACAAGTCCGCGAGAATATTAGTATTAGCAAACATCAGTTCTTGATTGAGTAGGATTGTACCTTAGGGTGCCAAATAGCCGGGGTGCCCTTCCCAGGGGTAGTAAAGAATAAAGATGCTGGGATTTAGGTCGTCTCTCTCTTTTCCCAGGCTCCTGTCCTCCCAACAGGCCCAAAGACCTTTTACTAGACTCCACCCAACTATTTATATGATCCTGCCAGGAAGAAATAAACTCATTTCCCTTTCATTAGTGATTTTTAAAGGAATACATTTCTTAAAGAGACAACAGAGTGACCTCTGCCTACATCCACCTCTATTCATTAGCTTCATTATGAATCGAAATTTGGATGAATTTTTCGTTATTCATGTAGCTGATGGTTGCTACTAGTTACTAACATCCACCATATCACCCTGCTGCCAGACCTCCGTCTATCACCTCAATGAATAGTCATTTGCGTTGTTTTGTTTTGTTTATTGGGGGATATAACTTGGCTGGGGGGAAAGGGAATATGGGATGCCCATAGAACAATTAGCTTTGCCATCATATTTAAGTAATTGAAAGAAAATTTTGGGCCTTGAAGAATTGATGAACCCTAACATTAAGGCTGGATTCACGCTTGTGCGGTGCGAATTCCAGCTCTCTTATCTCTGCAAAGAGATAAGAGAGCTGTTCAGCATTTTGTGTGCGGTGTAGCTGCGGACTTGCTGACCTGGGAGAGGGGAGGGGGAGGGGGGAAGTGTAGTGAGCAGGGAAAAAAGTCCTGTTCAGAACGGAAGACATCTGCGAATCAGATGCATGCTCATAGAAGATAATGGGCCTGAATTCGCACCTGATCCGCACCGCAATGCCTAGAAAACGCACACGTTTTTTCGGCACTGCGCAGTGCGAATGCATCACACATATGTGAACTAGCCTCATAAAAATGTATGTATTTTCTAATGACATGCGAATTGGATGCGTTTTAAGCCGCATCCAATTCGCATAGGTGTGAACCCGGCTTTACAGTCACTTTCCTGCATACCCCATGCAGACAAATGTTCCTCCTCTGCATCAACTCCTGCAGACTGTTGCTCCCAGGACTTCACTCCTCCTGCACAAAACTCCAAGATTGCTGGCTGTATGGTTACTAGGCCAGAGGTCTGCAGTACCTCTCCCCGGGGGCCTAGTAATTTAGCAGCTTGTATTAGTTGGTGGACTACTGATCCCAGCTAGCCCAACTTGCAAATCCTGCGCCTGGCAGCATCGATTTGACACGAACCCCACAGTCTCTTCTCTGGCCTCGCACCCAGCTCCCCTGGCATGCCTCTTCCAGAAATCCACTGTGTCACACTCACCGACCTTCTCCTGCCCCGAGTCCATGATGAAGAACTTTAACCACTTCCCGCCCCGTCAATAGCAGATTGACGTCCGGCAAGTGGTTCTGTTATCCACACTGGACGTCATATGACGTCCTGCGGGATAACAGCCGCCGCGCGCCCGGGGGGCGCGCATCGCGGCGATCCGTGGAGCGGTGGGTCAATCTGACCCACCGCTACACTGATCTCGGTAAAAAGCCTCCGGCGGAGGCTTTTTACCACGTGATCAGCCGTGTCCAATCACGGCTGATCACAATGTAAACAGGAAGAGCCGTTGATCGGCTCTTCCTCACTCGCGTCTGACAGACGCGAGTAGAGGAGAGACGATCGGCGGCTCTCCTGACAGGGGGGGTTCGCGCTGCTTGTTTATCAGCGCAGCCCCCCCTCGGATACTCACACTGGACCACCAGGGAAGCCCCCCAGGACCACCAGGGAAGCCCCAAGCATGTGGATGGCCCCCATGGCCATCCACATGTAGTAAAATAAAAAAATAAAATATGCCAATCAGTGCCCACAAATGGGCACTGACTGGCACTATGATGGCACCACCTCAATGTGTGGTGGCTGGCATTGCTGGGCATCAGTGTCCATCAGTGCCACCTACTAGTGTCCATCAGCGCCACCTATCAGTGCCCATCCGTGCCCATCCGTGCCCATCTGTGCCCATAAGTGCCCACCTATCAGTGCCCGTCCGTGCCACCTATCAGTGCCGCCTATAAGTGTCCATCAGTGCCGCCTATAAGTGCCAATCAGTGCCGCCTATGAGTGCCAATCAGTGCCGCATACCAGTGCCACATATCAGTGCCCATCAGTTCCGCCTATCAGTGCCCATCATCAGTGCCCATCAGTGCCACCTCATCAGTGCCACCTCATTGGTGCCACCTCATCGGTGCCCATCAGTGTCGCCTTATCAGTGCCCGTCAGTGCCGCCTTATCAGTGCCCGTCATTGAAGTAGAAAAGGTACTTATTTACAAAAAAAATTAACAGAAACAAAGAAAAACGTTGTTTTTTTCAAAATTTTCGCTCTTTTTTTATTTGTTGTGCAAAAAATAAAAATCGCAGAGGCGATCAAATACCACCGAAAGAAAGCTCTATTTGTGGGAACAAAATGATAAAAAATTTGTTTGGGTACAGTGTAGCATGACCGCGCAATTGTCATTCAAATTGCGACAGCGCTGAAAGCTCAAAATTGGCTTGGGCAGGAAGCTGTATAAGTGCATGGTATTGAAGTGGTTAACTGGACATGCGTTCCAATAACTTCTCAAGCCCCTCTGTTCCAGGGCACCTCCTCCATGACTGTGTAAGGATGAGGCTCCCTCCCAGCTCTCCCGGGCTCCTCCGCTGGGCCACGCACCCCGCCAGATGGGGATGGGGCCCCTGCTGCTATCTAGCACTCCATTCTCCACGTCTCCCAGCCGATAACTCCCTTCCAGTGGGCTGGACCTGAGATTAAGTAGGAGGCTTGCCCCCTGCCAATTCCAAGTGGGGATTGGTCAGGGCTCCTCACATGAGCTCCCGGTCACTCCAGCCCTGTGCCCTGCCCCTCTGTTCCAGAACAACCTCCCTGGAAGCAGGGGAGGCGCCCCAGAACTAAAGCACAGGTGGTCACACCCACTGCCACACACAGTCAAGCGTAACGGACGTGTGTGACAGGAGCTCTGGCCATCCAGCCATCCAGGACTCAGCTCTTCACAGAGCAATCCACACACACGGTCAAGCGTAACGGACGTGGGTGACAGGAGCTCTGGCCATCTGGCCACCCAGGACTCATATACGGATTACCTGCATTCTATTCCCCCAGCTAACGTGAACCGGACGGTCTGTGGCTTCCCTTGGACCCCACTCTCCCCGGCTCAGCTCCCCCAGCCTCACCATCGCGCTGCTCACAGCCGCCAACTGCTGCCATCCGGGCGCCCCTCTTCTAGACCGCTAGACCCGCAGGACAGACCGCGGCTGTTGCTTAGCTCCGGCCATCCCACTATCTTTCTCGCCAATTCTCTCTCCAGCGGGCCCGTGTGCTCCAACTCCGGAGCCCCCCCAGCCGTCAGCGGACCTTCCCGAAGCCGCAGCGGTAGCCACCAGGCTCTCCAGGACAGACCGCGGCTCGGGCCTAGCTCCGGCCATCTTGGTCCACCCAGCCGCGGCTGCAGTACTTTCCCCGACCACCCCAACTAGCCATCCAGGGAAATAAAAGCATAGAACTCACCTGGTACGGGCTAACAACGAGTAAACCCCCGTCGGACCACTTACAATCGGCAAACTGAAGGACAATCCAGGGATCCGGCCTGGTAAGTAGCGGCCACCTTGGTACACCCAAGCGCTCTCACTATTAGTACCCTGACACCCATTTTATTCACCCCCCCCCATCATCCTGACCTTCACCCTCCTCATCTCTGCATCTTCATCGGCCAGGTAAGTACATCGGGGCACCAATCATAGGAAGTTGATCCAGGGTTCACCTCTCGGGGGATCAGGAAATAATTTTTTCCCCTGCGGTAGCAATTGGCCTAGGCTTAGTTGGGGTTTTTCGCCTTCCTCTGGATCAACAAGGGGGTGGTTTAGGTCAGTTGGGTCCCATCACCTTCATTATCACCATCATCACCATTCACATCATCATCATCTTTACCACCCTATCATCAGCTGCATCTTCAGGATCATCATCATCTCACCATCAACTTTTTCCCAACGTGCAACTTTAAATACTCAGGGGACACTCTCCACAGTCTAAGGAATACCGCCTCAACACTACCAACCTTCACCCAAAAAATACTACAAAAAAGAACAACTTCTAAGGATCAATCAACCACCAAAAACAGGAAGGCATCACTTCAACTACAACACTTATCATGCGCCCTGATCAACACCAGATCTGCAGTCAAGCACAGACAGGAAATCCAAGACTTCAATCACCCAAAACAACACAGATTGCCTCTTTATCACGGAAAACTGGCTAACATGGACTGTAACACCATCCTAACAGAATTGATGCCTGAAAACTACTGCATCCTAACCGAGCACAGAATAGGACAAAGAGGAGGAGGTCTAGCAGTGATCTTCAAATCCCACCTCTCTCTCATCAAACCAACTCTACAGAACTCACTGCCTTTCATGGAGACACTCACTCTGCATCTTCAAACAACACCCCGGGACACCATCCACATACTGCTATGCTACAGACCACCAGGTCCAAAGAAAAATCTCCTCACACCCTTCACCGAATTCATCTCGACATACACCTTGAAAACCAAAAACTTTTTGTTACTCTGGGACTTCAACCTCTGGGCTAACTCCACCCAGGACCCCATCGCCACCTCCTGCATCAACCAACTGGAAGAACTAGGTCTGCAGCAACTCAGCAACTGATAAATGCCCCCACGCATGGTTCGGGTCACATTCTTGACCTCATCTTTAAACAAAATATGGACATCAACACACAGGACAATATGCCTTTACCATGGACGGACCACCACGCTATCAAATTTAAAATCACCCCCAACACCATCTCCCAAAAACCGAAACGCTAAATAACAACACACTGGACAAGATCTCAGAAGAAACTACAGTCTGAACTCTTTAAAACCACACTATCAAAAAACATAGGAATGCTAAATCAAGACCAATGAACGGAACAAACCCTCAATTCCTTAAACAAAGCATTACTACAAACAGCAGACACAGTCGCTCTGAAACGTAGAGCAGTCATCTGCATAAACAATTCGGGCTGGTTTAATGACACTCTTACTTTACTAAAGTAAGAACACAGAAGAGCTCAAGGAGCATGGAGAAGAAACCCAACAAAGGAAAACCACACAAACTACAAAGCACTCACTAATAAATACCACAAAGCAATCTTCAAAGCAAAAAAAGAAAATTTCTCAAACACCATCTCAAAAGCCCTAAACCGACCTCGTGAACTTTTCAAACTAGTCACTCAGACTATGAACCCTACCTGCCTAGAACCTCCAGCAAACGAAACTCAAGAACTCTGTAATGAGCTATCGGATTTTTTTATCGACAAAATCGAAGACATTCAAAAAATAATTCAACAGAAAAAAACAACCAAAAAACAACCAACCTTGCCAAAGCAAGAAGAGGAAATCAATACAAATATTTTACAATCAATGAAATTTTCGCTGGTCCCAATCACCATCGACACCACCAAAAACATCATCAGAAGCCTCAGCGACAGCACATCACCAAATGACATCATTGCTATAATACTCCACAAAGAATGTACCGACATATTGGCACCCACCATAACACATCTTGTAAATCAATCATTCAAAGAAGGTATTGTTCCGATCTCCCTCAAGCAAGCCATAATCAAACCCCTCCTGAAGAAACCCAACCTCGACCCCAAAGACCCAAACTACTGCAGACCGGTAACAAGTCTTAACACTATCTCCAAGATCATAAAGCAGTAGTACAACAGCTACAACTCCATTTGAACACCCACAAACTCTTGGACCCACTACAATCAGGCTTCCGCCCAGGCCATGGCACAAAAAACAGCGCCTCTCAAAATATGGGATGATGCCCTCGAAGCAGCAGATGATGGAGAATCATGTCTCCTGGTGCTGCTGGATCTCCGTGCAGCATTCGACACAGAAGACCACAAAACTCTGCTCATTCGCCTTAAAGAAGTAGCAGGAGTCACAGACTCAGATCTACCCTGGTTCGCATCCTTCCTAGAAAATCGTTCCCAAACAGTGAAACTAGGAGCCTTCAGCTCTGAAACTCACGCAATTTCTTGTGGACTCCCTCAAGGATCACCCCTGTCACCCGTGCTCTTCAACATCTATCTCCGCCCACTCCTCAAAATCATCAGCAAACAGGACCTGTGTTTAGTGAACCTGTAAGTATATATACTATACTTACATTAATGATTACAGTAGGATTAAGTTAGTTGGCGCCTCCATCCCCCTGTTTTTTACAGTTCCTGCTGACAGAGGACATGGACACCCTCTGAGGATGGCTGCCTCCTCTTGTTTTTTAATATACAGATTGACTTAGAAGTGCCATTAGAGCCACTATTACATTCATTTTAAAGGCATCACATCACTAGGAGCGCCGGAATTCCCCCCCCCCCCCCCCTTTCTATAAACAGGACCTGTGCTACCACTCGTACGCTGACGACACTCAAACACTCAACAAAAAAAAAAAAAGACCAATATCACGGACTGGAAAATTGCCTCACATTGATCGATGATTGGATGACTGAAAGCTCCCTCAAATTCATGGACACCACCCACCATCCTTGGACAGACCATTACCCCAAGCACCAAAGTCAAAAGTCTCTGAGTCATCTTTGACTCTGAGATGTCGATGGATGCACAAATAGGATCAGTTGTCAGCAGATCGCACCATCTCCTCCGCCTGCTGCGTAGACTCATCCCCTTCATCCCAGAAGAGGACATAGCAGTAGTAGTTGGAACAATCATCAACTCCCAACTCGACTACGCAAACTCCCTCTACATAGGACTACCTAAATACCAGATTTTGCGCCTACAAATCGTCCAGAACACGGCAGCCAGACTGGTAACAGGGAAAAAACCCTGGGAATCCAACACCCCTTCACTGAGGACCCTTCATTGGCTAACCGTAAAGGATCGGGTCACATTCAAGACCCTCTGTCTCACCCACAAGTGCACACAAGGAAACGCTCCTCAATACTTATGCGAGAAAAAAAACACTACACCCCCAATCACATTCTCCGATCAACCAACCAAAACCTCCTCCACATCCCCAAGTCCCGCTACAAATCGAAGGGAGAACGAAGATTTGCAATCCAAGGACCACGGCTATGGAACGCTCTACCCACAAACATTCGCATGGAAGAAAACCATCGGGCCTTCAGGAAAAAACTTAAGACCCACCTCTTCTGAAGGATCAGGACGACACTGGATGGAAAAAAGCGCCTTGAGGCGATTTAGTTTGCATTTGTAGCGCTATATAAGTTATTCACTCACTCACTCACACTAACCACTCCCTGCCCCCAGATCAAAACAAGCAGGCCTAGCCTGAAGCATAGGCCTGCCTAAATTTACCTGCGCTGAAAGCTTACCTCACGAAAATCCTCACTCTAGCACCTACCTATGGTAGAGGGTGCTACATTCAGAAATTCGGATGTATCCGAATCACAAAAGTAACGATTTTCAATGAATCCAAAACAAATAATGAAAACAACAAATTAATTAGTAATCTTTTGTTTCATTTATTGTTGACTTCAAAGGGTTTTCTGAGTTCTCCCGTGTCACATATGATTGGCCAAAGCCAAAGTCACAAACAAGTCGCACCGAAGTCGCAAGCAAGTCACATCAAGGGCATAAGGAATGTTCTGAAATAACTTCCAAAAACACAAATCGTTTTCGGAACGGATATACAAAACGAATTCCAAAAACAAACCATTCTAACATAACGAATATGGCAAAACCAAACGTTTGACTTGAAGAAGGAATCCAAAACTAAACAAAATTGTTCATCCTGCACATCACTACAGAAAGGTTTATGGTGAAGCTAATGTGCACAGCACTCCTCCTCCTTCCTCCTCTACAGGAGTGACAGACAGGGAGGTGTGCATGCCATATGTGAGTGATGCATGGACATTACATGACCTTTCTTTTTACAAACATTATGGCAAGAAGTTTTAACATGTGTAGCGCACCCACCCCTCTCTTTACCAGCCTTGTTCGGCTCCTCGCAGGAATAGAGGGGCACACCGCACCACAAGCCCGTACCCTCCTGTGTGAAGAGGTTGAGCGGTGTTGTTGATGGGTCCTCCACAGTCAGACAGTCCTTGTATCCCCACAGTAACTTGAATCTCCACACCAGCTGAAACTCCAACGTAGAGTTTATTTTCTTGTAAAACACAGTCTCTGACAGAAAAGGTTGGAGGGAGGACAGGACAGCTTAAGGTGTGGGAGAGGTCCAGGCACAAACGTAACCCAATTCACTGCTCCGATTCTCAAGCAGACTCAGCCCATTCGTATAGTCTCCCAAGTTGGGACTAGCAGCCGATATGGTACTCAAACTTTGCCCAAGGTCTCTGCCACAGACCTGGTGAACTTGGTCTCTGCCACAGACCTGGTGAACTCGGTCTCTGCCACAGACCTGGTGAACTCGGTCTCTGCCACAGACCTGGTGAACTTGGTCTCTGCCACAGACCTGGTGAACTTGGTCTCTGCCACAGAACTGGTGAACTTGGTCTCTGCCACAGACCTGGTGAACTTGGTCTCTGCCACAGACCTGGTGAACTTGGTCTCTGCCACAGACCTGGTGAACTTGGCCTCTATTAAGGAGAAGACATCCCTCCAGAGAGTTACCGGGACCCTTTCTTCACCGTGACTTCTGCACCAGTCCCTCGGAACGGTTCCTCCCCCAGCCTCCTCATCTAGGATACGGGTCCCCTCGCAAGGTGGTACCCTGAGACTCCTCGATCCTTGGTGGGCTCCAGCCGAAGAATGCAGGCCTCTGTTGCAGCCCCAGGACTAAAGGTGCCTGGGACTGATCCCCCGACCTCCGCCCCTGGGCCAAAGGTTCCTAGGACGGACAGGAACACACACCCTGGGGTAGGACCCCCGACAACGAACCCTGAACACGCAGCGTCCGCCCCTTTTATATCCTCTCCCAGCATGCACAGCAGGACCACCACACCCACGTACGGCTGCCGAGAGGGGACACACAAGGGACAGCACTGGATTAGCGGTTTGACCCCGGCCTACTATGGCAGCGCCACCTGCAGGCCACAAGGAACTATACACCAATACTCTCCCTGCAGACAAAAATGGTTGCAAGAACTCTAACAATTAGGGTGTTTGGGCATAACTGCCAACCAAACTCTCCCCCTAAATTTAGCACCCTGCTACATATGAAAACCAGAGAGTCAGTAAACTGAGTGAAAAGCCAACATTGCAGAGTGAGATCCAGTAAGTTCCTGGTTAAGTAAGTGAGAACAATGTCTATCTGTACCCCAAGCAGTGGGGTTCAGTGGTGATGCTCAAGTGCTCCTTCCAGTGTTGGAGTTCTACTTTCAATGTCAGAATGGACACTGGTATAATTGCAGTGCCCGGTGATGGAACCCAGAGACCGTTCCAGCAGTCATCACCTCACTGCCACTCTTCACAGTGTCCTGGACTTGCTGGATGATGACATGATGGGACAGTAGACTAAATCCCAAAACTGTCCTGCAGCTTCCGAGACACCTGGCAACAATGACAAGGCTTTGTTCACCCTGTGCAGCTGCAGTTCCTTAGGGCTCCACAAGGTGGTGATCTCACTTCTACCCAGACAAGAAGTCTCTGTGGAAGACAGGAAGTGATGTCAGGAACAGATAGGAAGTGATGTCAGGTATAAACAGGAAGTTCCGGGTGAGAGGTGAGTCAGGAGGAAGTAGTAAGGAGACATTGTTCGAATTGGCAGTAGAGAAGGTAAGATATTATTTTAGTTCAATTTTTATAAACAGGAGTTCCAGGTACGATGTATAGATGAAGTAGTAAGGTTCGGGACTTCCAATAATGATAGATTGTATACATCAAATATGTTTTACATAGATACTTAGAGACAAAAGACCCCAGCGGTGGAGCACTACTATCTCGGGTCATCTAGTAGGTAGTGATGGGCTCGGGCGTGTTTGGATTGAAACCCGCCAGGAAGCCGGCACTGCACACCACCAATCATAGGCAGTGAGGCGTTTCCCAACCGGCAGCTGCACATAAAAACGCTGCCTATGATTGGCGGTGTGCAGTGCCGGCTGCCTGGTGGGTTCGAACATGCCCAAGCCCATTCCTACTAGACGGTAACTTGGAAGGTAATGGCCTAACCAGATTAGTCGGTTGTTACTTTCTTTGGGAAAAGTCTAGGAAGCCCCCAGTGAGAGCATATCCTCTTCAATGGGAGAGCGACCTGGGTAAAAAACTGGATCCAGAGGACTGGCAGATCATAACGATATCCCTTATAAAGAGCTCCAGGAATGTCCTCACCCTGGAGAATGCATACGAGGTGTTCTATAGATGGTATTATATGCCAGCCAGGATAGCTCATTTTATTCCTTCCTACTCCCCTAATTGTTACGGGGGTTGCTCACTGGAAGGCACAATGGCCCACATTTGGTGGACATGTCCTAAGGCAGGGCTCGACAATCCCCGGGCGCCAGGTTGCCATTGCGACTAGAATTAGTGACCTGGCGCCTGGAGCAGCACAGCTGGGGTATCCTGTGTCTCCGTGAACCCCCCCCCCCCCCCCCCCCGTGCGCGATCGCGTCAGGCTGGCCGGTAATTGAGGCCGGGGCCTTCTGCAGGCCTATGCTTCTCTGTAGGCCTATGCTTCCTTTTGTGATCAGGCGCCATCTTGTGATGGCCGTTGGTATGACACACAACCAGCAATGCTAATGGAGCTTCCCGTGTCTGTTTCCACTGCCCCATCTCCTTCCCTCTAATTACAACCCCCAAACATTATATATATATTTTTTTTTTTCTTCTAACACCCTAGAGAATAAAATGGCGGTCATTGCAATACTTTCTGTCACACCGTATTTGCGCAGCGGTCTTACAAGCGCACTTTTTTGGGAAAAAATACACTTTTTTTTTTTAATTAAAAAATAAGACAACAGTAAAGTTAGCCCAATTTTTTATTTTTTTTTATATTGTGAAAGATAATGTTACGCTGAGTAAATTGATACCCAACATGTCACGCTTAAAAATTGCATCCGCTTGTGGAATGGCGACAAACTTTTACCCTTTAAATCTCCATAGGCGACATTTAAAAAATTCTACAGGTTGCATGTTTTGAGTTACAGAGGAGGTCTAGGGCTAGAATTATTGCTCTCGATCTACCAATCGGGGCGATACCTCACGTGTGGTTTTAACACCGCTTTCATATGCGGCCGCTACTCATGTATGCATTCGCTTCTGCGCGCATGCTCGGCGGTACATTGTGCGTTCCTGGCTCTTAACTTTTTTAGCTGGCTCCTAGATTCCAAGCAAATTTGTCAAGCCCTGTCCTAAGGTATGTAGACTATGGGTCAGGGTCTATTCCCTTCTATGTAATATGCTCCATTCCATCATTAAAAGAGACCCTTATGAAGCCCTTTTATGTAAACCCATCCTTGAACTTCTCCGCCCGGAACGCCAATTAGCTCAGCACCTTTTTAATGCTACTAAGCTGACCATTGCGAGAGCATGGAAAAACCCTGTACTTAGCTTCGAGGCAGTTAAAAACTGCATGAACGATATTATAATTAACGAAAAGCTCACGTCCCTCACCTTTGACACCCACAACAAATTTCTCAGGGTCTGGCAACCATGGATATCAAACAACCAACCCTCCAGGTTCAATACTCACCTTCTCTCAATCTGAGGGCCTCTGGATGCGCCCCCCCTCCTGATGGACTCCCCCCCCTCCTTTCCTCCCTCCCCCCCCCTCCTTTCCTCCCTCTTTTTTGTTTTTTCTCTCTTGTAGGTCCCCCCCCCCCCCCCTATACCTTGTAGTCTACCCATTCTCTTCCTTTTACTGTGTACTTTTCTATGAGACGCCTGACTTCATGGAGTCGATTTAGTGACAATGGTTACAGTGATACAGGATATCTAGGTCAGAGAGACCAAACAAAATAAAACTTAAAAAAAAAATTCTCTGTTCCACACGATCATTGTGCAGTGAAATTTTGGATTTTTTTTCTTGAACTTTTTGCCTTCCATATAGCATACTCCGGGACATTGATGGACTTTTATTAGGGTGTTCCGTTGCTGTTTTATATATATATATATATATATATATATATATATATATATATATATATATATATATTTTATTATTATTATTAATTTTTTTTTTTGTTTTTTTTTTTTGTTTGTTTGTTTCCTCTTTTTCTCTCTTTTCCTTATCGTATTAATGAATATTTACCGTGTATATAGCATCTCGTTATTGGGATTCTCCTCTTCATCTTATGTTTGATGTAACCATCGCACTGTTGCACTAATCTGTTGTGACTACTTTTCTATCAATAAAATCTTTGTAAAAGAAACGCAATGAAAGGTAATGCAGTTTAACTGACCGGTTTGTCCACTAATAGAGATGGGATAATTCATTGACATGTGCGTTTCGTCAGAATAAGTTTTTCAGACGAAAATTTTATTTTCGGAGATTCCTATGTTTACGAATCTCCGAATGGACATAGTAACGAATGTCAACGAATCCGAAAACGTGAATAATGAAATAAACCAATGCATTTGTTTCATTCGGATGACGTCACATAATAGTTCGGGCCCATCAGAAAAATAAATTATATTTTTTAATTTGTTTCGATAATTCAGATTGAGATAACAAACGGATCGGAATTTCATTCTATTCGTTAATTCGGATGCACATGAAGCCAGTCGATATTGTCCAATCAGCTCATGCCATTTCTCTTGGGTGGGTTGAACCAGCATTCAAAAATATTGAGTCCATCTGATTTGAATCCGCCCGATTCGATATAATATCGAAAATATAACAACCTTTCAGAAAAACTGCAACATTTTTCGAGTCCACCCGGACCAACGAATATACAAAACAAATGCTAAAGATACGCAAACCAAATTCCGAAAACGAATCAGTTCAACCTAACGCATATGACGAAACAAAATTCTTCAACCAACAAATGCATCCAAAATAAAACTGAACTTTCTGGCATGTGCATTAACCACTTAAGCCCCAGACCATTTGGCTGGCCAAAGACCAGGCCACTTTTTGCGATTCGGCACTGCGTCGCTTTAACTGACAATTGCGCGGTCGTGCAACGTTGCTCCCAAACCTTTTTTTCCCACAAATAGAGCTTTCTTTTGGTGGTATTTGATCACCTCTGCGTTTTTTTTTGTTTTTTTTAATAGAGCGACAATTTTGAAAAAAAAAAAAAAATTTTACTTTTTGCTATAATAAATATCCCCAAAATACACATAAAAAACACATTTTTTTTTTCCTCAGTTTAGTCCGATACGTATTCTTCTACATATTTTTGGTAAAAAAAAACGCAATAAGCGTTTATTGATTGGTTTGCGCAAAAGTTATAGCGTCTACAAAATAGGGGATAGATTTATGGCATTTTTTAAATATATTTTTTTTTTACTAGTAATGGCGGCGATCTGCGATTTTTATCATGACTGCGGTATTGCGGCGGACACATCGGACACTTTTGACAACATTTTGGGACCATTGTCATTTTTACAGCGATCAGCGCTTTAAAAATGCACTGATTACTGTAAAAATGACACTGGCAGTGAAGGGGGTTAACCTGTAGGGGGCGCTGAAGGGGTTAAGTGTGTCCTAGGGAGTGATTCTAACTGTTAGGGGGCGTGGCTACGAGTGACACATCACTGATCGCTGCTCCCCATGAGAGGGAGCATTCGATCAGTGACATGTCACTAGGAAGAATGGGGAGATGTTGTGTTTACACTGACATCTCCCCCTTCTTCAGCTCCGTGACACGATCGCGGGACACCGGCGGACATCGAGTCCGCGGGTCACGGGGCTGAAGAAGGGGGAGATGTCAGTGTAAACACAACATCTCAACAGGGTCGCGAGCGTGCCGGCGGCGGCAAATTAAAGGGGACGTACCTGTACGCCCATCTGCCTGTCCGTGCCGTTCTGTCGATGGAAATCTGCGTGCGGCGGGCCTTAAGCGGTTAATTGAACATGTAAGGCTAGGGTCCAAAGGTGGGAAAAGAGATAACTAAATAGAAACCAGTTCAGAAAGAGGGAGAAGACAACTGCGGTACGAAGGGTGGGCGGGGGACTGGGTGTGGATACTTTATCATGGCTAGTTGGGCGTTGGAGGAACATCTTCCTTTATCTAACGCTGAAACGCAGATAAATAACAAAACATAGACCTGGAGGTCCAAGTTTTTTTTTTTGTTTTTTTTTTTAGCTGGTCTTCCCTGTCCTTTTCCTGTGACAGCAGATGTTCCAGGTCCCTAATGGAATCAGGTTCAGTTGTCCATTCCACAAGGGGAGGTGTAGTAGTTGTTTTGTAATTGAGGCGTATGACTGCCCTGACGTAGTAAGAAAATCCCCAAGGACACTTTTATTTTTTGCGGACTTGAGGGGTCCAGGAATCATGGAGAGGGGTGCTATCACAGTGGAAAGTGGAATTTGAGTCACTATGAGCTCACAGAACAGAGTAAAGATTTGTGTCCAGAATGCCTGGGTATAAGGTACAGTGGAACCTTGGATTACGAGCATAATCCCTTCCAGAAGAATGCTCGTAATCCAAAGTACTCGCATATCAAAGCGAGTTTCCCCATAGAAGTCAATGGAATTGAAAATAATTAGTTCCGCATTGACTTTAATGGCATGCAATACCGTATGTGGCCAGAGGTGTTGGGGGACGCCGGAGAGCCTCAGAAACACTCGGAAAGGCCCAAGGACAGTTTGGCTGAACTCGGAAAACCTCGGAAAGGGAACAGAGTATTTCCGATCGGGTCTGGTGCCCCCGCACCTCAGGCCAAACGCGGTACTGCACACCGCTGTGGCTTGAATCCTGCTCAATTTGCGAGACAACACTCGCAAACCGAGTCAGGATTTTTAAGAATACAGTGCTCATATTGCGAAATGCTTGTTAAAGCGGAGTTTCGCCGTTAAAAAATATTAAAGCCAGCAGCTACAAATACTGCTGGAGTCCAGCGACGTCTGCAGCAGAAGACGAGCAATCGCTCGTCTCTCGGCTGCTCCCACGGCCATCATGGGTGAGGGAATCACGAAGTGAAGCGTTGCGGCTTAATTTCCTGGTTCCCTACTGTGCATGTGCGAGCAGCGCTGCGCGTCTTTCACTGGTCCCTGCTGTGCTCTGGGAGCCATGTGTTTCCCAGAACACAATGGGGGGGACCGGGAAGTGACGCACTACCCGCAGTGTGGATTCCCGGAAGTGGGTGCAAATACATGTCTTAGACAGGTATCTGCACCCCCCCCCTCCCCCCTGAAAGGTGCCAAATGTGACACCGGAGGGGGGGAGGAATCCGATGAGTGGAAGTTCCACTTTAGGGTGGAGCTCCGCTTTAACCGCGTTACTCGCAATCCGAGGTTCCACTGTATTATTTTCTATTTACACACAGTAACCCCCCCCTCCCCGTCATGTCCGTCCTCTTCCTCCATAGTCACTGTGACGTCTTTTATCTCCAGCAGATGATGGTACACACATATATAGTGTGGAAACCTAGATTAACCCCTTCATGGTCAGAACATTTCCATCATTTTGGAGATGTTTCACCTTCTCGACTTACCACATATCACATAAATTCGATTTTTGTGTCTTGGTAAAACTCAAAGACAAAGGTGGGGTGAACCTGGGAGAGATCACTTTTGGGACCAGAAACATTTCTTCATTGTGGAGATGTTACCTTTTCTAAGGATCCGAGATCAGCCAATTATTGGGAAGGAGGTAGAACAAAATATAACAGGTTTGCAGGGGGCAAGAAATACAACACACACTAAGGATCTAATCTACAGCTGCCAATTCCCACTGGGGGGGGCCGCCTGACTAATTAACCCCTTATATCCCCATCCTAATTTTGTACAACCAATACACTCCAGATAATTCTCCCCTATCCATCTACAGAGAAACCCACATAGATCACATGACCAATGAGGATGGAAATGGACCAGGATCACATGACTGAGAAGATACTAAACTTCACCCTGGAGATCATCTACCTGCTGACCGGAGAGGTGAGGAGGATTCTGGGAGGTCACATGACATCACTCTTATCTCTACTAATAAAACACAGACCTGACCAGAGAGGTGAGGAGGATTCTGGGAGGTCACATGACATCACTCTTATCTCTATTAATAAAACACAGACCTGACCAGAGAGGTGAGGAGGATTCTGGGAGGTCACGTGACATCACTCTTATCTCTATTAATAAATCACAGACCTGACCGGAGAGGTGAGGAGGATTCTGGGAGGTCACATGACATCCCTCTTATCTCTATTAATAAAACACAGACCTGACCGGAGAGGTGAGGAGGATTCTGGGAGGTCACATGACATCTCTCTTATCTCTATTAATAAAACAGACCTGACCGGAGAGGTGAGGAGGATTCTGGGAGGTCACATGACATCACTCTTATCTCTATTAATAAAACACAGACCTGACCGGAGAGGTGAGGAGGATTCTGGGAGGTCACATGACATCCCTCTTATCTCTATTAATAAAACACAGACCTGACCGGAGAGGTGAGGAGGATTCTGGGAGGTCACATGACATCACTCTTATCTCTATTAATAATACACAGACCTGACCGGAGAGGTGAGGAGGATTCTGGGAGGTCACATGACATCACTCTTATCTCTATTAATAAAACACAGACCTGACCGGAGAGGTGAGGAGGATTCTGGGATTCTAACATGATATTCCTATTGGTTCTCCAATACAGAGATTTCCTCTTGTGAAGTCCGGTGATCATATGACCATCACAGTGCCTCCACATGACTCCCTAAAACCTGAGAGACACAACATGGAGAAGATTCTAGAAGTCACCAAGAAGATGATGGAGCTGCTGACAGAAGAGGTGAGCGGTGCCGGGAATTCTGGGACATTATCCAGTAACAGACAAGGGATGTGTCTGGATGGTGACTGTATCATTGTGTGTGTCAGGTAGATGATGAACAATTATTTATCATTATAATTTATACACCGTCAAGTTGGTTATGATTTATTTTATTTTTTTTATATTTAGAGTGCAAACCTCGGGGATCATAATATTGTTGTTAAAGAAGAGTATAGAAAGGAGGATGAGGAGTATGGACTGATAAAGGAACTTTCTGAAGGACACAAGGATATGATGGAGCCGCCTAGTAAGGGAAACCCACCAGAGAGATGTCCCAGTCCTCTGTATTCCCGGGATTCCACACAGGAAGGTCACACCATCCCCCACCATCATCAGGTAGGTGGAGTTGAGGGTCGGGAACATAAAGTGATTGAACACTCTGACATGTGGAGACGATGTGTGGACTCTACAAGATGATATTTTCTATGTGATCTCACATCATAAATACTTCTATGTTACAGATGTTATTTTCTGCCATTCTGTTGGTTTAGGGTGAAGATCTGATGACCATGAAAGTTGAGGGTGAAGTAGAAGAGACGTATGTGAGGGATGATCAGCAATATATGGAGGAGGCTGGAATGACGAGGACATTCATAGAGGAGGACACTCCTACAGAGATCAGCACAGGTGACCCATAATATATTCTTCTCTTATCTCTGCTCTGTTACTGATCACTGATTGGTGCAGAGTAGGGCGGAGCTGAGTGATATCAGCCAATAATAGGTTGATAATGGTCTCCTCCCTCTATTGATGATGTTTTTCTATTTTTCCAGGACCCGCCATGGAGAAACCCTCAAAGGATCGTCTCACTTTATCTCCAGGATGTAAAATGGAAGATGAGGACATCACAGGAGATTGTGGAGGAGAAAAGACAATGAGCTCCACTATGGATGGAGGACTTCACAGTGTGGATAGACCATGGAATCCCTCCGACTCTGACCAACCTCATACTGTGAGGGGTGGGGCCGGGGTTCAGGGGGAGGAGACATTTCCCTGTCCTGATTGTGGGGAAAGTTTTAGCTCAGAATTAGATCTTTCTGTACATCGGAGATCTCACACGGGGGAGAAGCTTCATTTCTGCCCTGAGTGTGGGAAATGTTTTCTTCGTAAATCAAAACTGGACATACATCAAAGAACTCACACAAGAGAGAAGCCGTATTCCTGTAGTGAATGTGGGAAAAGTTTTACCCAAAAGTTCTGCCTTTCAAGACATCAGAGATTGCACACGGGGGAGAAGCTGAATGTCTGTCCTGAGTGCGGGAAATGTTTTACAGAAAGGACCAGTCTTTCCCGACATCTGATATGTCACACGGGGGAGAAGCCGTATTCCTGTCCCGAGTGCGGAAAATGTTATACACAGAAATCTGACCTTGCTACACATCAAAGATCACACACAGGTGAGAAGCTGTATTCCTGTCCTGAGTGCAGAAAATGTTTTTTACAGAGGTTCGGTCTTTCCAGACATCTGAGATTGCACACGGGAGACAAGCCGTATGCCTGCCCTGAGTGCGGGAAAGGTTTTCTTCTTAAATCAGAACTTGTTGTACATCAAAGATCTCACACAGGGGAGAGGCCGTACTCCTGTCTTGAGTGCAGGAAATGTTTTACAGATAAGAATAGTCTTGCCAGACATCAGAGATTGCACACGGGTGAGAAGTCGTATTCCTGTCCTGAGTGCGGGAAATGTTTTTCATGGAAGTCCAGTCTTACCGAACATCAGATATGCCATACGCAGGTAAAGCGGTTTTCCTGTCCTGAGTGTGGGAAACTTTTTTCGCGGAAATCGGCACTTGTTAAACATCAAACAACTCACACAGGCAAGAAGCCATATGCCTGTCCTGAGTGCGGGAAATGCTTTACACGGAAATCCTATGTTATCAAACATCAGAGATCTCACACAGGGGAGAAGCCGTATTCCTGCCTTGAGTGCGGGAAATGTTTTTCGTGGAAGTCTTGTCTTACCAAACATCAGAGAAAAACCCACACAACCCTTGAGATGTCCTGAGTGCGGGAAATGTCTTCTATATGGGTCATATATTGCCGTACATCAGCGATCTCACACTGGGAAGAAGCCCACCTTAATATACACCTCAGTAAACTCGTCACTGAGCGCTCCTCTGATCTGCTAGTGGGTGGCACAGACACGCTTCTGTACGTGGAGTGTACTTCCTGGTTTAGAGGCGTTCGTGCGTGCCCCCTGCTGACCTGTGCTAAGTTTGTCAGCAGGTAACAGCCAATCATTTTGGCTGTATACCTGCTGAATATAAACAGAAAAGTCAGTGCTACTACCCATACATCACATAGAAAGCAGAGCTCCCGGGTGCTCGATCCACAGTCGCTGGCTGAGTAGAGCAATGAGGAAAAGATGATCCGCACTCCAGTCGTTGCTCTTAAAAAACCCTTGTATTCATTAACAAGCCACAGTGAAAAAACGCAAATGAGAACAGTTGACGGGTTTCACCTTTTAAGGCCTTAGTCAAAACCACATGTTATGACTAAGGCCTTATAGGCTGAAACGCGTCAAATGTTCTCATTTGCGTTTGTTCACTGTGGCTTGTTAATAAATACAACGATTTTTTAAGAGCAACGACCGGAGTGCGGATCATCTTTTCCTGTTACCTGCTGAATGGCTGTGGCCAATAGACGTGCGACTGCCAAAAAATGTGTTCGTTTTCGCTTCATCCGTATTTTATTTATTCTTTTCAATCATTTATTTGGTTTAACAAAGCCAATTTACAGGCTTAAGAAGAAGAAGAAGGAAGCAAGATGATCCCACGCAGGGGAACAAACATCAAATCACTTGTGAATATAGTGGAACCTCGGATTACAAGCATAATCCGTTCCAGGAGAATACTTGTAATCCAAAGCACTCGCATATCAAAGCGAGTTTCCCCATAGAAGTCAATGGAAACGAAGATAATTTGTTCCGCATTGACTTCGATTGCATGCAATACCGCATGTGGTCAGAGGTGGGGGGGGGGGGCGCTGGAGAGCCTCGGAAAAACTCGAGGACAGCTATGCTGAACTCGGAAACACCCGGAAAGGTTCGGAAACACTCGGGAACGAAAATCTGAGATAATAACTAGCTAATAATAACTAACTATTACATTATAGGTATTTGAATTTCCCTTAAAATTTGGCTGTTAGTGAACGTTTACGAATTCCATCCGAATTGACCAATCATCCAAAATAACGAATGCCGCATCTAAACGAATGGAACGTAACAAATTAATCATAAGGCCTCATGCCCACGGACGTTTTTACAGCTTAAAAACGCCTGTCCATGTTATTGTATAATTTTTTTTATTTTTTTTTCCGAAAAAAACTTTGGAGTTAAAAAAAACACGATAGCGGCGTTTTTGCGCGTTTTTTGGCGCTTCACGTTTTTTTTTTTTTTTTTTTATGCCTAACGCCGACGCTGAGGAACGCACTGGTCCTGTTTTTTTTTTTTTTTTACAGCTTAAAAACGTCTATGCTATTTGCAGCTCAAAAACGTTTAGGTGGTCATGAAGCTATAGACTAATATGGACAGGCGTTTTTAAGCTGTAAAAAACGCTCAAATGCGGCTGTAAAAACGTCCGTGGGCATGAGGCCTAATAATAATAAAACGTTTTTATTATCACCTTAGATTGCGAGCGTAATCCTTTCCAGGAAACCCCCGCGTTTCCCCATGGAAATGAAGATAATTCGTTCCGCATTGACTTCTATTGCATGCAATACCGCATGTGGCCAGAGGTAGGAGAGGGGGCGCTGTAGAGCCTCGAAAATATTCAGGGACAGCTCGGCTGAACTCCGAAAGACTCGGGAACGGAGTATTTCCGAACAGCTCTAAACTGTTCCGAGTGTCACCGGCGCCCCCCGCACCTCTGGCCAAGCGCAGTACTGCACACCCCATTGGCTTGAATCCTGCTCGTGTTGAGAGACCACACTCGCAAACCGAGTCAGGATTTAAAAAAAAAAAAAAAAATTCTCATATTGCAAAACGCTCGTTAACCGCGTTACTCGCAATCCGAGGTTCCACTGTATTATTAATAATTTGTTACATTCCATTTGTTTAGATGCGGCAGTCGTTATTTCGGATAATTCGTAACCTCGGATAAATTCGTATTCGTTACGTTCACTAACAGCCAAATTTGAAAGGAAATTCCAATACCTATAATTTAATAGTTAACTATTACTATTTCAGGTTTTCAAATTTTTTGATTTTCGTTCTTATTTTCTGATCTTTGTTCTTTTGAATTTTCAGATTTTCGTTCTTCTTTTTCGATTTCCGAATTTTCGATTTGTGGGTTTTCGAATTTCGGAAATATTAGTTGAACAGGTTTTCGTTAATTCGAATATTTCCGAATTACCGTATATACTCGAGTATAAGCCGACCCGAATATAAGCCGAGGCACCTAATTTTACCACAAAAAAACTGGGGAAACGTATTGACTCGAGTATAAGCCTAGGGTGTCCCTCTGCATGCCTCACTGTGCCCATGACTAGACTGACGTTTAACATGGGAGTCTATGGAAGGGGTGCCCAGATTTGAAAAATCGGTGCTCCCCGGCTGTAGGTTCCCCAGACAATAAACTTTGCACACTTATAGAGACAGAGTGGGGATACATGTGTGCCAAGTTTGGGGTCCAGGGGACCTACGGCTGGCTGGTACCGGGTCCCCAAATTCACCAGAGAAATTACCGTTTAACATGGGAGTCTATGGAAGGGGTGTCCGGCTTTGAAAAATCGGTGCTCCCCGGCCGTAGGTCCCCTGGACAACAAACTTTGCACACTTGTAGAGGAAGAGTGGGGCTATATGTGTACCAAGATTGGGGTCCAGGGGACCTATGACCGGCCAGAATTGGGTCCACAAATTCCAGGAGATCAGGCACAAAAAGGTAACTCGAGTATAAACCGAGGGGGGCATTTTCAGCACAAAAAAATGTGCTGAAAAACTTGGCTTATACTCCAGTATATACGGTAACTAATTTGTTGAATTTCGTTAAACGAATTCGGAAACAAAACTAATTGCACGTGTCTAGTGGCCAATCGCGGCACAGATCTTTGTGTTTGTAAACACAGGATCTGGATGAATTTCACCCTGCCGCTCGGAACTGAAAGCAAGAAGAGGAACCCGACCAGATCAGAGGGGAGTAAAAGCAACACACATACACTTGTTAGGCACACAGTGGATCCATTGATTGCCCTTCTCATCTCCCCTGTCACCCAGCCGGTGTCATTGGTACAGTGACAGTAGGGCTGGGCGATTTTGGCCAAAAAAAAAAAAATCTGCGATTTAAAAAAAAAAAACTTGATTCACGATTCGAATCAAGTTCTTTTTTTTTATTTTTTATTTTTTTTCTTCCCCTGATGGACACTGCGCCGGCAGGAGTTTTTAGGCGAGGCCGCGGCTTCGGCCTAGTCCACCGCAATCCTGGGAAAAGGCCGCGGACTAGGCCGAAGCCTCGCCTAAAAAATCCTGCCTGCAGCTCGCCGCGATCCTGGGAAAAGGCCGCGGCTTCGGCCTAGTCCGCGGCATCCGGCCTCGCGGCCTTTTTCCAGGATCGCGGCGAGATGCGGGCAGGATTTTTTAGGCGAGGCCGCGGCTTCGGCCTAGTCCGCGGAGCACCGGTCCAATAATGAAAAAAAAAATCGATTCGGTCAAAATCTGAATCGATTTGCCCTTGCAACTCGATTCAGATTTTAAATCAAATTTTTTTTCCCAGCCCTAAGTGACAGTGCATATTATTATCCCCGATCACTGTATTAGTGTCACTAGCGACGTCATTGTCAGTTAGTGTTCCTCCCAGCCAGTGTCATTTAGCGCCAGATTGTCCGTCACAATATACACTCACCGGACACTTTATTAGGTCCACCTTGCTAGTGCCGGGATGGACTTCTTTTCCCTTCATTCTTGGTGGAATAGATACAACAAGGTGTTGGAAACGTTCCTCAGAGATTTTGGTCCATAGAGACATGATAGCATCACACAGTTGCTGCAGATTTGTTGGCTGCACATCCATGATGCCCATCTCTCTTTCCACGTAGGGTTGCCACCTTGTTGCCAGGATAATGCCCCATGTCACAAAGCTCCAATCATCTCACCACTGGACAATGAGGTCACTGCACTCCAATGGCCTCCACACTTACCACATCTCATCCAATAGAGCACCTTTGGGATGTGGTGGAACTAGGGTTGCCACCTCATCCCTTTAAAACTGAACACGTATTAATTATGTGGCTGATTAAGGTGGTAATTAATTGCACTTGGTGACTTATCTGCATTCAATTAGCCTCAGAACCTGTATAATTAATATGTGTTCCGTTTTAAAGGGATGAGGTGGCAACCCTAGTTCCACCACATCCCAAAGGTGCTCTATTGGATTGAGATCTGGTGAGTGTGGAGGCCATTGGAGGACAGTGACCTCATTGTCCAGTGGTGAGATGATTGGAGCTTTGTGACATGGAGCATTATCCTGCTGGAAGGAGCCATCAGAAGATGGGGACACTGCAGTCATAAAGGAGTGGACATGGTCAGCAACAATAATCAGGTAGGCCGTGGTGATCAAACCATGCTCAATTGGTACTAAGGGGCCCAAAGTGTGCCAAGAAAATATCCCCCACTCCATTACACTGCCACCACAAACACCAGCCTGAACCGGTGATACAAGGCAGGATGGATCCATGCGCCAAATTCTGACCCAACCATCTTAATGTTGCAACTGAAATTGAAACTCATCAGACCAGGCAAAGTTTTTCCAATCTTCTATCGTTCAATTTTGGTGATCCTGTGCGAATTGTAGCCTCAGTTTCCTGTACTTAGCTGACAGGAGAAGCACCCGATGTGGTCTGCTGCTGTAGCCCATCTGCTTCAAGGTTGGATGTGTTGTGCATTCAGAGATGGTCTTCTGCATACCTTGGGTGTAACGAGTGGTTATTTGAGTTACTGTTGCCTTTCTATCATATGGAACCAGTCTGCCCATTCTCCTCTGACATCAACAAGGCATTTTCCTCCACACAACTGCCGCTCACTGGACATTTTCTCTTTTTCCCAACATTCTCTGTAAACCTGAGAGATGGTTGTGTGTAAAAATCCCAGAAATACTCAGACCAGCCCGTCTGCCACCAACAACCATGCCACGTTCAAAGTCACTTCAATCCCCTTTCTTCCCCATTCTGATGCTCGGTTTGAACTTCAGCAAGTCGTCTTCACCACGTCTAGATGCCTAAATGCATTGAATTGCTGCCATGTAATTGGTTGATTAGCAATTTGTGTTTACTGAGCGATTAACCAGGTGTACCTAATAAAGTGGCTGGTGAGTGTCTCGCTGATCACCACCATTATAAGTATAGTGTCCGTGTGGATCTGTATCTTGATCATGATCAGAACTATACTAGTGTCCCCACTAGTATAGTGTTCCCACTAGTATAGTGTTCCCACTAGTATAGTGTCCCCACTAGTATAGTGTTCCCACTAGTATAGTGTCCCCACTAGTATAGTGTGCCCACTAGTATAGTGTCCCCACTAGTATAGTGTGCCCACTAGTATAGTGTCCCCAATAGTATAGTGTCCCCACTAGTATAGTATTCCCAATAGTATAGTGTCCCCACTAGTATAGTATTCCCAATAGTATAGTGTCCCCACTAGTATAGTTTTACCAATAGTATAGTGTCCCCACTAGTATAGTGTCCCCACTAGTATAGTGTCCCCACTAGTATAGTGTCCCCACTAGTATAGTGTCCCCACTAGTATAGTGTTCCCAATAGTATAGTATCCCCACTAGTATAGTATCCCCACTAGTAGAGTATTCCCACTAGTATAGTGTCCCCACTAGTATAGTATCCCCACTAGTAGAGTATTCCCACTAGTATAGTGTCCCCACTAGTATAGTATTCCCAATAGTATAGTGTCCCCACTAGTATAGTATTCCCAATAGTATAGTGTCCCCACTAGTATAGTGTCCCCACTAGTATAGTATTCCCAATAGTATAGTGTCCCCACTAGTATAGTATTCCCAATAGTATAGTGTCCCCACTAGTATAGTATTCCCAATAGTATAGTGTCCCCACTAGTATAGTGTTACCAATAGTATAGTGTCCCCACTAGTATAGTGTCCCCACTAGTATAGTATCCCCACTAGTAGAGTATTCCCACTAGTATAGTGTCCCCACTAGTATAGTGTCCCCACTAGTATAGTATCCCCACTAGTATAGTATCCCCACTAGTAGAGTATCCCCACTAGTAGAGTATTCCCACTAGTATAGTATCCCCACTAGTATAGTGTCCCCACTAGTATAGTATTCCCAATAGTATAGTATTCCCAATAGTATAGTGTCCCCAATAGACTTGTGCACAACGGAAAAATTTGTTTAGTTTCGGTTCGTTTCTTTTCGGTCCTGTTGATTCGTAATCAATCGTAATTTTGCTAGACGGGATTTTTCGTGTTCGGACGAATTCGTATTTTCGCAAGCGACATTTTTCGTTGAATCGGAATGATTCGTATTAATGTAAGTCTTATTTTTAGTTGATTTATAATTCGTACTTTCGGTAGAGTACATTGTTTTTCGTTGATTCTGGACACAACTCCTACTTTCCTAACTTTTTTTTGGGTTCGTTGATTCGTAATTTTCCGTGTCTCTCTCACAACGACGCTGCCTATTATGCCTAATGTGCTTCGAATAGATTTGTACTTTTCTAAATACATAGCGGTTATTTGTAACGATTCGAAATCTCGTATTTTACTTTCGTTTTTTACATGCGGCTATAGCCTCCGCCCCTGTACACCATTTTGAGATGGAGTTCAGCACGGTGAGGGAGGAGCAGAGAGCAGAGCAGAGTGTTATTGTGCTTCGAATAGATTCGTACATTCGTAGCTTTTTTCATAACGAATTATGCCGAAAACATTCGGGCATTCGCTATTTGCGATATAATTTTATTTCGGATTCGGTTTTATTCGTAATTGCTTTGTTCGGAAATTCGAATGCTTCCGAATGTCTGAAAGTTGCTAAATTCGGATGAATTTCGATTCGTTACGAAACTAATTGCACAAGCCTAGTCCCCACTAGTATAGTGTCCCCACTAGTATAGTGTCCCCGAAAACGCAGCGCTAGCAGGATCAGCCCCCGATCACTGCCAGCATTTGTATGTAGCGGAATACATTTTGCGTCAAAATTTGTGGGGACATTTTATTTTATTGGATAGGTTTATTAACAGAATGTGGAAAATATTGTGGGGGTTTTTTTTCAGGTTTTTTTTGATCATTGTTTTATTTATTTAATAAAAACCACAGAGGTGATCAAATACCACCAAAAGAAAGCTCTATTTGTGTGAAAAAAATGATAAAAATTACATTTGGGTACAGCATTGCATGACCGCGCAATTGCCAGGTAAAGTAGCGCAGTTTCGAAGAACAACGGGGTGGCCCCTAAAAGTCGCACATCTAGGTGTCCTGGAGCAGTAAGTAGAGTGGCAACTTGGACTTCAACCAGGGTGTGGCCTTGTTGGAGTTCAGACTGAGGTTGCCACTCTACTTACTGCTCCAGGACACCTAGATGTGCGACTTTTACGGGCCACCCCGTTGTTCTTCGAAACTGCGCTACTTTACCTGGCAATTGCGCAGTCATGCAATGCTGTACCCAAATGTAATTTATATATTTTTTTCAGCCTTTTAGGAACCAGGACAGGTTCCATTCCCTGTCAGCACTCTAGCAGCAGCTGCGGAAGCATTGACTACTTGTCCCTTTACCACCGGCACACACACATTTCCTAGGTCACAGTAAAGTAGCGCAGTGCTGAGTAGCTGTCAGGTCACCTGAAGTCAGGAGACAAATGCACACCGTTGGGGTCAGGAGCGCACCGCTAAGGTAGTGGACCCTACGGCTGGAACTCTGGGTGGTTAAGGGAGGCAGGTCCACTGGAGCACCAACAGGGATCCCACAGGGAGCTAGAGCATAGGATTCCCCAGGGCGCGGAGTCTAAAAGCCAGCAAGTGTTCACCAGAGTCTCTAGTGGTGAGGATGGGCTTGGTTGCAACTGGCTCCAGGTCGTGGCCCCCAGAGTCTCCCAGCTCATGCTCACAGTAGGCTACAGAGGATGGAGAGGAAGCAGCAGACCAGGATAACAAGAGATAGTAAGGGGATAAGGCAAAGGTCGGGGTGACTAGCAGACAAGGATAAACATAGAACACGCCAAGGGTCAAGGTCACAAGCAGGCAGGGATAGTCGAGAACAAGCCAAGATCGTAAAACAGAGACAGACGTAGAGCACACGACAAGCGGGAAACCAAACACACAATAGCTTAACAAACAATGTTGATCAGCACGGCTGGCCTGGGGTCGAGCCATGCTTAGAGGAGAGATTACTTAAGCAGCCAGGTCAGAGTGGCTGGCCTCTAAAGCAGAACACATGGAGGAGAGGTAAGCTAACAGACAAACATTACTGCATAACCATGACAGTAGCACAGAATGGGTCTGGTCATGAAGGGGGCAAAACCTTCCAGAGGTCAAGTGGTAAAGTGGACTATTACCTCATCACCGGGGTGGTTGATTGTGTGCAAGTACTCATGACACCCTTCTATGAATATGATATTGACTACATAAGGGAGATAGACTTACCTTTCAAACATCAATGTCACACACATCCATACACCTTCATATACGGCCTTTTTTTTTTTTGTGGTTTGACTGTCGTTTACCAACCAGACTCGTTTGGTAATATCAGCTGCAGAAGGTTTGGATTTCAGCTCCCGTGGCCGGTGTGAACATATAGACCAATAGTCTATATGTTCACACCGGCCATGGGAGCTGATGGACCCCGCAGTTTTTCCAGGTAGGTTGGTACTTGGGATAGCCTTGGAGACCATATCCAGACCCCATCATGATGAAGATGCAGGGCCAGCCTGTGACCTTTTGCTTGGGGCACTCTCCAGACACCTTGTGTACTTGGAGTGCTTTACAGGTCCAGCACCTCGAGACACCCAATGTTGGAACCCTGTCATCTGAAGACTCCTTGGGGAGAATGCCCACCAGAAACTGTTTGGTATGTACTTCTTAAGGCCCATACACACGATTGGACTTTTTGACAACAATGGTCCGACGAACGTGTTTTATCGGACAATCCGACCGTGTGTATGCTCCAGCGGACAATTGTTTTCGGTTTTTCAACGTACAAATGTTCGCTGTGCATGCTCTCAAACTTTCCGGCAACAAATGTCTGATGGAGGATAATCTGATCCTGTGTACACAAGTCCATCGGACTAAAGTCCAAAGTACAACCACGCATGCTTAGATCCAATGCTAAATATCAGACAATAGCAGAAGTTGCCCAAAGGGTGGCGGTAAAGAGCTGAAAAACCACGTGATTTGGTCAATGTTGGCTGAAAAAGTTCTGCCATGTGTATGCCAACGCTGTATACTGGCCCAGGCCTAGGGAAGCACTTTTCAGGGGGGCAGCACGGAAAGAGTCCCCGCCAGCTTGCGCTACACTGTTAGTGTAGCGCCAGTCTTGTGGGCAGACTGGGCTGAGAGGCAAATTAGTCTAGCGCCCCCATAAAGCGGCCGCATTGCTTCCAGTATGCGGGCGGCCGGCATTCCGCAACTGTGAGGGAGGGGGGACGCTGCTTCTAATATTGACTGTCCTATCATCCTGGACCACAAACCTTCCTCACTGTTCTATATGTTTTCTGCTGCACCATTGGAATGGTTATATCTTCTTAGTCCTCTCCTTAAAATTATCAGAAATCTGTGCTTAAAGTAGAACTATAGGCAACACTTTTTTTTTTTTTCATTTTGGATAGAGTAAGGGAGGGTTAGAGCCCATGTCAGTTTATTTTTTACCATCCCTGTCCCATTGTAGAGATTTCCCTTCACTTCCTGCCCCATAGCCAAACAGGAAGTGAGAGGAAATCTATGCAAATTAAGGGAATCCGTTACCCGCCCCCCCCCCCCCCCGCAGGCCCTCAAAACTAGTGTCCCCACTCGAAAATGTCAGGGTTGTCTTAAACAGAAAGGGGTGTGGCCTTGACAGGAAGGGGTGGGTCATATTGAAATTGGAGGGTCATGAGTTTAGTCAGGCCTAGGGCAGCACAAAACCTATATACACTACTGGTGTATGCATACCAAGTTCACGGCCAACGCCCCTTCAGACCAAAATCCACGGAAAAGTCCGATGGAAGTCCTATAGTGTGTATGAGGCTTTATACACTTTTCAGTATTTGTACTTTTTTGTCTGCCAGAGAGTGCCATCCAGACCACCACTGCGATAAGTTTCTAGGGTTTTGGCCTTAATTATGGAACGTGGCGGGTGTTTCTTTCTCCTGCATATTCCCCTATGGGGCAACCATTGCAATACATGTGTCACAGATGTACTGAAGGCAAGCATTGAGACACTTTAAAAATGTGTTGTACACACCTTGTTGGAAAGGGCAGCAACACACTGGCATGTACACGCACCCAGGTCAGTTACGCCCCACACCAAAATACAAAAAACTTGTCGTGCTCGCATTGCTCCTGCACTCAGCATGAGGGGAACCACCAGTGGCTCCTCACAAGCAACCAGGGATTCCGTTCATCGACATTTAGCACCCTCTAGCGCTAGTGTATATAGTTGTAGTGTAGGAAAATTTGGCTTGGCTGAGAGCCAGGCCTGGGTTGAATCTGGGTCAGGAATGAGTGACTCTGGATGACTCAGCAAGCAGCATCTCTGGTGACTCCCCCTGCTTTCTGCAACCTTGGAGAAGCTTCCAGAAGTAGAGGGTGAAGTCTATAAGGAGCTGATTGGAGTATGGTTTAGGGCCAATCCCCAGCAAAATGGGCAAATAGGGGGGTGACCTCCAGCCTGGGGCAAGTGTGCTGGAGGGACCCTCTACAACACACGGAGGAATCCTTCCTGGAAGGAAAGGGAGCAAGGAGAGGACAGCAGGTCAGCACGTCCGGGAGATCTGCTGAGAAGTCAGGCGGGTGGGCTGGTGAGTGAGCAGTCTGGGAAGACTGTGGACAGAGTGTCAGTCTGCGAGGACTGTAGAGAAGTGGCCAGGAGGGCTAGTGAAAGGGGCAGCTGCAGCCAGGCAGGTTGGCAGTGCCTGAAGAGGTGGTGCAGGGATCAATAGCCACAGGTAAGCTGGACACTGGACTTTTGCTACACATTTAAAGGGGGCCTATAACAGGCTGTTGCTCAAAAATCTGAGTGCCATGTCATAAGTGGGCCAGCGGAGTTCTGCAAGCACGTGTGCTGGAGGAAGCTGAGGAGTGTATTTAGACTGTATGTAGGAAGAGTTGTCCCTGAAGTTGTCTAAGTCAAGTGGGCATCCAATAATACCCCTACTACCCATCCAGGTTTTAATCCCCTCAATATATTACAAAAAAAGTGCTGGACTGTTTTCTGACCTTGGGAGACTGTGAAAATTTGGTGTGCAGGGTAAGGGATCCCAGTTCACCTATGGCTCCTTAGGTGGTGCGCTACATACAGTATACCAGACCCTTATGCTAGATGAAGGTCTTCTATAGATGTTAATGCATACCTCCCAACCATCCCGGATCCTGCGGGACCTTCCCGTAATTTCAACTTAGTCCTGGAGTCCCGCAGGTCTGGTCTGTGTCCCGGCACCCTATGCTGGAATGAGTTCTGACACTAAAATAATTTGCAGGCAACTGTCAGGGACAGATGCCAGCTGCTCCAGTGTCAGTTGGCAGGGGATCATACCATTGGAGAATCGGCACCCAAAAGGAGATGCAGAAGTGCAGAGTCAGAACAAGGGGAAGCACCACACAAGCGTTGTATATCTTGTTGAGTGCCCTTTGACCGGACTGCCTGTCGTCTTCTACCCAAGTTTTCTAACAGTTTGCTACTGAAGTGGTCCACCCCTCTGCCAGCATGATCTTTGTAAGTAACCCAAGCCGCTTGTTGATCACTAGCCTTGCCCAGCGCCGCCGGAAAGCCTTGTAGATGTTACACAAATAGGTCCTGCCCTGAGGAACAAAGAGGAAAGGAGGGCAAGGAGGGGGTCAGAGGTAAGAGAAAGGGGTGCAAAGGTTAGAAGAGAGGGGAACAGAGGTTAGGAAAAGGAGAGGAGTTGTGGTGCAAGCTTAGAAGAGAGGAGTTGGGATGTACAGCACGGAGCTGTTGGGTGGTAAAGGTGAGAGGGTATAGGATGCAAACGTGAGCATGACCTGTGTGGAGGTACTTCTCATCTCGGGATCTGTGATTGTCCCAATCAATCTTTAAGGTGACGCATCTACACATTTCATCCACAACATGACCAGCATAGACAGGGCTGCCATCAGGGGGGTACAGGCAGTACACCTGTAAGGGGCCCAGATGGCAACCCCCCTTTTTTTGTAAGAGGCCCTGTATTGCGTTTGTTAAAAATATGATTTTTATTATATTAATCAGACATAGGATACATGGGACAATTTTACAATAGTCAGATTACCTGTCAGCATTTGGTTTAAGTAGATTTCTCAAACAAATGACAATGGGATTAGATACCATTGTTGTATTTTAGTACATTACCTGTTTGAGATTTCTTTCAGCTCTCAAACTGAAAAGAATTACAGTTTAGATTACAGGTTTCGTTTTGAGTAGACAATAGGTTAGATACCATTGTTGTATCCAATATACTAATGTCTCTATAGCCACAGTAAACATTACCTGTTTGAGATTTCTTTCAGCTCTCAAACTGAAAGAAATCCCAGTTTAGATTACAGGTTCGTTTTGAGTAGACAATAGGTAGATAGCATTGTTGTATTCAATGCTTTTGTTGAAATACAGCTACAGTTCTGATAATGGTAAACAGCACACACACATAAAAGCAGACAGTAAGCTAGGAGGGACACACACATCATGTTGCTGTAAGAGAAGAGAAGCCACTCATCATAAGAAGAACAGGACCTGATCTCCAAGAAGAATCATTGCCAATGGAGATCATGAACAAAGCGTAATCCAAGTTAAGTAACCTTTAAATGTATTTGTAGTTATAGACCATAGGCTCTTCTATTTTCTAGGCATTTTGCTTGTTATAGAAATCTGTCAGTCTTGTAGTATTATCCTAATATTGTAATAGTTTTGTATGTACTGCATCTTGTATAGTAAAAGCACATTTACACACTGCAGAAGTCTCAGCTTCCTTGTTATACCACAGAGTAACCTTGCTAGATAAACGCAAAGCAAAACATTTGGGGGCTCGTCCGGGATTTGTGCTATAATTCAATTGAAGCAGACTTGTTTTTCTGTAGTGTGTTGTGTAGCTTGTGCTAGGTAAAATGCTGCGTAAGCTGTTTAGGAAAAGCAAGGCTGCAGAGGGTTCTGGTGACCAGAAGAAAGTGTGCAGCTTACCTATCTGGGCCAGAAATAATGAGTGGGAGCCTCTTGCTAATGCATTTGTGAAGAATGCTTCTCCCTTGAAGCTGACTTGGGGTGATAAAGTCTCAGATAATTTTGTAGATTTTAGCCTTAAGGGGTTGGATTTAAGTAAGAAAGAGAAAAGGACAGTGTCCACAGTGGGTTGGTACTTCCTCCATGCTCTCTATACTGAATCACATAGAAGGGAGAAGGCAGAGGCAGAAGTTAAGGTATTAAAAGACCAGCTAGCAGTTGCTTCAGAGTGTGTACGTTCAACCGCTAGTCGGGCTGATGATTTGCAAGAGCGGTGTGCAGCCCTCATGACCAAATCAATTAATGCCTTAAGGAAAAGGAAGGGGCGTAAACCTGTTAGTAAAGCCAGGGTATGTGCCATTGTCACATCCCAAAATTGGGATTGTGAGGATGTGTTCTCCTCAAATGATAGTGAGGATGAGGAGATAGAGTTTGATATTTCAGAGGATGATCTGCTAGTGGGAAAGAAAAAGTATGCCAGACCTCTCATTACTAAGCATAGGAAACGGCAACATGATAGAGAGGATATGGCAGATGGGGAGGTGCATTATCGCAACCCCAGAGATGTTGAATTTGAAGAAGTACGGGAGTTTTCACAAACTGAACTCCATGAGCTGGCAAAACAATACAAACAAAGGTCTGGGGAGCCCCTATTGGGTTGGCTCCTACGCTTATGGGATGAAGGGGCGGACAGTGTTGTTTTGTCAGGTAAGGAAGCAGTGGCTATGGGAGTGTTAACCCATGATCCACAATTGCGTCAGGCAATGCGAAAAGCCCGAGAGTTTAGCGTGAATTTTTCACTGTTAGACCTTGTGAGAGATGGAATAGTCCGAGTATACGCTAGTCCTACTGACCTGGAAAATACCTACTCCTGGGGATCAATAGGAGAGGGTATTTCCAGGTTACGTGAGATGGGCTGTATAACCGGATTAAATACATTTCCAGAATGGATAGGTCCAGATATGGAACCCTTTACGTCTGCTCTGCGCTCTAAGCTGATGAAGTCTGCGCCATTTAATCTCAGGGCTCCATTATTGTCTTTGTTGGGAGGCCTGGGATTAAACAGCAAGATTAATGAAGCCACAACCCTTTTAAGCCAGTTGGGGGAGATAGAGGAGACTAAAACAAAACCTGTCAGGGCAGTAGATAAGGTCAAGGCCAGACAGGAAGAATACAAGCAGAAAAGAACAGAGAAGAAACGGAATGGGGTAGAGAAGACAGAAGGTGAAGAGAAAACCAGGCTAGTTGTTTCTAGGAAAGAAATGTGGGTGGATCTATTAAAGGCAGGGGTACCTAGAGATGAGATAGATGGCATTCCTACTGCAGAAATGCTGAAGAGGTGGAAACATTTAGTAGGGAAAACTGTCAGGGTTAGAAACACTACTCCTAGTGAAGATAACATCAGCCTAGACATAGAGGAAACAGAACAGACCCCTCCTGTTAGCCCCAAACCAATTACCAAAAGTGAACATGAACCCAAACCCAAATCCCTTTATCCTGGGGAGGAGTTAGAGAGAATCAGAAAATGGGATTGGGAGGTTCAATATCCTTTATGAAGGGAAGGTGAGTCTCCTGTAATAGCAGCAAGGGCAGTGACAGCAGGAGACCCATGCCCATATACACCTGTCACTGTATGGTGGGGGAAGTCATCTTCTCCTACACATGTAATGGCTTTAGTTGATAGTGGAGCTGAAGTTACACTTTTGCAAGGAAATCCTTCCCATCACAAAGGAGAATTGATTTATGTAGAAGGTTTGGGAGGGAAAACTACACCAGCAGTTAGGATACGGGTGAAATTGGCTATTGGCAAGGGATCAGGATTTATGACAAATGTTTTGATATCAGAGTTATCCGAAAATATTCTTGGGATGGATGTACTTCAAGGTCAGTCAATTCAGACTGAAAGAGGTACATTCACATTCGGGTATCCTGATAAAGCGTATCTGGTAAGGGCGGTGAAGGCTGTGGTCAGAGGTCATGCGAAATGGACCCCTGTCTACATTCCTCCAACAGAGAAGCCAGTCTGTCTCAAGCAGTACAGACTTCCAGGAGGCCACAAAGAAATTGGGGAGACTATTCAAGAACTGTTGAGAGTAGGGATCCTTAGACCTGCTGTAAGTCCTTTCTCGTCTCTGGTGTTCCCAGTAAAGAAACCTGATGGGACATATAGAATGACTGTGGATTACAGAGGTCTAAACAAAGTGGCACCTCCATTGAAGTCAGCTGTACCAGATATGATCTCAATTGTTGAGAAAATTGCTAAAGATGCAGGAGAATATCATGCTGTGATAGACCTGGCTAATGCTTTCTTTTCAATTTTGATAGACCCAGATTGTCAAGACCAGTTTGCTCTGGTGTGGGACGGCCGCCAGTACGCTTTCACCGTCCTTCCGCAAGGCTATCTTCATTCTCCAACGATTTGTCATGGACTGATTGCCCGAGATTTAAGTACCCTGAATTTGAAAGTCGCTGTGTTTCACTACATTGATGACATCATGATCTCTGGGACAAAAGAAGATGTAACTGAAGCACTGCACCTGCTGATACAGCACTTGGAGAACAGAGGATGGGCTATCAACCGAGACAATGTCCAAGGACCTGCCACAGAGGTGAAATTCCTAGGAATGATGTGGACTGGGCCACAGAGGAAGATTCCAGAGACAGTTGTGCAAACTATCCAGGCGCTGTCGCCCCCTACTACCAAAAAGGAGGCACAGAAGTTCATTGGAGTTGTAGGATTCTGGAGATCGTTCATCCCACATCTTGGACTGATATTAAGGCCTATATACAATGTTACCAGAAAAAAGACTGAGTTCTCATGGGGTTCAGAGCAGCGGACTGCATTCCTGGCTGCTAAAGAAGCTATTTTGCAGCATCAGGGATTGGGACCTGTGAGACAAGGAGTACCATTTCAGCTGGATGTAGTGGAGCAGAATGGTACCATATCTTGGAGTCTGTGGCAGCCAAATGAAAAGAAAGGACTGAGAGCAATACCTATTGGATTTTGGTCCAAACAACTGACAGGGGCACAGACGAGATACACGCCCTTAGAGAAGTACCTGTTTGGGGCCTACACAGCACTTCAACATGTAGAGACCATTACAGGAAAGGACACAGTCACCATCCATACTGCATTGCCAATAGCAGGATGGGTGAGAGATAATGGACTGACCACTAGGGCAGCTGTAGCCCAGAACCAGACACTGATGAAATGGAAGTGGTACCTTCAAGAAAGGGGGTATTGCAGCTGGGTATGTTAGAGACATTTCAAAACAGTTGGCAGTGCTTGTTACTTTTACCAGCACCCGGCCAGAAGAAGAAATTCCTGTGCTGCAGTCATCCCCCATTCAAGAAGCTCCATCCTTTGAGTCTCTGTCAGAAGACATGAAGGAGTCCGCATGGTTCACTGATGGTTCAGCCATAATCACCTCGTCTGGGCGTAAATGGACAGCAGCAGCCTACAACCCAAGTACAGACACAGTCCTGCAGGAGTCCGGAATCGGAGGGTCCAGTCAGTATGCAGAGTTGAAAGCTGTAGTGATGACTTTTCAGGAGGATCCTTCTTCCCATGTCACTATCTACACTGACAGCTGGGCGGTTTTTAAAGGACTGACAACTTGGATGCCCACGTGGAAGTCCAATGAATGGATGATTCATGGAAAGGTGGTGTGGGGAGGCAAGGAAGTCTGGGACTACATCTGGAAGGAAGTTCACTCCCGCACCATAAAAGTGGGGCATGTTGATGCACATGTGCCCCTAGTACCAGACTTTGAG
This sequence comes from Rana muscosa, assembly GCA_029206835.1. Taxonomy (NCBI): domain Eukaryota; kingdom Metazoa; phylum Chordata; class Amphibia; order Anura; family Ranidae; genus Rana; species Rana muscosa. Next base: position 415,007,642 of record CM055123.1, on the reverse strand, counting down.
AACTATAACAGAGTTGCAGATGAAATCGCAAAAGTGAAGGCAGTTGTGCCAATTGATCCTGTTTTGATGAACTTGGCCAACTGGGCCCACAAGCAATCTGGACGTTTGGGGCAGAAAGCAACATATGAATGGGCACAGCAGAGAGGATTGCCTATATCCATGGACATGATAAAGACTGTAATAGGGAACTGTACAGTGTGTGGAGAAGTGCGACAATGGCCATTGCAAAAGTACTCCACTGGGTCGATTAAGAGGGGTGAGAGGCCTGCAGAGATCTGGCAGATTGACTTCATCGGTCCCCTGCCCCGGGGAAACAATGGACTGAGATATTGTTGCACTGCAGTGGACACCTATTCAGGACTTATGCTTGCTCATCCTTGCAAACGTGCAGATCAAGCCGCAACGCTTCAACTGCTTCAGAAACTTGTCGTTGCTTATGGTTGTCCCAAACAAGTCCAAAGTGATAATGGCTCACACTTCACCGGATTAACAGTACAGCAGTGGGCCAAAGATTCTGGAGTGTACTGGTTGTGCCACATCCCATACCATCCACAGGCAGCTGGTTTGATTGAAAGATACAACGGGCTATTGAAGGACCAGATACGCAAAATTACACCCACACATACACTAAGGGGGTGGGATCGGGTCCTCACACAGGCAGTCATGTTGTTAAATTCTAGGCCAATAGCCAAAAGCACACCATATGAGAGGATGGTAGGGGCTGAGGCACAGATTCCACAGCTGGAGTGCAGAGTTCAGTATTTATGTAAGGTTCCTGAAAGAACAGGGTTTAACAGATACCATGTTACTGCTTCCCATGACATAGAAACCAAGAGTGACGTATCTGAAGCTGAAGCCTATCTAGGAATGAGAGGGAATCTGGCAGGAAGGTTTGAAGTTATATTTGCATTGGCAGATGAGCTTCAAGACAGTGGATGGGACTCTGACTGGTTAGTGGATACTTCTCAGCAAGAGTGGAAAGTGAGGCTACATAACATCAAACCTTCCAAAATAAACAGCAGTGATTTTCTGGGAAATATCAGTATATTTCCTCTCCTCCCTATTGATGTTCTTTGGGAGGGTCAGAGGTGCATACAGGCAGGTGGCAAAGTATTGGTCAGATATCCAGGCAAAAGGCCATTTAGAGGAGAGATAGTAGCTGAAGGGCCAGGATCTACTGTTTATGTATTGTTAGAAGGAACAGATAATCCGCTTTGTTTTCCACTCCACAGGTTGTCTCCGATTTGATCCATAGGAAGACCAGAGAAAAGTGGTTACATGATGGAAAGAATGACGGAAGATCGCAAGAGCTGTGGAGAACAAGGCCTTTTGATGTATTCCAAGCCTGGACTTGTTTCTAAAGAACTTTAGAATGGACTTTCTAATGAACTTTTATCCAAAGACTGAAACACCTTCCCAGTGACAGAAATATGGGAGGGGTTGCATTTAAGGAAAATTCATGTGTATATTGAGTTTTTAGTAATGAAGAGATTTTCTGTGTGGTCTGAGAGAGAAAAAAAAATCATAGGGCGGAATGTATTGCGTTTGTTAAAAATATGATTTTTATTATATTAATCAGACATAGGATACATGGGACAATTTTACAATAGTCAGATTACCTGTCAGCATTTGGTTTAAGTAGATCTCTCAAACAAATGACAATGGGATTAGATATGGAATGAAGATGTAGCGCTAAGTGAAGAAATGAAGCCCAATAATTTGGGCCTCCAATCAAACCAAAGTGATAAATAATATCAATATAATGAGTCCATACAGTGTCCATAGAAAATTTTCGTGTTGTGAAGAAAGAACATGTAGCACTGAAGGGTCATCACATAACTCTTGTAGAAAAAGAGAGGTAGAATACTCTTACCGGAACATTAGACCTGTGGTTTAGGCAGGTCAAATAGGCATACGAAATCCCAGTGGCACTCCTCATCAGTTAGTCTGGAAACTGGATCAGATGGGTCCCCAATGTAGACTGTCCGGTAAGCTCCCCGACTTGACAGCAGACTCTGGGTTTCACACCGATCCAGGTGGTCCTCCGATGGAACTGGAACCGCCACTCAGCAAGGAGACTCTTTACCACAGTGAATATTAGTAACCAGTGGCCAAAGGAAGCTATTACTTGACCAACCACCCATGTGAGGAGAAAAGAAGGGAAGGAATGCTCCAATGGTGCAGGTCAATGAGGGTTTATTCAACCAACATAAAAGTGCCCCTGTTGAAGAACATTTGTTCAAAACGCGTAGGGCTTGGTACACTACCTCATTCACTGCCCCTTTTTAAACGTTCTTATTGTTTGTGATCACTTTTATGTTGGTTGAATAAACCCTCATTGACCTGCACCATTGGAGCATTCCTTTACTTCTTTTCTCCTCACATGGGTGGTTGGTCAAGTAATAGCTTCCTTTGGCCACTGGTTACTAATATTCACTGTGGTAAAGAGTCTCCTTGCTGAGTGGCGGTTCCAGTTCCATCGGAGGACCACCTGGATCGGTGTGAAACCCAGAGTCTGCTGTCAAGTCGGGGAGCTTACCGGACAGTCTACATTGGGGACCCATCTGATCCAGTTTCCAGACTAACTGATGAGGAGTGCCACTGGGATTTCGTATGCCTATTTGACCTGCCTAAACCACAGGTCTAATGTTCCGGTAAGAGTATTCTACCTCTCTTTTTCTACAAGAGTTATGTGATGACCCTTCAGTGCTACATGTTCTTTCTTCACAACACGAAAATTTTCTATGGACACTGTATGGACTCATTATATTGATATTATTTATCACTTTGGTTTGATTGGAGGCCCAAATTATTGGGCTTCATTTCTTCACTTAGCGCTACATCTTCATTCCATGTTTATTAATTTTAGTCACATTTTATGTAGCAGCTTTATTTTTATTCACTATTTTAGATTAGCGCAGTATTTTCTTTCTTTTAATGGGATTAGATACCATTGTTGTATTTTAGTACATTACCTGTTTGAGATTTCTTTCAGCTCTCAAACTGAAAAGAATTACAGTTTAGATTACAGGTTTCGTTTTGAGTAGACAATAGGTTAGATACCATTGTTGTATCCAATATACTAATGTCTCTATAGCCACAGTAAACATTACCTGTTTGAGATTTCTTTCAGCTCTCAAACTGAAAGAAATCCCAGTTTAGATTACAGGTTCGTTTTGAGTAGACAATAGGTAGATAGCATTGTTGTATTCAATGCTTTTGTTGAAATACAGCTACAGTTCTGATAATGGTAAACAGCACACACACATAAAAGCAGACAGTAAGCTAGGAGGGACACACACATCATGTTGCTGTAAGAGAAGAGAAGCCACTCATCATAAGAAGAACAGGACCTGATCTCCAAGAAGAATCATTGCCAATGGAGATCATGAACAAAGCGTAATCCAAGTTAAGTAACCTTTAAATGTATTTGTAGTTATAGACCATAGGCTCTTCTATTTTCTTAGGCATTTTGCTTGTTATAGAAATCTGTCAGTCTTGTAGTATTATCCTAATATTGTAATAGTTTTGTATGTACTGCATCTTGTATAGTAAAAGCACATTTACACACTGCAGAAGTCTCAGCTTCCTTGTTATACCACAGAGTAACCTTGCTAGATAAACGAAAAGCAAAACAGGCCCAGAGGGCCCCCGATGGTAACCCCCCCTTTTTATGTATTTTTTAATATATATATATTTATTTATTTTTTGTAAGGGGCCCAGAGGTCCCCAGAGGCCCGCAGGTCCTCAGGGCCACGGATGGCAACCCCCTTTTTTTTTTTGTTGTTCTTTCTTTGTTCGTCAGCACCCAAAGCCCCCCCGACCTCAACAATTTGCGGCTGCCCCCCCGCTTCTCAATTCAATTTGCAGCGGCAGCACCCCCCCGTTTCTCCTCTGCTCCAGGGGGCACATGCCTGAAGCTGTGTAAGGGGCCCCAAAATTCCTGATGGCGGCCCTGAGCATAGAGACAACCCAACAAGGAATCCTCGTGTTCAAAGAATTGCCCCTGCTCAAAGGAATGCATTTGTGAGCAAAACAGTCCATAGAACTTTGCACAGTATTAGGACCCTGCGTGCCATCTATACAAACACGTGCGCATACACATGCTCATACGTGCGCTCATGTGTGTGATCGTGCTTGTTTGATGGACTTTGGCGCCCAATGGCCTATTTAAAACCTTACAGGATTCAGGTTTATTGCTGGGTGGTAGTAGAGCTGCACGATTCTGGGAAAAATGAGAATCGCGATTCTTTTGCTTAGAATACAGATCACGATTCTCAAAAAATCTCTCAGTCCTCCCTCTGTCATCATGCACCACCCACAGATCTACATTTTAAAATGGTTAATTTAAAAAAGAAAAATCTATATCAAAGTTAAACTCAACAAGAAAAAAAATGTATGGATGTAGGTATACAATGTATATCTAATATATATATATATATATATATATATATATATATATACATACATCCATTTTTTATTTTTTTCTTGTTGAGTTTGATATAGATTTTTCTTTTTTAAATTAATCATTTTGAAATGTAGATCTGACTGTGGGTGGTGTGCAGCATGGTGACATAGGGAGGACTGAGATTACCCCCTCCTATGTCATGGGCTTTCACTATCAATCACTGCAGCGCAGCAGCAGGCAAGCAGTAAGTACAGTAATATTCATAATATATATGATTATGTGCTCACATTTGTGTTGGGTAATGCCTGGCATCGGCCATCGGATCAATGCTGGTGCCCACTGCGCACTGGGGTGACCACATTTCCAAACTACCATTCAGGGACACCCCCCTTCCCAAAAATCAGCTTGTGCTGTAACGAATCACAGCACAGTGATTGGACACAAGAGGTGGGATTTATGATTTCTCCAATCACAAGCAGGGGGTGGGGATTGTGCTCCTCCAGGCATTCCCGGCCAGGACAAGTACTGTCAGTGAGTAAAGTGGTGATGTGGTGGCCTTTTTTTGGGGGCATCAGATTGGCCCAGGGGGGTGGCTGTGTCAGTTTCATTCAGGGACACTGTATTGTCCTGGAATGAATGTGCCCGGGACAGACCTGCAAAATGCGGGACTGTCCCGGGCAATCCGGGACACGTGGTCACCCTACTACGCACTCACTGCTGTGTTTCCCGGCCGAGAGGATGTGGTACCGTCCACGCCCAGGCATCCATCCAGCGGCGCATCACGCTCTCTGCTGACTGACGTCAGTTCCGGCTGCTGACGTCAGTTCCGATATCAGCGCCATCTGCGTTCCACGCTGGTTCCAGCGGCTTCTCCTCGGTCCAGTCTACATCCCGGGGGAGACCCGAAAAATAAAAAAAATCAAGGTAATCCAGGCCGGAGATCGCGAATCGAGATTGCGATTAATATACAATTAATCGTGCAACTCTAAGTGGTAGTCAGCTCCTTCTGCTTGTGACCTTATCCTGTGTTCACCTGTATCCCGACCCGACTTGTTGATCCTGTTTGTTCCTGAACCTCTGTTGCTGCCTCTGGCTTGTGATCTTACCCTGCTTCCGGTCTGCTGTTCTAGTACTTCTTCTGCTTGCTTGACGCTGACCTTGGCCTGGCTCCGACTCTGCTTCTGGTTCATGACACTGTACTCCTGGTACCTGGTTATTGCTGACCTCTGCCTATCTGACTACACTTCTGAGATCCAGTTTCCGCCAGCTGGTCTGCTTCAGCTCCTCATCTGCTACCATATTATTCCAAACCAGATCTCCAACAGGCACCCGCTCCACTCTGTACCCTGTTATACCCGGTCATCATCCCCAGGGGAAAAAGGACAAGTGGTGCAAGGGCAGCCCTCTCGTCAACTCGGCCTCGATCAGGTACATGACAGACAAACTGTTGGTGACTTACATACAGTGTTGGCGACATGCCTCCATGACTTTCTTTTACTGGTATTCCATATCAGACAGGCTAAATCTGTTTATGGTGTTACCTAACCTGCGGAAGTGGCCATTAAAAGTGCCACGAAACGCGTTGATGATGTTTCTGATTGCTGCATGACAAATACTTTTTGAGGAAATAATTCTCATTCTGGTTCATAAGCTCATGCTCTTGAGTTGCTCGAGCCCCAGACTGTTTTTTTGCAACCCCATAGATTTGAGTACACTATCGACTAAATTTAGTTAGTCACAGCAAAACTCTGAGAAATAAATTGGTTGGTGGCTTCTAATTGCTCTCATCGGTATCAATGCAGCGAGGGAACAGACACAAACACACGTTTCCAAAATTGTTCTACTGTTTATTACACATACTTAGATTGGAAGCATTGTTACAAAGGTAACTTCATGGTAGAAGGAAGTAAAGTTTCAACTAAGCAATGCAGGAAAATGCCAGAAAAGAGTGTAGGGATGTGTGTAGGTCAGAGAGAGGTAAGTGGCCTACACAATGCATGTTAGTATAGGGTAAAATACACAATGGTTGTGTGAGCTATATACAACATTCAGAGGTTTTTAAATTGTTCTCACAATACGAGCCAGAACTATGTAATGTTTTTCCGAACTTCCAACTCTTTTGTACAAACTACTACACATATATGCAGGGCTTTTCAAGGGAAACGCAGTTCCGACACCTCCAGAACTGAATGTATGTAATGGAAAAAAAACGGTGCTTGGAGATGGGTAGCGGATGGAACTAAGGAACGGTGCTTGGAAGTGGCTAATGGGTGGAACCAAGGAACAGTGCTTGGAGTTAGAATCAAGAAACGGTGCTTGGAGATGGGTAGCGGATGGAACCAAGGAACGGTGCTTGGAAGTGGCTAGTGGGTGGAACCAAGCAACGGTGCTTGGAGGTGGCTAGGAGGTGGAATCAAGAAACGGTGCTTGGAGATGGGTAGGGAGTGGAACCAAGGAATGGTGCATGCAGATGGGTAGGGGGTGGAACCAAGGAACGGTGCTTGGAAGTGGCTAGTGGGTGGAACCAAGGAACGGTGCTTGGAAGTGGCTAGTGGGTGGAACCAAGGAACGGTGCTTGGAGGTGGCTAGGAGGTGGAATCAAGAAACGGTGCTTGGAGATGGGTAGGGAGTGGAACCAAGGAATGGTGCATAGAGATGGGTAGGGGGTGGAACCAAGGAACGATACTTGGAGATGGGTAGGGGGTGGAACCAAGGAACGATACTTGGAGATGGGTAGGGGGTGGAACCAAGGAACGATACTTGGAGATGGGTAGGGGGTGGAACCAAGGAACGATACTTGGAGATGGGTAGGGGGTGGAACCAAGGAACGATACTTGGAGATGGGTAGGGGGTGGAACCAAGGAATGATGCTTGGGGATAGGTAGGGGGTGGAACCAAGTAATGGTGCTTGGGAATGGGTAGGGAGTGGAACCAAGGAATGGTGCTTGGAGATGGGTAGGAACGGTGCTTGGAGATGGGTAGGGGGTGGGACTAAGGAAAGGTGCTTGGAGGTGGTTAGGGGGTGAAACCAAGGAGTGGTGCATGGAGGTGGGTAAGGGGGTGGAAAGAAGGAATGATGCTTGGAGATAGGTAGCAGGTGGAACCAAGGAACGATACTTGGAGATGAGTAGGGGGTGGAACCAAGGAATTGTACATGGAGATGGGTAGGGGGTTGAACTATGGAACGGTGTTTGGAGATGGGTAGGAGGTGGAACCAAGGGATGGTGCTTGGAGATGGGTAGGGAGTGGGACTAAGGAAAGGTGCTTGGAGGTGGTTAGGGGGTGAAACCAAGGAGTGGTGCTTGGAGGTGGGTAAGGGGTGGAACGAAGGAATGGTGCTTGGAGATGGGTAGGAACGGTGCTTGGAGATGGGTGGCGGGTGGAACCAAGGAAGGATACTTGGAGATGGGTAGGGGGTGGAACCAAGGAATTGTACATGGAGATGGGTAGGGGGTTGAACTATGGAACAGTGTTTGGAGATGGGTAGGAGGTGGAACAAAGGGATGGTGCTTGGAGATGGGTAGGGAGTGGGACTAAGGAAAGGTGCTTGGAGGTGGTTAGGGGGTGAAACCAAGGAGTGGTGCTTGGAGGTGGGTAAGGGGTGGAACGAAGGAATGGTGCTTGGAGATGGGTAGAAACGGTGCTTGGAGATGGGTGGCGGGTGGAACCAAGGAAGGATACTTGGAGATGGGTAGGGGGTGGAACCAAGAAATTGTACACGGAGATGGGTGGCGGGTGGAACCAAGGAAGGATACTTGGAGATGGGTAGGGGGTGGAACCAAGAAATTGTACACGGAGATGGGTAGGGGGTGGAACTATGGAACGGTGCTTGGAGATGGGTAGGAGGTGGAACCAAGGGATGGTGCTTGGAGATGGGTAGGGGTTGGAATCAAGGAGTGTTGCTTGGAGGTGGGTAAGGGGTGGAGACAAGGTGTGACCTTGGAAAAGGGGGAGTTTCTGCACCTATTGGCATTTCATCTCCTTTGTCTTCTCACCCGCGTTAGACCTTTGATGTCTTACAAGTTCTGTTTTCTATGAATTACAATTCCCTCATTCAGGGCAGGAAGGTGGCTTCTGACACATATGAGATTTTTGATGTGACGAAAGATTACACTTGACTGCAAAACATTTCCCGCACTCAGAACATGCATACGGCTTCTCACCCGTGTGAGACCTTTGATGCCTGACAAGTCCGGACTTCTGCGCAAAACATTTCTTGCATTCAGGGCAGGAATACGGCTTCTGGTGTGTGTGAGATCTCTGATGTACAGAAACATGGGACTTGACTGAAAAACATTTCCCGCATTCCGCACATGAAAACGGCTTCTCCCCTGTGTGAGACCTCTGATGTGCGACAAGTTCTGATTTCTGTCCAAAACCTTTCCCGCACTCAGAGCAGGAAAAGGGCTTCTCGCCCGTGTGAGACCTTTGATGTGGGACAAGTTCTGATTTCTGTGCGAAACCTTTCCCACACTCAGAGCAGGAATACGGCTTCTCGCCCGTGTGTGATTTCTGATGTCTGGAAAGATGGGACTTCTGTGAAAAACATTTTCCGCATACAGGGCAGGAATACGGCCTCTCACCTGTGTGAGATCTTTGATGTTTGACAAGAGTTGACTTATTCCGATAGCACTGCCCACACTCAGCACAGGAATACGGCTTCTCCCCCATGTGGGACCTCTGATGTCTGACAAATTTTGATTTACCCAGAAAACACTGTCCGCACTCAGCGCAGGAATACGGCTTCTTGTCTGTATGGCACATTTGATGTCGGACATATTGGGCTCTCCACAGAAAAGATTTCCCACACTCAGGGCAGGAATAAGCCTTCTCCCCTGTGTGAGATCTCTGATGTACAGATAGGTAGGATGCATCTGAAAAACATTTACCGCACTCAGAGCAGGAATACGGCTTCTCCCCCGTGTGAGACCTCTGATGTTTAGTGAAATCAACTTTACGTAGAAAATCCTTCCCACACTCAGTACATGAGAACAGGTTCTCCCCCGTGTGAGATCTTTTATGTACATTAAGATTGGATTTAAAACGGAAACACTTCCCGCATTCATTACAAGGAAACCTCTTTTCTTTTGGAAGGACAGCACGGTCCCGCACAGTCTGAGGTTCCTCAGGATAAGAGGAATACGATGGTCCGGCACCGTCCCGCACAGTCTGAGGTTCCTCAGGATAAGAGGAATACGATGGTCCAGCACCGTCCCGCACAGTCTGAGGTTCCTCAGGATAAGAGGAATACGATGGTCCGGCACCGTCCCGCACAGTCTGAGGTTCCTCAGGATAAGAGGAATACGATGGTACGGCACCGTCCCACACAGTCTGAGGTTCCTCAGGATAAGAGGAATACGATGGTACGGCACCGTCCCGCACAGTCTGAGGTTCCTCAGGATAAGAGGAATACGATGGTCCGGCACCGTCCCGCACAGTCTGAGGTTCCTCAGGATAAGAGGAATACGATGGTCCGGCACCGTCCCGCACAGTCTGAGGTTCCTCAGGATAAGAGGAATACGATGGTCCGGCACCGTCCCGCACAGTCTGAGGTTCCTCAGGATAGGAGGAATACGATGGTCCGGCACCGTCCTGCACAGTCTGAGGTTCCTCAGGATAAGAGGAATACGATGGTCCGGCACCGTCCCGCACAGTCTGAGGTTCCTCAGGATAATAGGAATACGATGGTACGGCACCGTCCCGCACAGTCTGAGGTTCCTCAGGATAAGAGGAATACGATGGTCCGGCACCGTCCCGCACAGTCTGAGGTTCCTCAGGATAATAGGAATACGATGGTACGGCACCGTCCCGCACAGTCTGAGGTTCCTCAGGATAAGAGGAATACGATGGTCCGGCACCGTCCCGCACAGTCTGAGGTTCCTCAGGATAAGAGGAATACGATGGTCCGGCACCGTCCCGCACAGTCTGAGGTTCCTCAGGATAAGAGGAATACGATGGTTCGGCACCGTCCCGCACAGTCTGAGGTTCCTCAGGATAAGAGGAATACGATGGTCCGGCACCGTCCCGCACAGTCTGAGGTTCCTCAGGATAAGAGGAATACGATGGCCCATCTACACTGTGTGGTGCCGGATGGACATTTGAGGTAGTCGGGTTTTCTCCTGGACTATACTGTGTGATGTCCTCATCTTCTACTTTACAGTCTGGAGACAAAGTGAGGCAATTCTCTGAGGTTTTCCTCATCTCCCGTCCATCTACTAAAATAGAAATACAAAGATTATTACTAGACATGAGCTGATTGGTTCCCCTAAACCAGGACTCCGCCCACATCAGGCAGCTTTGTCTCTGAGGATCTTACAATTCCCCCCTCATCCCATAAGTTATATGGGATGAGTCATGTGTTGGTGTTGGGTAGTCATTGTTCCTACCTACAGTTGTGTTCATTGGTAACTTACTTATCTGAGAGAAGCTGCAGAGGTCCCACACTGCTGTTGTCAAGGCCTCTGCTCTGTGTGGAGATTTCTCTTCTTACTAAGCTACCTGGAATGCTGGACAGCTCCCTGGACAATTCCTTAAAATGATCCTGTCCTGAACCTTGAACCTTTTGCTCCTCCCATGATTCCATGTGTCTGCAGTGTTTGCCAGATTATTGTGCTCCCTCCATCCAATATCTTGCTCTTATCACTCTTGCTGCCATCAGTATCTTCGCTACCACTCATTTCCGACCTTTGGCTTGTTCCTCGACTACACTTCTTCTCGATCCCAACCTGCAACCTTTGGGTTGTTTACCGATTACGCTTCTGACCATCCCTACCTGCTATATCTGCTACTGGACCCTGGCTTGTTCACCTCCTGGTGGGGCGATCCCGAGGACCAAGACCTGGTACTAACATGCAGCAAAACCCATCTCCACCATCAGACTTAGACTCCAGGGAGCCCGCGTCATCCACCAGGGTGATCTGCTTCTGTACTTATCCAGCTGGTCAGTGGGTGCCCATCTACTGCTATAGCTACTGGTCTCCAAACCTGACCATGACAAGCTGTCTCCCATCTTCTGAGAGTGCACTCAGTGACCTGGGCAGGCAGCGTCTCATAGGACATCCCCATACCAAAGCAAGTAACCCAGGAAGATTTACTTTTTCAGAAATCTTGCTAGACCCAAGGCACACATCCGAGGTGCTCAGGTCAAGCAATGCCCATGGTGAAAATCAACATTTTGCTGCCAGCTGAACCCCAGAATCTTCATAAATCCAGTCTAGATACATAAATTGTGTCTGCAGCACAGAGAAGGAAGATTATCTGAGAGAAATACAGGAATACAGGACGGGGAACACAGCTCAGGAAAGTGACCAGGGGATTACAGGCTGATATCACCCAGTCCCCGCCCTACTCTGGACCAATCAGTGAGCAGTATGGGTGGAGGAATGTATTTAGTGTTAATGACCCACCTGTGCTGATCTCTGTAGGAGTGTCCTCCTCTATAAATGTCCTAATTATTTCAGCCTCCTCTATATACGTCTCTTCTTCTTCTTCATCATCTTCAACTTCTTCTTTAACCTCAACTTTTATATCTATCAGATCTTCATCCTAAACAAAGAAAATGAGAGAAAATAACACAAACACTAATGACGTGAAACTGCATAGAAAAAAAATATTTCCACAAATTCTCTTCACAAGTCACTAACATGTTCTAGACGCTTCGTCCTACCAACCTTGAAACCATGATGGATAGTGTGATCTTCCTGTATGCATTCCCAGGAATACAGAGAACGGGGACATCTCTCTGGTGGGGTTTCTGTTACTAGTTGTTGTGAACAACACAGACAAACCTCACACCACACCAATACAAGAATGTGATGGTGAAGCTCTTAAGCCTCATACACACGGCCGAGTTTCTCCGTTCACCGTTCGTGTGTATTGTTTCTCGTCAAGAAAACTGGCTAGAATCTCAACGAGAAAAATAGAGAACCTGCTCTCTATTTTCTCGTTGAGATTCTCGTCGGCATGTTTCTCGACGAGAAAAGTGTGTGTGTGTGTGTTACCTGTTGCCGTGGAAACCCGCGCATGCTCGAAATGACTTTGACGCATGCACGGTAGCTTCCTAGGCATAGGTAGGGTGTAGCAAGATGGCGGCGACGACATCGAATGTGACGAGCGCACGCTCGTCGTAGTCGAAGACGTCACTGCGTTTGTTCCATTCAAAAGAACGGCGGTTCTTTGAATGGATCGTGTGCACACTCGGCCAGGACAAGATTCCTGTCCAAGAATCTCGTCAGGAAAAACGACAGGTTTTTTCCTGACGAGATTCTCGGCCGTGTGTACGAGGCTTTGGTCTTACATGGCCACAGAGATTTTCCAGCTCGTGGGACCACAATCTAAGTGCCAGCAGGCTAAGTGTGATCAACAACGAGGTTGGATAACTGTGCAGTTAGCCAATTACACACCAAAACAGCTGCCGCTACGGGGTTGATTTACTAAAACTGGAGAGTGTAAAATCTGGTGCAGCTGTGCATAGGAGCCAATCAGCTTCTAACGTCAACTTGTTCAACTAAACTTTGACAATAAAAAAAACTGGAAGCTGATTGGTTTCTATGTAGAGCTGCACAATTTCCAGGTTCTGCCTTCTACTATTTGCTAAAAAATGTATGATATGCCATAAAACCTGATAATGGGCTGTTGGCTTGGGTAATGTCTGCTTAACAGTTCGTATTCCTTAGGGCTGGAAACCTGAATGTTTAATGACCACAACTAAAAGTGGGGGGGGATCTGTTCCTCCAGTTTTCATCTTAATGATATTACGATGGTTCATTAACCACTAAAAGGACTCAGTGTTCTGTTTGCCAGATATCCTGCCACGGGCATTTATAGATTTAGGACTGCTGTCTTTCAGAAAAATCGATCCCACAATACTCCTCAAACTGCTCTTTAACCACCTCAATACAGGGCAAGTTTTTCTTATTTTTTTTGTCAGTAAATTTTGTAAATAAGTCATTTTTCTCCTTTACTGATGTGCGCTGAGGAGGCAGCACTGATGAGGAGGCACTATTATGCTGCACTGATGGGCACTGATAGGTGGCAATAATAGGGGGCACTGGTGGACACTGATGGGAATTTATGGGCAGCATTGATGAGCAGGCACTGATGGGCACTAAAAAGCAGCACTGACTGGCACCAGTAATGGCCACTGATTGGTGGCACTCATGGGCATTGATTGGTGGCAATGATAGGGGGCACTGGTGGGCACTGATAGGTGGCAATGATAGGGGGCACTGGTGGGAATTTATGGGCAGCACTGATGAGCAAGCACTGATGGGCACTAAAAGGCAGCACTGACTGACACCAGCAATGGCCACTGATTGGTGGCACTCATGGGCATTGATTGGTGGCACTCATGGGGCTTTACTGTAATCTGGGCACTGATGATCAGTGACCTGATTACGTGCCCTGTTCTCCCTGTCAGTGTTAGACGTTAAGAGACGATTACCGGCACTTCCTGTATTTACATGTGACCAGGTGTGATTGGACACAGCCGATCACATGATTAAAGAGCCGCGATCGCTGCACTGCGCACCCCCGCAGGCGCGCGGGAGCAGCTGTTCGGGTGCGCCGTCATATTACGGACACCCAGAACGAGAGCCGCACCGTCCCTCCATCATTTGACGGTGGGCGGGCTGGAAGTTGTTACATTTTTACTCTGAATGTATTATAAAACATTCAATGTCACAAACATGCTTGTGTACAATTGTAATCATCTACCTGATCCTGGTGTGGGATGGTGTGAGCTTCCTGTGTGGAATCCCGGGAATACAGAGGACGGGGACATCTCTCTGGTGGGTTCCTGTAGCTGGATGACTCCACCATGATGTCCTGGTACAGATCTTGGTGTTCTTTCTCTATCACCCCATCCTCATCATCCTCCTCTTTTATCTCTTCTTTAACCTCAACTTTAGAATCTCTCAGGTTTCCACTCTGAATATATAATAAAAATGACATCAATGGTAACAATGCAGATAATGTACAGATCCTAATGATACTATCAGTGATTGTTCCTCATCTACCTGATGATGGTGAGGGATGGTGTGACCTTCCTGTGTGGAATCCCGGGAATACAGAGGACGGGGACATCTCTCTGGTGGGTTCCTATTACTGGATCCATCTGTAGGAAACACACACACTGACTGAATACATTGTTTCTATGTGTTTATCGGATGATGGGGGATCTAGGTGGAGCCTCCGTACTGCTCTCTCCTTTACAATAAAGTCTCCTCTTACCCGGTGATGTGAGGGGCGGCTGATTCTCCCTCATGACGTCCTTGTAGAGATCCTTGTGTCCTTCTAAATCCTCCCACTCCTATATAAAGAAGTAAACATAAACAGTATTGATAATACAATGATCATCCAGACACATCCCTTGTCTGTTACTGGATAATGTCCCAGAATTCCCGGCACCGCTCACCTCTCCTGTCAGCAGCTCCATCATCTTCTTGGTGACTTCTAGAATCTTCTCCATGTTGTGTCTCTCAGGTTTTAGGGAGTCACATGGAGGCACTGTGATGGTCATATGATCACCAGACTTCAGAAGAGGAAATCTCTGTATTGGAGAACCAATAGGAATATCATGTTAGAATCCCAGAATCCTCCTCACCTCTCCGGTCAGGTCTGTGTTTTATTAATAGAGATAAGAGTGATGTCATGTGACCTCCCAGAATCCTCCTCACCTCTCCGGTCAGCAGGTAGATGATCTCCAGGGTGAGGTTTAGTATCCTCTCAGTCATGCGACTCCAGTCCTCCTCCATCCTCATCCGAGCCCTCATTTTATCCATACAGGTCTCCTTGCAGACGGAAATGAAAGTAAGAATTATTTGGATGGTATTGGTCACACAATAATAGGATGTGGAGGTTTGCGGTACATTTAAGAACTACTACCCCCAAGGGAACACATTTAGTTTGAACTGTTTAGTGTTTGCTACATTTTCGGGGTCCCAGAACCCTTTTGGCCTGCCAGATCAGAAATTCTCTTTTCTCTGTTGGGTTTGTTTTGCATTTGAACTGTTTTTGATTCGTTTTAGTTCTGCAGACAAGAAATGACAAATACGACCCTTCTGTCTTCTTGTTTTGCTCTGGGGCAGTGCTGTGAGGTCAATGTAGGGTCATCATGATGTTGAGGAAGAGGAACATGCTGGATTTTGGATTGCTAATGGACTATCCCCCTCCCCCTCCTTTCCCAGATGCACAAACCTGATCCCTGGCTTTGAAATAAAAATGGTATAGGATTTCCACCCAAAAATCCACAGCAGATAGGATTTATTACCATAGGTGTTGATTTTTAAGGCAGGAAAGAAGGAATTACCTTCCCCCAATATCCATGCGAGAGCCTTATCCTTGATGGGCATCTAGTATGGATTTTTATAAGGGGAACCCCATACACAAAACAGTGTGGTTTCTCTTTCAGCATCCTTATCAGGACCTTTACAGAGTATGAAGCCTGGCAAGCCAGGAAAAAGGGAGGGGGGGCAGTGAGTGTGCGGACCCCCACTCATAAATAATAAAAATCTACATGCCCTCATCATGGTGAGGTTGCCTCGTCAGTGAAGCCTTCCCCTCAGCATGGCAACCTGTCCCCATGTTGATTAGGACAATGACCTCATCTCTGCATCTGGTCCCCAAAGGATGCAGGGGTGTTTGGGGGGACTTATCAGAATCTGTACATAATACAACCTTCACTTCCCTCAGAACCCTCAGTATTTTCCTCCCTCTGACACCAACGATGGAACATATTCTTCATGGCAGGCTGGGGAATGTTTTCTTCCTCCTGACCAGCAATGTAAAGGGCTTTATGCTCCATACTCCTGACCCCTGCACTCCATCATTGTGTTGGCTGTATATTGTAATGATTACCCATTGGCTGCCTGTGTGGTGTAATAATTGCCCTTTGTAGGCCATGTATGGTCAGGATGGTCATTGTCTGGTCAATTTATTGGAAACTTTAGTGAGCACATTTTAAGCCGAAAATCTAAGACGGTGATAACTAAACAAAAATGTGTTTTGGAATATTGACAAAAAAAATTGCATCTTTTTCCTCTTTGGGGTCAATTCACTAAGCTTTACCGCATGTGCTAAGGGTATCATGTTACTCATTTGCATAAATTATTGCATGCTGTAAATTAGGTTCAATTCACAAAAAAAAAAAAAAAAAAGAAGAAGAATGATTTTGCGGTAAACAATGAAAAAATAAATAAAAAAAACATTTGTTGGTAAATATTGAAATAATTTGTGCGATAATCTGTTAAAGAGGAAGTAAACCCTGGTGGGTTTTTCTTCCTTTCTAATTTCCTGCAAAGTAAAGGCATAATATGCTAGTATACATTGCATACTAGCACATTATGTGACACTTATGTGCAAATAAAGCCTGCGTCGTCCCCGCTTCAGGTCGCATCCATCTTCACACGTCTTCCTTCCTGGGGCTGCGTACTCTGTGGCTGTGTGACTAAAGCCATGTGACGTCACTCCCGCGCTTGCAGTTTGACCTGGTAAAGGATTTGTTTCTACTAAAGTAAGTTGTTTTTTTTGTTTTTTTAAGCCTGCGGTGTGTGAACACACTCTAACTTCACCCAGTGCAAAAAAAAAAAACTGCACAGCAAAAAGTGAAACACAAAATGTGCACAGGTTGTACACATGGTCCTCCTCCAAAGAGAAATGACCCTAGCCCTGATCCTCCGGGGCGTTAGGCTCCAGACGGGGACTAGAAACCAGACGGACCCTGTTCTCTGGGAGGTCTGTTGAAACAGACCCACCCAAGTACTAGGTGGGGCTCCCCCGAAGGGAGACCCCATGAGAGAGGGCAAACTAAACCAGAAGGCCATGTCAACCCCATCCCAAGTCTTTCAGGGCAGGCCCGAGGACCTACACCCTACTAATCAAACATGAAAAAATACGTTTACAGTGCAACCAAAAAATAAAGACAAACGTGACAAACACACAGATGTGGGTGGAAGGAAAGTGGAGAAGAAGTGCAAAGGCCGGCCTTCCGGCCAGGAATAATAAAAAAAATAATTCCTCTGGTCCTTGCCAAAAGGTTCGGCCCTAGAGGCAGGTGCGAAAAAAGTGTGTGTAGTGCAGTGACCTTGGTTCCCTAACTCAAACTGCCCAATCCAGCAGTGAGAATAAGGGCACCCCTGGACTGCCACTCCGGGGGCACATACACCATCTTTCAGAGCCCGGCCCTTGGCCAGACCAGTGCAGCCCCACCCCTACCAGGAAGACATCAGAACTTAGAGAGCTTAGGGAGAGCCTTGCCTACAACCGGGGACAAGCCGAAGCCAGATTCAACCCAGGAGGAAAAGGCTCCCCCACCACCCCCTCCTAATTACATCAAGGAAGTACTAGCTGGCCCCCCAATTAGCGAAAACGGGTCAGTGTTCTTTCCCTAATGATTGATAAAAACAGATACTACAAATAATTCCCCCACCCCCCTGATAAAAGACTGATGTGGTGGGAAAGGTGACAAATCTCCAAAATGAAGGAAATGTTCTGAGCCCGTAAGTAGGGTGACCACATTTCCAAACTACCATTCAGGGACACCCCCCCTTCCCAAAAATCACCTTGTGCTGTAACGAATCACAGCACAGGAATTGGACACAAGAGGCGGGATTTATGATTTCTACAATCACAAGCAGGGGGCGGGGATTGTGCTCCTCCAGGCATTCCTGGCCAGGACAAGTACAGTCAGTGAGTAAAGCGGTGATGTGGCGGCCTTTTTTGGGGGCATCACATTGGCCCGGGGGGTGGCTGTGTCAGTTTCATTCCGGGACACTGTATTGTCCTGGAATGAATGTGCCCGGGACAGACCTGCAAAATGCGGGACTGTCCCGGGCAATCCGGGACACGTGGTCACCCTACCCGTAAGTGAGTCTGAAGGGGATAATCTAGGTCTCCACACTATATATGTGTGTATCATCATCTGCTGGAGATAAAAGACATCACAGTGACTATGGAGGAAGAGGACGGACATGATGGGGGTTACTGGGTGTAAATAGAATATAAGATCTTATTACCTCCTCTGCTGCCACTTCCAGCAATGTCTCCTCTCTACTTCCTCCCGACTCACCTCTCACCAGGAACTTCTTGTTTATATATGACATCACTTCCTGTCTTCCATCGAGACATCTTGTCCAGATAGAAGTGAAATCACCACCTTGTGGAGCTCAGAGGAACTGTAGGCCCCTGGAAACGTCTCGTAATGTGTACACGATCTTGTGCTGTGTGTACTGTATATCCTTATAGATGGGGTCATCTCCACTCCCACCAAGGGGAATAGAAATATATTATATGTAGCAATACCCCCGCAGGGGCCGCTGGTTTAAGATTTGGGTCTGCCGTTACCTTACTGTTCACCACGTCCGTCTAGGTTGCCACCTCATCCCTATAAACCCGAACACATATGAATTACACAGGTTCCGGGGCTAATTTAATGCAGATAAGGCACCAAGTGAGTTTAATTACCACCTTTATCAGCCTCAGAACCTGTGTATTTAATATGTGTTCGGGTTTAAAGGGATGAGGTGGCAACCCTACGTCCGTCCTAGGGGTTTTCCTTGAAGAGTTTCTCACAAAATGTCTGCACCAAACACTTATGCCGCGGTGACGTACAACACGTACGACAGCACTATAAAGGGGAAGTTCCATTCGGATGGCGCCACCCTCCTGTTAGTAATGTTTGGTGAGAGACGATTCGCGCTTTTCAGGCTCGTGCTCTTCAGGCCGTTGCAGCGTGACGAATGTGCTATCTCCATACTGAACGCTAGTTTTACCAGAACGAGCGTTCCCGTCTCATAAACTTGCTTCTGAGCATGCACGTTTTTTTCCCGTCATTAAAGCGTACACACAGCCGTTTTTCACGACGAGAAAAACGACGCAGTGAAAAACGACGAGAAAAAATAGAGCAGGTTCTAAATTTTTAATGCCCATTTTTCTCGTCAAGAAAAATGCTCTGGAGCCCACACACGATCGTTTTTAATGACCAATTAAAAAAATTGCATTTTTCTCGTCATGAAAAACGGTCGTGTGTACGCGGCATAAGTCTCTTTTTCTCAAGGGTTTTATTAAACAACTTCCAGACAGAGGGATGGAGGGTTAGGGGAGATTCAGGTACCTTGCTTGCGGATCACGGGTATTTTCCTAATCCAGAGGACAAACAGCTTCCACACTGGATGTAGCAACCACCGGATAGGCCTCTCTCACTAACCTAGCGAACGGTGTGAGCTCGTTCAAAAGTCTCTGCCACAGACTTGGGTAACCACACACTTGGTAAAGTTCTGAACACATAGCACACAGTACCAGGGTCTTTCAGCCAGGCCGACAGCACTGTGAGGTAAATTTTCATCCGGATGCGTCCTCCAATTGAGTCCTCAATTGCTCGGTCCCTTCCCGCAGGCAAGGGGACACAGGACCATCCCCGGATCAGCAGGCCCCAGAAACTCCAGGGCCTAGTCTCAGTAATGGTAAATAACAAAGGGTTGGGACTTTGAGTGAAGCACCTGGGAAAAGTGCCTCCATCCCGGTTGGGTAATAAAGAAGGGGGAATGGTGGGACTTTGAATGAGACAGTTGACAGGTAGGGGTTGAAAACAAGTCAAATTTATTACATGTGTGTATATAGTGTACTATTGCATCACAGTGGAAAAAGTTAGCACGAGCAAGTGCACATGACATAACCTACAATTTGTATGTACATAACAGTCAACATGATAAACCTGGCAAATTTGATAGTAACAATAGCATTGTATGGACTGGACAACACATAGCAATAGGGTATACAAATAGAATAGATAAAATTGTATATAAATCATGAGAGTAGTAAAAGTCCTAATAGCAAGTAGCTACATCCTAGGTGCCCGACGCGTTTCTGTGAATAACACTTCATCAGGGGCGGATGTTGAAGGACATCTGAAATAACAGAGTATAGTACCGTAAGAATTTGATAATGTACAACCAGCAGGCACAAAGTGTCAATTCTGGGTACTTACAATATACCGGATTGTGGTGTGAGTGGGAGCTGGGCCCAAAGAGGTGTCCATCCCAGGAGCTGAGGTGGCAACAAGAAAGCACGGAACCAGAAAGCACCGGTATCACTCCCAGAAAGTAAGCAGCTGTAAACCGCCATCTCAACAATGTAGTCAGTGATAGATCACGATGGTGGATAAATATCTAAAATGGATGAGTAGGTCCATTAAGATAGTCAGGGAACATCAAAAAGGTGAATTACTCTCAGTAATGGAGCCTCGGGGATCTGCAGGTCCCGAGGCTGAAAACTGCTAACACATCCCTGTGGCCAGGAGGGCCGTCAGGTCAGGATCAGAAGACCCAGAGAAAACGGTGTCTGCTCCTTAAGTACCCTCGTCCAGAATGCACAGCGGGGTGACCAATCCCACTGAGCTGCTTCTGGGCAAGAGGTACCCAATACATCCAGCCTGCTGCATTTCCATCCCTGACCTGTGGTGACAGCGACACCCACAGTCAGGTGGAAAATGTGCAGCCCAGCTAAACTGGAACAGAGACCAATAATTTGGTACAATCATTCTGAGCTAAACAACAGCTCAGACAACTAAATTTACACTAGCGCCTACCCAATAGGAGCAGGGCGCTACACACTTCCCCCACCACAACAGACGATGTCCTCATCATCGAGAAAAAAACTTGACTCTCACTCCTGAGAGTCAATAACTGAATCCCAAAAACTTGGATGGGGAAGGGAAAGGGTGAGGTAGCAAAGAAATACAAATTTAACATGTACATACAGTAAAGTCACATTAACGTATATTACAATATCTATCTCTCTATCTAAACCACCCATTCTCCAGTAGTTTGACAGAAGATCCAAGTACCTAAAAGAAAAAACAAAACAGACACAGGCAATCATATAAAACGCTGTACAATAGGAAGCAAAGCCTCACTTTCAAAGAAATTAGCATTTCTTTCCCCATATCTATTCTTGTGTGTGGGTAGCTAGATGTAAAAGAAACAAAGTCCAGTTTTGTTGAGAAAACTCCCACCACCTAGTGGCAGAAGAATAATACGACGACAGAGTCCTTAAACACAAGTACTGGACCAGGTAGAGGAATCTTGACTCCGAAGTTTTTGGTAACCTAGCATTACCTAGCTATATACCCCACAATCCTTTAAAAGGAAAATAAAAATAAAATCTTCTTCTTTAGCAAAATGACAACCAGAACAGTCACTGTAGATGATCACCAGTAAAATCGGGGGTCAGGCCGAGTCAGTGGTTTCCCCTGTTTGTCTAAAGTGGTGATAAAATACACATAGTTGTCCTTTCCAGGCCTGCAGATGACCACTTTGTCAGCATGGATGTGTCTACCATAACCCCAGTGCAACAAGCACCCGTTAAAGCGGTCATCCATGGCAGGAGAATGACCTGCTCTCCGGAACGGTTTAGGCACGGCCAAATAGTCCCATACAGCTTCACCGAACCATTTTCTCTGTTGGCCTCAATCTCTTGCATGATTTCCCTGGGAACGTAGGGAAACTCCAATCCATATTCAGTGGCTACCCGCTTGTTCAGTAATCGTTGTGACCGGGCAAGCCTAGGCAAAGATCTGGTGCTTCCAAGTCCAGGAGGTATACAAGAAGCCGGGGATTTTTGCACCAGAGTATTAATGGACAGCTTTCCTGACCCAAACGAACTGGTAACCTTGGGCAGGACTTCACTAGTAGCAACCGGGGGTTCCACACTGGGTGTTGTTCTCCCCGAGTCCATGGCTGCCCATTCGTGAAAGGTGAAGGCTGAAGCAACATCATCTGCATTGGCCCATTAGCGCCTACCCAATAGGAGCAGGGCGCTACACATACAAACAATAACGTCTGCAGTGTCCAGTGGTAAAATACTGTACCTTCAATACTGGGTGTCAGTGGGATAAAAGATGTCCCAGTAGGAGTCAAATTGTTCCCATTGTTGGTGTCAGTGAAATAAAATAAGTTCCATTGTTGGGGCCAGTAGGAGTAAAATAAGTTATATAGTAGGTCTCAATGGATTAAAATAAGCCCCATTGTTGGTGTTGGTAAAATACCTTCCGTCCTGGGTGTCAATGGGATAAAAAAAGTCCCATCATTGGTGTCAGTAGGAGTCAAATTAAACCTATTGATGGAGTCAGTATAATTAAAATAGGTCCCAGTGTTGGTGTCAGTGAGATAAAATAAGTTCCATCGTTGGTGTCAGTAGGAGTAAAATAAGTTCTATAGTTATGGTGAATTATTGTTGCACTTATAAAGTCCTATATCTCTTCCCTCTCCCTACTGTACAAGTTCTATAGTTGGTGTCAGTGGAATAAAATAAGCCCCTTTGTTGGTGTCAGTAAAGGCCCGTACATACGGTCAGACTTTTTACCAACAAACTTCAAAATGAGCACGTTTTCCAAAAAATCCGACCGTGTGTACGCTCCATCGGACAAACTTTTTCGGTTTTCATCGGACAAAAGTTCACTCTGCAAACGGACAAACTTTTCGCCAACAAAAGTCTGATGGTGCAAAGTCCGACCGTGTATACAGAAATCCATCAAACTTTTGTCTGAAGTACAAATACGCATGCCCAGAACCAATGTTAAAATCAACCAACAATAGCAGAAGTTGACCAAAGGGTGGCAGTAAAGAGCAGAAAAACCACGTGATGTTGGGAAAGTTTGCAGAAAAGTCCAGCCGTGTGTATGCTATGGGTGTGCCCGGCCAACTCCCAAAAATCCACGGAAAAGTTTGTTTGAAGTCCGATCGTGTGTATGAGGCTTTAGTATTACCCCAGTCCAGCATTGGTGGTCAGTGTTGGTACCTACCTGATCACACACTCTTGCTCTGTTGCCTCTCTGCTGATGTTGGAGTTCTAGTTTCACTGTCAAAAAGGAGATCCTGCAGGATGAAGAAATGTTAGGTCAGTAGCCAAAACCCTGGGACTGTTCCATACCTCCCAACATTTCAAAACTCCACCGCGGGACAGACTGCCTCGATTTTCGAAGTTGTTGAGCGGGGGGGGGGGGGGGAGGTTGCCGCGGGACAGTTACTTTTTTTTTTTAAGGACATTAAGTTGTTGAGCTTAAAAGTTGTTGAGCGGGGGGGGGGGGGGGGGCTGTGCCGCGGACATATGTTAGATGTTAGAAGAAAACACGACAACAGAAACACAAGACAGAGCCCTCGCCCGCCCGTCTTACCTGCTTGATCGCAGCCGCTCTGCATCCCGCCTCACCTCCCTGCCTCCTGGTGCGCTGAATCTGACCTGCTCATCCGATGCCTGGCTCTGTGCGGGAATACAGCCTCCCGCGCGTGACCGCGGGAAAATGGTGTCCCTGCGGGGAAAACCCGCAGAATCCGTGCGGGTTGGGAGGTATGCTGTTCTGCAGCATCTGGAACAAACACTTGACAACAATAACAAGGCCATGTTCGCACTACGAGAGGTCTCTCGGGGCTGCAGTTCCCTTGAGCGCCACAAGATGGTGAGCTCACTTCTACCCAGATAGGAAGTCTCTATGGAAGACAGGAAGTGATGTCAGCGACAGACAGGAAGTTCTGTGTGAAAGGTGAGTCGGGAGGAAGTAGAGAGGAGACATTACTGCAAGTGGCAGCAGGGGAGGTAATAAGATCTTATTTTCTATTTATACCCAGTAACCCCCCCCCGTCATGTCCGTCCTCTTCCTCCATAGTCACTGTGACGTCTTTTATCTCCAGCAGATGATGATACACACATATATAGTGTGGAAACCTAGATTAAAGGGGTGTTCCAGGCAACCCCGTGCAAAAAAATAATAATTAAAAGCCAGCAGCTACACAATACTGCAGCTGCTGGCTTTTAATAGATGGAGACTTACCTGTCCTGGTGTCCCTCGATGTCGGCACCGCAGCTGATGTTTCACATCAGCTGTCGGTGCTTCCGTCGCCATTGCGGGTAAGGGAACCCGGCAGTGAAGACTTTCGGCTTCACGCCGGGAACCCTACTGCGCATGCGCGAGGCCCGCTCCTCTCTCCTATTAGCCCAGCGGCCAGGGGAGGAGGAGGAGGAGGGAGCCTCGCGCGACTTCACCGCCGCGGCCGGAATCCAGTACGTGGGTAAGGATACCTGTCTTTGATAGGTATCCTGTCCCCCCTTCCCCCCCCCCCGAAAGGTGCCAATTGTGGCACCGGAGGGGGGGAGGAATCCGATAAGCGGAAGTTCCACTTTAGGGTGGAGCTCCGCTTTAACCCCTTCAGGGTCAGAACATTTCCCCACTTATGGGGCCGGAACATTCTCTACATTTTGGAGATGTGTCACCTTCTCCTCTTAGGAATCTCTTGTAACGAGGGATGAGATTAAGATTCAGCTTGTACTAAAATTTTACTCCAATTTCCATTTCTTGAATTTTGGTAAAATTAGTGGCTGATTGATTTTGGTGCTCAACGACAGCTGTTGATCCTGGTCAGCAATTAGGCCGACCCGTAGCTGCCTCTTCTTGTCATTAAGGATGAGCTCCTGGGTGTTTGCATAGTACACGTGCAGAGCCCGCCAGGAAGTCGGCACCGCGCTGCGCTAATCACAGCCAGGGAGACATTTCCCGATGCTCGGCTGCAGAGATCGGGAAATGTCTCCCTGGCTGTGATTAGCGCAGCGCGGTGCCGACTTCCTGGCGGGCTCTGCACGTGTACTATGCAAACACCCAGGAGCTCATCCTTAGTTGTCATTGCTTTGCTAGGAGCCTACAGAGATATCCAGGGTCCTCCGACACTGTACTACAACTGTCCAAAACCAACAAAGATCTCTACTGTCTGCTCACCATGTGTACAGATGGCAGATTTGAAACCCCAAGATGCCATCTTCCTGGTCCAACATAGCACCGGCTTCTTCATTAGTCAGGAAATATTCACTTGCAAGGCATTGTATATCTTCTGTGATTACAGCCTGTGGCTCGGATGATATCACCGTGTATTTGGGAACCATGAGACACTGGGGCTCAGGTCACCTGGCACGTGTTCTGACTAACTGTCAGGGGGGTAGACCCCTTTCCACTACCCGCCACCAACTCCCAGCTCCACCAGTTTTATACCACGTACCTTACATTCGTGATCTTGTCCACCAGCACCCATGTAGCATATTATGACACCCACCCACTCAGCTGCCTACAGCCAGAAGCAAGTTTATTCCCCTTTAACTCAAAATTAAAATAGTAATACTTCCCGGCTTTAGTGGCATAATAAAGACACATCGGGTTATAGTCCAAAAACTCACATCTTATGGCATAAGTCCCAGTCCCTATTCCCTTCAGGTCAGTGCCGATTGTCTTAAGGCCTATAGTTAGGGAAGCCCAGGTGAGGGAACTGAAGCCAAATACATGTAGCTCTCTGTTGCATCTTTCTTTTTAACCACTTCCTGACAGCACTTTAACCAAAATACAGCTACAGCGCGGTCAGCCAGTTCTGGGAGGGCGCCCATGGACATCCTCCCAAAACTCCGCCTCCCGCGCGTCCCCTGGGGGGCACATCCGGCACGCTCTGTTACTGCTGTGTCCATCAGACACAGCTGACCACAGATCGTGGTAAAGTGCCAATCACAGTGGCCCTTACCATGTGATCAGCTGTTTCCAATCACAACTGATCAAATGTAAACACGTTCGCCGGTTATCAACACTCCTTTCATGCCATGCTGTGTCTGTGTAAAGAAAAGGAGACGCCTGTCAGTACTTTGTTTACACTGATTATCAGTGCAGCCTATCAGTGTCCATCAGTGCCACCTATTAGTGCTTATCAGTGCTCCTCATTAGTGCCGCCAATTAGTGCCCATCAGTGCTGCCTATTAGTGCAGCCTCATCAGTGCCGCCTATTAGTGCTCATCAGTGCCTCCTCATCAGTGCAGCCTATCAGTGCCCATCAATGCCTCCTTATCAGTGACCATTAGTGCAGCTTACCAGTGCCCATCAGTGCAGCCTCATCTGTGCCCATCAGTACAGGATCATTAGTGCAGCCTCCTTACCAGTGCCCATCAGTGTAGCCTCATCTGTGCCCATCAGTACAGCATCATTAGTGCAGCCTCCTTACCAGTGCCCATCAGTGCAGCCATATCAGTGTCCATCAGTACAGGCTCATTAGTGCAGCCTCCTTACCAGTGCCCATCAGTGCAGCCTCATCTGTGCCCATCAGTACAGCATCATTAGTGCAGCCTCCTTACCAGTGCCCATCAGTGCAGCTTACCAGTGCCCATCAGTGCAGCCATATCAGTGTCCATCAGTGAAGAAGAAAAATAACTTATTTGCAACATTTTATAACAGAAATTAAGAAAAAACATTTTTTTTGCTCAAAATGTTTGGTCTTTTTTCATTTATATTTATATATATATATATATATATATATATATATATATATATATATATATATATAAAATGGTGATTACAGTGGTGATTACACACCACGGAAAGAAAGCTCTATTTGTTATAAAATTATAGAAATTTCATATGTGCACAGTGTTTCATGACCGCACAATTGTCATTCAAAGTTCAATAGTGCTGAACATTGGCCTGGGCAGGAAGGGGGGTGAAAGTGCCCGATAGGCAAGTGGTTAAGATACACCATTATCCACCTACCTCTGGACTCCACCCACACAATACATGGTGTGCTGTCAGAAGGGCTTGTTTCTAGGGACTGATCAGTGGAGATGATTTAGTGGAAAAGGTGGGTTAGCATCTAAGAGCTCCTAAGGAAGCCATGCTTCAGGCAGGGGGCAGCAGTCACACAGTAGCAGTACCAGATATCAAAGAGCCAGGAGGCTGGTATTTTTTGTGAGCTGGACTCCAGTGAGAAAAAGGTGGTGGACGATGAGATGTCAAACCACATATGGGTTCCTTGGATGGAATATGAGGACAGCACGGAGGGAGAGGTGAAGTGGAGAGCAGGGACATGTTGGAAGAGATAGAAGGGTATTCAAGGGCAGGAGCATTTCACAGTGGACAGCATTGCACAGCAATGACCAGGCATCTGGTGGCCATGGCGTCTCCACTACTGACAGTCTCCTTGTCACATCAACTTGGGCAATAGCTGTATATGAAACAACATGAAGCTCCACCACAGAGCTCTATATGGGAGCTAAACACAGTAGGAACACTTCAGCATCAACAACAATTCTCCTCGCCTTCATCTTCATTTGCTCCATCATACTCCCCCTACTCCACATTCCCTTGGTGCAGAGACCAGGACTTCCACTCTATTCAGTGAGAGAGAAGGAAGAGGTCAGTCCTTTTCTACCTCCAGCAGAGAAGAGACATTAGAGCTGGGGTCTCAAACTGGCGGCCCCCCAGCTGTTGCTGAACTACAAGTCCCATCATGCCTCTGTCTATGGGGGTCATGCTTGTAACTGTCAGCCATGCAATGCTTCATGGGAATTGTAGTTCTGCAACAGCTGGAGGGCAACCAGTTTGGGACCCCTGCATTAGAGGAACGTGGGATAATAGCGTGAGGCTATCTCTTTTATAAACAAATCCCTATATTCTTCCTAACTCCTCAACTGTCCTTAGTTTTAGTCATATGTACAGACCTCTACATCTGCCAATTCCCACTGGGGGCAGCTTTCTATTAACCTCTTATATCCCCATCCTAATATTGTACAGTACAACCAACACAGTCCAGATAATTCTCTGCTATTCATCTACAGAGAAACCCACATAGATCACATGACCACATCAATGAGGATGGAGGAGGACCAGAGTCACATGACTGAGAAGATACTAAACCTCACCCTGGAGATCATCTACCTGCTGACCGGAGAGGTGAGGAGGATTCTGGGAGGTCACATGACATCACTCTTATCTCTATTAATAAAACACAGACCTGACCGGAGAGGTGAGGAGGATTCTGGGAGGTCACATGACATCACTCTTATCTCTATTAATAAAACACAGACCTGACCGGAGAGGTGAGGGGGATTCTGGGAGGTCACATGACATCACTCTTATCTCTATTAATAAAACACAGACCTGACCGGAGAGGTGAGGAGGATTCTGGGAGGTCACATGACATCACTCTTATCTCTATTAATAAAACACAGACCTGACCGGAGAGGTGAGGAGGATTCTGGGATTCTAACATGATATTCCTATTGGTTCTCCAATACAGAGATTTCCTCTTGTGACGTCAGGTGATCATATGACCATCACAGTGCCTCCATGTGACTCCCTAAAACCTGAGAGACACAACATGGAGAAGATTCTAGAAGTCACCAGGAAGATGATGGAGCTGCTGACAGGAGAGGTGAGCGGTGCCGGGAATTCTGGGACATTATCCAGTAACAGACAAGGGATGTGTCTGGATGGTGACTGTATCATTGTGTGTGTCAGGTTCCTATAAGGTGTCAGGATGTCACTGTCTATTTCTCCATGGAGGAGTGGGAGTATTTAGAAGGACACAAGGATCTCTACAAGGACGTCATGATGGAGAATCAGCCGCCCCTCACATCACCGGGTAAGAGGAGACTTTATTGTAAAGGAGAGAGCGGTACGGAGGCTCCACCTAGATCCCCATCATCTGATAAACACATAGAAACAATGTATTCAGTCAGTGTGTGTGTTTCCTACAGATGGATCCAGTAATGGGAACCCACCAGAGAGATGTCCCCGTCCTCTGTATTCCCGGGATTCCACACAGGAGGGTCACACCATCCATCATCAGGTAAATGAGGAACAATCACTGATATGCCTCGTACACACGACCGGTTTTCCAGACGAGAAAACTGCCATTTTTTAGATTGGTTGGGAAAACCGGTCTTGTGTATGCTCGACGAGAAAACTGTCCGCAAAATAATTAGAACCTGCTCTCTTTTTTCCCGTCGTGTTTCCCGTCTGTCTTTTTCTCGTTGCGAAAACCGCCTGTGTGTATGGTTTTCCGAGGGGAAAAAAAACGCGTATGGTCATAATCAAGTATGAGACGGGAGCGCTCATTCTGGTAAAACTAGCGTTCGTAATTGAGATAGCACATTCGTCACGCTGTAACGGACTGAAAAGCACGAGGCTGAAAAACGTGAATCGTCTCTCACCAAACTTTTACTAACACGAGGATCAGAAAAAGTAGCCCAAAGCGTGGCGCCATTTGAATGGAACTTCCCCTTTATAGTGCCGTCGTACGTGTTGTACGTCACCGCGCTTTGGTCGAGCGGTTTTATGCCTGAACGTGTGTATGCAAGGCAGGCTTGAGAGGAATCACGTCGGGAAAAACGTCGGTTTTTGGCATGTCAGGAAAACCGGTCGTGTGTACGAGGCACTAGTATCATTAGGATCTGTACATTATCTGCATTGTTACCATTGATGTCATTTTTATTATATATTCAGAGTGGAAACCTGAGAGATTCTGAAGTTGATGTTAAAGAAGAGATAAAACAGGAGGATGATGAGGATGGGGTGATAGAGAAAGAACACATAGCTCTGTACCAGGACACCATGGTGGAGTCATCCAGCTACAGCAACCCACCAGAGAGATGTCCCCGCCCTCTGTATTCCCGGGATTCCACACAGGTAGGTCACAACTATAGACATCATTATCAGGTTGGTTGGATGGACGGTCTACAGCATAAGTGACTTGAGGAGATGATCTGTGGACCCTAAAAGGTTATATTTTCTGTCCTTTTCTTGGTTTACAGTGAAGATCTGATAGTTATAAAATTTGAGATTAAATCAGAAGAAGAAGAAGAGAGGTATGTGAGGGATGATCAGCAGTCTATGGAGGAGGATGGAATAACGGGGACATTTATAGAGGAGGACACTCCTACAGAGATCAGCACAGGTGGGTCAGAAAGTGTATATCAGGACACAAAAAAAAAACAAAAAACGACTAGTTATCTGGCTGTTAGGTCGAGCCCCTGACTTGAGTACAAATTTCTTAGTATGAATGTTGAAGTGCATTTATCATTTATGGTCTTCCCACTGCTATACAGAGCACAGACTTTATCATGTCTATAACGTGATCAAATCCTCAAATGTTTTGAACCATTAACAGAAAGTGACCATAAATGGCAACTCTTAACCCAATGATGGTTCCCTTCAGGATCAGCCCCTCTGTTATTACTAAATGGTTGAGCAAATAGGGCTGTGTAGTACTTCCTGTGTTAGGAAGAAAGCAAAGAATGATGGAGGGGGTAGAAACTCTTGCCTTATAATCCCTCCACTCTTTTCACTCCTACAAAGAAAGTTCTCATTGGTGCCTTCTCTCTCTTATGTCAATGGATATAGAAGTGAACTGGTTGGAGGTCAGGAGGAACTATCTGCCAGATATGTTCCTCAGCAACAAAGCTGTCTGAACTCAATTCTGGTTTAGGGAAACCAACCTGCTCATGTCTAGAAATAACTTTTTATTTTTTTTTAGTAGATGGACGGGGCTTCAGGAAAACCTCAGAGGATTGTCTCACTTTGTCTCCAGACTGTAAAGAAGAAGATGTGGACATCACACAGTATAGTCCAGGAGAAAACCCGACTACCTCAAATGTCCATCCGGCACCACACAGTGTAGATGGACCATCGTATTCCTCTTATCCTGAGGAACCTCAGACTGTGCGGGACAGTGCCGGACCATCGTATTCCTCTTATCCTGAGGAACCTCAGACTGTGCGGGACGGTGCCGGACCATCGTATTCCTCTTATCCTGAGGAACCTCAGACTGTGCGGGACGGTGCCGGACCATCGTATTCCTCTTATCCTGAGGAACCTCAGACTGTGCGGGACGGTGCCGGACTATCGTATTCCTCTTATCCTGAGGAACCTCAGACTGTGCGGGACGGTGCCGGACCATCGTATTCCTCCTATCCTGAGGAACCTCAGACTGTGCGGGACGGTGCCGGACCATCGTATTCCTCTTATCCTGAGGAACCTCAGACTGTGCGGGACGGTGCCGGACCATCGTATTCCTCTTATCCTGAGGAACCTCAGACTGTGCGGGACGGTGCCGGACCATCGTATTCCTTATATCCTGAGGAACCTCAGACTGTGTGGGGCGGTGCCGGACCATCGTATTCCTCTTATCCTGAGGAACCTCAGACTGTGCGGGACGGTGCCGGACCATCGTATTCCTCTTATCCTGAGGAACCTCAGACTGTGTGGGACGGTGCCGGACCATCGTATTCCTCTTATCCTGAGGAACCTCAGACTGTGCGGGATGGTGCCGGACCATCGTATTCCTCTTATCCTGAGGAACCTCAGACTGTGCGGGACGGTGCCGGACCATCGTATTCCTCTTATCCTGAGGAACCTCAGACTGTGCGGGACGGTGCCGGACCATCGTATTCCTCTTATCCTGAGGAACCTCAGACTGTGCGGGACGGTGCCGGACCATCGTATTCCTCTTATCCTGAGGAACCTCAGACTGTGCGGGACGGTGCCGGACCATCGTATTCCTTATATCCTGAGGAACCTCAGACTGTGTGGGGCGGTGCCGGACCATCGTATTCCTCTTATCCTGAGGAACCTCAGACTGTGCGGGACGGTGCCGGACCATCGTATTCCTCTTATCCTGAGGAACCTCAGACTGTGCGGGACGGTGCCGGACCATCGTATTCCTCTTATCCTGAGGAACCTCAGACTGTGCGGGACGGTGCCGGACCATCGTATTCCTCTTATCCTGAGGAACCTCAGACTGTGCGGGACGGTGCCGGACCATCGTATTCCTCTTATCCTGAGGAACCTCAGACTGTGCGGGACGGTGCCGGACCATCGTATTCCTCTTATCCTGAGGAACCTCAGACTGTGCGGGACGGTGCCGGACCATCGTATTCCTTATATCCTGAGGAACCTCAGACTGTGTGGGGCGGTGCCGGACCATCGTATTCCTCTTATCCTGAGGAACCTCAGACTGTGCGGGAAGGTGCCGGACCATCGTATTCCTCTTATCCTGAGGAACCTCAGACTGTGCGGGACGGTGCCGGACCATCGTATTCCTCTTATCCTGAGGAACCTCAGACTGTGCGGGACGGTGCCGGACCATCGTATTCCTCTTATCCTGAGGAACCTCAGACTGTGCGGGATGGTGCCGGACCATCGTATTCCTCTTATCCTGAGGAACCTCAGACTGTGCGGGACGGTGCCGGACCATCGTATTCCTCTTATCCTGAGGAACCTCAGACTGTGCGGGACGGTGCCGGACCATCGTATTCCTCTTATCCTGAGGAACCTCAGACTGTGCGGGACGGTGCCGGACCATCGTATTCCTCTTATCCTGAGGAGCCTCAGACTGTGCGGGACGGTGCCGGACCATCGTATTCCTCTTATCCTGAGGAACCTCAGACTGTGCGGGACGGTGCCGGACCATCGTATTCCTCTTATCCTGAGGAACCTCAGACTGTGCGGGACGGTGCCAGATCATCGTATTCCTCTTATCCTGAGGAACCTCAGACTGTGCGGGACAGTGCCGTCCTTCCTACAGATAGTAAAGTAGAAGATGAGGATATCACACAGTATAGTCCAGGAGAAGACCTCTGTACCAGAAATGTCCATCCAGAAGCACACAGTGTGGAAGGACCATTGTATTACCGTGAGGGACCTCAGACTGAGAGGGATGGTGCTGTCCTACCTACAGATAAGAAATGTTCCTGTCCTGAATGTGGGAAAATTTTTCGTTATAAGTCCATTCTTCGTGTACACATAAGAAGTCACACGGGTGAGAAGCCGTATTCCTGCCCCGAGTGCGGGAAAAGTTATTCACAGAAGTCCCATCTTTCCATTCATCAAAAAACTCACACAGGAGAGAAGCCGTATTCCTGCCCTGAGTGTGGAAAATGTTATTCACAGAAGTCTTATCTGTCCATACACCAGAGATCCCACACAGGAGAGAAGCTGTATTCCTGCCCTGAGTGCGGGAAATGTTTTTTACGTCAACAACTTCTAACTAGACATCAGATGTCTCACACGGGGGAGAAGCCTTATTCCTGCTCTGAGTGTGGGAAATGTTTTACACAGAAGGCCCATCTTTCTTTACATAAGATGTCTCACAGGGGCGAAAAACCACATTGCTGCCACGAGTGTGGAAAATGTTTTTCACAGAAATCTTATCTTTCCACACATCTGAAATCGCACACAAGTGAAAAGCCGTATTCCTGCCTTGAGTGCAGGAAATGTTTTGCACATCGACGCGATCTAACGAGACATCAGACATTTCACACGGGGGAGAAGCCGTATACCTGCCCTGACTGCAAAAAAAGTTTTTTCAAAAAATCAGAATTACACAGACACCAAATATCTCACACGGGAGAAAAGCCGTTTGCCTGTCCTGTTTGTGGGAAATGTTTTTCACACAAGGCAAGTCTTTCTGTACATCAGAGAACTCATACAGGTGAGAAGCCGTATTCCTGTCCCGAGTGCGAAAAATGTTTTTCAGAGAAGTCTAATCTTTCCACACATCTGAGATCTCACACGGGGGAGAAGCTGTATTCCTGCCTTGAGTGCGGGAAATGTTTTTCAAGGAAGTCCTATCTTTCTATACATCAGCTGTCTCATACGGGTGAGAAGCCGTATTCCTGCCCTGAGTGCGAGAAATGTTTTGCACATCGACACAATCTAAAAAGACATCAGAGGTTTCACACAGGGGGGAAAAAGTGTATTCCTGCCCTGAGTGCGAGAAATGCTTTTTTAACAAAATTAGAATTAGACAGACACAAAACATTTCACACGGGGGAGAAGCCGCCACATTCCTGCTTGAGCGCAGGAAATGTTTTGCGCATCGACATGATCTAACTAGACATCCCAGGCTTCACACGGGTTCCTGAGTGAAGGAAATGATGACAAATTCTAGCTAAACATCAGCTGCCTCACACGGTTGAGAAACCATATTCCTGCCCTGAGTGTGGGAACTGCTTTTTTACGTAGACAGCTTCTAGCTAGACATCAGTTGCCTCACACGGGTGAGAAGCCATATTCCTGCCCTGAGTGTGGGAACTGCTTTTTTACGTAGACAACTTCTAGCTAGACATCAGCTGCCTCACACGGGTGAGAAGCCATATTCCTGCCCTGAGTGTGGGAACTGCTTTTTTACGTCGACAACTTCTAGCTAGACATCAGCTGCCTCACACGGGTGAGAAGCCATATTCCTGCCCTGAGTGTGGGAACTGCTTTTTTACGTAGACAGCTTCTAGCTAGACATCAGTTGCCTCACACGGGTGAGAAGCCATATTCCTGCCCTGAGTGTGGGAACTGCTTCTTTACGTCGACAACTTCTAGCTAGACACCAGCTGCCTCACATGGGTGAGAAGCCATATTCCTGCCCTGAGTGTGGGAACTGCTTTTTTACGTAGACAACTTCTAGCTAGACATCAGCTGCCTCACGCGGGTGAGAAGCCATATTCCTGCCCTGAGTGTGGGAACTGCTTTTTTACATAGACAGCTTCTAGCTAGACATCAGTTGCCTCACACGGGTGAGAAGCCATATTTCTGCCCTGAGTGTGGGAACTGCTTTTTTACGTAGACAGCTTCTAGCTAGACATCAGTTGCCTCACACGGGTGAGAAGCCATATTCCTGCCCTGAGTGTGGGAACTGCTTCTTTACGTCGACAACTTCTAGCTAGACACCAGCTGCCTCACATGGGTGAGAAGCCATATTCCTGCCCTGAGTGTGGGAACTGCTTTTTTACGTCGACAACTTCTAGCTAGACATCAGCTGCCTCACACGGTTGAGAAACCATATTCCTGCCCTGAGTGTGGGAACTGCTTTTTTACGTAGACAGCTTCTAGCTAGACATCAGTTGCCTCACACGGGTGAGAAGCCATATTCCTGCCCTGAGTGTGGGAACTGCTTCTTTACGTCGACAACTTCTAGCTAGACACCAGCTGCCTCACATGGGTGAGAAGCCATATTCCTGCCCTGAGTGTGGGAACTGCTTTTTTACGTAGACAACTTCTAGCTAGACATCAGCTGCCTCACACGGGTGAGAAGCCATATTCCTGCCCTGAGTGTGGGAACTGCTTTTTTACATAGACAGCTTCTAGCTAGACATCAGTTGCCTCACACGGGTGAGAAGCCATATTTCTGCCCTGAGTGTGGGAACTGCTTTTTTACGTAGACAGCTTCTAGCTAGACATCAGTTGCCTCACACGGGTGAGAAGCCATATTCCTGCCCTGAGTGTGGGAACTGCTTTTTTACATAGACAGCTTCTAGCTAGACATCAGTTGCCTCACACGGGTGAGAAGCCATATTCCTGCCCTGAGTGTGGGAACTGCTTTTTTACGTCAACAACTTCTAGCTAGATATCAGCTGCCTCACACGGGTGAGAAGCCATATTCCTGCCCTGAGCGTGGGAACTGCTTTTTTACGTAGACAACTTCTAGCTAGACATCAGCTGCCTCACACGGGTGGGAAATGCCTTTTACGTCAACAACTTCTAGCTAGACATCAGTTGCCTCACACGGGTGAGAAGCCGTATTCCTGCCCTGAGTGTGGGAACTGCTTTTTTACGTCGACAACTTCTAGCTAGACATCAGCTGCCTCACGCGGGTGAGAAGCCATATTCCTGCCCTGAGTGTGGGAACGGCTTTTTTACATAGACAGCTTCTAGCTAGACATCAGTTGCCTCACACGGGTGAGAAGCCGTATTCCTGCCCTGAGTGTGGGAACTGCTTCTTTACGTAGACAGCTTCTAGCTAGACATCAGTTGCCTCACACGGGTGAGAAGCCATATTCCTGCCCTGAGTGTGGGAACTGCTTTTTTACTTCAACAACTTCTAGCTAGACATCAGCTGCCTCACACGGGTGAGAAGCCATATTCCTGCCCTGAGTGTGGGAACTGCTTTTTTACGTAGACAGCTTCTAGCTAGACATCAGTTGCCTCACACGGGTGAGAAGCCATATTCCTGCCCTGAGTGTGGGAACTGCTTCTTTACGTCGACAACTTCTAGCTAGACACCAGCTGCCTCACATGGGTGAGAAGCCATATTCCTGCCCTGAGTGTGGGAACTGCTTTTTTACGTAGACAACTTCTAGCTAGACATCAGCTGCCTCACGCGGGTGAGAAGCCATATTCCTGCCCTGAGTGTGGGAACTGCTTTTTTACATAGACAGCTTCTAGCTAGACATCAGTTGCCTCACACGGGTGAGAAGCCATATTTCTGCCCTGAGTGTGGGAACTGCTTTTTTACGTAGACAGCTTCTAGCTAGACATCAGTTGCCTCACACGGGTGAGAAGCCATATTCCTGCCCTGAGTGTGGGAACTTCTTTTTTACATAGACAGCTTCTAGCTAGACATCAGTTGCCTCACACGGGTGAGAAGCCATATTCCTGCCCTGAGTGTGGGAACTTCTTTTTTACATAGACAGCTTCTAGCTAGACATCAGTTGCCTCACACGGGTGAGAAGCCATATTCCTGCCCTGAGTGTGGGAACTGCTTTTTTACATAGACAGCTTCTAGCTAGACATCAGTTGCCTCACACGGGTGAGAAGCCATATTTCTGCCCTGAGTGTGGGAACTGCTTTTTTACGTAGACAGCTTCTAGCTAGACATCAGTTGCCTCACACGGGTGAGAAGCCATATTCCTGCCCTGAGTGTGGGAACTGCTTTTTTACATAGACAGCTTCTAGCTAGACATCAGTTGCCTCACACGGGTGAGAAGCCATATTTCTGCCCTGAGTGTGGGAACTGCTTTTTTACGTAGACAGCTTCTAGCTAGACATCAGTTGCCTCACACGGGTGAGAAGCCATATTCCTGCCCTGAGTGTGGGAACTGCTTTTTTACGTAGACAACTTCTAGCTAGACATCAGCTGCCTCACACGGGTGGGAAATGCCTTTTACGTCAACAACTTCTAGCTAGACATCAGTTGCCTCACACGGGTGAGAAGCCGTATTCCTGCCCTGAGTGTGGGAACTGCTTTTTTACGTAGACAACTTCTAGCTAGACATCAGCTGCCTCACACGGGTGAGAAGCCATATTCCTGCCCTGAGTGTGGGAACTGCTTCTTTACGTCGACAACTTCTAGCTAGACATCAGCTGCCTCACGCGGGTGAGAAGCCATATTCCTGCCCTGAGTGTGGGAACTGCTTTTTTACATAGACAGCTTCTAGCTAGACATCAGTTGCCTCACACGGGTGAGAAGCCATATTTCTGCCCTGAGTGTGGGAACTGCTTTTTTACGTAGACAGCTTCTAGCTAGACATCAGTTGCCTCACACGGGTGAGAAGCCATATTCCTGCCCTGAGTGTGGGAACTGCTTTTTTACATAGACAGCTTCTAGCTAGACATCAGTTGCCTCACACGGGTGAGAAGCCATATTCCTGCCCTGAGTGTGGGAACTGCTTTTTTACGTAGACAGCTTCTAGCTAGACATCAGCTGCCTCACACGGGTGAGAAGCCATATTCCTGCCCTGAGTGTGGGAACTGCTTTTTTACGTAGACAACTTCTAGCTAGACATCAGCTGCCTCACACGGGTGAGAAGCCATATTCCTGCCCTGAGTGTGGGAACTGCTTTTTTACGTAGACAGCTTCTAGCTAGACATCAGTTGCCTCACACGGGTGAGAAGCCATATTTCTGCCCTGAGTGTGGGAACTGCTTTTTTACGTAGACAGCTTCTAGCTAGACATCAGTTGCCTCACACGGGTGAGAAGCCATATTCCTGCCCTGAGTGTGGGAACTGCTTTTTTACATAGACAGCTTCTAGCTAGACATCAGTTGCCTCACACGGGTGAGAAGCCATATTTCTGCCCTGAGTGTGGGAACTGCTTTTTTACGTAGACAGCTTCTAGCTAGACATCAGTTGCCTCACACGGGTGAGAAGCCATATTCCTGCCCTGAGTGTGGGAACTGCTTTTTTACGTAGACAACTTCTAGCTAGACATCAGCTGCCTCACACGGGTGGGAAATGCCTTTTACGTCAACAACTTCTAGCTAGACATCAGTTGCCTCACACGGGTGAGAAGCCGTATTCCTGCCCTGAGTGTGGGAACTGCTTTTTTACGTAGACAACTTCTAGCTAGACATCAGCTGCCTCACACGGGTGAGAAGCCATATTCCTGCCCTGAGTGTGGGAACTGCTTCTTTACGTCGACAACTTCTAGCTAGACACCAGCTGCCTCACATGGGTGAGAAGCCATATTCCTGCCCTGAGTGTGGGAACTGCTTTTTTACGTAGACAACTTCTAGCTAGACACCAGCTGCCTCACGCGGGTGAGAAGCCATATTCCTGCCCTGAGTGTGGGAACTGCTTCTTTACTTCGACAACTTCTAGCTAGACACCAGCTGCCTCACATGGGTGAGAAGCCATATTCCTGCCCTGAGTGTGGGAACTGCTTTTTTACGTAGACAACTTCTAGCTAGACATCAGTTGCCTCACACGGGTGAGAAGCCATATTCCTGCCCTGAGTGTGGGAACTGCTTCTTTACTTCGACAACTTCTAGCTAGACACCAGCTGCCTCACATGGGTGAGAAGCCATATTCCTGCCCTGAGTGTGGGAACTGCTTTTTTACGTAGACAACTTCTAGCTAGACATCAGCTGCCTCACGCGGGTGAGAAGCCATATTCCTGCCCTGAGTGTGGGAACTGCTTCTTTACGTAGACAGCTTCTAGCTAGACATCAGTTGCCTCACACGGGTGAGAAGCCATATTCCTGCCCTGAGTGTGGGAACTGCTTTTTTACGTAGACAACTTCTAGCTAGACATCAGCTGCCTCACGCGGGTGAGAAGCCATATTCCTGCCCTGAGTGTGGGAACTGCTTTTTTACGTAGACAGCTTCTAGCTAGACATCAGTTGCCTCACATGGGTGAGAAGCCATATTCCTGCCCTGAGTGTGGGAACTGCTTTTTTACGTAGACAACTTCTAGCTAGACATCAGCTGCCTCACACAGGTGGGAAATGCCTTTTACGTCAACAACTTCTAGCTAGACATCAGTTGCCTCACACGGGTGAGAAGCCGTATTCCTGCCCTGAGTGTGGGAACTGCTTTTTTACGTAGACAGCTTCTAGCTAGACATCAGCTGCCTCACACAGGTGGGAAATGCCTTTTACGTCAACAACTTCTAGCTAGACATCAGTTGCCTCACACGGGTGAGAAGCCGTATTCCTGCCCTGAGTGTGGGAACTGCTTTTTTACGTAGACAGCTTCTAGCTAGACATCAGTTGCCTCACACGGGTGAGAAGCCATATTCCTGCCCTGAGTGTGGGAACTGCTTCTTTACTTCGACAACTTCTAGCTAGACACCAGCTGCCTCACATGGGTGAGAAGCCATATTCCTGCCCTGAGTGTGGGAACTGCTTTTTTACGTAGACAACTTCTAGCTAGACATCAGCTGCCTCACGCGGGTGAGAAGCCATATTCCTGCCCTGAGTGTGGGAACTGCTTCTTTACGTAGACAGCTTCTAGCTAGACATCAGTTGCCTCACACGGGTGAGAAGCCGTATTCCTGCCCTGAATGTGGGAACTGCTTCTTTACGTAGACAACTTCTAGCTAGACATCAGTTGCCTCACACGGGTGAGAAGCCGTATTCCTGCCCTGAGTGTGGGAACTGCTTTTTTACGTAGACAACTTCTAGCTAGACATCAGTTGCCTCACACGGGTGAGAAGCCGTATTCCTGCCCTGAGTGTGGGAACTGCTTTTTTACGTAGACAACTTCTAGCTAGACATCAGCTGCCTCACGCGGGTGAGAAGCCATATTCCTGCCCTGAGTGTGGGAACTGCTTTTTTACGTAGACAACTTCTAGCTAGACATCAGTTGCCTCACACGGGTGAGAAGCCATATTCCTGCCCTGAGTGTGGGAACTGCTTCTTTACGTCGACAACTTCTAGCTAGACACCAGCTGCCTCACATGGGTGAGAAGCCATATTCCTGCCCTGAGTGTGGGAACTGCTTTTTTACGTAGACAGCTTCTAGCTAGACATCAGTTGCCTCACACGGGTGAGAAGCCATATTCCTGCCCTGAGTGTGGGAACTGCTTTTTTACGTAGACAGCTTCTAGCTAGACATCAGTTGCCTCACACGGGTGAGAAGCCATATTCCTGCCCTGAGTGTGGGAACTGCTTTTTTACATAGACAGCTTCTAGCTAGACATCAGTTGCCTCACACGGGTGAGAAGCCATATTCCTGCCCTGAGTGTGGGAACTGCTTTTTTACGTAGACAACTTCTAGCTAGACATCAGCTGCCTCACGCGGGTGAGAAGCCATATTCCTGCCCTGAGTGTGGGAACTGCTTTTTTACGTAGACAACTTCTAGCTAGACATCAGCTGCCTCACGCGGGTGAGAAGCCATATTCCTGCCCTGAGTGTGGGAACTGCTTTTTTACGTAGACAACTTCTAGCTAGACATCAGTTGCCTCACACGGGTGAGAAGCCATATTCCTGCCCTGAGTGTGGGAACTGCTTCTTTACGTCGACAACTTCTAGCTAGACACCAGCTGCCTCACATGGGTGAGAAGCCATATTCCTGCCCTGAGTGTGGGAACTGCTTTTTTACGTAGACAACTTCTAGCTAGACATCAGCTGCCTCACGCGGGTGAGAAGCCATATTCCTGCCCTGAGTGTGGGAACTGCTTTTTTACGTAGACAGCTTCTAGCTAGACATCAGTTGCCTCACACGGGTGAGAAGCCATATTCCTGCCCTGAGTGTGGGAACTGCTTTTTTACATAGACAGCTTCTAGCTAGACATCAGTTGCCTCACACGGGTGAGAAGCCATATTCCTGCCCTGAGTGTGGGAACTGCTTTTTTACGTAGACAACTTCTAGCTAGACATCAGCTGCCTCACACAGGTGGGAAATGCCTTTTACGTCAACAACTTCTAGCTAGACATCAGCTGCCTCACACGGGTGAGAAGCCGTATTCCTGCCCTGAGTGTGGGAACTGCTTTTTTACGTAGACAGCTTCTAGCTAGACATCAGTTGCCTCACACGGGTGAGAAGCCATATTCCTGCCCTGAGTGTGGGAACTGCTTCTTTACTTCGACAACTTCTAGCTAGACATCAGTTGCCTCACACGGGTGAGAAGCCATATTCCTGCCCTGAGTGGGAACTGCTTTTTTACGTAGACAACTTCTAGCTAGACATCAGCTGCCTCACGCGGGTGAGAAGCCATATTCCTGCCCTGAGTGTGGGAACTGCTTCTTTACGTAGACAGCTTCTAGCTAGACATCAGTTGCCTCACACGGGTGAGAAGCCATATTCCTGCCCTGAGTGTGGGAACTGCTTTTTTACGTAGACAACTTCTAGCTAGACATCAGCTGCCTCACACGGGTGGGAAATGCCTTTTACGTCAACAACTTCTAGCTAGACATCAGTTGCCTCACACGGGTGAGAAGCCGTATTCCTGCCCTGAGTGTGGGAACTGCTTTTTTACGTAGACAGCTTCTAGCTAGACATCAGTTGCCTCACACGGGTGAGAAGCCATATTCCTGCCCTGAGTGTGGGAACTGCTTTTTTACGTAGACAACTTCTAGCTAGACATCAGCTGCCTCACACGGGTGGGAAATGCCTTTTACGTCAACAACTTCTAGCTAGACATCAGCTGCCTCACGCGGGTGAGAAGCCATATTCCTGCCCTGAGTGTGGGAACTGCTTTTTTACGTAGACAGCTTCTAGCTAGACATCAGCTGCCTCACACGGGTGGGAAATGCCTTTTACGTCAACAACTTCTAGCTAGACATCAGTTGCCTCACATGGGTGAGAAGCCGTATTCCTGCCCTGAGTGTGGGAACTGCTTTTTTACGTAGACAGCTTCTAGCTAGACATCAGTTGCCTCACACGGGTGAGAAGCCATATTCCTGCCCTGAGTGTGGGAACTGCTTTTTTACGTAGACAACTTCTAGCTAGACATCAGCTGCCTCACACGGGTGGGAAATGCCTTTTACGTCAACAACTTCTAGCTAGACATCAGCTGCCTCACGCGGGTGAGAAGCCATATTCCTGCCCTGAGTGTGGGAACTGCTTTTTTACGTAGACAGCTTCTAGCTAGACATCAGCTGCCTCACACGGGTGGGAAATGCCTTTTACGTCAACAACTTCTAGCTAGACATCAGTTGCCTCACACGGGTGAGAAGCCATATTCCTGCCCTGAGTGTGGGAACTGCTTCTTTACGTAGACAGCTTCTAGCTAGACATCAGTTGCCTCACACGGGTGAGAAGCCATATTCCTGCCCTGAGTGTGGGAACTGCTTTTTTACGTAGACAGCTTCTAGCTAGACATCAGCTGCCTCACACGGGTGGGAAATGCCTTTTACGTCAACAACTTCTAGCTAGACATCAGTTGCCTCACACGGGTGAGAAGCCGTATTCCTGCCCTGAGTGTGGGAACTGTTATTTGCAGAAGTCCCATTTTTCCTTTACATAGGATGTCTCACACTGGTAAAAAAGCCGCATTTTTGTGTGTGGAAAATGTTACATAAATGTCACAAAATCTAAATATTTTTTTCAGATAGTTTTTTATTAAGCAATGTTTCAAAACTTACAATACAGGTAGGCCCAGCCAATAAACTCGTACAAAAAAAGAACATACATAACTATGGAAATTCAGGAATACAAGTCATTTTAGAGATACAAATCGAGCAAATGCTGTCATGGAGGATCCCTTACCGATGTTCCCCAGTCTTATGCCTTGTACACACGACCGGACTGTCCGTCGGAATAAAGTCCGACGGATTGTCCGACTGAATTCCACTCAAGCTGTCTTGCATACACACGGTCACACAAAAGTCTGACCGTCAAAAACGCGGTGACGTACAACACGTACGACGAGCCGAGATTAATGAAGTTCAATAGGCAGTTCGGCTCTTCTGCTTGATTCTGAGCATGCGTGGTTTTTAGTCGGAATTGCATACAGACGAATGGACTTTCCGATAGAAATTTTTGTCCGTCGGAAAAAAAGAGAACAAGTTCTCTATCTAAGTCCGTCGGAATTTCAGAAGGAAAAAGTCCGATGGGGCATACACACGGACGGAATATCCGATGAAAAGAGCCCGTCTGACTTTTTCCATCGGAAAATCCGGTCGTGTGTACAAGGCATCTGGGAAGTGTACTAGTTATATACATAAACATTCAAACAGAAATGGATTACACAAAGCCCTGCAAGATGACCATCAACCTCCCCGGGAATCAGAACATCAAGAGCAGTGACCATCTTTCAAGCCATTTTGATTGTCTACATTATGTGTTTATATAATATGTCTTATGTAACAAACAAAGTTCCGTATTGATGAGAGTAGCCTTGCATTCAGTTATGAAAATTAATAAACACGGATAAAATGGAACAAAGCAGCGGTATGAATATTTATTTACCTATTGTGAGGCTCCTGTCTACACAATATACATCAATCAGTCATAACTTTCTGACCACTACTGACAGGTAAAGTGAAGAACATTAATTATCACATGACAATGCCATCTGCAAGTTGATGGGATATACACTGTATTACCAAAAGTATTGGGACACCTGCCTTTACACGCACATGAACTTTAATGGCATTCAAGTCTTAGTCTGTAGGGTTCAATACTGAGTTGGCCCACCCTTTGCAGCTATAACAGCTTCAACTCTTCTGGGAAGGCTGTCCACAAGGTTTAGGAGTGTGTCTATGGGAATGTTTGACCATTCTTCATGAAGCACATTTGTGAGGTCAGGCACTGATGTTGGACGAGAAGGCCTGGCTCGCAGTCTCAGCTCTAATTCATCCCAAAGGTGTTCTATTGGGTTGAGGTCAGGACCCGATAGAACACCTTTGGGATGAATTAGAGCAGAGACTGCAAGCCAGGCCTTCTTGTCCAACATCAGTGCCTGACCTCACAAATGTGTTTCTGGGAAGAATGGTCAAACATTCCCATAGACACACCCCTAAACCTTGTGGACAGCCTTCCCGGAAGAGTTGAAGCTGTTATAGCTGCAAATTGAACCCTACGGACTAAGACTGGGATGCTATTAAAGGTCATGTGCGAATAAAGGCAGGTGTCCCAATACTTTTGGTAATATAGTGTATTTCGT
Organism: Rana muscosa; assembly: GCA_029206835.1. NCBI lineage: Eukaryota > Metazoa > Chordata > Amphibia > Anura > Ranidae > Rana > Rana muscosa. The sequence continues at coordinate 414,963,343 of CM055123.1, read as the reverse complement.
TATCATTTTATTTAATATTTTTTTTTTACATTTGTATTTATTTTTACGTGATTGCTATCGCAAGGGGTTTATAAACCCCTATGTGATAGCATTGGGCAGGTGACAGGTACACTTTTTGGAGACATTAGGGGTCTAATAGACCCCAATCGCTCCCCTGCCTCTCACACCATCTAACCTAGCACAGACCGGCTTGGTTAGATGTGTCCTCGATCGGGTCATGTATTTGCCGCAATCTCTCCCCTTGCGGCAGTTGTGTTCGCGGGCTCCGGTAAGAGCGGGAGAGCCCGGGAACCAAGGGGGAGGGGGCGCAGGTAGGAGGGGGAGGGAGGCACCACACTGCTGGCTCTGAGAAAGTGATTGGCAGCTATGGAGCTTCCACATCATTTTCACTTTCAAGCAGGTAGCCGGCTGAACAAAACCCGAACAAGCTGATGGCTGCGGATACATCTGAATCTCCAAATAACCAAAAATTTGTCCAAATTTATATTCGGACCGAAACAAATTGCACATGTCTAGTATTAATGGTGTCTAGAATAAGCAGAAAAATGTGTATATCCAGGGCGCTCCAAGCATTTGAATCCTGACAGATAAGGTCTGTGTTGGAGAGGGTAGCAAATCTTCACACACTTTAGGCAGCACTCAGGGAGACAAGCAATCTCTAATGGAAACAGAAAAACAAACAAGGCGCCTCTAAGTGCAGAAGTATAAAACTTTTAATATCCCCTAAAAGGGTTAAAAACACTTACAAGATAGTGGATGAAACAGACATGTAGCAGGTAAGTGCGTCCAGGAGATGTTCCAATGGCAGGGCAGTCCCAGTCTGTGATGGTAAAGCTTCCAGAAAAGTCCACGAGATAACAGCTGATTGTGCTGTGAATGTTCAGAGGACACAGTAATGCTGGAGCCTGGGGATGATGTCAGAGGAAGCGAGACAGAAACCAGCATGGAACACAAACAGGAAGTGGACAGGAAGTGTGTCATGGAGGCGGGACGCGTTTCGGAACAGCTCATTGGTTCCATAAGGGCTAGACTTCTTATAGTCTATGTGTTGTAATGGGGGCGGGACTAGTGGACGTCAATCAAATAAAAAGCAACACAGTGTTTTAGCAGCAGAACGCTGCCAAATGACTATACACTGTTTACACGCACAAATAAATATAATAAAATAAAAATAATAATAAAAATAAAAACAACAATAGGAGGAGGACCATAGCTGGACAGCATAATAGGACAAAATCTGCATACTACTTATTGCTCAGTTTGCATACTAATTTTTTGTTGGGGGGAAAAAAATGATGTATGACAAATATTAAACATACAACATAATCTATTTTTGACGATATTAAAATCCATATAAATTACAGTTAAAACAGGGGAATTATTATCAGGGAGAATAAGGATATGCATACACATATGTATGCATACATAAAAAAACGCATGAAAAACGCATAATACACCAGACATAAAGGGAGTTAAAAACGGGTGAATTATTATCAGGGAGATAAGAATATGTATACACATATGCATATGTGTGCATATATATAAAAAAAAAATACATAGAAACGCATGGAAAACGCATAGTGCATCAGACATGGAGGGAGTTGGAAATAGGGGAATTATTATCAAAGGGAATAAGGATATGCATAAAAAAGAAACGCATGAAAAACGCATAGTACACCAGACATAGAAGAGGATGAACAATATAGAGGATTGCTTTATACAATGGCACTAATTTCAAAATCCTCATTTAACCCACCAGGGGCCAAAACACTTAAAGAAAAAATCCAAAACATTTCCCTACGACAAAGCTTGCGAAAGCGCTCAGCTGATGGTAGGTCTCTGGGCATCGCCTCAATCACCCAAACCGAAACCCCTTCAGTAGATTTTTGGTGATGTTCAAGGTAGTGCCTAGGGACACTATGATTGTCTAGACCATCGGTAATAAAACGGCGGTGTTCACCAAACCGTTTGCGCAGTGGTCTAATGGTTCGCCCTACATAGAACAAACCACAAGGACATGTCAAGCAATATACTACATGGTCAGAGGAACAAGTCTGGAAACCTTTGATGGGGTAAGTTTTTCCTTTTACACAGAAGTCCTTCTGGCCATGCTTGACAAACCTACAGGTCTTGCAAAGGGGTTTTCGGCACTGATACATGCCTGAAATAGCTAAAAATGTAGGGATAGAATACCCTGGCGGTAAGGGTTTTTCTTTTAACTTACTTGGTGCCACTTTACCTTTTATGTTAGGGGCCTTTCTATAGGCAAATTTTGGCTTTTTTGGTAAAGCAGGGACAAGGTGTTCATCCTGCAACAATAAGGGCCAATGTTTCCGCACGATGCCCTCCATCTGTCTGTGACGGGAGTGAAATTGAGTGATAAACCGTATATCATTTTGGGGTACATACACACACAGCACAAGGACGTGTTCATACTGTTTCTCGGGCTGCAGTTCCTCTGAGCTCCACAAGGTGGTGATCTCACTTCTCCTCAGACAGAAAGTCTCTATGGAAGACAGGAAGTGATGTCAGGTATAAATAGGAATTTCCGGGTGAGTTGGGAGGAAGTGGAGAGGGCTCATTGCTGAAACTGGCAGTAGAGGAGGTAAAACATACAATTGCTCTCTCTGTCTTTCTTTAACTTTCCCTCTTTTCAGTCTGATGTACACACAGGCAAATAGATATAGTATTTATGTGCCCAAAGTGTTTCTATCGCTCTCAGTATTTCCTCAGATTTCATATTATTTCACATATTGAACTGACAACACTGGTATAGAAGAAAAGTAATGGTGAGCCCTGAGAAACCCTCATATTATCCCTCATACATCCCCATCCTAATATTATACAACCAGTACAGTCCAGTTCATTTTCTGTTATCAATTATTGGTCTACAGGAAACATGTATAGATCATATGACCAATGAGGATGGAGAAGGACCGGAGTCACATGACGGAGAAGATTCTAAACCTCACCCTGGAGATCATCTACCTGCTGACCGGAGAGGTGAGGAGGATTCTGGGAGGTCACATGACATCACTCTTATCTCTATTAATAAAACACAGACCTGACCTGAGAGGTGAGGAGGATTCTGGGGGGTCACATGACATCACTCTTATCTTCTAACATGATATTCCTATTGGTTCTCCAATACAGAGATTTCCTCTTGTGAAGTCAGGTGATCATATGACCATCACAGTGCCTCCATGTGACTCCCTAAAACCCGAGAGACACAACATGGAGAAGATTCTAGAAGTCACCAAGAAGATGATGGAGCTGCTGACAGGAGAGGTGAGCGGTGCCGGGAATTCTGGGACATTATCCAGTAACAGACAAGGGATGTGTCTGGATGGTGACTGTATCATTGTGTGTGTCAGGTTCCTATAAGGTGTCAGGATGTCACTGTCTATTTCTCCATGGAGGAGTGGGAGTATTTAGAAGGACACAAGGATCTCTACAAGGACGTCATGATGGACAATCAGCCGCCCCTCACATCACCGGGTAAGAGGAGACTTTATTGTAAAGGAGAGAGCAGTACGGAGGCTCCACCTAGATCCCCCATCATCTGATAAACACATAGAAACAATGTATTCAGTCAGTGTGTGTGTTTCCTACAGATGGATCCAGTAATGGGAACCCACCAGAGAGATGTCCCCGTCCTCTGTATTCCCGGGATTCCACACAGGAAGGTCACACCATCCCCCACCATCATCAGGTAGGTGAGGAACAATCACTGATAGTATCATTAGGATCTGTACATTATCTGCATTGTTACAATTGATGTCATTTTTATTATATATTCAGAGTGGAAACCTGGATGTTCCCACAGTCAAGGTTAAAGAAGAGATAAAAGAGGAGGATGATGAGGATGGGGTGATGGAGGAAGTTCACAAAAATCTGTACCAGGACACCATGGGGGAGTCATCCAGCTACAGGAACCCCCCAGAGAGATGTCCCCGTCCTCTGTATTCCCGGGATTCCACACAGGAAGGTCACACCATCCCTCACTGTTACAAGGTTGGTGGGACGGAGATTATAAAACACAGTTTTATGGAGATGATGTGTGGATTTCTTATGTGATGTCACAATAATAAATCTTATATGTTACAGATGATATTCTCTCTCATTTTCTTGGTTTAGAGTGGAGATCCAATCGATATAGAATTTGAGGTGAAATCAGAAGAAGAAGAGACGTATGTGAGGAGTGATCAGCAGTCTATGGAGGAGGATGGAATAACGGGGACATTTATAGAGGAGGACACTCCTACAGAGATCAGCACAGGTGGGCCATAAAGTGTATATCAGGGAACAATAAATAACATATACAGTAAATCTCTGTAATACATGAACATGTCCCCAAGTTTTAGCTCTTTAAGTACAGAAAAATACCCTTTGGTCTGCCAGAAATCCACTCAAGTCCGACTGATGGGTGTCAGCCCTTTCCAGTTTCGTCTTGCCAAACCACTAGGACCCATCCCATCTTCATAACATAAAGGATAATCATTGTGTAGTCCCAGTATAAGGACTAGGGAAGGAGGAGGATTACTCTCCTTGAGATAATACAGGACAGATCTGGATTTCTGGCACTTTCAATGGCATATTTAAATTAGTAATAAAGCCTCAGATTTTCTGCTTTGTGGTAGAGCTGCCAAGGTTTAGTCATCAAATTCAACCAATGCTCACTGACTGATAAATAAAAGAATCAAGTATAACCCCCAGCATTGGTGTCAGTGACTGTAATAATAACCCCCAACATTGGTGTCAGTGACTGCAATAATAACCCCCAAAACTGGTGTCAGTGGCTGTAATAATTGCCACAACATTGGCGTCAGTGGCTGCAATAATAACCCCCAGCATTGGTGTCAGTGACTGCAATAATAATCCCCAACATTTGTGTCGGTGACTGCAATAATAACCCCCAACATTGGTGCCAGTGACTGCAATAATAACTCCAGAAACTGGTGTCAGTGACTGCAATAATAACCCCCAGCATTGGTGTCAGTGACTGCAATAATAATCCCCAAAACTGGTGTCAGTGACTGTAATAATAATCCCCAACATTGGTGTCAGTGACTGCAATAATAACCGAACATTGTTGTCAGTGACTAACAATAACCCCCAACATTGGTGTAGATGAATCACTCTCTGACCTCTGGTTGGGCTGAGCCCCATTGTTATTATTAAATCATTTAGAAAATAGGGCAGTACTTCCTGTGTTAGGAATAAAGCAAAGCATGATTTGAGGGGGTGGGGACTCCCACACTCCTATAAGGATGGCTCTAATTGGTTCCCTCACTCTCCGACTAAGGTCGATGAATATAGAAATTAACTGGTTGGAGGTCAGGAGGAACCATTTACCAGTTAAGATCTTCAGAGACAAAGCTGCCTGATGTGGGCGGAGTCCTGGTTTAGGGGAACCAATCAGCTCATGTCTAGTAATAATCTTTGTATTTCTATTTTAGTAGATGGACGGGAGATGAGGAAAACCTCAGAGGATTGTCTCACTTTGTCTCCAGACTGTAAAGTAGAAGATGAGGACATCACACAGTATAGTCCAGGAGAAAACCCGACTACCTCAAATGTCCATCCGGCACCACACAGTGTAGATGGACCATCGTATTCCTCTTATCCTGAGGAACCTCAGACTGTGCGGGACGGTGCCGGACCATCGTATTCCTCTTATCCTGAGGAACCTCAGACTGTGCGGGACAGTGCCGGACCATCGTATTCCTCTTATCCTGAGGAACCTCAGACTGTGCGGGATGGTGCCGGACCATCGTATTCCTCTTATCCTGAGGAACCTCAGACTGTGCGGGACGGTGCCGGACCATCGTATTCCTCTTATCCTGAGGAACCTCAGACTGTGCGGGACGGTGCCGGACCATCGTATTCCTCTTATTCTGAGGAACCTCAGACTGTGCGGGATGGTGCCGGACCATCGTATTCCTCTTATCCTGAGGAACCTCAGACTGTGCGGGACGGTGCCGGACCATCGTATTCCTCTTATCCTGAGGAACCTCAGACTGTGCGGGACGGTGCCGGACCATCGTATTCCTTATATCCTGAGGAACCTCAGACTGTGCGGGACGGTGCCGGACCATCGTATTCCTCTTATCCTGAGGAACCTCAGACTGTGCGGGACGGTGCCGGACCATCGTATTCCTCTTATCCTGAGGAACCTCAGACTGTGCGGGACGGTGCCGGACCATCGTATTCCTCTTATCCTGAGGAACCTCAGACTGTGCGGGACGGTGCCGGACCATCGTATTCCTCTTATCCTGAGGAACCTCAGACTGTGCGGGACGGTGCCGGACCATCGTATTCCTCTTATCCTGAGGAACCTCAGACTGTGCGGGACGGTGCCGGACCATCGTATTCCTCTTATCCTGAGGAACCTCAGACTGTGCGGGACGGTGCCGGACCATCGTATTCCTCTTATCCTGGGGAGCCTCAGACTGTGCGGGACGGTGCCGGACCATCGTATTCCTCTTATCCTGAGGAACCTCAGACTGTGCGGGACGGTGCCGGACCATCGTATTCCTCCTATCCCGAGGAACCTCAGACTGTGAGGGACGGTGCCATCCTTCCAACATTTAAGAGGTTTCCTTGTACTGAGTGCGGGAAATGTTTCAGTTTTAAATCTGGTCTTAATGAGCATAAAAGATCTCACACAGGTGAGAAGCCGTATTCCTGTCCTGAGTGCAGGAAATGTTTTTCACGGAAGTCCAATCTTTACACACATCAGAGGTCTCACAGGGGGTTAAACCCATTTTCCTGTTCTGGGTGCGGGAAATGTTTTGTACACAAATCAGATCTTAACAAACATCAAAGATCTCACACATCTGAGAAGCCGTATTTCTGTGCTGAGTGGGGGAAATGTTTCATCACAAAATCAGATTTAGATAAACACCTAACAACTCAAACTGGAGAAAAGCCGCATTCCTGTCCTGAATGTGGGAAATATTTTCGTTTTAAATCCGGTCTTCGTGTACATATAAGAAGTCACACGGGTGAGAAGCCGTATTCCTGTAGTAAGTGCGGGAAATGTTTCATGACAACATCAAACTTAGACAGACACCAAAAATCTCACACAGGCAAAAAGCCGTATTCCTGCCATGAGTGCGGGAAATGTTTTTCACAGAAGAGCCATCTTTCTAAACATCAGAAATCTCACACAGGGGAGAAGCAGTACTCTTGTCCCGAGTGTGGGAAATGTTTTTCACAGAAGTGCCATTTTTCTATACATCAGAAATCACATACAGGGGAGAAGCCGTATTCCTGCCCTGAGTGCAGAAAATGTTATTCACAGAAGAGCCATCTTTCTAAACATCAGAAATCTCACAAGGGAAAAAAGTTGTATTCCTGACCTGAACATAGCAAATATTTTTGTTTTAAATCCATTAATCATGTACATATAAGAAGGAACTATCTGAAATATCACACGGGAGAAACCATATTCCTGCCCTGAGGGCGGGTAATGTTTTCCACATCAACACAATCTAAGTAGACTTCAGAGGTTTCACACGGGTGAGAAGCCGTATTCCTTCCCTGAGTGCGGGAAATGTTCCTCGCACAACTCCTGACTTTACAAACATTAGAGAACTCATACGGGTGAAGTCTAATCTTTCCACACATCTGAGATCTCACACGGGTGAGAAGCCGTATTCCTGCCCTGAGTGCGAGAAATATTCCTCACACAACTCCCGACTTTCCAAACATTAGAGAACTCATACGGGTGAAGTCTAATCTTTCCACACATCTGAGATCTCACACGGGTGAGAAGCCGTATTCCTGCCCTGAGTGCGAGAAATGTTATTCACACAACTCCTGACTTTCCAAACATTAGAGAACTCATACGTGTGAAGTCTAATCTTTCCACACATCTGACATCTCACACGGGTGAGAAGCCGTATTCCTGCCCTGAGTGCGAGAAATGTTCCTCACACAACTCCCGACTTTCCAAACATTAGAGAACTCATACGGGTGAAGTCTAAACTTTCCACACATCTGAGATCTCACACGGGTGAAGTCTAATCTTTCCACACATCTGAGATCTCACACGGGTGAGAAGCCGTATTCCTGCCCTGAGTGCGAGAAATATTCCTCACACAACTCCCGACTTTCCAAACATTAGAGAACTCATACGGGTGAAGTCTAATCTTTCCACACATCTGAGATCTCACACGGGTGAGAAGCCGTATTCCTGCCCCGAGTACAGAAAATGTTCCTCACACAACTCCCAACTATCCAAACATTAGAGAACTCATACGGGTGAAGTCTAAACTTTCCACACATCTGAGATCTCACACGGGTGAGAAGCCGTATTCCTGCCCTGAGTGCGAGAAATATTCCTCACACAACTCCCGACTTTCCAAACATTAGAGAACTCATACGGGTGAAGTCTAATCTTTCCACACATCTGAGATCTCACACGGGTGAGAAGCCGTATTCCTGCCCCGAGTACAGAAAATGTTCCTCACACAACTCCCAACTATCCAAACATTAGAGAACTCATACGGGTGAAGTCTAAACTTTCCACACATCTGAGATCTCACACGGGTGAGAAGCCGTATTCCTGCCCTGAGTGCGAGAAATGTTATTCACACAACTCCTGACTTTCCAAACATTAGAGAACTCATACGGGTGAAGTCTAATCTTTCCACACATCTGAGATCTCACACGGGTGAGAAGCCGTATTCCTGCCCCGAGTACAGAAAATGTTTTTCACACAACTCCCAACTATCCAAACATTAGAGAACTCATACGGGTGAAGTCTAATCTTTCCACACATCTGAGATCTCACACGGGTGAGAAGCCGTATTCCTGCCCTGAGTGCGAGAAATGTTCCTCACACAACTCCCAACTATCCAAACATTAGAGAACTCATACGGGTGAAGTCTAATCTTTCCACACATCAGAGATCTCACACGGGTGAGAAGCCGTATTCCTGCCCTGAGTGCGAGAAATGTTCCTCACACAACTCCCAACTATCCAAACATTAGAGAACTCATACGGGTGAAGTCTAATCTTTCCACACATCTGAGATCTCACACGGGTGAGAAGCCGTATTCCTGCCCTGAGTGCGAGAAATGTTCCTCACACAACTCCCGACTTTCCAAACATTAGAGAACTCATACGGGTGAAGTCTAATCTTTCCACACATCAGAGATCTCACACGGGTGAGAAGCCGTATTCCTGCCCTGAGTGCGAGAAATGTTCCTCACACAACTCCCGACTTTCCAAACATTAGAGAACTCATACGGGTGAAGTCTAATCTTTCCACACATCTGAGATCTCACACGGGTTAGAAGCCGTATTCCTGCCCTGAGTACAGAAAATGTTTTTCACACAACTCCCAACTATCCAAACATTAGAGAACTCATACGGGTGAAGGCTAATCTTTCCACACATCTGAGATCTCACACGGGTGAGAAGCCGTATTCCTGCCTTGAGTGCGGGAAATGTTTTTCACACAACTCTCAACTATCCAAACATTAGAGAACTCATACGGGTGAAGTCTAATCTTTCCACACATCAGAGATCTCACACGGGTGAGAAGCCGTATTCCTGCCCTGAGTGCGAGAAATGTTCCTCACACAACTCCCAACTATCCAAACATTAGAGAACTCATACGGGTGAAGGCTAATCTTTCCACACATCTGAGATCTCACACGGGTGAGAAGCCGTATTCCTGCCCTGTGTGCGAGAAATGTTCCTCACACAACTCCCGACTTTCCAAACATTAGAGAACTCATACGGGTGAAGTCTAAACTTTCCACACATCTGAGATCTCACACGGGTGAGAAGCCGTATTCCTGCCCTGCGTGCGAGAAATGTTCCTCACACAACTCTCAACTATCCAAACATTAGAGAACTCATACGGGTGAAGTCTAATCTTTCCACACATCAGAGATCTCACACGGGTGAGAAGCCGTATTCCTGCCCTGAGTGCGAGAAATGTTCCTCACACAACTCCCAACTATCCAAACATTAGAGAACTCATACGGGTGAAGGCTAATCTTTCCACACATCTGAGATCTCACACGGGTGAGAAGCCGTATTCCTGCCCTGAGTGCGAGAAATGTTCCTCACACAACTCCCAACTATCCAAACATTAGAGAACTCATACGGGTGAAGGCTAATCTTTCCACACATCTGAGATCTCACACGGGTGAGAAGCCGTATTCCTGCCCTGTGTGCGAGAAATGTTCCTCACACAACTCCCGACTTTCCAAACATTAGAGAACTCATACGGGTGAAGTCTAAACTTTCCACACATCTGAGATCTCACACGGGTGAGAAGCCGTATTCCTGCCCTGCGTGCGAGAAATGTATTGCTCCAAAATCTTTTTTTTTTTTTTTCATTCAGATAATTTTTATTGAGCAAGGTATTGAAACTTAAAAAACAGTGAGGCCCAGACAATAACAACCATACACAGCCATAGAAATTCAGGAATACAAGTTATATTAGAGATACAAATAGAGAAAATGCAGCCATGAAGGATCCCTCAGCCGATGTTCCCCAGTCTTAGGGAAGTGTACTAGTTATATACATAAACATTCAAACAGGAATGGATTACACGAAGCCCTGCAAGATGACCATCAAGCTCCCCGGCATCAGAACATCAAGAGCAGCGACCATCTTCCAAGCCATTGTGATTGCCTACATTACGTGTTATATAATATGTCTTGAAACAAATAAAGTATTGATGAGAGTAGCCTTGCAGTTACCATACAGTTTAAAAAAATCAATAAAAACATAAAATGGAACAAAACAGCGGTACGTGTATTTATTTACCTATTGTGAGGCCCCTGTCTAAACAATATACACCAATCAGCCGTAACCTTCTGACCACTGACAGGTGAAGTGAATAGCATTGGTTGTCTCATCACAATGGCACTAGAAAATGGGTGGGATGTATTGGGCACCAAGTGAACATCCCTGACGTTGAAAGTAGAAAAAAACGTAAAGATTTTGAGTGCCTTTAACAATGGCAAAATTGTAATGTCTAGATGACGGGGTCAGAGTAACTTCAAAACAGCACCTCTTGCGGGATGTTTCCGGTCTGCAGAGGTTAGTACCGATCAAAAGTGGTCCAAGGAAGGAAAACTGGCCAACCAGTGACAGGGTCATGGGTGGCCAAGGCTCATTGATGGAGGTGGGGGGGGGTTGGGTAAGGATCATTGATGGAGGTAGGGGAGGGAAGGCTTATTGATGGAGGAGGGGGAGGGAAGGCTTATTAATAGAGATGGAAAGGGAAAGCTTATTGATGGAGGTGGGGAGGGAAGGCTCATAGATGGGGGTGGGGGGAAAGGCTCATAGGTAGAGGTGGGGGGGGGTGAATTGGTGGAGGAGGGAAGGCTCATTAATGTAGGTTGGAAGAGAAGGCTCATTTCTGGAGGTGGGGAGAGAAGGCTCATTGCTGGAGGTGGGGGGAAAGGCTCATTGCTGGAGGTGGGGGGAAAGGCTCATTGATGGAGGTGGGGGAAGGATCATTGATGGAGGTGGGGGAAGGATCATTGATGGAGGTGGGGGGAAGGCTCATTGATGAAGGTGGGGAGGGAAGGTTCATTGGTGGGGGTTGGGGGAGGAAGGATCATTGATGGAAGTGGGGGAGGGAAGGCTTATTAATGGAGGTGGAGAGAGAAGGCTGATTGATAGAGGTGGGGAGGGAAGGCTTATAGATGTAGGTGGGAAGGGAAGGCTCATTGCTGGAGGTGGGGGGGGAAAGGCTCATAGAGGTGGGGGGGGATTGATGGAGGTGGGGAGGGAAGGCTCATTGATGGAGGTGGGGGAAGGATCATTGATGGAGGTGGGGGGGAGGCTCATTGATGAAGTTGGGGAGGGAAGGTTCATTGGTGGAGGTAGGGGGGAGGGAGGATCATTGATGGAGGTGGGAGGGAAGGCTCATTGATGGAGGTGGGGAGGGAAGGTTCATTGATGGAGGAGGGGGGGGCTCATTGATGGAGGTGGGGAAGGAAGGATCATTGATGGAGGTGGGGGAGAGGAAGGATCATTGATGGAGGTGAAGAGAGAAGTCTGATTGATGGAGGTGGGGAGGGAAGGCTGATTGATGTAGGTGGGAAGGGAAGGCTCATTGCTGGAGGTGGGGAGAGAAGGCTCATTGCTGGAGGTGAGGGGAAAGGCTCATTGATGGAGGTGATGAGGGAAGGCTCATTGGTGGAGGTGGGGGGGGGTTGATAGAGGTGGGGAGGGAAGGCTCATTGATGGAGGTGGGGGAAGTCTCATTGACTAAGGTGGGGGGGAGGCTCATTGATGAAGGTGGGGAGGGAAGGCTCATTGTTGGAGGTGGGGGGGGAAGGATTATTGATGGAGGTAGGGAGGGAAAGCTCATTGATGGAGTTGGGAAGGGAAGGCTCATTGATGGAGGTGGGGAGGGAAGGCTCATTGATGGAGATGAGGAGGGAAGGTGTATTAATGGAGGTGGGGGAGGGAAGGCTCATTGATGGAAGTGGAGAGGGGAAGGCTCATTGATAGAGGTGGGGAAGGAATGCTCATTGATGGAGGTGGGGAGGGAAAGCTCATTGATAGGTGTAGCGCCCTGCTCCCAATGACTGGGCACTATGTTTCAATTTAGAGGGTATCTGAGCCAACAGTTAGGCTCAGATGTAGATAATTGATGCTAAATTAGCCTCTGTTCCGGCTATGGCTGTGTTGGGCATACTTCCCACTGTTCGCCTGTAGGTGGCGTTACCACCTCAGGCCAATGTGGAAGACTGACAAGCCAGAGTGTATTGGGTACCTTCCCCCAGGAACAGTTCAGTGGGCGTGGTCTACCCGCTGAGCATGCTGGGGAAGGGTACTTAAGGGGCAGACGCCATCTTGTGAGGTCCTTCGTCCCCTCACGGCCCTCCTGGCGTGAGGGGTGTATTGTGTGATTTTTTGCCTCGGAACCATGCTATTCCGAGGCCACAACTCCAACAAGTAGGCCCAGTTATGCTGACTGGGTCTACACCTTGAAGGTGATCCTGTGCTGTCCGTCTTGAGGGAGGAAGCCACTCAATGGAGGAAACCAGGGGAGGACCTGTCCTGGAAAAGACCAAGCGGAAGGCTGGTGTCTTCAGGAGGGCCTGGTAATTCTATTGGAGGATGCACCGCAGTTAAAGTTCATCTTAGAGTCTGCCGGGTCGGCTTAAAGGCTCTGGACTGTTCGGCTGGAAGTTTGAGTGTTAAATCCTGTGGCAGAGGATCCCGGTGTATCCAATTTGTCCATAACCGGTCTGTGGCAGAGACTGGTCCTGATCATTGTCCGTGCATCATTCCGGCTGCTAGGCCAGGTATGAGGGGCCTATCCGGGTGAGAAATACCCACTCCAGGAAGAGTGGTGAATGACTGAATAGTTGAGGAGTTTTCCCCAGGGATCTGTACTGTGTGCCTGAACCTACCCTTTCCTTTCACCCTTCTACCGTTGTTCATCTGTTTATGCAAAAGGAAAATAAAACATAACTGCTTAAGGTTTTACAGCTTGTGTGGACTTTGGAGTTTCTCTAGACTTTCTTCCCCTAGACAATGAATACTGAGGTAACGTGCAAGGCCCAAAATAAAACCAGCAGCTCATGCGGGGGTGTGCTACATAGGGACGGGGAGGGAAGACGTATTAATGGAGGTGGAGAGGGAAGGCTCATTGATAAAGGTGGGAAAGGAAGGCTCATTGATGGAGATGGGGAGGTCAGGCTTATTGGTGGAGGTGGGGATGGAAGGCTTATTGGTGGAGGTGGGGATGGAAGGCTTATTTGTGGAGGTGGGGATGGAAGGCTCATTGATGGAGGTGGGGAGGGAAGGATGATTGATGGAGGTGGGGAGGGAAGGCTCATTAATGAAGGTGGGAAGGCTCATTGATGGAGGTTGGGAGGGAAGGCTTATTGGTGGAGGTGGGGATGGAAGGCTTATTGGTGGAGGTGGGGATGGAAGGCTCATTGATGGAGGTGGGGAGGGAAGGATGATTGATGGAGGTGGGGAGGGAAGGCTCATTAATGAAGGTGGGAAGGCTCATTGATGGAGGTTGGGAGGGATGGCTCATTGATGGAGGTGGGAAGAGAAGGCTCATTGCTGGAGGTGAAGGGGGGGGGATTGATGGTCACCAGCAGTGACCAATGGGAGAAGGATCCCCTAATATCAGTGTTCAGTGTAGTGGTCCCTTACATTGGTGAACAATGAGAAAAATAACCCCTTATATCAATGATCAGTGTAGTGGTCCCTTACATTGTTGACCAATGGGAGAAGGATCCCCTTATATCAGTGATCAGTGTAGAGGTCCCTAGTAGTGACCAATGGGAGAAGGACCCCCTTATATCAGTGGTCACTGCAGTGGTCCCTTACATTGGTGACCAATGGGAAACGGGCCCCCTTATATCTGTGGTCAGTGGGAGAAGGATGTTCTTACCATCATCACATAGTTGCCAACAGTCACGGATTGGCCGGGACATTCCCGGGATTCAAACCCTTTTCCCGGATTTATTTTGTCCCGGCCAATGTCCCGGCCAATCCGATTTTTCCACGGCTGGCAGAGACAATGTCTCCGCCGGCCGCCATGTTTAAGAAGACCAAAACACGGATGTAGTACAATAGAAAATAAAGCCGCTGCGGCGCCGCCCACACCCCGCACCTCCCCGGGGGTGGGCGGCGCCGCAGCAGCTTTATCTTCTATTGTACTACATCTGTGTTTTGGCTGGCCGGCAGGCCACCCCCCCGCCCCGCCCCGCCCCGCTGCAGGTCTGTCTGTAATGGAAAGGGGCGGGGGTCGGCAGCGCCACAGTTTAATTTTTTTTTTTTTTCAGCCACACTGTCGGCTCCGCCTCTATTTTGTTCCCCTTCGGGGAAGGGGAAACAATAATGGCGGCCGAGACAGGAGACGCCTGTGGTTAAGGGGGGACTCCGCTGGGGATGCCTGTGGTAAGGAGGGACTCCGCTGGGAACGCCTGTGGTAAGGGAGGACTCCGCTGGGGACGCCTGAGGTAAGGGGGGACTCCGCTGGGGACACTTGATGTAAGGGGGACTCCACTGGGGACGCCTGATGTAAGGGGGGACTCCGCTGGGGACGCCTGATGTAAGGGGGGACTCCGCTGGGGACGCCTGATGTAAGGGGGACTCCGATGGGGACGCCTGATGTAAGGGGGGACTCCGCTGGGGACGCCTGAGGTAAGGGGGGACTCCGCTGGGGACGCCTGATGTAAGGGGGGACTCCGCTGGGGACGCCTGAGGTAAGGGGGGACTCCGCTGGGGACGCCTGATGTAAGGGGGGACTCCGCTGGGGACGCCTGAGGTAAGGGGGGACTCCGCTGGGGACGCCTGAGGTAAGGGGGGACTCCGCTGGGGACACTTGATGTAAGGGGGACTCCACTGGGGACGCCTGATGTAAGGGGGGACTCCGCTGGGGACGCCTGATGTAAGGGGGGACTCCGCTGGGGACGCCTGATGTAAGGGGGGACTCCGCTGGGGACGCCTGATGTAAGGGGGGACTCTGCTGGGGACGCCTGATGTAAGGGGGACTCCTCTGGGTACACCTGATGTAAGGAAGGACTCCGCTGGGTACGCCTGAGGTAAGGAGGGACTCCTCTGGGGACGCCTGATGTAAGGAGGGACTCCGCTGGGGACACCTGATGTAAGGAGGGACTCCTCTGGGGACACTTGATGTAAGGGGGGACTCCACTGGGGACGCCTGATGTAAGGGGGGACTCCACTGGGGACGCCTGCATAGTTACCAACAGTCCCGAATTTCCCGGGACAAGCACGATTTTTGGACCCTTGTCCACAAGTGTGGAGGGGGCTCTGCTGGGGAGGCACCTGATGCAAGGACGGACTGCTGGGGAGGCACCTGATGCAAGGACGGACTGCTGGGGAGGCACCTGATGCAAGGACGGACTGCTGGGGAGGCACCTGATGCAAGGACGGACTGCTGGGGAGGCCATCTGGTGGCAGGCGACGTGGCAGGTAACACGCTCAGGGCTTCCACTGATTCGGCATTATGGTGAGTTGAATGATTTCATTTTATATTACAATGTAAAAATAGAAATAATGCACTTCAATCATCCTGACACCGTAACAACCTTGGTGCCGGGATGATTGAAGCGCCAACAGGTGTTTTGGAGTATCCTTATCTGCCAATTTTGTTACACATTACTATTGTGGTGTAGGATCTGGCTTCTTTCTTTCTATTTCTTTCTCTCTCTTTCTCTCACCTCGGACTCTAGCCACACCCCTTTGAACCACGCCCATTTAAACCACACCCACTATCGTGCGTAAACCACGCCCATTTTTTGCCGCGGCGCGCAGAGCGCGCCGCATTTTTCACTCCAGCATGACACGCCTACAAACGAATGCCCCGCCCCCTGATTATAGCAAGGCTCCGCCTCAATACAAAAAAGTGTCCCAGATGTTTTTTTTGCAATGTTGGCAACTATGTCATCAGTGGGCCAACTGCCCCCCTTACAGATCATTGATGTCAGTTGTTACTGCGAGACAGAAATTGTTTATTGCTCAAGGAACCCCTAGAATCCTTTGGAGAAACCTTGACTGAGAAAGGCTGGACTAGGCAGTAATATATTTTTATCCCCCTTGGTGGGAGTGGAGATGACCCCATCTATAAGGATATACAGTACATACACACCCAGCACAAGGCCGTGCTCACACTACGAGATGTTTCTCGGGGCTGCAGTTCCTCTGAGCTCCAGAAGGTGGTGATCTCACTCCTAACCAGACAGGAAGTCTCTATGGAAGACAGGAAGTGATGTCAGGTACAGACGTCAGGTATAAATAGGAAGTTCTAGGTGAGAGGTGAGTTGGGAGGAAATAGGAGACATTGCAAGAAGTAGCAGCAGAGGAGGTATTAAAATATTATTTTCTATTTACACCCAGTAACCCCCCCCCCCCCGTCATGTCCGTCCTCTTCCTCCATAGTCACTGTGACGTCTTTTATCTCCAGCAGATGATGATACACACATATATGGTGTGGAAACCTAGATTAACCCCTTCAGGGTCAGAACATTTCACCACTTACGGGGCCCGGAACATTCTCTTCATTTTGGAGACGTGTCACCTTCTCGCCTTACCAGTCTCTTGTAACGAGGGATGAGACTTGGATTCAGTTGTACTGAAATTTGATTCCAAATACAAGAATTTGAATTTAGGTTAAATTTGTGCTTGATTCATTTTGGTTCTCACCTATATAGATAGAGAATAGACCTCTTTCAACTTTACAAGCCACCGTCACCTCCTGGCTTGACCAGTTTCACATCACGTACCTTACATTCAGGATCCTGTCCATCAGCACCTGTGTAGCATATTATAAGTCACATCCACCAATATAATGAAAACAAAAAAAGGGAGACATATACACACCCTAAAGAGTTAACTACAAATTTATTAAATAGCTTAAAAGCGATCCAAAAACAAATTATGAACACAAAGACCCTTGATTCCCTACAGGTATATTACGACCAATAGAGGAACCCCTGATACGGGATATCCTAATGGCCCAAAACTCCCCAAGGCTGTCTCCTCGATATACAAGTTACTGTGGTAAGGCAGGTAAACGCCTCATGGATGCCAATAAGAGAAGACCGGCCACACAGTTCACACACCCCCCCCCCTCCCCAGTATGCAGCACCCCCTGGATAACTAATGATAACCACAGCCATCTAAACACAGGACCCCTGCAATAATTTCCTAGACACCGGACTGTGTGTTCCGGATGGTCCATGTGATCACATATTAGTGCTCTTTTCTATTCCCGGACAGTGTGATTGCATTGCCTGTGGTTTCACAGGAACACACTGTCTAGGAAATTATTGCAGGGGTCCCGTGTTTAGGTGGCTTTGGTTATCATTAGGTATCCAGGGGGTGCTGCTTACTGGGGAGGGGGGGTGTGTGAACTGCGTG
Source organism: Rana muscosa (assembly GCA_029206835.1). Classification (NCBI taxonomy): domain Eukaryota; kingdom Metazoa; phylum Chordata; class Amphibia; order Anura; family Ranidae; genus Rana; species Rana muscosa. Next base: position 414,945,447 of record CM055123.1, on the reverse strand, counting down.
GCCGGTCTTCTCTTATTGGCATCCATGATGAGTTTACCTGCCTTACCACAGTAACTTGTATATCGAGGAGACAGCCTTGGGGAGTTTTGGGCCATTAGGATATCCCATATCAGGGGTTCCTCTATTGGTCGAAATATACCTGTAGAAAATCAATGGTCTTTGTGTTCATAATTTGTTTTTGGATCGCTTTTAAGCTATTCAATACATTTGTAGTTAACTCTTTAGGGTGTGTATCTCTCTTTTTTGTTTTCATTATATGGTATAGTATATAATTTTTGATTACACCCCCCAATAATGCATTGGTGAGTACTACATAGATAGACTAAGCGGGATTCCCATGTCTCTTCCATTTTTGTACTTATGAGTCGCACCCACCCAGCTGCCCATGGCCTAACTGTGTACAGGCCCGCTTTACAATGCTTCCACCCAGGTATCCAGGCGTCCTCTGTAATTTCCCCACCTAAGCCAGAAGCAAGTTTCTTCTCCTTAGGCTCCAGTCACACTTGTGCGACTCCAAAATCGTGCGATTTCCATTACGATTTTACATTGCGACTTTAATGCAACTTTGGATGGGTTTGACTCAAGTCACATCAAAATAGTGCAGGAAACATTTTTAAATTCACTGCGACATTAAGCCGCATAGGTTTGAATGGCTTCCATTGAAATACATGGGTTGTTGACTTGGGTGGGAAGGGATGGCTAGCCTTGTCCCTCACTATAGGAAGAGATCGGAGATCAGCCAATAATGGTGGGTGAGGATGGATAGCCCTGTCCCTCACTATAAGAAAGGATCGGAGATCAGCCATTAATGGTCGGAAGGGATGGATAGCCCTGTCCCTCACTATAAGAAGGGATCAGAGATCAGCCAATAATGGTGGGTGAGGATGGATAGCCCTGTCCCTCACTATAAGAAGGGATCAGAGATCAGCCAATAATGGTGGGTGGGGATGGATAGCCCTGTCCCTCACTATAAGAAGGGATCGGAGATCAGCCAATAATGGTGGGTGGGGATGGATAGCCCTGTCCCTCACTATAAGAAGGGATCGGAGATCAGCCAATAATGGTTGATGGGGGTGGAAAGCCCTGTCCCTCACTATAAGAAGGGATTGGAGATCAGCCAATAATGGTGGGTGGGGATGGATAGCCCCGTCCCTCACTATATGAAGGGATCGGAGATCAGCCAATAATGGTGGGTGGGGATGGATAGTCCTGTCCCTCACTATAAGAAGGGATCGGAGATCAGCCAATAATGGTTGGTGGGGGTGGAAAGCCCTGTCCCTCACTATAAGAAGGGAAAGGAGATCAGACAATAATGGTGGGTGGGGATGGATAGCCCTGTCCCTCACTATAAGAAGGGATCAGAGATCAGCCAATAATGGTGGGTGGGGATGGATAGCCCTGTCCCTCACTATAAGAAGGGATCGGAGATCAGCCAATAATGGTGGGTGGGGATGGATAGCCCTGTCCCTCACTATAAGAAGGGATCGGAGATCAGCCAATAATGGTGGGTGGGGGATGGATAGCCCTGTCCCTAACTATAAGAAGGGATCTGAGATCAGCCAATAATGGTGGGTGGGGATGGATAGCCCTGTCCCTCACTATAAGAAGGGATCGGAGATCAGGCAATAATAATGGGCGGAGATGGATAGTCCTGTCCCTCACTATAAGAAGGGATCAGAGATCAGCCAATAATGGTGGGTTATGGATGGATAGCCCTGTCCCTCACAATAAGAAGGAATCTGAGTTTGGCCAATAATGGTGGGTGGGGATTGATAGCCCTGTCCCTCACTATAAGAAGGGATCGGAGATCAGCCAATAATGGTGGGTGGGGATGGATAGTCCTGTCCTTCACTATAAGAAGGGATCTGAGATCAGCCAATAATGGTGGGTGGGGATGGATAGCCCTGTCCCTCACTATAAGAAGGGATCGGAGATCAGCCAATAATGGTGGGTTATGGATGGATAGCCCTGTCCCTCACAATAAGAAGGAATCTGAGATCGGCCAATAATGGTGGGTGGGGATGGATAGCCCTGTCCCTCACTATAAGAAGGGATCGGAGATCAGCCAATAATGGTGGGTGGGGATGGATAGTCCTGTCCTTCACTATAAGAAGGGATCTGAGATCAGCCAATAATGGTTGGTGGGGGTGGAAAGCCCTGTCCCTCACTATAAGAAAGGATCGGAGATCAGCCAATAATGGTGGGTTATGGATGGATAGCCCTGTCCCTCACTATAAGAAGGAATCTGAGATCGGCCAATAATGGTGGGTGGGGCTGGATAGCCCTGTCCCTCACTATAAGAAGGGATCGGAGGTCAGCCAATAATGGTGAGTGGGGATGGATAGCCCTGTCCCTCACTTTAATAAGGAATCTGAGATCAGCCAATAATGGTGAGTGGGGATGGATAGCCCTGTCCCTCACTATAAGAAGGGATCGGAGATCAGCCAATAATGGTGGGTGGGGATGGATAGCCCTGTCCCTCACTATAAGAAGGGATCGGAGATCAGCCAATAATGGTGGGTGGAGATGGATAGCCCTGTCCCTCACTTTAAGAAGGGATCTGAGATCAGCCAATAATGGTGGGTGATGGATGGATAACGCTTCTCAGGGAACTGAACTGTCATTAGCAGTGAGGAGTGTGACCGGTGCAGATGGGTCGGCGGTAACCAAGACTTTTTAATGTCACTGATTAACAGATGTTGTTCATTGTGATTGACAAGAATCTGCATCACAAATATTGATGATGGATTTACAACATTTAATATATATATATATATATATATATATATATATATATATATATATATATAATCTTTTTTTTTTTTATATCAGGACTTGTCAAATATTAGACTTAAAAATGGGGAGAATTTTTTTTGCAAATTGACTTTAGTGAGGTTTGGCATCCCAACTTGTGATCTATTCAGTGAATGTCCCACAAACTAAATCCGGGCACTTCTGGCCCATCCCTACTCCCTGCTCATCCCAGATGGCTTCTTCTATTTCAGAAGAGAGGAATGCTTATATATCAGATTTAGTCCAGATAACTTTCTGCTATCCATCTACAGGGAAACCTCCATAGATGAGGGCAGGAATGAGGATGGGGGAGGATCGGAGTCACATGACTGAGAAGATACTAAACCTCACACTGGAGATCATCTACCTGCTGACCGGAGAGGTGAGGAGGATTCTGGGAGGTCACATGACATCTACATTATCTCTACTAATGAAACACAGACCTGACCGGAGAGGTGAGGAGGATTCTGGGATTCTAACATGATATTCCTATTGGTTCTCCAATACAGAGATTTCCTCTTGTGAAGTCAGGTGATCATATGACCATCACAGTGCCTCCATGTGACTCCCTAAAACCTGAGAGACACAACATGCAGAAGATTCTAGAAGTCACCAAGAAGATGATGGAGCTGCTGACAGGAGAGGTGAGCGGTGCCGGGAATTATGGGACATTATCCAGTAACAGACAAGGGATGTGTCTGGATGGTGACTGTATCATTGTGTGTGTCAGGTTCCTATAAGGTGTCAGGATGTCACTGTCTATTTCTCCATGGAGGAGTGGGAGTATTTAGAAGGACACAAGGATCTCTACAAGGACGTCATGATGGAGAATCAGCCGCCCCTCACATCACCGGGTAAGAGGAGACTTTATTGTAAAGGAGAGAGCAGTACGGAGGCTCCACCTAGATGCCCCATCATCTGATAAACACATAGAAACAATGTATTCAGTCAGTGTGTGTGTTTCCTACAGATGGATCCAGTAATGGGAACCCACCAGAGAGATGTCCCCGTCCTCTGTATTCCCGGGATTCCACACAGGAAGGTCACACCATCCCTCAATATTGCAAGGTTGGTGGGACGGAGATTATAAAACACAGACTCATGGGGGCGATGTGTGGATTTCTTATGTGATGTCACAATAATAAAGCTTATATCTTACAGATGATATTCTCTCTCATTTTCTTGGTTTAGAGTGGAGATCCAATCGATATAGAATTTGAGGTGAAATCAGAAGAAGAAGAGAGGGATGATCAGCAGTCTATGGAGGAGGATGGAATAACGGGGACATTTATAGAGGAGGACACTCCTACAGAGATCAGCACAGGTGGGTCGCAAAGTGAATATCAGGGAACAATAAATAACATATACAGTAAATCTCTGTAATACATGAACATGTCCCCAAGTTTTAGCTCTTTAAGTACAGAAAAATACCCTTTGATCTGCCAGAAATCCACTCAAGTCCGACTGATGGGTGTCAGCCCTTTCCAGTTTCCTCTTGCCAAACCACTAGGACCCATCCCATCTTCACAACATAAAGGATAATCATTGTGTAGTCCCAGTATAAGGACTAGGGAAGGAGGAGGATTACTCTCCTTGAGATAATACAGGACAGATCTGGATTTCTGGCACTTTCAATGGCATATTTAAATTAGTAATAAAGCCTCAGATTTTCTGCTTTGTGGTAGAGCTGCCAAGGTTTAGTCATCAAATTCAACCAATGCTCACTGACTGATAAATAAAAGAATCAAGTATAACCCCCAGCATTGGTGTCAGTGACTGCAATAATAACATCCAGCATTGGTGTCAGTGACTGTAACAATTACCCCCAGCATTGGTGTCAGTGACTGCAATAATCCTGGAGGTCAGGAGGAAACTTTTACAAGTTAAGATCCTCAGAGACAAAGCTGCCTGATGTGGGCGGAGTCCTGGTTTAGGGGAACCAATCAGCTCATGTCTAGTAATAATCTTTATATTTCTATTTTAGTAGATGGACGGGAGATGAGGAAAACCTCAGAGGATTGTCTCACTTTGTCTCCAGACTGTAAAGTAGAAGATGAGGACATCACACAGTATAGTCCAGGAGAAAACCCGACTACCTCAAATGTCCATCCGGCACCACACAGTGTAGATGGACCATCGTATTCCTCTTATCCTGAGGAACCTCAGACTGTGCGGGACGGTGCCGGGCCATCGTATTCCTCTTATCCTGAGGAACCTCAGACTGTGCGGGACGGTGCCGGGCCATCGTATTCCTCTTATCCTGAGGAACCTCAGACTGTGCGGGACGGTGCCGGACCATCGTATTCCTCTTATCCTGAGGAACCTCAGACTGTGCGGGACGGTGCCGGACCATCGTATTCCTCTTATCCTGAGGAACCTCAGACTGTGCGGGACGGTGCCGGACCATCGTATTCCTCTTATCCTGAGGAACCTCAGACTGTGCGGGACGGTGCCGGACCATCGTATTCCTCTTATCCTGAGGAACCTCAGACTGTGCGGGACGGTGCCGGACCATCGTATTCCTCTTATCCTGAGGAACCTCAGACTGTGCGGGACGGTGCCGGACCATCGTATTCCTCTTATCCTGAGGAACCTCAGACTGTGCGGGACGGTGCCGGACCATCGTATTCCTCTTATCCCGAGGAACCTCAGACTGTGCGGGACGGTGCCGGACCATCGTATTCCTCTTATCCCGAGGAACCTCAGACTGTGCGGGACGGTGCCGGACCATCGTATTCCTCTTATCCCGAGGAACCTCAGACTGTGCGGGACGGTGCCGGACCATCGTATTCCTCTTATCCCGAGGAACCTCAGACTGTGCGGGACGGTGCCGGACCATCGTATTCCTCTTATCCTGAGGAACCTCAGACTGTGCGGGACGGTGCCGGACCATCGTATTCCTCTTATCCCGAGGAACCTCAGACTGTGCGGGACGGTGCCGGACCATCGTATTCCTCTTATCCTGAGGAACCTCAGACTGTGCGGGACGGTGCCGGACCATCGTATTCCTCTTATCCTGAGGAACCTCAGACTGTGCGGGACGGTGCCGGACCATCGTATTCCTCTTATCCTGAGGAACCTCAGACTGTGCGGGATGGTGCCGGACTATCGTATTCCTCTTATCCTGAGGAACCTCAGACTGTGCGGGACGGTGCCGAACCATCGTATTCCTCTTATCCCGAGGAACCTCAGACTGTGCGGGACGGTGCCGGACCATCGTATTCCTCTTATCCTGAGGAACCTCAGACTGTGCGGGACGGTGCCGGCCCATCGTATTCCTCTTATCCTGAGGAACCTCAGACTGTGCGGGACGGTGCCGGACCATTGTATTCCTCTTATCCTGAGGAACCTCAGACTGTGCGGGACGGTGCCGGACCATCGTATTCCTCTTATCCTGAGGAACCTCAGACTGTGCGGGACGGTGCCGGACCATCGTATTCCTCTTATCCTGAGGAACCTCAGACTGTGCGGGACGGTGCCGGACCATCGTATTCCTCTTATCCCGAGGAACCTCAGACTGTGCGGGACGGTGCCGGACCATCATATTCCTCTTATCCTGAGGAACCCCAGACTGTGCGGGACGGTGCCGGACCATCGTATTCCTCTTATCCTGAGGAACCTCAGACTGTGCGGGACGGTGCCGGACCATCGTATTCCTCTTATCCTGAGGAACCTCAGACTGTGCGGGACGGTGCCGGACCATCGTATTCCTCTTATCCTGAGGAACCTCAGACTGTGCGGGAGGGTGCCGGACCATCGTATTCCTCTTATCCTGAGGAACCTCAGACTGTGCGGGATGGTGCTAGACCATCGTATTCCTCGTATCCTGAGGAACCTCGGACTGTGCGGGACGGTGCCGGACCATCGTATTCCTCTTATCCTGAGGAACCTCAGACTGTGCGGGACGGTGCCGGACCATCGTATTCCTCTTATCCTGAGGAACCTCAGACTGTGCGGGACGGTGCCGGACCATCGTATTCCTCTTATCCCGAGGAACCTCAGACTGTGCGGGACGGTGCCGGACCATCGTATTCCTCTTATCCTGAGGAACCTCAGACTGTGCGGGACGGTGCCGGACCATCGTATTCCTCTTATCCCGAGGAACCTCAGACTGTGCGGGACGGTGCCGGACCATCGTATTCCTCTTATCCTGAGGAACCTCAGACTGTGCGGGACGGTGCCGGACCATCGTATTCCTCTTATCCTGAGGAACCTCAGACTGTGCGGGACGGTGCCGGACCATCGTATTCCTCTTATCCTGAGGAACCTCAGACTGTGCGGGATGGTGCCGGACTATCGTATTCCTCTTATCCTGAGGAACCTCAGACTGTGCGGGACGGTGCCGAACCATCGTATTCCTCTTATCCCGAGGAACCTCAGACTGTGCGGGACGGTGCCGGACCATCGTATTCCTCTTATCCTGAGGAACCTCAGACTGTGCGGGACGGTGCCGGCCCATCGTATTCCTCTTATCCTGAGGAACCTCAGACTGTGCGGGACGGTGCCGGACCATTGTATTCCTCTTATCCTGAGGAACCTCAGACTGTGCGGGACGGTGCCGGACCATCGTATTCCTCTTATCCTGAGGAACCTCAGACTGTGCGGGACGGTGCCGGACCATCGTATTCCTCTTATCCTGAGGAACCTCAGACTGTGCGGGACGGTGCCGGACCATCGTATTCCTCTTATCCCGAGGAACCTCAGACTGTGCGGGACGGTGCCGGACCATCATATTCCTCTTATCCTGAGGAACCCCAGACTGTGCGGGACGGTGCCGGACCATCGTATTCCTCTTATCCTGAGGAACCTCAGACTGTGCGGGACGGTGCCGGACCATCGTATTCCTCTTATCCTGAGGAACCTCAGACTGTGCGGGACGGTGCCGGACCATCGTATTCCTCTTATCCTGAGGAACCTCAGACTGTGCGGGAGGGTGCCGGACCATCGTATTCCTCTTATCCTGAGGAACCTCAGACTGTGCGGGATGGTGCTAGACCATCGTATTCCTCGTATCCTGAGGAACCTCGGACTGTGCGGGACGGTGCCGGACCATCGTATTCCTCTTATCCTGAGGAACCTCAGACTGTGCGGGACGGTGCCGGACCATCGTATTCCTCTTATCCTGAGGAACCTCAGACTGTGCGGGACGGTGCCGGACCATCGTATTCCTCTTATCCTGAGGAACCTCAGACTGTGCAGGACGGTGCCGGACCATCGTATTCCTCTTATCCTGAGGAACCTCAGACTGTGCAGGACGGTGCCGGACCATCGTATTCCTCTTATCCTGAGGAACCTCAGACTGTGCGGGACGGTGCCGGACCATCGTATTCCTCTTATCCTGAGGAACCTCAGACTGTGCGGGACGGTGCCGGACCATCGTATTCCTCTTATCCTGAGGAACCTCAGACTGTGCGGGACGGTGCCGGACCATCGTATTCCTCTTATCCTGAGGAACCTCAGACCGTGCGGGACGGTGCCGGACCATCGTATTCCTCTTATCCTGAGGAACCTCAGACTGTGCGGGACGGTGCCGTCCTTCCAAGAGATAAGAGGTTTCCCTGTACTGAGTGCGGGAAATGTTTCAATTTTAAATCTGGTCTTAATGAGCATAAAAGATCTCACACAGGTGAGAAGCCGTATTCCTGCCCTGAGTGCGGGAAATGTTTTTCACGGAAGTCCAATCTTTACACACATCAGAGGTCTCACATGGGGTTAAACCCATTTTCCTGTTCTGAGTGCGGGAAATGTTTTGTACACAAATCAGATCTAACCAAACATCAAAGATCTCACACAGGTGAGAAGCCGTATTCCTGTACTGATTGTGGGAAGTGTTTCCATTTTAAATCACGTCTTAACGTACATCAAAGATCTCACACAGCTGAGCCAAACTGGGAAAAGCCATATTCCTGTCCTGAATGTGGGAAATGTTTTCGTTTTAAATCCAATCTTCGTGCCCACATAAGAAGTCACACGGGGGAGAAGCTGTATTCCTGCCCTGTGTGCGGGAAAAGTTTTTTAACAAAATCAAGTTTAGACAGACATCAAACCTCTCACACGGGTAAAAAGCCGCATTCCTGCCCTGTGTGCGGAAAATGTTTTTCACAGAAGTCCTATCTTTCCATACATCAGAAATCTCACACAGGGGAAAAGTTGCATTCCTGCTCGGAGTGCGGAAAATGTTTTATCACAAAATCAGATTTAGATAAACACCTGACAACTCACACAGGAGTAAAGCCGCATTCCTGTCCTGAATGTGGGAAATATTTTCGTTTGCAATCCGTTCTTCATATGCATATCAGAACTCACACGGGTGAGAGGCCGTATTCCTGTCCTGAGTGCGGGAAATGTTTTGTCAGAAAATCATGTTTAGACAGACACCAAACATCTCACACGGGGGAAAAGCCGCATTCCTGCCCCGAGTGCGGGAAATGTTTTTCACAGAAGTGCCATCTTTCTATACATCAGAAATCTCACACGGGAGAAAAGCCATTTTCCTGCCCTGAGTGCGGGAAATGTTTTTCAAAGAAGTATAATCTTTCTATACATCATAAATCTCACACGGGGGAGAAGCCGCATTCCTGTCCAGAGTGTGGAAAATGTTTTTCAAAGAAGTACAATCTTTCTATACATCAGAAAACTCACACTGGGGAAACAGCCGTATTCCTGTAGGAGTGCGGAAAATTTTCACAAAAACAGATTTAGATTAAACACCGAACAACTCACACGGGTGAGAAGCCATATTCCTGTCCCGAATGTGGGAAATATTTTTATTTGAAATACAAATTTGAAATGTACTTTGTGTCCATGTAATAGGTCATACGGGTGAGAAGTTGTATTTTTGCCTTGAGTGCGGAAAATATTTATACAAAAAATCTTCTTTAGACAGACACCAAACATCACACATAGGCAAAAAGCCGTATTCCTGCCCTTATGTTTTTCAAAGAAGTGCAACCTTTCTATTGTAGCAGCCTCTAGTTAGGGAGGTGCTAGAGTGAGGATTTTCTGGCAGAGTAGAAAAATGTAGGCAGGCCTAGCTAGTTGCTAGGCCTGTTTGTTTTCATTCTGGGCTGGGAGTGGTTCAGGGTAGTAGCTAGTGACTCACAAACAGCGTCACTTCACTGTCACCTCCTTCTTCCTTCTAGAACAGGGATCCTCAAAATACGGCCCTCCAGCTGTTGCGGAACTACAAATCCCATGAGGCATTGCAAAACTCTGACATTCACAGACATGACCAGGCATGATGGGAATTGTAGTTCCTGAACACCTGGAGGGCCATAGTTTGAAGACCCCTGTTCTAGAAGGTGCTGGAATAAGAGGTGGAGCTGCCTGGGGTGTCTTAAGAAGCCATGACCAATCCCCAACTTGGATTGGCAGGGGGCAGACCTCCTTAAATACCCAGGGTCAGCCAAGCTGGGGAGGAGTTGTCAGGTGGAAGAGCTGGAGTGAGAGAGGTGTGGAGGCTGTCGGTGGCCCACAGGGAGCTCTCCAGTCTGGGTGGGGGGGTGACCTTGGGCCGGGGCTCGGGTGCATCCAGGTGAAGTGACGAGATCCTGGAAGGAGAGGCACATGAGAGAGCAAGTAGAGGACAGCGGGAGAGAACACTTCTAAGGGGTCTACTGGTCGCAGCAGGGAGGGCTGGTGAGTGAGCACCGTCGGGAGGACTGGGGAGGCACGGCTGAGAGAACTGGGAGATTGCAGTTTGAGATGGGTGCAGAACCAGAAGAGAGGACTGTGGAGAAGGGCAGTGGAATGGGGTCTTTGCAGCCAGGCTGGCTGGTGGGACCTGAAGAGAGCTATCTGGGATCGGTAGCTGAATATAGGACAGTAAGCACATGAACTATTTCCACAACACAGGAAACTGAGGTCCCCGCCCATAAAAGGCAGTTCATTGAGGCCTGACTGAAGTAGTGTCAGGCCTACCAAGGTGATGTTCGATAGTCTGTAGGAGTAATGCCGCGTAAACATGACCGTTTTTAATGTCATTGAAAAAAACGTTTTCTCTACGTGATTCTTCTCAAGCCTGCCTTGCCTACACACGATCGTGAAAAAAACGCGCGTGCTCAGAAGCAAGTATGAGACGGGAGCGCTCGTTCTGGTAAAACTAGCGTTCGTAATGGGGATAGCACATTCATCACGCTGTAACGGACTGAAAAGCACGAGGCTGAAAAGCGCAAATCGTCTCTCACCAAACTTTTACTAACACGAGGATCAGCAAAAGCAGCCCAAAGGGTGGCGCCATCCGAATGGAACCTCCCCTTTATAGTGCCGTCATACATTTCGTACGTCACCGCGCTTTGCTGGAGCATTTTTTTTCATGATCGTGTGTAGGCAAGGCAGGCTTGAGAAGAATCACATAGAGAAAACGTTTTTTTCAATGACATTAAAAACGGTCGTGTGTACGCGGCATTACTATGACGAGAAAAATGCCGTTTTTCACGACGAGAAAAACGACGATGTGAAAAACGACGAGAAAAATTAGAGCATGTTCCAAATTTTTAGTGGCCGTTTTTCACGTCGTGAAAAATGCTCTGGAGCCCACACACGATCGTTTTTAATGACCATTTTAAAAAAATGCCATTTTTCTCGTCATGAAAAACGGTCGTGTGTACGCGGCATAACAGTCTGCGGCAAGGGAAGTGCTGGAGGAGAAACAGTCTGCAGCAAGTGTTTGTGCTGGAGAGAAGATTTGTGCTTGGGACTTCTATATACTGATAGTGTTTATAGAAATCCCAAGCAAGTTTGCACTGAATATTTCTGGGCATCCCATAATTCCCAATTTCCCATCCAAGTTTAATCCCCTCAAATAAAAAACAAAGCAAAGCTATGGACTGGTCTATGTCTCTGAGTGTCTGAGAGATGGATGTCTGACAGGTGAACCACTACATACAGCAACCCCTACGGGGGCATGACTACACTATACATCAGAAATCTCACACGGGGGGAGAAGCCATATTCCTGCCCGGAGAGTGGCAAACATTTTCATTTGAAACCCGTTCTTTGTATGCGTATCAGAACTCACACGGATGAGAAGCCATATTCCTGCCCTGAGTCGCAGAAAAATTTCTACTACCAAAAACAGATTTAGATAAACAACTGACATCTCACACGGGAGAAAAGCCGTATTCCTGTTCTGAATGTGGGAAATATTTTCATTTGAAATACAAATTGGGATTGTTTGTAATACATTTTCAGAATAAAATGGATTTTGTAATTTTAATTTTTTTTTTTTGTAATAGTAATGCTTGTAATTTTTGGGAAATTTTGCATTGAATAAAATGGCTGCTATGGCCTTTGCACAGTCATGTTGGAACAGGAAGGGGCCGTCCCCAAATTGTTCCCACAAAGTTGGGAGCATGAAATTGCCCAAAATGTTTTGGTGTGCTGACGCCTTAAGAGTTCCCTTCACTGGAACTAAGGGGCCAACCCCTGAAATACAACCCCCACACCATAATCCTCCCTCCACCAAATGATTTGGACCAGTGCACAAAGCAAGGTCCATAAAGACACGGATGAGTGAGTTTGGGGTGGAGGAACTTGACTGGCCTGCACAGAGTCCTGACCTCAACCCGATAGAACACCTTTGGGATGAATTAGAGTGGAGACTGCAAGGCCTTCTCATCCAACATCAGTGCCTGACTTCACAAATGCACTTCTGGAAGAATGGTCAAACATTCCCATAGACACACTCCTAAACCTTGTGGACAGCCTTCCCAGAATAGTTAAAGCTGTTATAGCTGCAAAGGGCGGGGCCAACTCAATATTGAACCCTACGGACTCAAGCCTCGTACACACGGCCGAGAATCTCGTCAGAAAAAAACTTGTTTTTCCTGACGAGATTCTTGGACAAGAATCTTGTCCCGGCCGAGTGTACACACGATCCATTCAAAGAACTGCCGTTCTTTTGAATGGAACGAACACGGTGACATCATCGACTACGACGAGCGTGCGCTCGTCACATTCAATGCCGTCGCCGCCATCTTGCTTCACCCTACCTATGCCTAGGAAGCTACCGCTCATGCGTCAAAGTCATTTTGAGCATGCGCGGGTTTCCACGGCGACAGGTAAGTGTACACACACACACTTTTCTCGTCGAGAAACTCGCTGCAGAGAATCTCGAAGTGAAACAAGAGAGCAGGTTCTCTATTTTTCTCATCGAGATTCCCGGCAGTTTTCTCGACGAGAAACCATACACATGAACGTTTTTCTCTGCAAGAAAGCTCTCTCGGCAGTTTTCTTGTCGTTTCTTGCCGAGAAACTCGGTCGTGTGTACGAGGTGGGATGTCATTAAAGTTCATGTGCGTCCCAATACTTTTGACAATATAGTTTATGTATAAGATCTTCGGTTGCTAAAAGACAAAAAAGGAATTAACTTAGTAATCTATAAAGAATCAGCTTTGTTGGGGTTAAACCAGAAATTTCCAACCAGGCATCTCAAATTTTGGAAATATTTCTCACAGCATAGGCATACTTATAATTCCAACCCAAAAACACATTCTGCTACGCCACATATGTGGTATGAGGATACCACTTTTTTAAAACCTAGATGCATAGAGAGGCCCAAAATCAAAGGAGCACCTTTGGGCTTTCAAGGATCATAAATTACGCATCTAATATCCTGACTACCTATCACATAATCACAATTTTAAATTGTGGCATGCCAAGCCAGGGACCTTATGTGTCAGCAGGGGTGAAGCTTGAGGAGTATCTGTGAGTACCAAGCCAGGGACACAGCAGTGAAGCGGGGGTGACGCTTGAGAAAGAAACTGAGTGCTACAATGAAAGAGCTCACCTGAGGCCAGGTGACATATGCACACCCTACGGCTGACTGCTGCGGATGGAGCTCTGGGTGGTTCAGAAAAGCAGGTCCACTGGAGCACCAACACGGATCACACTGGGAGCTAGAGCAGGAGATTTCCCAGGGCATGGAGTCTAAAAGCCAGCAGGTGCTCACCAGGGCCTCTAATGGTGAGGATGGACTTTGCTGCAACTGGCTCCAGGTCCCGGCCCCCAGGGTCTCCCAGCTCACGCTTACGATAGGCTACTGGAGGAATAGTCAGGAGATAAGCCAAAAGGTCGGGGCAACGAGCAGACAGAGATAGTCAAAGAACAAGCCAAGGTCGGTAACCAGAATCTGACGTAGAGCACACGGCAAGAAACACACAGGAAGCAAAACACACAATATTGATCAGCAAGGCTTTGGGTTGCAGTGCACAGGTTAAAGAAGTAAACCCTTTTAAAAAAAATCTGAAAAAAAAAAACCCTGCAAGAGAAAGGCATAATGAGCTAGTATGCAGCATACTAGCTCATTATGTATTACTTACCGGCAGCGGTGCTCGTTCCTCTCCTCCATCGCCGCCATCTCTCCCCGAGCGTATTCCTCGTATAGCGGCTCCGGTGCTGTGACTGGCCGGAGCCGCGATGACGTCACTCCCGTGCATGCGCGCGGGTGCCGCGATTAACGGCATGATCGCTTTTAGTAACGGCACGCTCTACACGCCGTTGTCTACGGTGCATGTCTTTTGCAAATATCTCCTAAACCGTGTAGGTTTAGAAGATATTTCTTGCACCTACAGGTAAGCCTTACTCTAGTCTTACCTGTAGGTCTAAGTGGTCTGTAAGCGTTTACAACCACTTTAATACAGTGGAACCTCAGATTACGAATAACGCGGTTAACGAGCGTTTCGCAATACGAGCACTGTATTTTAAAAAATTGTGACTCGGTTTGCGAGTGTTGTCTCGCAAAACGAGCATGATTCAGGCCAAAGCGGTGTGCAGTTCCGCTTTTGGCCTGAGGTGGGGAGGCGCCAGAGCCGAACAACGCCGATCACAGCGGAAATGCACGGAATCTGGGGTAGGAAGTCTTTCCGAAGGTCAGCCGACGTGTCTTCCGGCCTTTTTGGCCGTTTCTGAGGCTCTCCGGCGCCCCCCACCTCTGGCTGCATGCGGTATTGCATCCCATTGAAGTCAATGGGGAACAAATTATTTTAGTTTCCATTGACTTCAATGGGGAAACTCGCTTTGATATGCGAGTATTTTGGATTACGAGCATTCTACTGGAACGAATTATGCTCGTAATCCGAGGTTCCACTGTATAGTGTTTCCTGTTGGAGGCTCGGGTGGAGCCATGCTCGATGGAAGATGACTTAAGAACACAGGTAAACAGCGACCGGTCTCTAAGCTGAACACAACAGAGAGGTAAGACAGACATAAACATTACTGCAGATTCATGACAGCATGTAATTGTACCTCCTAGATTCTGTCACGTGAGCTCTGAAGAAGGATTCCCGAAATGCGGCAAGTCCACGTGTGAACTGTAATCGGAATCTTTGCATGTTGTGAACCCCTACAGGGAGAGTCATTTTTATTGTTGTGTAATATATTAAACAGTAGAAGTCGCGGGTTCAGATCTGGGCCCTAACAGTCTACTGAGGTTGATGCCCAGCTTCCAGCAAGCCCCATGACAATAATTCACTGTACCCGTTAATAAATCTACTCCCATATTGTGAATCTCTGGCCACTTGAGGAATTGAGTATGGACCTGGAGGTGGGTGTAGCTCTGTGCACTGAGGGGGCTGGGGGGATTACTTCCTTTAATGGGGACTATCTTAAAAGATATGTGCTCTTTAAAACAAAGCCCTGACCTTTACCAATGAGTGGCCTAGCTGGGCCTGGGCTTTACAGATGAGTGGCCTAGCTAGGCCTGGGCCCTACAGATGAGTGGCCTATCTGGTCCTGAGTTTTACAGATGAGTAGGCTAGTTTGTACTGGGCTTTACAAATGAGTGGCCTAGCTGGGCCTGGGCTTTACAGATGAGTGGCCTATCTGGTCTTGGGCTTTACAGATGAGTGGCCTAGCTGGGCCTGGGCTTTACAGATGAGCAGCCTATCTGGGCCTGGACTTGAATGTTTAGTGGGCTAGTTTGGCCTGGGTTTTACAGATGAGTAGGCTAGTTTGTACTGGGCTTTACAGATGAGTGGCCTAGCTGGGCCTGGGCTTTACAGATGAGTGGCCTATCTGGTCTTGGGCTTTACAGATGAGTGGCCTAGCTGGGCCTGGGCTTTACAGATGAACAGCCTATCTGGGCCTGGACTTGAATGTTTAGTGGGCTAGTTTGGCCTGGGTTTTACAGATGAGTAGGCTAGTTTGTACTGGGCTTTACAGATGAGTGGCCTAGCTGGGCCAGGGATTCACAGAAGAGTGGGGTAGCTGGGCCTGCGCTTTACAGAAGAGTGGGCTAGCTAGGTCTTTGCTTGAAAGTTGAGTAGACTAGCTGGGTCTGGGCTTTACAAATGAGTGGGTTAGCTGGGCCTTTGGCTTGAAAATTGAGTAGGCTAGCTGGGTCTGGGCTTCACAAATGAGTGAGCTAGCTGTGCCTGGGCTTCACAAATGAGTGGGCTAGCTGGGCCTGGGCTTTACAGTTGCGCAATCCATATGTGCCTGGGATTGAAAGTTGAGTAGGCTAGTTGGGCCTGAGCTTTACAGATGACTGGGCTAGCTGGACCTGGGCTTTACAGAAGAGTGGGCTAGCTGGGACTAGGATTGAAAGTTGAGTAGACTAGCTGGGTCTTGGCTTAACAGATGTGTGGGCTAGCTGGGCGTAGGCTTAACAGATGAGTGGGCTGGGCTTGGAAATGACAGATGGATTGACAAACTGGGCCTGGGCTAACCATCTGGTTGAGGTAACTGGACTATAGCTTACTAGCTGAGTAGGATAGCTATGGTCTGGTCTTGACAGCTGGGTAGACCAGTTGGCTGGCTGGACAGTCTACATTGAGAGGGTTCTGCTGACTCTGGACCACTGATAAGTGACAGTTGGCATCCTACTCCACACCCAGGCAGAGCACAGACAGGGAGGTGAGACAGATGGTGAGCTAGTACATGGGACCTCCAGCCTTCTCCTGCCCTCACAGCTATAATGGAGCTGCCCCCAGGAAAGGTCCAGGGTGCAACAACTGTCCCGGCACTGCCGAGGCTGATCTCTTCACTCCGGTGGGGAATCAGACTAGAGGCAGATCTATACACATAATGGGGGCTTCTCTCTGGGCACACATTGTCATGTAGCTGATGCATCTATTTGGGGCAGATGGAGTTGAATGATAGCTTGGCTCTACCCAGTAGAGAAACTAAAACCTGAGTTTCCTTCCCATTGGAGTCTACTACAGAGGTCCTGAGATATACAAGAAGGGGGAGAGTCGGCTGTTCCAACAAGTACAAGCCGGTGAAACCAAACTGGGTCTGGGGCGTGCACACACACTGCCGGCGATCCGCTCCTGCTGAAATTGGACACAGCTGGAGCTAATCAGTGGGTCTAGCGGACGCAATGTCCACCGGGACCCATCGATCATTCGGGACACAGGCAGAACAGCGGTCTGCCAATGTAAGCAAGGCAGATCGCCGCTCTTTGAGAAGGGAAGGTTGTGATCCTGTGTTCGAACAAAGCAGGAACACGGATCTCTGACTTCCCATGGTACAAGCACCTCACACACACATAGGTATTGGAATTCCCTTTCAAATTCGACTGTTAGTGAACGTAACGAATATGAATTTATCTGACGTTATAAATAATTTAAAATTTGTTCACTAAGAGACAAATTTGAAAGGAAATTCCAATACAGTGGAACCTCGGATTACGAGCATAATCCGTTCCAGGAGAATGCTCGTAATCCAAAGTACTCGCATATCAAAGCGAGTTTCCCCATTGAAGTCAATGGAAACGAAAATAATTTGTTCCGCCTTGACTTCAATGGCATGCAATACCGCATGCGGCCAGAGGCTGGGGGGGCACCGGAGAGCCTCGGAAACAGCCGGAAAGGCCTGAGGACAGCTCGGCTGACCTCGGAAAGGCTCGGGAACGTAGTTTTTCAGAGTCTTTCCAAGCATTTCCGAACGTTCGGCTCCAGCGCCCCCCCCACCCCACCTCAGGCCAAACGCGGTACTGCTCACCACATTGGCCTGAATCCTGCTGGTTTTAAAGCGAGACGACACTCGCAAACCGAGTTAGGTTTTTTCAAAATACAGCAGTGGCGGCCCCCCCTCCTGTGGTAATGTCTTTTTTTTACACATGGCGGCGCGACCATAGAGGGCGCAGAAGCGCCGCTACCGCTCGCTTCTGCGCCCGGCCATCACTCACCACAACAATACATAGGTTCATGCATTGCATGAACCTATGTATTGCTGCCGCCCACTATTCAGATGGCCGGCCCCTTGAGCGCCGGCCATCTGAGTCACAGCGTCTGATTGGCCTTTAGAAGTGCCTATCAGAGCCAGTAGGCTCTGATAGGCTTCCCGACTACAGCCTGAGGGCTGTAATCGGCTTCTAAATACCTAATGAGAGGACGCACAGGGGTGCGTTCCCTGGCCAATCAGGTTCACCGGGTCTGGTTACCGGTAACCTGATTGGCTGAAGTGACATCGAGGGCGGGAGAAGACATCGAGGACGGAAGAAGGACGGCGCTGACTCGAGGAAGGTAAGTGCAGGGCTGGGGGGGAAAAACTTGCTGTATTATGAGGAGAAACTGGGCTGTATTATGGGGGAGAAACTGGCTGCATTATGGGGGAGAAACTGGCTGTATTATGGGGGAGAAACTGGCTGCATTATGGGGGAGAAACTGGCTGCATATTGGGGGAGAAACTGGCTGCATATTGGGGGAGAAACTGGCTGCATATTGGGGGAGAAACTGGCTGTATTATGGGGGAGAAACTGGCTGCATATTGGGGGAGAAACTGGCTGTAAATTGGGGGAGAAACTGGCTGTATATTGGGGGAGAAACTGGCTGCATATAGGGGAGAAACTGGCTGCATATTGGGGGAGAAACTGGCTACATATTGGGGGAGAAACTGGCTGTATTATGGGGGAGAAACTGGCTGCATATTGGGGGAGAAACTGGCTGTAATATGGGGGAGAAACTGGCTGCATTATGGGGGAGAACTGGCTGTATATTGGGGGAGAAACTGGCTGCATTATGGGGGAGAAACTGGCTGCATATTGGGGGAGAAACTGGCTGCATATTGGGGGAGAAACTGGCTGTATTGTGGGGGAGAAACTGGCTGCATATTGGGGGAGAAACTGGCTGCATATTGGGGGAGAAACTGGCTGTATTGTGGGGGAGAAACTGGCTGCATATTGGGGGAGAAACTGGCTGTATTGTGGGGGAGAAACTGGCTGCATATTGGGGGAGAAACTGGCTGCATATTGGGGGAGAAACTGGCTGTATTATGGGGGAGAAACTGGCTGTATATTGGGGGAGAAACTGGCTGTATATTGGGGGAGAAACTGACTGCATTATGGGGGAGAAACTGGCTGTATATTGGGGGAGAAACTGTCTGCATTATGGGGGAGAAACTGGCTGCATTATGGGGGAGAAACTGGCTGTATTATGGGGGAGAAACTGGCTGCATTATGGGGGAGAAACTGGCTGTATTATGGGGGAGAAACTGGCTGTATATTGGGGGAGAAACTGGCTGCATATATGGGAGAAACTGGCTGTATTATGGGGGAGAAACTGGCTGCATTATGGGGGAGAAACTGGCTGCATTATGGGAGAGAAACTGGCTGTATTATGGGGGAGAAACTGGCTGCATTATGGGGGAGAAACTGGCTGCATTATGGGGGAGAAACTGGCTGTATTATGGGGGAGAAACTGGCTGCATTATGGGGGAGAAACTGGCTGTATTATGGGGGAGAAACTGGCTGCATATAGGGGAGAAACTGGCTGCATATAGGGGAGAAACTGGCTGCATTATGGGGGAGAAACTGGCTGTATATTGGGGGAGAAACTGGCTGCATTATGGGGGAGAAACTGGCTGCATTATGGGGGAGAAACTGGCTACATATAGGGGAGAAACTGGCTGCATATAGGGGAGAAACTGGCTGCATTATGGGGGAGAAACTGGCTGCATTTGGGGGACAAACTGGCTGCATATAGGGGAGAAACTGGCTGCATTATGGGGGAGAAACTGGCTGCATATAGGGGAGAAACTGGCTGCATTTGGGGGACAAACTGGCTGCATATAGGGGAGAAACTGGCTGCATTATGGGGGAGAAACTGGCTGTATATTGGGGGAGAAACTGGCTGTATATTGGGGGAGAAACTGGCTGCATATATGGGAGAAACTGGCTGCATTATGGGGGAGAAACTGGCTGCATATGGGGGAGAAACTGGCTGCATATAGGGGAGAAACTGGCTGCATTTGGGGGACAAACTGGCTGCATATAGGGGAGAAACTGGCTGCATTATGGGGGAGAAACTGGCTGCATATAGGGGAGAAACTGGCTGCATTTGGGGGACAAACTGGCTGCATATAGGGGAGAAACTGGTTGCATTATGGGGGAGGAACTGGCTGTATATTGGGGGAGGAACTGGCTGCATATATGGGAGAAACTGGCTGCATATATGGGAGAAACTGGCTGCATTATGGGGGAGAAACTGGCTGCATTATGGGGGAGAAACTGGCTGCATATAGGGGAGAAACTGGCTGCATTTGGGGGACAAACTGGCTGCATATAGGGGAGAAACTGGCTGTATTATGGGGGACAAACTGGCTGTATTATGAGGACAAACTGGCTGCATTATGGGGGATTAACTGGCTGCATTATGGGGGAGAAACTGGCTGCATTATGGGGGAGAAACTGGCTGCATATGGGGAGGAAACTGGCTGTATTATGGGGGAGAAACTGGCTGCATTATGGGGGAGAAACTGGCTGCATTTGGGGGACAAACTGGCTGCATATAGGGGAGAAACTGGCTGCATTATGGGGGAGAAACTGGCTGCATATAGGGGAGAAACTGGCTGCATTTGGGGGACAAACTGGCTGCATATAGGGGAGAAACTGGCTGCATTATGGGGGACAAACTGGCTGCATATTGGGGGAGAAACTGGCTGCATATTGGGGGAGAAACTGGCTGTATATTGGGGGAGAAACTGGCTGTATATTGGGGGAGAAACTGGCTGCATATTGGGGGAGAAACTGGCTGCATATTGGGGGAGAAACTGGCTGTATTATGGGGGAGAAACTGGCTGTATATTGGGGGAGAAACTGGCTGTATATTGGGGGAGAAACTGGCTGTATTATGGGGGAGAAACTGGCTGCATTATGGGGGAGAAACTGGCTGTATATTGGGGGAGAAACTGGCTGCATTATGGGGGAGAAACTGGCTGCATTATGGGGGAGAAACTGGCTGTATTTTGGGGGAGAAACTGGCTGCATTATGGGGGAGAAACTGGCTGCATTATGGGGGAGAAACTGGCTGTATTATGGGGGAGAAACTGGCTGCATTATGGGGGAGAAACTGGCTGTATATTGGGGGAGAAACTGGCTGCATTATGGGGGAGAAACTGGCTGTATATTGGGGGAGAAACTGGCTGCATTATGGGGGAGAAACTGGCTGTATTATGGGGGAGAATCTGGCTGCATTATGGGGGAGAAACTGGCTGTATTATGGGGGAGAAACTGGCTGTATATTGGGGGAGAAACTGGCTGCATATATGGGAGAAACTGGCTGCATTATGGGGGAGAAACTGGCTGCATATAGGGGAGAAACTGGCTGCATTATGGGGGAGAAACTGGCTGTATTATGGGGGAGAAACTGGCTGCATATAGGGGAGAAACTGGCTGCATTATGGGGGAGAAACTGGCTGCATTATGGGGGAGAAACTGGCTGCATATGGGGGGGAAACTGGCTGCATTTGGGGACAAACTAGTGGCGTTTGGGCACAGTGGCTGCGTTTAATGGGCACAGTGGCGGCAATTGATGATTTTTTTTTTTTTCAGTTTGTTTGCGCCCCCCCAAAAAATTTGAGCACCAGCCGCCACTGAAATACAGTGCTCATATTGCCAAACGCTCGTTAACCGCGATACTCGCAATCCAAGGTTCCACTGTACCTCTAATTTAATAGTTGGTTATTATTAGTTATTTATTTTGAATTTTCAAATTTTCGTTCTTATTTTCTAATTTTTGTTTCTTTCGAATTTTCCTTTTTCTTTTAAAATTTTTGGATTTCCAATTTCCAAATTTATTCGAAATAACGAATTCTGATCATAACAAAGATCCGAAAAACGAAAACGAACACATTTTTTGGCAGTGCACATGTATATACACGCTTATTGGGATTTTTTGTACCAAGAACATGTAGCAGAATACATATTGGACTAAACTGATGACGACATTTTATTTTTTAACATTTGTTTTTTATTGGATGTTTTATAGCAGAAAGTAAAAAAAAAAGTTTTTCTTCAAAACTGTCACTGCGGCAGCGCAATTGTCAGTTAAAGGAGCGCAAAAAATGGCCTGGTCATAAAGGGGTAAAACCTTCCAGGTTTAAGACTAAAACCTACAGGATGGGCCTTACTTGTATTCTTTTGGAAAAGGAGTAAAGGAAAAGAGAAGAACATTTCATCATACAGATCTGAGAACTTGGTTGGTGTTCCAGAAACACGTCTTGACTCCTCACAAGACTGGGCTGTTTATATTCATGCTGATCCTCTTGTTTAGAGTGACACGGGACATAGAAAAGATGGAGGGGGGTTTCTCTATGTTAGATGTGATGTGAAAGTGAGGAAGAAAGATGATCTTGTGGTTGGAGATGTGGTTGGTGTTCTAGAACCTCGGCTTGACTCCTCACAAGACTGGGCTGTTTGTATTCATGCTGATCCTCTTGTTTAGAGGGACACGGGACAGAAAAGATGGAGGGGGGTTTCTCTATGTTAGATGTGATGTGAAAGTGAAGAAGAAAGATGATCTTGTGGTTGGAGGAGGAGTTACGGGAGGAATGATAGATGGATCTATGAACTGAAGAACTTATCATTGGAGTCTACTACAGACGTCCTGAGATTTATGGGAAGGGGGAGAGTCGGCTGTTCCAACAAGTACAAGACGGTAAAACAAAACTACTAAGACACAAGATTTAGACTAAAACTAAAACCTACAGGATGGTCCTTCCTTGTAGTGTTAGAAAAAGCAATAAAGGAAAAGAAAAAAAAAATGTCATCATACAAATATGAAGGAAGACTTTTATCCATCAACTTACAAAGAACGTCATCAGTTTAGGAATATAAAGATTTATTCTTTGATTGTTTCATACAAAAAATATGTATTATTATATTTCCATGTTTATCAGATAAATAGGAAATGTTACATCTGAAAATGTCATATTTTCCACTTTCAAGCAGCAGGTGGCGCTCTCCAAGCGAATAAAGCTGCCTGTGCAGGCTGATAACTACTGTGCAGAAATCGTCATGTAGTCTGATCTCCCCTCCTCTTCATCCACAAGCAATAACTAGTTCCTCTCTCACCGGGATGTCTTCCATTGAAGTTACTGCTGAAGATCAGACTACACTGTTAGAGGGACTCAACCAGCAGTGACACCCCCTCCTCCTCTCTCCCAGAAGGACCCAACCAGCAGTGACACCCCCTCCTCTCTCCTAGAGGGACCCAACCAGCAGTGACACCCCCTCCTTCTCTCTCCTAGAGGGACCCAACCAGCAGTGACACCCCCTCCTTCTCTCTCCTAGAGGGACCCAACCAGCAGTGACGCCCCCTCCTTCTCTCTCCTAGAGGGACCCAACCAGCAGTGACACCCCCTCCTCTCTCCTAGAGGGACCCAACCAGCAGTGACACCCCCTCCTTCTCTCTCCTAGAGGGACCCGACCAGCAGTGACACCCCCTCCTCCTCTCTCCTAGAGGGACCCAACCAGCAGTGACACCCCCTCCTTCTCTCTCCTAGAGGGACCCAACCAGCAGTGACACCC
The DNA here is from genome assembly GCA_029206835.1 of Rana muscosa. Classification (NCBI taxonomy): domain Eukaryota; kingdom Metazoa; phylum Chordata; class Amphibia; order Anura; family Ranidae; genus Rana; species Rana muscosa. Next base: position 414,921,905 of record CM055123.1, on the reverse strand, counting down.
CCTCCTTCTCTCTCCTAGAGGGACCCAACCAGCAGTGACACCCCTCCTTCTCTCTCCTAGAGGGACTCAACCAGCAGTGACACCCCCTCCTTCTCTCTCCTAGAGGGACCCAACCAGCAGTGACACCCCCTCCTTCTCTCTCCTAGAGGGACCCGACCAGCAGTGACACCCCCTCCTTCTCTCTCCTAGAGGGACCCAACCAGCAGTGACACCCCTCCTTCTCTCTCTTAGAGGGACCCAACCAACAGTGACACCCCCTCCTTCTCTCTCCTAGAGGGACCCAACCAGCAGTGACACCCCTCCTTCTCTCTCCTAGAGGGACCCAACCAGCAGTGATACCCCCTCCTTCTCTCTCCTAGAGGGACCCAACCAGTAGTGACACCCCCTCCTTCTCTCTCCTAGAGGGACCCAACCAGCAGTGACACCCCCTCCTTCTCTCTCCTAGAGGAACCCAACCAGCAGTGACACCCCCTCCTTCTCTCTCCTAGAGGGACCCGACCAGCAGTGACACCCCCGCCTTCTCTCTCCTAGAGGGACCCAACCAGCAGTGACACCCCTCCTTCTCTCTCCTAGAGGGACCCAACCAGCAGTGATACCCCCTCCTTCTCTCTCCTAGAGGGACCCGACCAGCAGTGACACCCCCTCCTTCTCTCTCCTAGAGGGACCCAACCAGCAGTGACACCCCCTCCTTCTCTCTCCTAGAGGGACCCAACCAGCACTTACACCCCCTCCTTCTCTCTCCTAGAGGGATCCAACCAGCACTGACACCCCCTCCTCCTCTCTACTAGAGGGACTCAAACAGCAGTGACACCCCCTCCTTCTCTCTCCTAGAGGGACCCAACCAGCAGTGACACCCCCTCCCTTCTCTCTCCTAGGGGGACCCAACCAGCAGTGACACCCCCTCCTTCTCTCTCCTAGAGGGACCCAACCAGCAGTAACACCCCCTCCCTTCTCTCTCCTAGGGGGACCCAACCAGCAGTGACACCCTCCTTCTCTCTCCAAGAGGGACTCAACCAGCACTGACACCCCCTCCTTGTCTCTCCTAGAGGGACCCAACCAGCAGTGAAACCCCCTCCTTCTCTCTCCTAGAGGGACTCAACCAGCAGTGACACCCCCTCCTTCTCTCTCCTAGAGGGACCCCACCAGCAGTGACACCCCCTCCTTCTCTCTCCTAGAGGGACTAAACCAGCAGTGACACCCCCTCCTTCTCTCTCCTAGAGGGACCCAACCAGCAGTGACACCACCTCCTTCTATCTCCTAGAGGGACCCAACAAGCAGTGACACCCCCTCCTTCTCTCTCCTAGGGGGACCCAACCAGCAGTGACACCCCCTCCTTCTCTCTCCTAGAGGGACCCGACCAGCAGTGACACCCCCTCCTTCTCTCTCCTAGAGGGACCCGACCAGCACTGACACCCCCTCCTTCTCTCTCCTAGGGGGACCCAACCAGCAGTGACACCCCCTCCTTCTCTCTCCTAGGGGGACCCAACCAGCAGTGACACCCCCTCCTTCTCTCTCCAAGAGGGACCCAACCAGCACTGACACCCCCTCCTTGTCTCTCCTAGAGGGACCCAACCAGCAGTGACACCCCCTTCTTCTCTCTCCTAGAGGGACTCAACCAGCAGTGACACCCCCTCCTTCTCTCTCCTAGAGGGACCCAACCAGCAGTGACACCCCCTCCTTCTATCTCCTAGAGGGACTCAACCAGCAGTGACACCCCCTCCTTCTCTCTCCTAGAGGGACCCGACCAGCACTGACACCCCCTCCTTCTCTCTCCTAGGGGGACCCAACCAGCAGTGACACCCCCTCCTTCTCTCTCCAAGAGGGACCCAACCAGCACTGACACCACCTCCTTGTCTCTCCTAGAGGGACTCAACCAGCAGTGACACCCCCTCCTTCTCTCTCCTAGAGGGACCCGACCAGCAGTGACACCCCCTCCTTCTCTCTCCTAGAGGGACCCAACCAGCAGTGACACCCCTTCCTCTCTCCTAGAGGGACCCAACCAGCAGTGACACCCCCTCCTTCTATCTCCTAGAGGGACCCAACCAGCAGTGACACCCCCTCCTTTTCTCACCTAGAGGAACCCAACCAGCAGTGACACCCCCTCCTTCTCTCTCCTAGAGGGACCCAACCAGCAGTGACACCCCCTCCTCTCTCCTAGAGGGACTCAACCAGCAGTGACACCCCCTCCTATCTCCTAGAGGGACCCAACCAGCAGTGACACCCCCTCCTTCTCTCTCCGAGAGGGACCCAACCAGCAGTGACACCCCCTCCTTCTCTCTCCTAGAGGGACTCAACCGGAAGTGACACCACCTCCTTCTCTCTCCTAGAGGGACCCAACCGGCAGTGACACCACCTCCTTCTCTCTCCTAGAGGGACCCAACCAGCAGTGACACCCCCTCCTTATCTCTCCTAGAGGGACCCAACCAGAAGTGACACCCCCTCCTTCTCTCTCCTAGAGGGACCCAACCAGCAGTGACACCCCCCTCCTTCTCTCTCCTAGAGGGACCCAACCAGCAGTGACACCCCCTCCTTCTCTCTAATAGAGGGACTCAACCAGCAGTGACACCCCCTCCTTCTCTCTCCTAGAGGGACCCAACCGGCAGTGACACCACCTCCTTCTCTCTCATAGAGGGACCCAACCAGCAGTGAAACCCCTCCTTCTCTCTCCTAGAGGGACCCAACCAGCAGTGACACCCCCTCCTTCTCTCTCCTAGCAGAAAAAGCCAGACACAACTTTGAAGTCTTTAGTGAGCTCAGATTTCCTTATAAAGTATTTCTTCCATGATAAAGATCAGAGGAGCGCTCAGCCACGTGTTTTCTGAGGTGTATATCAAGGTGGGCTTCTTCCCAGTGTGAAATCTCTGATGTACGGAAAAATATGAACCATATAGAAGACATTTTCCACACTCAGCACACTAATACACTTCGACGCGTGAGGTGGGTTCTCAGATGTCTGGTAAGACAAGACTTCCGTGGGAAACATTTCCCGCACTCAGAACAGGAAAACGGCTTCTCCCCCGTGTGGGATCTTCGATGTATAACAAGGGCTGATTTCCTTGAATAATGTTTCCCGCACTCAAGGCATGATAATGACTTATCTCCACTGTGGCTTATTTGATGTTTATTAAGATGGGACTTCTGTGAAAAACATTTCCCGCACTCTGAACAAGAATACGGCTTCTCACCCGTGTGAGTCCTCTGATGTATATAAAGTTTGGACTTCTGCGCAAAACGTTTCCCGCACTCAGAACAGGAATAGAGCCTATCTCCGGTGTGATATCTATGATGCGCGTTAAGAGAGGACTTCTTTGAAAAAACTTTCCCGCACTCAGGGCAACAATACGGCTTTTCCCTTGTGTGAGATCTTTGATGTATAACAAGGTCTGATCTCTGCATCTTATTTCCTGTGTGTAATCTCTGATGTCTGGTAAAGTTGGACTTCGCTGAAAATAATTTCCCACATTCAGGGCAGGAATACGGCTTCTCCCTCGTGTGAGATATCTGATCTTCAACAAGTTCTGATTTTTGCGTATAACATTTTCCACACTCAAGGCAGGAATATGGTTTCTCCCCCATGTGAGAAGGTAGTTCAAGTTTTGATTTATGAAGAAAACATTTCCCGCACTTAGAACCAGAATGAAGCCTTTCACCAGTGTGAGATCTCTGATGTACAAAAAGACTTAATTCAGAGATAAAACTTCCCCCACATTCAGAACAGGGAAATGTCTTTTCCTCCTGACTCTCGGCCCCACCCCTCACAGTACGAGGTTGCTCAGAGTCGGAGGGATTCCATGGTCTATCCACACTGTGAAGTCCTCCATCCATAGTGGAGCTCATTGTCTTTTCTCCTCCACAATCTCCTGTGATGTCCTCATCTTCCATTTTACATCCTGGAGATAAAGTGAGACGATCCTTTGAGGGTTTCTCCATGGCGTGTCCTGGAAAAATTTAAAAACATCATCAATAGAGGGAGGTGACCATTATTAACCTATTATTGGCTGATATCACTCAGCTCCTGCCCTACTCTGGACCAATCAGTGAGCAGTAACAGAGCAGAGATAAGAGAAGAATATATTATGGGTCACCTGTGCTGATCTCTGTAGGAGTGTCCTCCTCTATGAATGTCCTCGTCATTCCAGCCTCCTCCGTATATTGCTGATCATCCCTCACATACGTCTCTTCTACTTCATCCTCAACTTTCATGTTCATCAGATCTTCACCCTAAACCAACAGAATGGCAGAAAATAACATCTGTAACATAGAAGTATTTATGATGTGAGATCCCATAGAAAATATCATCTTGTAGAGTCCACACATCGTCTCCACATGTCAGAGTGTTCAATCACTTCATGTTCCCGACCCTCAACTCCACCTACCTGATGATGGTGAGGGATGGTGTGACCTTCCTGTGTGGAATCCCAGGAATACAGAGGACAGGGACATCTCTCTGGTGGGTTCCTGGTATTAGGCGGCTCCATCATATCCTTGTGTCCTTCCAAAAGCCCCTCCATCACTCCATACTCATCATCCTCCTCTTTTATCTCCTCTTTAGCCTCAACTTTAGGATCTCTCAGGTTTCCACTCTGAATATATAATAAAAATGACATCAATTGTAACAATGCAGATAATGTACAGATCCTAATGATACTATCAGTGATTGTTCCTCATCTACCTGATGATGGTGGGGGATGGTGTGACCCTCCTGTGTGTAATCCCGGGAATACAGAGGACGTGGACATCTCTCTGGTGGGTTTCTGTTATTGGGTGGCTCCATTGGGACATCCATATGTCCTGAAAGCTCCTCCATCACACCATACTCCTCATCCTCCTCTTTATACTCTTCTTTAACAACAATGTTATATACCTCAAGGGTTCCACTCTAAATATAAAATAAGAAAATCATTGTAACAAATGTAGCAAGGTGTTATTATAGACTGTATCTTAACAGACTGCAATTGATGCCTAATAGGGAACCTGGCTCCCTCTGGTGCTCGTTTTGTGTTATAATTTGGAAGTTGTTTGGTTCCATCATGTTCTTACGAACAAAGCATGGTGGGCATTGTAGTGCAAGAGACTCTATTGCCGTGGGTTGGATTGAGACTACAATACCCACAAATCCCATTGTACTACCAAAATGCAATGTGCCACGCACAGCCTGCTGGGAGAACTGATTAAAGGCGGAGGCGGGGCCTCAGCCCGCTCTCGGGACGCCACCTTCAACAGGCAAGAGGCCTGCTGTGTGCGCGCCTAGGCCGGAGAAGCCTGGGCCTAAAGTTACAGAGAGAGAGGATCCTTGTGGACAGCCTCGCTGAGAGGGACCGGTCTACACTTCACAGCATCCGGAGTCACCTATCCACCGGCACCTTGTGAACGGCTGAGCGGAGGACCGACGAGGCAAGGTCTCATTTGGTGAGAAGGCACTTGCCTATCAACATAGTTAACTGGGTCGCAGGAAGGTGGTTTCCATAGTTCCACGTGTACTTGCTGGCATCTGCAGTGCCGCAAGTAGGGATACGTTACACCTGAGAGTGATACAGCGGCTGGGAAGAACTAGTGTCTGTTCTGCCTACACACTACTTGCACCAAGTAATTGTCATTTATCTTCACCCTGTTTATTGGAATACAAATAGATAAGTGCACCAACGAAGCTAGCAGAAGACTAACTGACATTTATAGGAACAGTCATCCGCTTACTTTATTTCCGGAAGTTCTACAACGGGACACTCACCAGTTGTACTGTCCACTAGGGGGAGCCATATAACTTATGATCTTATATATTTAGTATAACTGTTTGTATCACTTGGTTATTTCACTGTTTGGGTGAGTTGTTTGGGACTTGGTGGAGAGGTGTCCCAGTGCTGGTGCCATTGCATTGAGAGATTCCTCCACCATACACTCACTCAGATCTGACCCCAGGTCATGTTAATTGTGTCTGGGAGCAGAGACATTCTGTACCAGTGGTGTCACATTGACTTTTGCAGGGAGCTGTGTGTAGTCAATCTTGCCTGTGTAACAATTGTTTTATTCTTTTGCCAAGTAAACAATTTACCACTGGTTAAGCTACATCTTGTGTGGGACTCTGTCTATTGCAGCTGTGGGGCAGATGACCAGCATCAAGGTAACAATATTTAGAAATATATATATATTATATATATATATATATATATATATATATTACTGGTATTATTGGGGTTCCCTATTGCCATTGGGCTCCACAATCATATTATTGTCCAGTTGTGCCAAGGAGGGGATCAAGCCGAACTTAAGGGGTTGACAGGCAGAGTGCAGACCCAAAAATATAACTAGCAGCTCCTACGGGGGTAGTGCTACACAAACAAGATTGTACATAGATCAATGCCAGTAACTGTTAACCACCTACCGGATGATGGTGAGGGATGGTGTGACCTTCCTGTGTGGAATCCCGGGAATACAGAGGACGGGGACATCTCTCTGGTGGGTTCCCATTACTGGATCCATCTGTAGGAAACACACACACTGACTGAATACATTGTTTCTATGTGTTTATCAGATGATGGGGGATCTAGGTGGAGCCTCCGTACTGCTCTCTCCTTTACAATAAAGTCTCCTCTTACCCGGTGATGTGAGGGGCGGCTGATTCTCCATCATGACGTCCTTGTAGAGATCCTTGTGTCCTTCTAAATCCTCCCACTCCTCCATGGAGAACGTCCCAGAATTCCCGGCACCGCTCACCTCTCCTGTCAGAAGCTCCATCATCTTCTTGGTGACTTCTAGAATCTTCTCCATGTTGTGTCTCTCAGGTTTTAGGGAGTCACATGGAGGCACTGTGATGGTCATATGATCATCTGACTTCACAAGAGGAAATCTCTGTATTGGGGAACCAATAGGAATATCATGTCAGAATCCCAGAATCCTCCTCACCCCTCCGGTCAGGTCTGTGTTTTATTAATAGAGATAAGAGGGATGTCATGTGACCTCCCAGAATCCCCCTTACCTCTCCGGTCAGGTCTGTGTATTATTAATAGAGATAAGAGTGATGTCATGTGACCTCCCAGAATCCCCCTCACCTCTCTGGTCAGGTCTGTGTTTTATTAATAGAGATAAGAGTGATGTCATGTGACCTCCCAGAATCCTCCTCACCTCTCCGGTCAGGTCTGTGTTTTATAAATAGAGATAAGAGTGATGTCATGTGACCTCCCAGAATCCCCCTCACCTCTCCGGTCAGGTCTGTGTATTATTAATAGAGATAAGAGTGATGTCATGTGACCTCCCAGAATCCTCCTCACCTCTCCGGTCAGGTCTGTGTTTTATAAATAGAGATAAGAGTGATGTCATGTGACCTCCCAGAATCCTCCTCACCTCTCCGGTCAGCAGGTAGATGATCTCCAGGGTGAGATTTAGTATCCTCTCAGTCATGTGACTCCGGTCCTCCTCCATCCTCATCGGTCACGTGATTTATACAGGTTTTTTGGTCTGGGAGCCTTTGTCCTGCCGGAGCAAAATTTCCATTTATTAATATAAAGTCTGTTTTGTTTTGAGGTCTTTAATACTGGTTAGTTTTAGATCTGCCAGCAAGGGAAGCTGAATGAGATTCTCTCTATGTCTCAACAAACCCTCCATCCCTCGGACCCAATAAAAGTGGTATAATCTGTTAGTATAGACCAGTGGTTCTCAACCTTCTAGTGCCGTGACCCCTTGATAAATTTTCCCAAGTTGTGGGGACCCCTAACAGTAAAATTATTTTCGTAGCGTGGATTGTCAGCACCCAAGGCAAGACAAGTAATTTGCGCCCCAAACCCACGGACATTTAGCGCTCCCTGAGTCCCTTCCACTTGTACAGTATTAAAACCCCTTATGGTACATTTTAGGATGTTCCACTCTTTCTCTTTGTTCTTCTTTCTTTCCCTGTTTTCTCTCTCTATGCTAATTTCTTGTTTTTTTCCCCCATCCCTGTCTCTAGCCATTTTTCTTGTTCTTTCTTTTATTTCGTTCTCTCCCTTTTTCTTTGTGCCTCCCCCTCTTATCCTCTCCCTTCCATGTATTCTCTATTTTTATTCCTTTTCTTATTCCTTGGTGGGGGGGGGGGGGGGATGAGTGGCAGTGCTGGCGGGGAGTTGGGATCAGTGGCAGTGCTGGCGGGGGTTCTGATCAGCCAACTTAGGTGCTCTTGATCAAGGTCATCTGCTGATTTGAGAACTGTAGTGGGGACTTTTAATGGCAACTATAATCACAGGTAGTGTTACTCACCGTGTCTCCGGTTTCACTGGTGTCTCACAGCAGTGACACCTATCCCTAAATCAGGAGATAGGGTCTCCTCCAGCCCCTCCCACTTCACATTCCTCACCAGTCAGCTGACCTCTAGTCTCTGCCCTCCAGCCATGTCGTGAACTGAATGGGCGGCTGCGAAGAGGCTGAGTGGGCAGCCACGGGCTCCAGGAACAGCTCAGCTGGGTGGCAATGGGCTCCAGGAACAGCCCAGATGGGCGGCCATGGGCTCCAGGAACAGCCCAGCTGGGCAGCCATGGGCTCCAGGAACAGCCCAGCTGGGCGGCCGCGAAAAGGCTGGAAGAGCAGCGTGGGCTTCAGGAAATGGCCAGGATTCGTGACCCCTGGCAAATCGCCATTCGACCCCTGAGGGGGTCCCGACCCCCAGGTTGAGAACCACTGGTATAGACTGATGAGGTAAGACAGTGATTGGTGGGAAAGGTGACACATCTCCAAAAGACGTTACAGTGACTATGGAGGAAAGAGGACGGACATGACGGGGGTTACTGGGTGTACATATAACACATTCTGCCCAACTAACTGAGATGGAATAGAAAGACATATTATAGCACTAAATATTTCTGTAACTCAGAGGCCACACCCCTTTTATGCAAACCTAAAATCAAACTACAATCCCAAATAAAAGTATTACCTTTAAAGAAGGTAAATTCCCTGAACACCAAACACGGCTCTGATGCAGACAAAAAAACAGATAAAGTCTTTAAAAACTGACTCTTCCTGGAGTGTCCAGCTCCTGCCCCCCCCCCCCCCCCCCCCCGTGCTGGTCTTCTCCACTCACCTCAATTTCACTTCCGTGTCCTGTAACGTGTCCTTGTACTATGCCCTATACCAGGGGTCTCCAAACCTTCTAAACAAAGGGCCAGTTTACTGTTCTTCAGAGTTTGAGGGGGGGGACAGACTGTGGCCAGTTGGAGGAAAAAAAAATGTCCCAACATCAAGGCGAGTAAACAATTCCCCATCATTGGTATCAGTGGGAGGAATAGTGCCCCATCATTGGTATTAGTTGGAGGAATAGTGCCCCATCATTGGTATCAGTGGGAGGAATAGTGCCCCATTGTTGGTATTGGTGGGAGGAATCCTGCCTCATCATTGGTATTGGAGGCAGGAATAGTGCCCCATCATTGGTATCGGTGGGAGGAATATTGCCCCATCATTGGTATCGGTGGGAGGAATAGTGCCCCATCATTGGTATCGGTGGGAGGAATAGTGCCCCATCATTGGTATCGGTGGGAGGAATAGTGCCCCATCATTGGTATCGGTGGGAGGAATAGTGCCCCATCATTGGTATCAGTGAGAGGAATAGTGCTCCATCATTGGTGTCAGTGGGAGGAATAGTGCCCCATCATTGGTATTAGTTGGAGGAATATTGTCCCATCATTGGTATCAGTGGGAGGAATAGTGCCCCATCATTGGAATCAGTGGGAGGAATAGTGTCCCATCATTGGTATCAGTGGGAGGAATAGTGCTCCATCATTGGTATTGGTGGGAGGAATAGTGCCCCCAGTGTTGGTATTGATGGGAGGAATAGTGCCCCATTGTTGGTATTGGTGGGAGAAATAGTGCCATCATTTTTATTGGTGGGGGGAATAGTGCCCCATTGTTGGTATTGGTGGGAGGAATAGTGCCCCATTGTTGGTATTGGTGGGAGGAATGGTGCCCCATCATTTGTATTGGTGGGAGTAATAGTGCCCCATCATTGGTATCAGTGGGAGGAATAGTGCCCCATCATTGGAATTGGTGGGAGGAATAGTGCCCCATTGTTGGTATTAGCTGGAAGGAATCATGTCCTATCATTGGTATCAGTGGGAGAAAGAATAGTGCCCTGCTGTTGGTGTCAGTGGACAAAATAGTGGCCCACTGTTGGTATCAGTGGGAGGAATAGTAACCCCAAGGGCTGGATAAAGGCAAACAAAGAGCCACATCTGGCCCCCGGGCCGCAGTGTGGAGACCATTGCCCTATACCTTGTCTTGTAGTGAGGGGACAGGAAGACAGGAGGAAGCACAGATCTCTGTGGAGGACCAGGAGATCGGCACTCCCCAGTCATGTCGGTTCTTGAAGAAGCCTTCAGCCGGCATCGGCGCTCCGTTCTGAGAGGTAAGAATTTATCTTTACAGGAAAACCTTCGATTTGGGTTGGACATTTGGCGACAATGTGATCAGTTACACCCGCTTATGTTTTATGTCACCATTACTTTTCTTTTCTATATCAGTATTTTCACTTCAATACGGGAAATCATCTGACATCTGAGGAAATACTGAGATAGAAACTATTTTGGGCAGATAAATATACTGATTTGTCTGTGTGTACATCAGACTGAAAAGAGGGACATTTAAAGGAGAAAGCGGCACAGAGCAATTTGGTTCCTAATACTGTACAGTGATGAGAGCTATAATAAAATAATATCTTATTACCACCTCAGCTTCCAGTTCCAGCAATGTCTTCTCTGTATTTCCTCCAAATTCACCTCTGACCCGGAACTTCCTGTCTGTACTCGACATCACTTCCTGTCTGTATCTGCCATCACTTCCTGTCTTCCATAGAGACTTCCACCACCTTGTGGACCTCAGAGGAACTGCAGCCCCTGAGAAAAATCTTGTAGTGGTGAACACTCTCCTTGCTAGGGATGAGCGGAGGGATTTTTGTGAAATAGATTTTGCTCTGAAATGATTGATTTTGCCACACGCCTCTTGTAACTAGTCATGCAGAGAAGTTTAGGTAAAATTTGTTCCTGAAAAACTCTACCGTGATGAAAGTCCTTCCCATGTGGCTTAGCAAGCCGTGTGACACCTCTTCCAGCCACCTCTAGTAAGCAATCATTGATAATTGTCCATCCCCCTCTTTCCAAGACAGGCTTTCTACCTTTATCCTCTTTGAGTTATCGTTGGTGGCTGTGTTTGGGGTGTTGGAGAGATCAGGGATATGTATTGATCAGTGACGATGATCAATTTTAGGTGGCTCTTGTAACATGAAAACCTTTTCAAATCCTTAAAGTGAAGTTCCAGCCAAAATATGACTTTTAAGATAAAAATAGCCCCTAGAATACTCATGTCTCGTGCAATGTAACAAAGGTATGCTGTAAACAAGGCCAGTTTCCTATTTGTGCAGCATAGTTTTCTTACTTTGTGAAGTTCCTGCACAGCGCGGCCATCTCCAGTGTGGGCATCTTAAGCCTCATTGTCCTTCTTCCTGGATTCTGTGCATGCTGGCTACCCAGCATGCACCTGCTGATCTCGCGCATGTGCAGTGTGGTACAATCTTGGTCAGCTTCCCATGCCAAGCTGACAAAGATTTTCCATAGAAGCCAATGTTAAATGTTACTGGAGCCGTGCCATGTCAAACTGACCAAGAATTTCCATAGACGCCAATGTTAAATGTTACTGGAGCAGTGCCATGCAAAGCTGACCAAGAATTTCCATAGACGCCAATGTTATATGTTACTGGAGCCGTGCCATGCCAAACTGACCAAGAATTTCCATAGACGCCAATGTTATATGTTACTGGAGCCGTGCCATGCCAAACTGACCAAGAATTTCCATAGACGCTAATGTTAAATGTTACTGGAGCAGTGCCATGCCAAGCTGACCAAGAATTTCCATAGACGCTGATGTTAAATGTTACTGGAGCCGTGCCATGCCAAGCTGACCAAGAATTTCCATTGACGCCAATGTTAAATGTTATTAAAGCTGTGCCATGCCAAGCTGACCAAGAATTTCCATAGACGCCAATATTAAATGTTACTGGAGCAGTGTCATGCCAAGATGACCATGAATTTCCCTAGACGCCAATGTTAAATGTTACTGGAGTCGTGCCATGCCAAGCTGACCAAGAATTTCCATAGACGCCAATGTTAAATGTTACTGGAGCCGTGCCATGCCAAGCTGACCAAGAATTTCCATAGACGCCAATGTTAAATGTTACGGGAGCCGTGCCATGCCAAGCTGACCAAGAATTTCTATAGAAATAATATACATAGGAATACTCACCATATAGAAAACACCATATAAATAAACATATATAAAACTATAGTATGCTTTTTTGGAGATTCTCTGCTCATCCATACTCAATATATAAAACCAGAAATCAAAATTAAATGTATTATATAATACATTCTATAATATCGTTTCCAATGCTCTGCGGCAGGTGTCCACCATCCTGTCCATGCATGCCCCCTAGGGGCCTTTCTCCAAATTGTGATTCCCTGCAAGTCGCATGCGGCTCCATGATGCTGCATCCTGGGGTGCCTATTGGCCGTGGAGCCATCGGGATTATTGTAGAGCCTTTTTAGTGGAAACTCTGGTTTAAGAAGGATCCTCTTTTTATACACAGTTCATTGGTAATTATGCACCTTATATATAATTGTTGCCACTTTGGAATATACCTGGGCAAGATTTGGAATTTAGTATGTCATTTCTTACAGCAAGCCAAAAAACCTCTGAAGAAGACCCCATCCAGGGTTGAAACGCATCAGGAATTGTTTATGCACAGATGCATGTAATATGTCAAGTTGTATAACTATTTTGGTTTTGCACCTCTGTGTATGGATTTTTATATTCTTCGTTACCAGAGTTCATATTTTAATTGTCATGATCATATCACATGTTTACATCTAATAAAATCTTTTAAATAAAATATACATATTATTTGCAATCATTGAATTTTGCTGCCTAAAAACCCCACCGGGGGAACCCTCCCATATTGTATCAATTGGGGTGAGCAGCACCATTTACTCTCAATATATGTGTCTTTCCTTTTCTAGAATTTACATGGACGCCAATGTTAAATGTTACTGGAGCGGTGCCATGCCAAGCTCACCAAGAATTTCCATAGACGCCAATGTTAAATGTTACTGGAGCCGTGCCATGCCAAGCTGACCAAGAATTTCCATAGACGCCAATGTTAAAAGTTACAGGAGGAATGCTATGCCAAGCTGACCAAGAATTTCCATAGATTCCAATGTTAAATGTTATGGGAGCCGTGCCATGCCAAGCTGACCAAGAATTTCCATAGACGCCAATGTTAAATGTTACGGGAGCAGTGCCATGCCAAGCTGACCAAGATCTCCCAGGATCCAATGCAAAACCGGAAATGACGTACGGCGCGGCGGCAACTAAAGGAGGAAGTGAAATTATATATAGGCATAAATCAGGTAAGTGAACAGAAAAAATAATAATAAATTGCAAATTCATTTTAAGAATGCACATTAGTGCTGCATGGTAAGGAGTGAAAAATGCGGGTGGAACTTTAAGCTGGCCATAGATGAGTAGAATTCCAAACAAAAATTATTAGGAAAATAATATTCTAAGAGCGTTCATTTGTTTTTAATATTGAAGCGTTACCCCCGGCAGGAGCCGGCGGTTACTGCAATTACAACTGCAAGTCTTTTTGGGGATGTCTCTACCAGCTTTGCACATCTAGAGAGGAACATTTTTGCCCATTCTTCTTTGTAAAATATCTCAAGCTCTGTCAGATTGGATGGAGAGCATCTGTGAACAGCAATTTTCAAGTCTTGCCACAGATTCTCAATCTGATTTAGGTCTGGACTGTGACTGGGCCATTCTAACACATAAATATGCTTTGATCTAAACCAGGATTCTCCATACTTTTCAAGCAAAGGGCCAGTTTACTGTCTTTCAGACTTCAGGGGAGCCGGATTCTGACCATTGGGGGTATAAAATGCCCCAGGGCCGAGTATCAGTGAGAATAAACATGGCCCCAGTGTTGGTGGGCAGTAAAATGAGGAATAGTGCTCCATCATTGCTATTAGTGGAAGAAATAATGTCCCATTGTTGGTGTCATTGGGAGGAATAGTGCCTCATATGGTTGGGAGCAGTACTGCCCCAAGGGCCGGATAAAGGCTAGCAAAGGGCCACATCCGGCCCTCAGGCCGCAGTTTGGAGACCCCTGATCTAAACCATTCCACTGTAGCTCTGGCTGTATGTTTCGGGTCGTTGTCCTGCTGGAAGGTGAACCTCCACCCCAGTCTCAAGTCCTTTGCAGACTCTAACAGGTTTTCTTCTAAGATTGTCCTGTATTTGTCTCCATCCATCTTCCCATAAACTCTGACCAGCTTCCCTGTCCCTGCTGAAGAAAAGCATCCCCACCACATGATGCTGCCACCACCATGTTTCACGGTGGGGATGGTGTGTTCAGGGTGATGTGCAGTGTTAGTTTTCCGCCACACATAGAGTTTTGCTTTTAGGCCAAAAAGTTCAATTTTGGTCTCATCTGACCAGATCACCTTCTTCCACATGTTTGCTGTGTCCCCCCACGTTTGCTGTGTCCCCCCACATGTTTGCTGTGTCCCCCACATGGCTTCTTACAAACTACAAACAGGACTTCTTATGTCTTTCTTTCTCCAATGTCTTTCTTCTTGTCACTCTTCCATAAAGGGCAGATTTGTGGAGAAGCACGACTAATAGTTGTCCTGTGGACAGATTCTCCCACCTGAGCTGTGGATCTCTGCAGCTCCTCCAGAGTTACCATGGGCCTCTTGGCTGCTTCTCTGATGAATGCTCTTCTTGCCCGGCCGGTCAGTTTAGGTGGACGGCCATGTCTTGGTAGGTTTGCAGTTGTGCCATACTCTTTCCATTTTCCGATGATGGATTGAACAGAGCTCCGTGAGATGTTCAAAGCTTGGGAGATTTTTTTATAACCTAACCCAACTTTAAACTTCTCTACAACTTTATCCCTGACCTGTCTGGTGGGTTCCTTGGCCTTCGTGGTGCTGTTTGTTCACTAAGGTTCTCTAACAAACCTCTGAGGGCTTCACAGAACAGCTGTATTTATACTGAGATTAAATTACACACAGGTAGACTCTATTTACTAATTAGGTGACTTCTGAAGGCAATTGGTTCCACTAGATTTTAGTTAGGGGTATCAGAGTAAAGGGGGCTGAATACAAATTCCAATCCCCCCCTCCCCCACACACTTTTCACATATTTATTTGCATCATTTATCATTTTCCTTCCACTTCACAATTATGTGCCACTTTGTGTTGGTCTGTCACATAAAATCCCCCAAAAATTAGTTTTTAAATTTTTGCTTGTAACGTGACAAAATGTGGAATGTTTCAAGGGGTATGAATACTTTTTCAAGGCACTGTACCTAACATGTCACGCGTTAAATTTGTGCACGCCCGCAGAACTACTTTACTTAAAATACTTAAAAATCTCAATTTTTTACAGGTTACCAGTTTAGAATTACAGAGGACGTCTAGTGCTAGAATTATTGCTCTCGCTCCAACATTTGTGGCGATACCTCACATGTGTGGTGCGAACACGGTTTACATGTGCGTTTGTTCTTTAAAATGTTATTATTTAAATTTTGCTTTAATTTTTTATTATTAATTTATTATTTATTTTATTTCTTATTTTTATACTGTCCCTTTAACTATTTTTAGTACTCACCTTTATTCCTATTACAAGGAATGTAAACATCAATAATAGTTTATTGATTCCATTTTCTTGTATGTTATCCTTTACATTTACTTGTTGCAGCTCATTTAGGTTTTTATTTTCCATTTGACCGGTCTCACTTAGATTGATATAAGGAATGTAAATGTAATAGAAATAAGGAATGACAGGTCCTCTTTATGGAGAGATCTGGGGTCAATAAGACCGACCCCCAGATCTCTTATTTACCTTTGAAAGCAAAAGATCAAAAAAAATAAAACGTGATCTTTTGCTTTAAAAAAATAAAAAATAGTTTACTTCCGCCCCAGACTAGAAGTGACGTCATGTCGTTGCTCCGGCCCTCCAAGATCATAAAGGTGATCAGAGACGATCTGGTCTCTGTTCACCTCTATGGCCAGCCGCAGGAACCGTCGTTTTTTTGTCTGGTTCCTTAAGGATTGGAATAGGGACCTCCCCCAAAGGTCAAAAGGCAGGTCACGAGAGGTCAATGGTCAAGAGACGTGGCTGACCCATCCCCACCAAAGTGTACCGCCTACCCCAACTAAATCGGGAATGAACAAGTTGGGGAATGAACAAGTCGGGGAAAGCGCTTAGCCGGGTGATGTGGGGGTCTTATTCGAATCTGAAAGCCCCTTTAACAATAAGTGGCCTTCAGAACCCCCCCCCCCTAATGTGAATGAGTAAAGGGTACATAGTACCCCTATTCCTTCACAAAAAAAAATGGTAACAGTAAAACATGGTAAAAAGTTACTGTGACAGGGGTTACTTTGGGCACAGGGTGAGCCAGGAAATATAGGACATTGAGAATATGTTTTGGATTGCTTTAAAATGGGATAGTAATATTAATCCACAATATTTACTGTTTGTTGATCCTGAACTCAACAGGTTAATTGAAAGGGCTGATGTGTTCAACATCAATCACCCACCTGCCTGTTGTGATGTAAATTAATCTAGGATGGCTTCTGAGGATCTTTCATTGTGATAATTAACTCTGTACTTGTGTGTATTGTAAATTAGCAGACAGACAGGCTGGGGAACATAAAGGTCATGTGTCTGAGTCATCAGCTGTAGTTAATTAGCTCATGTAAATTAGGTCTGGTCAAATGTGTATTGTCAGAGGAAAATGAGGAGAATGTAAGAACCTCCTCTCTGTGTGTATAAAACTTAGAGTTTGTCATTAAAGATTGTCAGACCACCTGGAAACTTCATACAGAGTGTTTGTCTCGTTTTTCTGGAAGGATTATTCCTATGGGAAGCGGTCGCCTGACTGTGGAATGTCGGTAGCGGATGTGTGTTCAGAGAGAGAATATCCTAAAAGGCGTTAACCCCTTTCATACTTGGGGTGCCGTTACAGTTACTATGTACCCTTTACTCATTCACATTGGGGGGGGGGGGTTCTGAAGGCCACTTATTGTTAAAAGGGGTTTCCAGATTCCAATAAGCCCCCCACATCCCCCGGGCCAGGGTTTTAGGGAAGAGGCCCTTGTCCTCATCAACATGTTAAAAAGTTACTTTGCCAAGAGAGTCCTGCTGGCAAGGTACCCCCACCACATTTTGAGGGCATATGGCCTGGTATGGTTCAGGAGGGTGAACGCCCCCACTTTCCCAGCCAGGCTGCATGCTCAGATAGGTGTCTGGTATGCGTCAGGGAGAAGGAACCTCATAATGCCCCTCTGATGAGTTTCACCCTCCCACGGGTTTAGTCATAGAGCTCTACACTATATTACCAAAAGTATTGGGACGGTGCACCAAAGAGTCCTGACCTCAACCCGATAGAACACGTTTGGGATGAATTAAAGGAGAGACTGCGAGCCAGGCCTTCTCGTCCAACATCAGTGCCAAATGCACTTCTGGAAGAATGGTCAAATATTCCCATAGACACACTCCTAAACCTTGTGGACAGCCTTCCCAGAAGAGTTGAAGCTGCTATAGCTGTAAAGGGTGGGCAAAATCAATATTGAACTCTACGGACTAAGACTGGGATGCCATTAAAGTTCATGTGCTTGTAAAGGCAGGTGTCCCAATACTTTTGCTAATATAGTGTATGACTAAGCCCGTGGGAGGGTCAAATGCATCAGCGGAGGTATGATTTGGCAGAAGACAAGAGGAAGTTGATTTTTCATACACGATGGGCTGATTGCTGGTGTGTGATTCCCTACCTATTCTAGCAGCCAGTTTCAGTGAGCTGGGCAACCCTGCTGAATCTCAGCACCGAGTTGCTGTGTGCTGGTGCACGGAGCGACGCGTTTCACTTTTCCTAGGGTATACATATCTGAAGGAAGACTTTTAACATAGAATAACATTTTTTTTTAAATAAATACTGTATATCTTCATTTGTTTCATACAAAATTTTTTTAATATATACAATGTTTATATGAAATGTTACCAAAAAAATATAATCTTAACTACATACAGCCAGTGGGTGGCTCACGCCAAGCAAATGCAAAAGTCTAGGTTGACAACTACAGCTCCAAAATGGTCAGTCCTGGTCATCTAGACTTGTCTTTTCTGTTCTTCATCCACAAGCTTCTCTCTCATCACAATTGTTACCTTTGAAGCCTCTACTGGAGAGCAGGGGAGATCAGACTACACCACAAGATGGACTCAACCGGCAGGACCCCAACCGCCTCTCTTTTTCTAGTAAACCATACAGAATTTTGTGGAGTTTAATGACTTTGGATAACTCTGATTTCATAATAAAGTGTTTGTTCCATGATAAAGATCAGAGGAGCGCTCAGCCATGTGTTTTCTGAGGTGTATATTAGACTTGTGCACAATGGAAAAATTTGTTTAGTTTCGGTTCGTTTATTTTCGGTCCTGTTGATTCGTAATCGTTCGTAATTTTGCTAGACGGGATTTTTCGTGTTCTGACTAATTCGTATTTTCGCAAGCGACATTTTTAGTTGAATCGGAATGATTCGTATTAATGTAAGCCTTATTTTTAGTTGATTTATAATTCGTACTTTCGGTGAAGTACATTGTTTTTCCTTGATTCTGGACACAACTCCTACTTTCGTAATTTTTTGGGGGTTCGTTGATTCGCAATTTTCCGTGTCTCTCTCACAACGACGCTGCCTATTATGCCTAATGTGCTTCGAATGGATTTGTACTTTTCTAAATACATTGCGGTTATTTGTAACGATTCGAAATCTCGTATTTTACTTTTGTTTTTTACATGCGGATATAGCCTCCGCCCCCCTGTACACCATTTTGAGAGGGAGTTCAGCACGGTGAGGGAGAAGCAGAGCGCAGAGCAGAGTGTTATTGTGCTTCGTATGGATTCGTACATTCGTAACTTTTTTCATAACGAATTATGCCGAAGACACTCGGGCATTCGCTATTTGCGATATGTTTTATTTCGGATTCGGTTTTATTCGTAATTGCTTTGTTCGGAAATTTGAATGCTTCCGAATGTCCGAAAGTTGCTAAATTCGGACGAATTTCGATTTGTTACGAAACAAATTGCACAAGCCTAGTGTATATCAAGGTGGGCTTCTTCCCATTGTGAGATCTCTGATGTACGGCAAAATATGATCCATATAGAAGACGTTTCCCTCACTCAGGA
Source organism: Rana muscosa (assembly GCA_029206835.1). Lineage (NCBI taxonomy): Eukaryota > Metazoa > Chordata > Amphibia > Anura > Ranidae > Rana > Rana muscosa. Next base: position 414,902,662 of record CM055123.1, on the reverse strand, counting down.
CACTAATACACCTCAAGGGTTGTGCAGGTTCTCTGATGTTTAAGAAGACAAGACTTCCATGAAAAAAATTTCCTGCACTCATGGCAGGAATATGGCTTCTCACCCGTGTGAGTTCTCTGATGTACGGAAAAATATGATCCATATAGAAGACATTTCCCGCATTTGGAACACTAAGGGCTCGTTTACACTTGCTTCGGCTTCAACACACATTAACGGCTAGTTTACTCTCGCTTCAAAACAAGGCTACGGAAACGCTTTGTTAAAGCTCTCTGAACACCAGTCAAAGCTTCTGTCACGGACTAAAATGGTTAGCTTACAGTTCTGTTACAACTTGCTTGGCTTCGCTTCAAAAATTATACCCCACGTCACGTTAGTGGTGCTTCAAAGCGTCTTCACAGCCTCCATAGAAGTCTATGGCAAAGCTCGCTTGAAGCCCCACCGAAGGCTCATTGAAGCTCCACCAACGCCTCATCGAAGCACCAAGCAAAAGAAAGGCGTAAACAGGACTCTAATGCCGCGTACACACGATCATATTTTCCGACAACAAATGTTCGATGTGAGCTTTTGGTCGGATATTCCAACCGTGTGTAGGCTCCATCGGACATTTGCTGTCGGAATTTCCGACACCAAATGTTTGAGAGCTGGTTCTCAATTTTTCCGACAACAAAAGTTCTTGTCGGAAATTCCGATCGCGTGTATCCAATTCCGACGCACAAAAATCCTACGCATGCTCGGAATCAATTTGACGCATGCTCAGAATCATTGAACTTCATTTTTCTCGGCTCGTTGTAGTGTTGTACGTCACCGTGTTCTTGGTGATCGGAATTTCCGACAACATTTGTGTGACCGTGTGTATGCAAGACAAGTTTGAGCGAACATTCCGTCGGAAAAAAATCCACGGTTTTGTTGTCGGAATGTCCGATCGTGTGTACGTGGCATTAGGGCTAGTTTACACTTGCTTCAAAACATGGATTCAGACACACTTTGTTAAAGCTCTTTGAATGCCAGTCAAAGCTCCTGTCACTAAATAAAATGGTTAGCTTACAGTCCTGTTACACCTTGCTTTTGCTTTGGCTTTGCTTCAAAAATTATACCCCATGTCACTTTGTGGTGCTTCAAAGCGTCTTCAAAGCCTCCATAGAAGTCTATGGCAAAGCTCGCTTGAAGCCCAACCGAAGCCTCATCAAAGCCCCACCAAAGGCTCATCGAAGCCCCACCAAAGGCTCATCGAAGCCCCACCAAAGGCTCATCGAAGCCCCACCAAAGGCTCATCGAAGCCCCACCAAAGGCTCATCGAAGCCCCACCAAAGGCTCATCGAAGCTCCACCAAAGGCTCATCGAAGCTCCACCAAAGGCTCATCGAAGCCCCACCAAAGGCTCACCGAAGCCCCACCAAAGGCTCACCGAAGCCCCACCAAAGGCTCACCGAAGCCCCACCAAAGGCTCATCGAAGCCCCACCAAAGGCTCACCAAAGCCCCACCAAAGGCTCATCGAAGCTCCACCAAAGGCTCATCGAAGCCCCACCGAAGGCTCATCGAAGACCCATCAAAGCATCATGGAAGCACCAAGCAAAAGGAAGGTGTATACGGGACTGTAAGCTAACCATTTTATTTAGTGACAGGAGCTTTGACTGGCGTTCAGAGAGCTTTAACAAAGCATGTCCGAAGCCATGTTTTGAAGCGATGGCTAGCCCTCATACACCTCGAGGGGTTGTGTGGGTTCTCTGATATTGGGTAAAGTAGGACTTCTATGAGAAACATTTGCCGCACTTAGGGCAGGAATACGGCTTCTTCCCAGTGTGAGATTTCTGCTGTGTGGAAAAATATGATCCATATAGAAGACATTTCCCACACTTGGGACACCAATACACCTCGAGGGTTGTGTGAGTTCTCCGATATTTGGCAAAATAGGACTTCTATGAGCAACATTTCCCACACTCAGGGCAGGAATACGGCTTCACCCTAGTGTAAGATCTCTGCTGTATGGCAAAATATGATCCATATAGAAGACATTTCCTGCACTTGGGACACTAATACACCTTGAGGATTGTGTGGGTTCTCTGATATTGGGCAAGATCGGACTTCTATGAGAAAGATTTCCCACACTTGAGACACTAATACCCCCCTGTGTGGGTTTTCTGATGTTTGGTAAGACAAGCCTTCCATGAAAAACATTCCCCACACTGGGGGCAGGAAAACGGCTTCTCCATTGTGTGAGATTTCTGATGTCTGACAAGTTCTGGTCTCTGCGCAAAGCATTTTCCACACTCAGAACAGGAATACGGCTTCTCGCCAGTGTGAGTTCTCCGATGTAGGATAAGACTGGACTTGCATGAAAAACGTTTCCTGCACTCGGTACAGGAATACGGCCTCTCCCCCGTGTGAGTTCTTCGATGTAGGACAACGTCCGATTTCCGTGCAAAACATTTCCCGCACTCCGGGCAGGCATGCGGCTTCTCGCCTCTGTGCAGTTTCTGATGTCTGGTAAGGCAGGACTTCTGCGAAAAGCCTTTCCCGCACTCAAGGCAGGTAAACGGCTTCTCCCCCGTGTGGGTTCTGTAATGTGTTTTGAGGTCTGATTGAGTGAAAAAGCATTTTCCGCAATCAGAACAGGAATGCGTCCCCTCCCCTTTGTGAGGTCTCTTATTTACAGAAATACCTAATTCAGAGTTAAAACATTTCCCGCAATCAGGACAGGAAATCTTTTTCTCCCCCTGAATTCCGGCACCATCCCCCACAGTACGAGGTTGCTCAGAGTCGGAGGGATTCCCTGGTCTATCCACACTGTGAAGTCCTCCATCCATAGTGGAGCTCATTGTCTTTTCTCCTCCACAATCTCCTGTGATGTCCTCATCTTCCATTTTACATCCTGGAGATAAAGTGAGACGATCCTTTGAGGGTTTCTCCATGGCGTGTCCTGGAAAAAAATATAAAAACATTATCAATATATCTGAGAGGGTTAGTTCACTTCCATCAAAATTTCATCTGGATCAGGTAGATATGAGTGAGGAGATGTTCTCTGTGGAGGTCCCAACCAGCTGGGACTCTTCCCCTCTTCAGTCAAAGGGCCTTTGGTCCTCCTCCCAGATCACTTCTACCCTAATGATGGCTCCTGGAAATGTCCAAAGCTGGGATCAAGTTTTTTTAAAATATTTATGGGGGTAACCTTTCATTTAAATATCGCTAATCCAGAAACGGTACAGGGAGATGACCATTATCAACCTATTATTGGCTGATATCACTCATCTCTGCCCTACTCTGGACCAATGAGTGAGCAGTAACAGAGAGGAGATAAGAGAAGAATATATTATGGGTCACCTGTGCTGATCTCTGTAGGAGTGTCCTCCTCTATGAATGTCCTCGTCATTCCAGCCTCCTCCGTATATTGCTGATCATCCCATACAAACTCCTCTTCCACTTCACACTCAATTTTTTGATTAATCAGATCTTCACCCTAAACCAACAGAATGGCAGAAAATAACATCTGTAACATAGAAGTATTTATGATGTGAGATCACATAGAAAATATAATCTTGTAGAGTTCACACATCGTCTCCACATGTCAGAGTGTTCAATCACTTTATGTTCCCGACCCTCAACTCCACCTACCTGATGATGGTGAGGGATGAGGTGACCTTCCTGTGTGCAATCCCAGGAATACAGAGGACGGGGACATCTCTCTGGTGGGTTTCCATTATTAGGTGGCTCTATAAAATCCTTGGGTCCATCTGAATGTTCCTCCATTGCACCATACTCCTCCTCTTTAAACTCTTCTTTTATACCAATATTATAATTCCCAAGGTTTGCACTCTAAAATGTATAATAATACAATTATCGAAACAAACAAGCTTGTTAAAAAAACATAACTACCAATAATTGATCATTATATACCTGATCATGCTGTGCGTAGTTGTGATCTTCCAGTGTTAAATCCCGGGAATACAGAGGACGGGGACATTTCTCTGGTGGGTTTATGTTATTAGGTGGATCCATCATATCCTTATGTAGATCTGAAAGTTTCTCCATCACACCATACTGCTTTTCCTCCTCTCTATACTCTTCTTTAATATTATTATTCTTCACGTTTCCACTCTGAATATAAAATAAAACATTATTTGTAAGACATTTTCTTGTGTGTAAGTCATAACTACATGAAATTGTTCCTCATCTACCTGATGATGGTGGGGGATGGTGTGACCTTCCTGTGTGGAATCCCGGGAATACAGAGGACGGGGACATCTCTCTGGTGGGTTTCTGTAGCTGGATGACTCCACCATGGTGTCCTGGTACAGAGCTTTGTGTATTTCCCCCATCACACCATCGTTATCATCCTCCTCTTTTATCTCTTTTTTAACACCAACTTTAGAATCTCTCAGGTTTCCACTCTGAATATATAATAAAAAAGACATCAATGGTAACAATGCAGATAATGTACAGATCCTAATGATACTATCAGTGATTGTTCCTCATCTACCTGATGATGGTGGGGGATGGTGTGACCTTCCTGTGTGGAATCCCGGGAATACAGAGGACGGGGACATCTCTCTGGCGGGTTCCCATTACTGGATCCATCTGTAGGAAACACACACACTGACTGAATACATTGTTTCTATGTGTTTATCAGATGATGGGGGATCTAGGTGGAGCCTCCGTACTGCTCTCTCCTTTACAATAAAGTCTCCTCTTACCCGGTGATGTGAGGGGCGGCTGATTGTCCATCATGACGTCCTTGTAGAGATCCTTGTGTCCTTCTAAATACTCCCACTCCTCCATGGAGAAATAGACAGTGACATCCTGACACCTTATAGGAACCTGACACACACAATGATACAGTCACCATCCAGACACATCTCTTGTCTGTTACTGGATAATGTCCCAGAATTCCCGGCACCGCTCACCTCTCCTGTCAGTAGCTCCATCATCTTCTTGGTGACTTCTAGAATCTTCTCCATGTTGTGTCTCTCAGGTTTTAGGGAGTCACATGGAGGCACTGTGATGGTCATATGATCACCTGACTTCACAAGAGGAAATCTCTGTATTGGAGAACCAATAGGAATATCATGTTAGAATCCCAGAATCCTCCTCGCCTCTCCGGTCAGGTCTGTGTTTTTATAAATAGAGATAAGAGTAATGTCATGTGACCTCCCAGAATCCTCCTCACCTCTCCGGTCAGCAGGTAGATGATCTCCAGGGTGAGGTTTAGTATCTTCTCAGTCATATGACTCCAGTCCTCCTTCATCTTCATTAGTCATGTGATCTATACAGATTTCCTGTAGACAAATATATGATAATGGAGAATTATCTGGACTGCACTGGTTGTATAATATTATGATGGGGATGTATGAAGGATAATATGAGGGTTTCTATCATGGAAGAACGGTCCCCAGTGGGCTTATACAGAGAGACATTCAGTTTAGTGTTTCCTATGTTTTTGGGGTCCAGGAGTCTCTTACCCTTTGGTTATAATGTCTAAAATCTCCTATCCTCCTAACATCTCTAGGATGAAGAAAATGTTCCAGCCCCGTAAATGGGGGAATGTTCTGACCCTGGAGGGGTTAATTTAGGTTTCCTCTCTATATATGTGTGTATCATCATCTGCTGGAGATAAAAGACGTCACAGTGACTATGGAGGAAGAGGACGGACATGACGGGGGGGGTTACTGGGTGTAAATAGAAAATAAGATCTTATTACCTCCTCTGCTGCCAGTTCCAGCAATGTCTCCTCTCTACTTTCTCCCACCTCACCTCTCACCTGGAACTTCCTGTCTGTACCTGACATCACTTCCTGTCTGTACCTGACATCACTTCCTGTCTTCCATAGAGACTTCCTATCTGGGTAGAAGTGAGATCATCACCCTGTGAAGCTGAGAGGAACTGCGGTCCCGAGAAACGTCTCATAGTGTGTACAATGTACCCCTTACCAATTCACATAGGGGGGGCGGGATCTGGGGGTCCCCTTTGTTAAAGGGGTCTTCCAGATTCCGATAAGCCCCCCGCCCGCAGACCCCCACAACCACCGGGCAAGGGTTGTGGGGATGAGGCCCTTGTCCCCATCAACATGGGGACATCCTCCCCATGTTGAGGGCATGTGGCTTGGTACGGTTCAGGAGGGAGGGGGGGCCGCTCTCTCGTCCCCCCCTTTTCCCCTGCGGCCGGCCAGGTTGCGTGCTCAGATAAGGGGTCTGGTGTGGATTTTTAGGGGGACTCCACACCATTTTTTTTTTAAATTTGGGGTGGAGTTCCCCTTAAAATCCATGCCAGATCTGAAGGGCCTGGAATGGATATTTGGGGGAACCCCACGTCAATTTTGTTTTTAATTTGCGGCGGGGTTCCCCTTAATATCCATTCCAGACCTGAAGGGCCTGGTAATTGAATTCTGGGGAACTCCCACGCTTTTTTTTTTTTTTTATATCAATGACTTTTGTATGTATTACCGGGAGCCGACAATTCATTAATAGCCGCGAGTCAGTTTTAAATGCATTTTTTTCTTTCAAAAATGAAATTTTTTGCAGGGACAGTTCTAAGCACGGGAAACATGCGCCACTTCACATGCATATCATACACACCCCCCAGGTACGAAATTTAAAGGAATATTTCACTTTTATTTTTTAATTTTAAGCATTATTAAAATCACTGCTCCCGAAAAAACGGCCGTTTTTAAAACTTCTTTTTGCATTGATACATGTCCCCTGGGGCAGGACCCAGGTCCCCAAACACTTTTTAGGACAATAACTTGCATATTAGCCTTTATAATTAGCACTTTAGATTTCTCCCATAGATTTTTCGAATTTGCCGCGAACACCCCAATTTGTTCGCTGTTCGGCGAACGGGCGAACAGGCAATGTTCGAGTCGAACATGAGTTCGACTCGAACTCGAAGCTCATCCCTAGTTGTGAGGAACAACATTTCTCAGGCTAGGTCTTGGGAGTCCAAGAAATGGAAGTAGCAAAAATAACTCTTCTAGCTTCAGGGCACTTCCCTCTCAAAGGTTTAGTCTTCTTCTGAAGGGTGCTATTCCCTCTGTAACATCCTTACTGGGTCATTCAAAGTCTTCTTAAAACAGAATATGGCAAGGTCCACAATGGGAATAGCCTACTTCTTCTGAAACTCCTCCTCAACTGCTAAATGTTTGGGTGGAGTGAATAGTTTGTTTGTCTTAGGCCAGCCAGCATCCAAAAAAGGTTTAACTAACACATGTACTGAGACAAAGGGCTGTAAGTACGAACCTTACACAGCTTCTCATAGTGACTAATGTCTCTTACCATGATATGAACTATAATCTAACCTTATTATACTAAATGCATTTCAGTGCTATCAACATTTTTTGTGAAATAATGTCATGGGGCTTGCTTGATCTTTGGAACTTGGCCACGGTGGAGTTTTATGGAGAAAGGGTTGCGAGTACGAACTTACACATATTCTCGGAGTGACTAAAGTCTCTTATCTCAACATAATAGGAACTATAAGTTAACCATATTATATTCATCCCTCTCAGTATTATCAACACTTCAGGTGAATTATTTTCATAGGCCTAGTTCGATGTTTGGGTCTTGGCCCCAATGGAGACCCATGGGCAAAGTAGTGCGAGTACATACCTTACACAGCTTCTCATAGTGACGAAAGTCCCTTGTCTCACCATGATCCAACCTTAATATATTAATCCCAACATTTTGGGTGAATTATGGTGATGGAGCTTGCTTGATGTTGGGGAAATGGCCTCAGTGGAGACACGTGGACAGATGGTTGTGAGCATGAACCTTACATGGCTTTTCACAGTGACTAAAGTCCCCTGTCTCACCATATGAACTATAAAACTGACCTTATAATATTAATCCCAACATTTTGGGTGAATCATGGTCATGGTGCTTGCTTTATGTTTCGGACATGGCCTCAGTGGGGACACATTGACAAATGGTTGCGAGTATGAACCTGGCCTTGTTTTATTAATTCTTCTCAGTATTATCAATATATAGGTTGAATTATCGTCATGGGAATTGTTGGAGGGAGTTGGCTTCTCATAGGTTGGAGAGACCTGGCATTTCATGGGTTGGAGGGACCGGGCTTCTCGTGGGGTTGGAGGGACTTGTCTTCTCGTGGGGTTGGAGGGACTTGTCTTCTCGTGGGGTTGGAGGGACTTGTCTTCTCGTGGGGTTGGAGGGACTTGTCTTCTCGTGGGGTTGGAGGGACTTGTCTTCTCGTGGGGTTGGAGGGACTTGTCTTCTCGTGGGGTTGGAGGGACTTGTCTTCTCGTGGGGTTGGAGGGACTTGTCTTCTCGTGGGGTTGGAGGGACTTGTCTTCTCGTGGGGTTGGAGGGACTTGGCTTCTCGTGGGGATGGAGGGACTTGGCTTCTCGTGGGGATGGAGGGACTTGGCTTCTCGTGGGGATGGAGGACTTGGCTTCTCGTGGGGATGGAGGTAGACATGTGCAATTCGTTTAGTTCCGAATTAGTTTAACAAATTTTGACAAATTAGTTAATTCCAAAATTTCGAATTTCTGAAAATCCGAGATTCAAAAATCCGAGATTCGAAAATCTAAAATTTGGAAAGTTAAATTTCCGAATTTTTAGAATTTCCGAAAAAAGCAAAAAAACTAAAAAAAAATTTTTTCGCCAGTGCACCTGTCTAAATGGAGCGACTTGGCTTCTCGTGGGGTTGGAGGGACTTGGCTTCTCGTGGGGTAGGAGGGACTTGGCTTCTCGTGGGGTAGGAGGGACTTGGCTTCTCGTGGGGTAGGAGGGACTTGGCTTCTCGTGGGGTAGGAGGGACTTGGCTTCTCGTCAGTCGGAGGGACCTGGCTTCTCGTCAGTCGGAGGGACCTGGCTTCTCGTCAGTCGGAGGGACCTGGCTTCTCGTCAGTCGGAGGGACCTGGCTTCTCGTCAGTCGGAGGGACCTGGCTTCTCGTCAGTCGGAGGGACCTGGCTTCTCGTCAGTCGGAGGGACTTGGCTTCTCGTGGGGGTACTTGGCCTCAGTAGAGACACACAGACAAAAGGTTGCGTGTATGAACCTTGAATGGCTTCTTGCAGTAGTTGTCTATTAAATATTTTCTGTACACCAAGCCATCAGGAAAGCGGCTCCATACTGAGCTACAAGGTTTGTCATGATCCAAACCCATGGGTTTTTCTGTGGCTTTTCCTGCCGAACCATCAAATTTCCTGCTTTAACCAACAGATTACAAAGTCTGAAGCCTCGTACACACGACCGATTTTCTTGGCAAAAAACGACAAGAAAACTGTTGGGAGAGCTTTCTTGCCGAGAAAACCGTTCGTGTGTATGGTTTCTCGTCGAGAAAACTGCCGGGAATCTCGACGAGAAAAATAGAGAACCTGCTCTCTATTTTCTCGTCAGGATTCTCGTCGAGATTCTCGTCGGCCTGTTTCCCGACGAGAAAAGCGGTCGTGTGTATGCTTTTCCGAGTCTTAAAAAATCGCGCATGCTCAGAATCAAGTATAAGACGGGATCGCTCCTTCTGGTAAAACTAGCGTTCGTAATGGAGATAGCACATTCGTCACGCTAAAACGAAATGAAAGCACGAAGACTGAAAAGCGCGAATCGTCTCTCCCCAAACGTTTAATAACGCTCAGTAACACGAGATCAGCAAAAGCAGCCCAAGGGGTGGCGCCATTGGAATCGAACTTCCCCTTTATACTGCCGTCGTACTTGTTGTACGTGACCGTGCTTTACAACAACGAGATTTGGAATTGACAGTGTGTATGGAAGGAAAGCTTGACAAGAATCTCGTCGAGAAAAACAACGGGTTTTTTTACGACGAGATTCTCGGTCGTGTGTACGAGGCTTTACAGGAGGACTGGGAGAAATCCTTGAAGGAAGCTTAAAAAAAAGGACAAAAAATATATATTGCACAGCGCTTCATACCTTTCACATAGGTGACAATGTCCATCTATATACCGAAAATTCTCAGGCACATGTTCCATCCTCCGAGTTGGGCTCTGAGACCGTTTCAAATCTCTGCTTCAATGAATCCAGGCACCTTGTGCCTAATCTTAAGGCAGCTCTCCAGCCTTCCCTTTAGTCTTGCCACAGTTTCATGGGCTCCTCTCCTGGACTGAAATCGCTTACTCTGATTTCACTGCACACTGTGGGCTTCACACCATGTGCATTAGAAGCTGTAGCAGCCATTTCTGGCTGGAGGACATCCAGCAGCTAGCTCCTTCTCTGCAACCTTACTGTCCCTGGCCTGCCCCTTTCATCCATTGAACTTCAGTTCTTTCAATCATGGAGGCTCAGCCTCTGTGTGTGTTTCCTAGTGTGGTCTGCATGCAAATACAGCCCGTCTAGGAACACCTACTCCTCCAGACTGATACCAACCCATCAAGACATTTTCACATTCACACAGCTCCTTCCTAAAGCTAACCCAATGCTTGCACCAGTGCTGAAGACCCTTGAGAGGAGCACTGAGGTGATGTTTCCAGCTATGTACAGGCCCCTCCCACCAGCCATGATCGGCCAGCATTGCATAGAGTAGCACAAAGACCAAGTGATAACATCATTGGGTTACACGCAAGTCATGTAATAAAAGCAGAAAGAATTTATTGAATAATTTCATGATGAAAGAGGAAACGGGGAAGACATTTCAACAGAATAAACTCCAGCTTTATTCGTTTCGTCCGACGGTGGTAACCTTTCAAGATTTATTTCTCTTTTGTGTAAATATGAGATCTGAAGTCTTTTTGACCCCAAATCTCATAATTAAAAGAGGTCCTGTCATGCTTTTTTTCTATTACAAGGGATGTTTACATTCCTTGTAATAGGAATAAAAGTGACCCGAATTTTTTTTTTTTTTTTTTTTTTAAAGGACAGTGTAAAAATAAAAAGTAAAATAAATAAGAAAAAAATAAAACAATTTTAAAAACCGTCCCATCACGCCGAGCTCGTGCCCGTCACCACCTATTACTGCCACAAGCAATATTTACATTCCTTGTGACAGCAATAAAAGTAATCTGATTTTTATTTTTTTTAAAAGGGACAATGTAAAAAAAATCAAAAATCTAATAAAAAATTTAAAAACGCCCCCGTTCCCTGCGTGCTGGCGCAACATAGAAAACGCATGTTCAGACCACACATGTGAGGTATCGCCGCGATCGTTAGAGCGAGAGCAAAATTTCTAGCCCTAGACCTCCTCTGTAGTTAAAAACTGGTAAACTGCGGACATTTTTAAACGTCGCCTATGGAGATTTTTTAAGGGTCAAAGTTTGTCGCCATTCCATGAGTGGGCGCAATTTTGAAGCGTGACAAGTTGGGTATCATTTTACTCTGCACAACATTATCTTTCCCAATATAAAAAAAAAATTGTCTAACTTTACTGTTAAAGACGTGTATTTTTCCCCAAAAAATTGCGCTTGTGAGGCCGCTGCGCAAATACGGTGTGACAGAAAGTATTGCAACGACCGCCATTTTATTCTCTAGGGCAGTGATGGCGAACCTTGGCCTCCCAGATGTTTTGGAACTACACTTCCCATGGTGCTCAACTACACTGCACTGTAGTTGAGCATCATGGGTAATGTAGTTCCAAAACATCTGGGGTGCCAAGGTTCGCCATCACTGCTCAAGGGTGTCTGAAAAAAATATAAGGTTTGGGGGTTCTAAGTCATTTTCTAGTGAAAATAAAAAATTATTTCACTTGTAAACACTGAGTCTGAAAAATAGGCCCTGTCCTTTAGTAGTTAATGAAGATTTTTCTTTTGTTTGTTGACTTTCCCACCCTCAAATCGAAAAAAAAATAGATAAAATCGAAGGCTTTTGATTCGGCTGATTCAAAATTTACAGATTTGAGCGTTTTAAATCGAAAAAAAAAATTGTAAATTCAAATAAAAAAATTAAAAAGACATAAAACGAATCCCGAATACGAATTGAACAAATCAACTGAATTTAACAAAACTAAATAACTAAAACAATTTTCTTTTGTCATGCACATGTCTACTAATGAAAATGCACTAGGCCTTTGCACCCCTTTTTTTTTTTCATTTGTGGAGCTCCGGCAAACATTGTTCCACACATTTCCTGCCCTCAGGACACTAATACTCCTTGAGGGTTGTGTGGGTTCTCAGATGTTTGTTAAGACAAGACTTCTGTGTATAACATTTCCCACACTCAGGACAGGAAAATGGCTTCTCCCCCGTGTGAGACCTCTGATGTATGATAAGTTCTGATTCCAGCAAACAACATTTCCCGCACTCAGAGCAGACATACGGCTTCTCCCCCGTGTGCAATTTCTGATGTCTGGTAAGATGCCCCTTCTGTGAAAAACATTTCCCGCATTCCGAGCAGATAAACGGCTTCTCCCCCGTGTGCGTTCTTTGATGCTTGACGAGTTCCGATTTCCGAAAATAACATTTGCCGCACAGAGGGCAGGAATACGGCTTCTCCCCCGTGTGGCATCTCAGATGCATGACAAGCCCCGATTTCCGCGGGAAACATTTCCCGCACTCGGGGCAGCCGTACGGTCTCTCGCCCGTGTGCAGTCTCTGATGTTTGGAAAGATAGGACTTGTCTGAAAAACTTTTCCCGCACTCAGGGCAGGAATACGGCTTCTCCCCCGTGTGAGATCTGTGATGGATGATGAGTTGCGATTTCGTAGGGTAACACCGTCCGCACTCAGTGCAGGAATATGGAAGCTGACCCGTGTGGGATCTCATATGCACTTCAAGACCGGACTTAAGACTAAAACGTTTCCCACATTCAGGACAGGAAAAGGGCCGCTCGCCCGAGTGGCATCTTAAATGTTTGCGAAGGCGGGACTCATAGCGAAAGCGTTTCCCGCACTGAATACAGGAAAAACGCTCATCTGTCTGGAGGTTGGCATCGTCCTTCACAGTCTGAGGTTCCTCAGGACGGGAGAAGTATGATGGTCCTTCCACACTGTGGGTCACCAGATGGAAATTTCTGCTTTCTCCTGGACTATACTGTGTGATGTCCTCATCTTCTACTTTACAGTGCGGAAACAAAGTGAGATAATCCTCTGAGGTTTTCCTCATCTCCCATCCATCTACTAAAATAGAAATACAAAGATTATTACTAGACTCAGGATAAGAGGAATACGATGGTCCGGCACCGTCCCGCACAGTCTGAGGTTCCTCAGGATAAGAGGAATACGATGGTCCGGCACCGTCCCGCACAGTCTGAGGTTCCTCAGGATAAGAGGAATACGATGGTCCGGCACCGTCCCGCACAGTCTGAGGTTCCTCAGGATAGGAGGAATACGATGGTCCGGCACCGTCCCACACAGTCTGAGGTTCCTCAGGATAAGAGGAATACGATGGTCCGGCACCGTCCCGCACAGTCTGAGGTTCCTCAGGATAAGAGGAATACGATGGTCTGGCACCGTCCCGCACAGTCTGAGGTTCCTCAGGATAAGAGGAATACGATGGTCCGGCACCGTCCTGCACAGTCTGAGGTTCCTCGGGATAAGAGGAATACGATGGGACGGCACCGTCCCGCACAGTCTGAGGTTCCTCAGGATAAGAGGAATACGATGGTCCGGCACCGTCCCGCACAGTCTGAGGTTCCTCAGGATAAGAGGAATACGATGGTCCGGCACCGTCCCGCACAGTCTGAGGTTCCTCAGGATAAGAGGAATACGATGGTCCGGCACCGTCCCGCACAGTCTGAGGTTCCTCGGGATAAGAGGAATACGATGGTCCGGCACCGTCCCGCACAGTCTGAGGTTCCTCAGGATAAGAGGAATACGATGGTCCATCTACACTGTCTGGTGCCGGATGGACATTTGAGGTAGTCGGGTTTTCTCCTGGACTATACTGTGTGATGTCCTCATCTTCTACTTTACAGTCTGGAGACAAAGTGAGACAATCCTCTGAGGTTTTCCTCATCTCCCGTCCATCTACTAAAATAGAAATATAAAGATTATTACTAGACATGAGCTGATTGGTTTCCCTAAACCAGGACAAAGTCAGTTTTGTCGGTCAATAATCAATGATGATTTTCTGCTTCCCCCTCAAATGAACTGGTACATGGATCCTCAGGATGGTCTTGTTTCATTTCATACGGGGGTTATATGTCCCAACCTTCCTCTATTATCCATTGCTGTCTTTATACCATATATTACACTTCCTGATTTGATCAGTGATTAAAAAAAAAAATATAATGTGGCTGAGCCCCACCAAAAGGTCAGAGAGTGAAGGAACTGTCTTAAACCACCCCCTTACCATGCAGAAATATGGCTACAGCGTGGCTCTGTTGTTCCAGGCGGGCGTCCACGGACGTCCTCCCAGAACTACCCCCTGAGGCACGAATCCAGCGCGCTCTGTGATCACTGTGTCTTTCTTACATAGTTGGTGAGGTTCAAAAAAGACACCAGTCCAACCTATGTGTGTGATTATAGGTCAGTATTGCATTGTATGTCCCTGTATGTTGTGGTCGTTCAGGTGCTTATCTAATAGTTTTTTTTTAATTATCACCGCTAAGACCACCGCTTGTGGAAGGGAATTCCACATCCTAGCAGCTCTTACAGTAGAGAACCCTCTACGCAGTTTAAAATTAGAAGAAAGGAGGTTTAACCTTAATGAGTGACCACGTGTCTTGTTAAACTCCCTTCCGCGAAAAAGTTCTATTCCTATTGGGGGGTCACCAGTAGGGATGAGCTACGAGTTCGAGTCGAACATCGGCTGTTCGATCGTTCGACGAAGATCGAACATTATGGGGCGTTCACGCCAAATTCGAGCGGCGCGTCACGGCCCATAATTCATTGCGGCATCGCAGTGCATTGCTGGCTGATGATTGGCCAAGCATGCACTATGACCCGCATGCTTTGGCCAATCACAGTGCCGTTGGCAAAGAGAGCTATAATTGCCCAAAGGCAATTGGCCAGGTATGGCTCAGGGGGTTAAGTCCATGCCCCACACTCTATAAAGCCGCCTGCACGTCGGCCTTATGTAGTGTGTTCCGGCGGAGATAGAGAGAGAGATTGTCAGAGAGAGAGAGAGAGAGATTGTCAGAGAGAGAGAGAGAGAGAGATTGTCAGAGAGAGAGAGAGAGAGATTGTCAGAGAGAGAGAGAGATTGTCAGAGAGAGAGAGAGAGAGATTGTCAGAGAGAGAGAGAGAGAGATTGTCAGAGAGAGAGAGAGAGATTGTCAGAGAGAGAGAGAGAGAGAGAGAGAGAGATTGTCAGAGAGAGAGAGAGAGAGAGAGAGATTGTCAGAGAGAGAGAGAGAGAGAGAGAGAGAGAGAGAGTCATTTCATTTACTTTGAGCAGGCAGGCGATTCAGTTAGCTGCAATCACAGTGTATTATATATATGCATCCTGGGTTTATGTGTATGTGTGTATATATATATATGTGTGTATAATATATATATATATATATATATATATATATATATTGTGAGGGGGTTAGCTCAGCAGCGGGTGTGTGTGACCCCCTGGAGGGGTTCACCACACAAAAACAGGCACAGCAGACAGTGATAGGAGAAAACAAAAGGGCGTGGTTTTATTTTAACTATATACAGACAAAAAAATACAGCAAAAACAAAAGAAACAGGAAAAGAAATCCTGGTCAACTTGACCGCTCACTACACACGTTGGTGTCCCTAACTAGCAACTGGGTACAGCCTTGTGCTGTCCCAGTCCCTAGCTCCCTGCTTTTAGAAATTCTTAACAATAACCACAAAGGCTTTGGCTCACCGCACAGAGATTACACTCCCCAGACTATCCACACAGATCTGGTTCCAGGTTGGAGCATCTCCCTTAGCATGCTGGGAGTTCTTGTAGAGGCCCTAATGAGCCCACTTACTTCAGCTGGGCTCATTAACTCTTCCCCTGCAAGACTGGTATAAATCGGCATAAAGCCTGAATCTAGGACATATATACCTTCCATCCTGGATGCAACCTGGTGATTTTACCTGCCTGCTGTCACAATATATATATATATATATATATATATATATATATATATATATATACACATATACACACACACACACACATACACACACACACTGTATCCTGTGCAGCTAGATCTCACTGCAGACCGTTCCTGGTGTACCGTTTCTAAAATACACTTTCAGGCAGGCAGTCCAGGCAGGTGATTCAGTGATCTGCAGTGCATAAAATATATATATTGTCTCCTACATATATATATCCACTGCATCCAGTCTAACCAAGCCTATATCTGACGGCAGGCCATTCCTGGTGTACTTTTCCTAGTAAACTTCAGGCAGTGTTTTGCTAGTCTAATTTTACACTGTGTCTGGAAGGCCACCAAGGAGAGGCAGACACTCACAGGCCACTAAAAGAGGGCAAGCAGGCTCTGGGTCTACAGCCAACAGTGCTGGTCGTGGACACGGTGCATCCTCAGCACGTGGCCGTGGAGCACGCTTGTCCTTTTTTTCGACAGCTGGCCGTGTTGAGTCACAACATGCAGAAGAGTTGGTAGAGTGGATGATAAAAGCCGTCCTCATCCTCCTCATCATCATCTGTCACCCAGGCTCAGAGTACTTTGTCTGCCAAAGCGGCCTATTTGATTGGCTCAATGTCCTCAGTTACTCTTTCCCTAGCCCCACCATCATGCACGGAGGAGTCCCCCTGAACTGTACGACCACAGTGTTGGGTACATGCTGCAGGAGGATGCGCAGCGTTTTGAAGGCTCAGATGATGGTACCCAGGACAGAGGACATCAAACTGGCAGTCATGTTCCCCCAGCTGCAGCATACTGCCAGGTTTGCTCCAGTGACGAGGAGGGAGGGAATGATGAGGTCACTGACTCTACGTGGGTGCCTGATAGGAAAGAGGAGGAGGAGGCACATCTCCAATGAGGCAGGATGCCCTCCAGGGGCCAGCTTAAGGGTAGCCAACCGACTGCATCACACCGCAGAGCTCCGCATGTGCAGGGCGCTGTTGACTCCGCGCGTTTTTCCAAAAGTTCTTCGGTGTGGGACTTTTTCGAGACGTGTGTAGCAGATCGCACCGTTGCTGTTTGCAACATATGTCTGAAGCGTATCAAGCGTGGCCAAAACAGCAGCCGCTTGGGCACCACATGCTTGATCAGACATATGTCGACCTCCCATGCAGCCCGTTGGCAACACTACTTAGAATACCCACACCAAAGAACAATGCAGACTTCTCCTTGCTCCTCCTCATCAGCTGGGATCTCCAACCCCACTATAGTACAAGTACTTGCGGGCAATCTGCTATCGCTACACCAACGTCCGATTGTAGCAGGCAAATTTCCCTACCCCAGTTGCTTAACCGGCGAAAGAAATTCGGTCCCATCCATCCACATGCCCAGCGGTTGAACGCTAGCTTGGCTAAATTGCTAGCACTCCAACTGCTGCCTTTTCAGCTGGTAGACTCTGCCCCCTTTTGTGAATTTGTGGAATGTGCGGTACCTCAGTGCGAGGTTCCCAAACGCCACTTTTTCTCACGGAAGGCGATTCCGGCTCTCTACCGGCATGTGGAAGGCAATGTCTTGGCCTCGCTGGACAGGGCGGTCAGCGGTAAGGTGCATACTACCGCTGACTCATGGTCCAGCAGGCATGGACAGGGACGTTACCTATCTTTCACGGCGCACTAGGTGACACTGCTGCCAGCTGGAAAGGATGCAGGACAGGGTGCAGTATTGTTGGAGCTTGTTCCGCCACGCCTCCAAAATGCTACTAGTGGTGATTCTGACACACCTCTCTCCTCCACCCCCTCCTCTTCTTTCTCCATGGCCTCTTCCTCTATAGATTTGTCCTCGGAACCAGCGGTGCTCCGTAGGTGTTCAAGGGGCTATGCAAGCACTCAGGCAAAATGATGCCATGCGGTGCTTGAGCTGGTGTGCTTGGGGGACAGGAGCCACACTGGGGCAGAGATTCTGTCAGCTCTGCAGGGGCAGGCTCAGGAGGTGGTTGACACCACGCCAGCTTCAGGAATGGTGGTTTGCGACAATGACACCAACCTCCTCTCCGCCCTCCGACAGGGACAACTGACCCATGTGCCCTGTTTGGCTCACGTCCTTAATTTGGTGGTGCAGCGGTTCTTCTGCAGGTACCCGGGCTTACAGGATCTCCTGAGGCAGGCCAGGAAAGTCTACGGGCATTCCCGCCGGTCATATAATGCCAGCGCTCGGCTGGCTGACCTTCAAAAGGAATATAACCTGCCCAAGAACCGACTAATCTGTGAAATGCCCACCAGGTGGAACTCAACGTTGGCCATGCTGCAGCGGCTGCACATGCAGCAGAGGGCCATCAATGAGTACCTGTGCGACTATGGCACCAGGACAGGTTCAGGTGAGCTTGTTTTTTTTTTCACGCCAGTGGCTCATGATCAAGGATGCATGCACTGTCCTATCACCATTTGAGGAGGCCACGAGGATGGTGAGCAGTGACAGTGCATGCATCAGTGATACTGTCCCTCTTGTCTACCTGTTGGAGCATACGCTGCGTGGAATAATGGACAGGGCACTTGAGGTAGAACAGAGGGAGGAAGAGAAGGACTTCCTTACCTCTCAAGGCCCCCTTTATCCAGACAGTTTTCCTGCGGGCCCGCCGATCACACAGGAAGAGGAGGAGGAGGATTGTGTCAGCATGGAGGTGGAGCCTAGCTCTCAGCATCAGCAGCAGTCTTCAAGGGATCGTTTACAGTCCCCAGAAACCCATGGACTTGTACGTGGCTGGGAGGAGGTGGCTGCGGATCATGTCGTCCTTAGTGACCCAGAGGACTCCGGACCGAATGCCTCAGCAAACCTACGCTGCATGGCCTCCCTGATCCTGCAAAGCCTGCGAAAGGACCCTCGGATTCGTGGTATCAAGGAGAGGGATCATTACTGGCTGGCAACCCTCCTTGATCCACGGTACAAGGGTAAGGTTGCGGAACTTATCCAGCCGTCGCAGAGGGAGCAGAGGATGAAACATCTTCGGGAGGCCTCGCAGAAAGGTTTGTGCAACGCGTTTCCAGAGACTGGGAGGTTACAATTTCCTGGTCCTGGACAACGTGTTGCTGAGGCTTCGGTCAGTCACAGAAGGAGCGGTGGAGAAGGTGGCCGTCTGACCAATGCGTTCAGACAATTTTTTAGTCCACAGCCCCAAGGTATGATCAATTCCAGCAACCATCGCCAGCGTCTGGTTTACATGGTGCAGGAATACCTAGGGGCAAGATCAGACTTGGAGACCTTTCCAACCGAAAATACACTGGGTTACTGGGTCTTGAGGATGGATCACTGGCCAGAGTTTGCACAGTATGCAATTGAGCTACTGGCCTGTCCTGCATCCAGCATTCTTTAGGGAAAGCACATTTAGTGCTGCTGGAGGCTTTGTAACCGATCACAGAATGCACCTGTCCGACTTGGTTGATCAACTCACCGTCATAAAAATGAATCAGTCTTGGATCACCAGCTACCAAGCACCTGATGCGGATGTAACCGATAATTTTTTTTATGAATGCGAGATCCCTTCAAGACTGCCTATGCTGATGCTGAGTGACTATCTTGTTATGCTGAGTGACTATCCTATTCCTTCTCAATGTTCAAGTTGATAGCTTTTAAGAACATTTTTGGTTCTGGGCACCACCACCACCAGTGGCTAAGGCCCAATTTTTCTGCCCCTGTTTAACAGCGGCGTGTAATTACAATTTTTATGTAATATTTTGCAGCCGGGCTCGTTCCTACGCTCATCTAGAGTATCTGTGAAGGGTTGCAGTGTTGTGGCACCAGTGCCTAAAGTCCAGATTTTCTGCTCCTGTTTAACAGGGGCGTGTAATTACAATTTTTGATCTAATATTTCACAGCAGGGCCCGTTCCTGCGCCCACCAAGAGTAACTGTGAGGTTTTTCAGTGTTGTGGCAACACCACCACCAAAGGGCCAAATTTTCTACCCCTGTTGAACAAGGGCATGTCATTACAATTCTTGATATAATGTTTCATAGCAGGGCTCGTTCCAGCGCCCACCAGGAGTAACTGTGAGGGCATAAAGTGTTCTGGTACCACCAACACCTAAGGCCCAATTTTATGCAGAGTATATAGGGCAGGCTGTATAGTGTATACAGGCGGTCCCCTACTTTCAAACATCAGACTTACAAACGACTACTACTTACAAACGGAGGGAGACAACAGGAAGTGAGAGGAAATCTACCCCTAGGAAGGGAAATTCTCTCCTGTAAGTGTTAATATGGGAAAAAGGTGTCTCCCCGGCTGATGCTTTTTCACCAATCCTTGTATCCCTAAAAACCCCAAATTTTCAAAATCCAATTGTCATTGGGACAGAAAGTGAGGTGCAATCTTCTGAACAGGGGCACAGACAGCAAAACAAATGTTACAGGGGTGATAACCCTTCCCTATGTTATCCAAAAAGCTTAAAAATAGATTTTTGGGCTGGAGCTACACTTAAAAAATGTACCTGTTCCAAATTACAAACAGATTCTACTTAAAGGGGTTGCTCCGCCGGAAAAAAAAATATTAAAAGCCAGCAGCTACAGCTACAGCAGCTGCTGGCTTTTAATATTTGGACACTTACCTGTCCTGGAGTCCAGCGACGTCCGCAGCAGAGGACGAGCGACCGCCATCCTCGCTGAGGGAACCAGGAAGTGAAGCCCTGCGGCTTCATGCCCGGTTCCCTACGGCGCCTGCGCGAGTCGCGCTGAGCCGTTCTGATTGGTGCTCCTGTGTTCTGGGAGCCGAGTGTCTCCCACAACACCAAGGGAAGTCTGCGGGAAGTGACGTAACTCCCGCAGATTCCCGGAGACAGGACTCCCGGATGTGGGTGAAAATACCTGTCTTAGACAGGTATCTTCACCCCCCTCCCCCCTGAAAGGTGTCAATTGTGACACCGGAGGGGGGGAGGGTTCCAAATAGCAAAAGTTGCTATTTAGGGTGGAGCTCCACTTTAAAAACCAACCTACATTCCCTGTCTTGTTTGCACCGCCTGTATACTGCTGCTCAGAGTATATAGGGCCTGGGGGCCCCCAACGCCTTTTCTTTTTTTAATTTGGGTGCGGGGTTCCCCTTAATATCCATACAAGGCCCAAAGGGCCTGGTAATGGGCTGGGGGGTTACCCATGCCGTTTTTCTCAAAAAATAATCATCCATATTGCCGGGACCCACCATTACATTACAGCCGCAAGCAGTTTTAAATTACTTTTGATCCTTTAGAATGTAATTTTGTGCAGGGACTGTTCTAAACACGGGAAACACGCGCCACTTTACAGGCATACTATAGACACCCCCCAGGTACGATATTTAAAGGAATATTTCACTTTTATTGTTTCACTTTAACTGCCATTTTTAAAACTTTTTTTTGCATTGATACATGTCCCATGGGGCAGGACCCGGGTCCCCTTTTTAGGACAATAACTTGCATATTCGCCTTTAAAATTCGCACTTTTGATTTCTCCCGTTCAAGTCCCATAGACTTTAACAGTGTTCGAATGTTCGCGCAAACTTTCGGTCCGTTCGCATGTTCTGGAAGCGAACCGAACCGGGGGGTGTTCGGCTCATCCCTAGTCCCCAGTACGGTATTTGTAAATTGAAATCATATCCCCTCTCAAGCGTCTTCGTCTGGTGCCCAGAACTGGACAGCATACTCCAGGTGCGGCCGGACCAGAGTCTTGTAGAGCAGGAGAATTATCGTTTTATCTCTGGAGATGATCCCCTTTTTAATGCCAATATTCTGTTTGCTTTGTTAGCAGCAGCTTAGCATTGCATGCCATTGCGGAGCCTATCATCTACTAGGACCCCCAGGTCCTTTTCCAGCCTATATTCCCCCTGAGGTTCTCCCCCCCCCAGTGTATAAATTGCATTCGTATTTTTGCCACTCAAATGCGTTATTTTACATTTTTCTACATTAAACCTCATTTGCCATGTAGGAAAAATTGCTTAAATGTGCATCCTCACAGGGTGACACTGTGGATGCACTGGTACAAATGTGCCAACGTCCCGATATAGCAGGAGAGATACTAATTGAACTAAGAAATGGACTTTTGACGGCACATGGATAAGTTGTGTAAAAAACTAGGGGTTTTTATTTTAGAAAAGTAATAAAAATACATAAATACATTCAAAATTATCAAGATAATAATTGTTAATACATGACGCAGGGTAATGCTCTAATATCGCTTCAAAAAACGACATTAACATAGATAGACTCAATTTGAAGGAGATACAAATCCAACAGAAGATGGTTGAACAGTGTACATATGAAGCGAGTAGCGCTAACCGTAGGTCCAGTATATAAAAATGTAGTCTTGCTTTGCTCTACATGTTTCGCGTGTCATAACGCTTCTTCAGGAGCATAATAAATAGACAGGTCTTATTGCCGGATGTAACACGAACCTGGGTATCAGTAAATTGGCAGTATAACTAAAGTAAGTAGCCAATTAAAATTTGTAGAAATCATGATAACTGACAGCAGGATAAACTAAACACAGGCTCCTGGTAAGCAGCAAGAGAAGGAGTCCTCCAGGACTATGGAGCTAAGAACGCCAAGAAAAAATAGGATTTTTATAACAGCTTACCTGTAAAATCCTTTTCTTGGAGTACACCACGGGACACAGAGCTAGTCATTACATAATGGGTTAAGGGTCACCAGCGGTGATTGGACACTGGCACAACCAATGGAAGACAGTTCCCCTCCATATAACCCCTCCCATCAGGGAAGTACCTCAGTTTTGTAGCAAAGCAGTAAGGTTCCCATAAGAAGGGGGGGACCTCTGTGTCCCGTGGTGTACTCCAAGAAAAGGATTTTACAGGTAAGCTGTTATAAAAATCCTATTTTCTTTATCGTACACCACGGGACACAGAGCTAGTCATTACATAATGGGACGTCCCAGAGCAATGCTCATATGAAGGGGGGGAGACACAGATCAAAACAGGCCGCTTGCGGACCAGAAGCCCTATACTGCTGCCTGCAGCACACTTCGCCCAAAGGCGGAATCCTCATGTCCTTTCACATCTATTTGATAGAATTTGGAAAATGTATGGACTGAAGACCAAGTTGCAGCTTTACAGATCTGAGCCATCGAAGCCTGGTGGTGCACTGCCCATGAAGCACCTATCGCCCTGGTAGAGTGCGCCTTAACAGGAAAAGGAGGAGTCCTGTTCTTTAAACCATAAGCTTGAATAATTACTTGTCTACTCCACCTGGAAATGGTGGATTTTGATACCGCTTGGCCCTTCTTGGGCCCATCTGGTAAAATAAACAAAACATCTGTTTTACGTATCTGAGCGGTTGCTTGCAGATACACCTTTACCGTTCTCACTGGATCTAGAGAGTGTAATAATTTTCCCCCGCCGTCCGCGGGTTTGGAAAAAAGGAAGGCAGAACAATGTCTTGATTCAAGTGAAAAGCCGACACCACCTTAGGTAGAAAAGCCAGATGGGGTCGTAGTACGATTTTGTCCTTGTGACAAATTAGATAAGGCTCTTTACAAGAAAGAGCTGCTAGCTCTGATACTCTCCTAGCAGAAGCTATAGCAATCAGAAAGGCCAACTTCCTACTTAATATAATTAAAGGAATATGGCGAATAGGTTCAAAAGGTTGCTTTTGCAACACTGACAATACCAAATTCAAATCCCATGGACACAAGGGAGTCCTAACTGGAGGATTTATCCTCAGTACCCCCTTAATGAATGTCCGAACTAGGTAGTGAGATGCCAATGGTCTCTGAAAGAAGACTGATAGAGCCGATATTTGCCCTTTGATGGTGCTAAGGGCTAAATTCATATCCACTCCTAACTGGCAAAAAGCAAGAATCCTACTTATTTCATACTTCTGAGGATTCCAACATCTGGATTCACACCAGGAAACGTATGCTCTCCAGACTCTCTGATAGATGAGTCTGGAGGCTGGCTTTCTAGCATTAATGAGCGTAGAAAGAGCCGGACCAGAGACCCCTCTCTTTTTAAAAATGTGGGTCTCAGCAGCCAGGCCGTCAACTTTAGCCTTTGTAAGGAAAGGTGGAATACTGGACCCTGTGACAGCAGGTCGTGTCGGAGTGGAAACTTCCAGGGCCTTCCTATCGCCGTTTTTACAATCTCGGCGTACCAAGGCCTCCTGGGCCAGTTTGGGGCCACTAGGATTACTGGTATTCCCTCCTCCTTGATCCTGCGAAGCAGTCTTTGTAGAAGAGGGATCGGAGGGAATGCATAGATCAGTGAGAACTGATTCCATGGAGTTATTAGAGCGTCTGTATTATTAGAGCGTCTGCCCCGTAGGCTAGAGGATCTCTCGTTCTGGACACAAAGTTGTCCAATTTCTTGTTGAACCTGGCAGCTAGCAGGTCTATATCTGGGTTTCCCCATCTCAGACATATGGCCTGAAAGATCTCGGGGTGAAGAGACCACTCCCTGGTAGCAGCTGCTGACGACTCAGGTAGTCTGCCAATTTTCCATCCCTGGAATGAAGATTGCAGAAAGGCAAGGTACATGCTCTTCTGCCCATGCCAGGATCCGGTTCACCTCTCTTTGGGCTGCCCGACTGCGGGTGCCTCCTTGGTGATTGATGTAAGCTACTGCAGTAGCATTGTCGGATTGAACCCGAACTGGGTAGCCCTGTAACCTGTATGTCCAGGTTTTGAGGGCTAGATATACCGCCCGGATCTCTAGCACATTGATGGGCAGGATCCCCTGAGTCTTGGCCCAGGTTCCCTGGGTAGAAGCCTCCTCGAATACTGCACCCCAGTCCGATAGGCTGGCATCCGTAGATACCACCTTCCAGGCCACTGGGAGGAAGGACTTTCCCTTCCGTAAATTCTTGGCTTCTAGCCACCAATCGAAGCTGTGGCGTACTTGTGAGGACAGGCGCATGGGTATATCCAGAGCTTGGCTCTTCCTGTTCCAGGAAGCTAAAATATTGCCTTGAAGTAGTCTCGAATGAAACTGGGCGTAAGGGACCGCCTCGAAGGAGGCTACCATCTTTCCCAATAGTCTCATGCAAAGGCGAATAGACGGCCTCTTGTTTGCTTTGACCTTGTGGATCAGGTCTTTCAGAGACTGTATCTTCGGTTCTGGCAGGTATACCCCGTTTTGGGCTGTATCTATGATCATGCCCAGGTACACTATCCTTCTTTGGGCCTGGAGAGAGGATTTTTGTAAATTTATAATCCATCCTAAATGCTCCAGGTATCCTACTGTAGTGTGTACAGCGTGACCCAATCCGTCCTTTGACTGATCTATTACTAGTAGATCGTCCAGATAGGCTGTTACCGCAATGCCCCGTGTTCTTAGGTTTGCTAACAGAGGAGCTAGCACCTTTGTGAATACTATGGGCGCGGTGGCTACACCAAACGGCAGAGCCACAAATTGAAAGTGGCGATCTTCTACCGCAAACCTTAGGAATCTTTGGTGAGCGGGGAGGATGGGTATGTGTAAATGTGCGTCCTTGATATCTATGGGCGCCATGAATTTTCCGCCCTTTAAAGTGGCGGCCACGGATCGGATCGTTTCCATTCGAAAATGGCGATCGTTCAGGAACCGATTTAGGGATTTTAGATCCAGGATGGGTCTGACATCTCCATTTGGCTTTGGAATCACAAAGAGGTTTGAGTAAAAACCTGAACCTCGCTCTTTTTGGGGTACGTCTGTAACTACCCCTTGAGCCATTAAGTGATTCAAACCTTTGAAGAAGGATTCTCTTTTTTGTGGATCCTTGGAGAGTCTTGAACCTCGGAATTGAGAAGATGGGATCTCTCGAAATTCCAGTTTGTACCCTGAGGATATTGTGGATACTACCCAATTGTCCTGGATTTCTGACCACCAAGTTGCTCAGAACTGACAAAGCCTTCCTCCCACTCGGCCGAGCGGGGGCGCCCCTTCACTGAGAGGTTTTGGGGGCTTGCTTATTAGCTCTTGCACCCCACGGCTTCTTGTTCTTCTGAGCTTGCCCCTTGGCTTTTGTGGGCGGCTAAAACAGGCCGCCGCCACTGGTTGGAGTCAGATTTCCCGGGAGCTGGGGAGAGAGAGCGTTTAAAACAAGATCTCTTGTTTTTCTTTCTCTCAGGTAAAAGTCGTTTTACCACTTGATATCTTCTGTATATATTTTTCTAAATCTTCC
The DNA here is from genome assembly GCA_029206835.1 of Rana muscosa. Classification (NCBI taxonomy): domain Eukaryota; kingdom Metazoa; phylum Chordata; class Amphibia; order Anura; family Ranidae; genus Rana; species Rana muscosa. Next base: position 414,876,669 of record CM055123.1, on the reverse strand, counting down.
CCAAATAGGCGTTCGCCATGGAACGGGAACTTGCCAACAGCTTTTTGCATGGGGTCTCCGCTGACCAATGCTTAAGCCAAAGTACTCTGCGCATCTGTACCAGCTGGAGTGTAAGGCGTGATGCCTGTATGATAGAATCTCTCATGGCATCCACTGTGAAGCATAAGGCTTTAGGCAAATTTTCCCAATTTCTAGCCTGCTCTGAAGGCAGTTCCTTCAGCCCCTGCTTTACCTGTTGGCTGATGACCTGACACATACCGACTGCTGCTACTGCAGGTTGGGTAATTGAGCCGGCCAAAAGGAAGGAGGATTTCAACTTCCTCTCAGAAGGATCTTTTAAACCCTTGTACATTATCCACCGGACATGTCAGGTTTTTATTTACACAAGAAATAGCCGCAACTACCGCAGGCAGGCTCCATTTCTTTAAAAAAAAAAATTCCCCCATAGGATAAAGAATGTTAAACCTTTTTGGAGGTGAGAAACGCTTATCTGGATGTTGCCAGTTTGCGTATATTAGATCCTCTAGTAACGGATGAACCGGGAAGGAGCATGCACCTTGCAGGGATCTTAATGACCCTAGGGAGGAGACAGGTAATTCCGTTACCTCCGCAGAGGTTAACTTAAATGCACTGCTATAGCATTGTACCTGTGACCTTAAAATCTGGCTCCTCATCCTCTGCTGATGTAGCCTCCTCCTCCTCATCCTCCTCCCTCAGGTACTTCTGAAGGGAGGTCCAATACTGGAAGAGACCTGCTTCGCTTATTGTCCCTTTTTAGAGGACTTAGCGATTAAGGTAGCAATTTTTTCCTCCAGATTATTTAGGGCAGCTGATAAAGTGTCCTCAGTGACATATACAGGCCCAGGCTTCACTGGGGAAGCCGCCATACCTGACAGAGGTAATGGCTCATCCTGTACAGGTGCATTTAGCAACACAGGAGAGAAAGGTACCGAGTCAGCACAGTTAGAGCCTCCTCTCAGGCGGTGGTGCTTTCTTATCTCTTTTTGTCCGTATTACTTCCCCTGGAAGGCTTACTGTTTAGACAAAATACAAGGTACCTAAATGCATATACTACCGTGTTTAGTTTAGCAAATACATTAAGTATGCAACTTTTAACACATAACTATGCATAACATGGATGTCTTCTAGGAAGTACCCAATCCAACCACATGGAGTCTTACGTCCCTGTATAGCTGCTGTGTTTCTCTGCCAGGAATAAGAGAACTAACGAGCTTGCTTGCTGCTGCAGTGCTTCTCACACTGACAGTCTTTTAAATTTGGCGCCGTTTCTGTGCCTGCGCGCGCCGCGTGCCCCTGCACGCCTTCGCCCCCCCCCTCCGATAAAGCGCGCTCCCGCGCGCGGCCCTTAGCGCTATGGCGGTGGCCATAGTGAGAGAGGACTCTCATCAGCCCTTGTTCCCACTTACCTGCATCTGCAGGTGTCTGGTCGGCCACCGAAAGGAGGATCGGGGTGCCCCAGCAAGCTCAGCAGCGGAGGTGACGAGCAGTGTACTTCGCCGAAGCCGACACTGAACAGAGTGAGGTGAGTATATTCAGCTCTTTACTCCCCCCAGTGGTGGAAAAAAAGAAGACATCCACTTTTTGAAAAAGGTCCCAACCTAGTTATGGACCTTCTAATCTCACCTTATCCACGCCGCAGGTTTTTCTGCTGAAAGATTTCAGACAGATACCAAACTTCACCCTTCACGGTGGGCTATGTGTGCCAACCTTCAGGGATATGGGTTCCTATTTAAAGGATACCTCTCCCCTGGGCCTTGTACAAGACTCTTACCAGGACTTTATAGCGAAATAGCGAAAGTGCTGGATCTTAGAGCCCAGTCCTCCGAAGAGAGACATTACAGGCGACGCCTCATGGATGAGGCCCGGATCCCATCCAGATTCAGCTCATTTGTAGGCGTCTTGGATGGATCCGAAAGCATAGCTCTTTTACCCCCAGAGGGTCTCTTTGGTAGAGCTTTCCTTTAGCACCTCCTAACGCGTCCAACACCTTTCGACACTGGCGAAAAAACTGAGGTACTTCCCTGATGGGAGGGGTTATATGGAGGGGAACTGTCTTCCATTGGTTGTGCCAGTGTCCAATCACCGCTGGTGACCCTTAACCCATTATGTAATGACTAGCTCTGTGTCCCGTGGTGTACGATAAAGAAATAAGCACCGGTTGAAGCCTGATGCCTGGGCTGGGCACACAGGAAGGCTCCATCCAGGCTCGCTTTTGAACGCAGTGTCCAGGCTCCCAGCTTGGCCACGTTACTACCTTGGGGCTATAATTTGGACAGAACAGTTCTGCCCAGCCCAGGCATCAGGCTTCAACCGGTGCTTATTTTTACTGCCAATTTACTGATACCCAGGTTCGTGTTACATCCGGCAATACGACCTGTCTATTATTATGCTCCTGAAGAAGCGTTATGATACACGAAACATGTAGAGCAAAGCAAGACTACATTTTTATATACTGGACCCACGGTTAACGCTACTCGCTTCATATGTACACTGTTCAACCATCTTCTTCTGTTGGATTTGTATCTCCTTCAAATTGAGTCTAGGTTACTGTAGTTTTTTGAAGCGATATTAGAACATTACCCCGGGTCATGTATTAACAATTATTATCTTGATAATTCTGAATGTATTTATGTATTTGTATTACTTTTCTATAATAAAAACCCCTAGTTTTTTACACGACTTATCCATGTGCCGTCAAAAGTCCATTTCTTAGTTCAATTAGTATCTCATTTGCCATGTAGTTGCCCACCCCATTAATTTGTTCATATCTTCTTGCAAGGTTTCCACATCCTGCGGAGAAGTTATTGCCCTTCTTAGCTTAGTATCGTCCGCAAATACAGAGATTGAACTGTTAATCCCATCCTCCAGGTCATTTATGAACAAATTAAATAGGATTGGTCCCAGCACAGAACCCTGGGGGACCCCACTTCCCACCCCTGACCATTCCGAGTACTCCAACTTCTGACACAGTCGATTACAGATCAGGGTGAAGGGCCAATCACAGCGGCCCTTTACCATGTGATCAGCTGTGTCCAATCACAGCTGATCACAATGTAAACAGAATTGCCCGTTACCGGCAGTACTTTCCTCACATACTAGCATGACTAGCGTAAGGAAAGCAGAACCGGTAACCGGCCAGTGTCACAGGGGGACATGTACACAGATAATAAATCCCCTGATTATCAGTACAGCCTGACCAGTGCTCATCAATCTTGGGGGAGCAAAATGGGAGGGATGTGCTGAGGCCAATTGGCAAGATGGTTGGGTGTGAGGGAGGCGTTATGATTGGAGGATGTTGTGGAGGGTGAACTGGCCTGGGAAGGGATGCATTGTAAGCAGGGATGAGGGAGTAGCTGTGACCAAGAGGTGAGGTCAGTGGTACGGAAGCACTGTGAAATGGTGGACCAGAATCAGATTGAGCCCAGGAGGCCAAGTGGAAGGTAGGTGCTGTAAGCCAGGTGGGTGGGAGGAAGATGCTATAATCTTGGGGGGGGGGCTGAATTAACTGGGAAGAGGTCCACTGTGACTGGGGTAGAAGGGAGGGAGGTGCTGTGACTGGGGGGTGAATTTACTGGGAAAGAATTCACTGTGACTGGGGAATAAGGTGGGTGATAGGCAAAAGCTAAGAGTTGTAGGGGGCTGTGAGGCATGAAGGTCCAAAATCTATTGGGTTTGGTGAACCTCTTTGTGGCATCACTGGCGTTGATCACTTGCAATATCAGTTGGGAATGTTGGCAGCGGTGTTCTAGAGAAGGGAAGGCTGGATGTTTTATTTGTCGTTGGTGGCACTGGGCAGCGTAGTCTTATTTGTGCCTCTGATAACATCTCGCTATTTGGAAGTCCCCGACATACTCTGGACCAATCAATGAGCAGTATGAGTGAGGGAATGTAATTGGTGTTTATGACTCACCTGTGCTGATCTCTGTAGAAGAGTTCTCCTCTATAACTACCCTTGTTTTTTCATCTTCCTTCGTAGATTGCTCATCATCCCTCTCATAAGTATCTTCTTCTTCTGATTTAACCTCAACTTTTACATCTATCAGATCTTCACCCTAAACCAAGAAAAGGACAAAAAAAAATATCATCTTGTAGGGTCCATGGATCATCTCTACAAGTCACTTTCATGTTCTAGATTCTCCATCCCACCAACCTGATCATGGTGTCGATAGTTGTCATCTTTCTGTGTGGAATCCTGGGAATACAGAGGACGGGGACATCTCTCTGGTGGGTTTCTGTATCTGGATGACTCCCCCATGGTGTCCTGGTACAGATCTTTGTGTTCTTTTAGATACTCCGACTCCTCCATTACCCCATTCTCATCAGCCTCCTCTTTTATCTCTTCTTTAATAATAATTTTCAAATTTCTTGGGTTTCCACTCTGAATATATAATAAAAATGACATCAATGGTAACAATGCAGATAATGTACAGATCCTAATGATACTATCAGTGATTGTTCCTCATCTACCTGATGATGGTGGGGGATGGTGTGACCTTCCTGTGTGGAATCCCGGGAATACAGAGGTTTGGGACATCTCTCTGGTGGGTTTCTCTTATTAGGTGACTCCATTGTGACATACATGTGTCCTTCCGAAAATTCCTTCATCACTCCATACTTCTCATCCTCCTTTTTATACTCTTCTTTAACAATAATATTAAAATCTTCAAGGTTTCCACTCTGAATCTATAATAAAACATTTATGGTGACAAACACGTCTTGTGTATAAATCATAACTACCAATAATTGTTCCTCATCTACCTGATGATGGTGGGGGATGGTGTGATCTTCCTGTGTGGAATCCCGGGAATACAGAGGACGGGGACATCTCTCTGGTGGGTTCCCATTACTGGATCCATCTGTAGGAAACACACACACTGACTGAATACATTGTTTCTATGTGTTTATCAGATGATGGGGGATCTAGGTGGAGCCTCCGTACTGCTCTCTCCTTTACAATAAAGTCTCCTCTTACCCGGTGATGTGAGGGGCGGCTGATTCTCCATCATGACGTCCTTGTAGAGATCCTTGTGTCCTTCTAAATACTCCCACTCCTCCATGGAGAAATAGACAGTGACATCCTGACACCTTATAGGAACCTGACACACACAATGATACAGTCACCATCCAGACACATCCCTTGTCTGTTACTGGATATTGTCCCAGAATTCCCGGCACCACCCACCTCCCCATCAGCAACTCAAAGGACTTTGGTGTCATCTGCAAATACTAAAATGGTAATTTTAGTCCCAAACTCTAAGTCCTGTATAAATAGGTTAAAATGTAATTGTTCCAAGACTGAACCTTGGGATCCAACTCTAAAAACATTGAACTTTGGGGTACACGACTAACAGTACTAGACCAGGGGGTACACCATTAACAAAACTGGACCTTAAGTCCATCTCTAATGACACTAAAACTTGGGGTCAATCTCTAAACAGCACTGAGCCATGGGGTTCACCACTAATAACACTGAACCTTGGGGTACACCACTAACAACATTGAACCTTGGGGTACACCACTAACAACATTGAACCTTGGGGTACACCACTAACAACATTGAACCTTGGGGTACACCACTAACAACATTGAACCTTGGGGTACACCACTAACAACATTGAACCTTGGGGTACACCACTAACAACATTGAACCTTGGGGTACACCACTAACAACATTGAACCTTGGGGTACACCACTAACAACATTGAACCTTGGGGTACACCACTAACAACATTGAACCTTGGGGTACACCACTAACAACATTGAACCTTGGGGTACACCACTAATAACACTGAACCTAGGGGTACACCACTAATAACACTGAACCTAGGGGTACACCACTAATAACACTGAACCTTGGGGTACACCACTAATAACACTGAACCTTGGGGTACACCACTAATAACACTGAACCTTGGGGTACACCACTAATAACACTGAACCTTGGGGTACACCACTAACACTGAACCTTGGGGTACACCACTAATAACACTGAACCTTGGGGTACACCACTAATAACACTGAACCTTGGGGTACACCACTAATAACACTGAACCTTGGGGTACACCACTAATAACACTGAACCTTGGGGTACACCACTAATAACACTGAACCTTGGGGTACACCACTAATAACACTGAACCTTGGGGTACACCACTAATAACACTGAACCTTGGGGTACACCACTAATAACACTGAACCTTGGGGTACACCACTAATAACACTGAACCTTGGGGTACACCACTAACACTGAACCTTGGGGTACACCACTAACACTGAACCTTGGGGTACACCACTAACACTGAACCTTGGGGTACACCACTAATAACACTGAGGCCTCGTACACACGGCCGAGATTCTCGTCGAAAAAAACATGTCGTTTTTTTTGACGAGATTCTTGGACAAGAAACTTGTCCCGGCCGAGTGTACACACGCTCGATTCAAAGAACCCGCGGTTCTTTGAATGGAGCGTACGCGGTGACGTCATCGACTACGACGAGCATGCGCTCGTCACATTCGATGCCGTCGCCGCCACCTTGGTATACCCTATCTATGCCTAGGAAGCTACCGCGCATGCGTCAAAGTCATTTCGAGCATGCGCTGGCTTCCCGGCGAAAAGGTAAGTGTACACACACACAATTTTCTCGTCGAGAAACAGGCTGACGAGAATCTCGACGAGAAAATAGAGAGCAGGTTCTCTATTTTCTCGTCGAGATTCTTGTCGCTTTTCTTGACGAGAAACCATACACACGAACGAATTTCTCGGCAAAAAATCTCTGCCAGCAAGTTTCTTGCTGGTTTTTGCCGAAGAAACTCGTTCGTGTGTACGAGGCTTGAACCTTGGGGTACACCACTAACACTGGACCTTGGGGTACACCACTAACACTGAACCTTGGGGTACACCACTAACAAAACTGAACCTTGGGGTACACCACTAACAACACTGAACCTTGGGGTACACCACTAACAAAACTGAACCTTGGGGTACACCACTAACAAAACTGAACCTTGGGGTACACCACTAACAACACTGAACCTTGGGGTACACCACTAACAACACTGAACCTTGGGGTACACCACTAACAACACTGAACCTTGGGGTACACCACTAACAACACTGAACCTTGGGGTACACCACTAACAACACTGAACCTTGGGGTACACCACTAACAACACTGAACCTTGGGGTACACCACTAACAACACTGAACCTTGGGGTACACCACTAACAACACTGAACCTTGGGGTACACCACTAACAACACTGAACCTTGGGGTACACCACTAACAACACTGAACCTTGGGGTACACCACTAATAACACTGAACCTTGGGGTACACCACTAATAACACTGAACCTTGGGGTACACCACTAATAACACTGAACCTTGGGGTACACCACTAAGAACATTGAACCTTGGGGTACACCACTAACAACACTGAACCTTGGGGTACACCACTAACAACACTGAACCTTGGGGTACACCACTAACACTGAACCTTGAGGTACACCACTAATAACATTGAACCTTGGGGTACACCACTAATAACATTGAACCTTGGGGTACACCACTAACAACACTGAACCTTGGGGTACACCACTAACAACACTGAACCTTGGGGTACACCACTAACAACACTGAACCTTGGGGTACACCACTAACAACACTGAACCTTGGGGTACACCACTAACAACACTGAACCTTGGGGTACACCACTAATAACATTGAACCTTGGGGTACACCACTAACAACACTGAACCTTGGGGTACACCACTAACAACACTGAACCTTGGGGTACACCACTAATAACACTGAACCTTGGGGTACACCACTAACAACACTGAACCTTGGGGTACACCACTAATAACACTGAACCTTGGGGTACACCACTAACAACACTGAACCTTGGGGTACACCACTAATAACACTGAACCTTGGGGTACACCACTAACAACACTGAACCTTGGGGTACACCACTAACACTGAACCTTGTATTTTTTTTGATGACAATATTTCCTTCCAGTCTTCCAGGAGGCACAGTGGTTGTGGGGATCTTCATGCAGGGGGCTTATCAGATGTAGAAACCCACTTTAAAGCAAGGGCACCCCCAGATACCTCCCCTCAAGTGCTTTTTTTTTTTCTTAATGAGTAGGGCCATGTACAACGTACTCATTCACATGAGGGGAGGTTATAGAGTTTAGGGGACCCCACTTTTTTATTTGCATTGGGTCCATCTTGACATCTATACCAGACCCTCATTAAGAATAATGGTCAAGTATGAACTCCGCATCTTTGAGTGAGGTCTCCCATTAACAGCTATGTCTGACCCTCATCTCGGATGAATGGTCAATTACTGGTAATTTAAACACATGTTGTTCTTTGAAAATTACCAGAACTGATATTTAACATTCAGCTTCTATTGACTTCAAAGAGGTTCGGATTCAGCACTTGAACGTCAGTAAAGTTCACGCGACCCTCCTCGAACCGCACCTATGAACTGAACTATAAAATTGTCTTGTAATACGTTTATACTTTACCGTCTCCTTAATGTTTCATGATTTATGAATCTGTCACTTTCAACGAGATAAAAGACGTCACAGTGACTATGGAGGAAGAGGACGGACATGACGGGGTTACTGGGTGTAAATAGAAAATAATATCTTATTACCTCTTCTCCTGCCACTTCCAGCAATGTCTCCTCTCTACTTCCTCCCGACTCACCTCTCACCCGGAACTTCCTGTCTGTACCTGACATCACTTCCTGATCTTCCATAGAGACGTCCTGTCTGGGTAGAAGTGAGATCACCACCTTGTGGAGCTCTGAGGAACTGCAGCCCCAAGAAACATCTCGTAGCGTAAACACGGCCTTGTGCTGTGTGCGTATATACTGTATATCCTTAGGCCTCATGCCCACGGGCGTTTTTTCAGCCGCGTTTTTGAGCGTTTTTTACAGCTTAAAAACGCCTGTCCATGTTAGTCTATAGCTTCATGCCCACCTAGGCGTTTTTGAGCTGTAAAGAGCATAGGCGTTTGTAAGCTGTAAAAAAAAACCAGGGCCAGTGCGTTCCTCAGCGTCAGAATTTGGCAGGAAAAAACGCGAGCGTCAAAAAACGCGCAAAAACGCGCACTAACGCGCAAAAAACGCGCACTAACGCGCGGTCGCGTTTTTAGCTCCGACGTTTTTTTTTTGTTTTTTTTTCAAAAAAAAAAAAAATATTTACAATAACATGGACAGGCGTTTTTAAGCTGCAAAAAACGCAGCTGTGAAAACGCCAGTGGGCATGAGGCCTAATAGATGGGGTCATCTCCACTCCCACTAAGGGGTATAGAAATATATTACTGCCTAGTCCAGCCTTTCTTAGCCAGGGTGAAGCTTTGAGGAACTCCAGCCCAGCTGTGTTTATGTACTGTATAATTGATAAAGGTATCTGTAGCCGCATTGGTGTGCTTACATCAACATGGCTGAGTACTGTTCATGATCGTGATTCTTGCTTGGGTCAACAGAAGAGAGTAGATCCCTTGTTATGGATTGTTTAATACTCAAATTAAATGTCTATTTCTATTATGTACCATTTACATGTGTAGCGGGGTGTTCAATTTAGGGGAAGTGTCTGAGTGGTAACCAGACTCAGACACATTACATTGATAGGATTCATGGACCATTTTTGTTCTTAGGGTTTAATGCTGGTGATGTGTTCCCTGAGGCCGGTGGGTGGCGCTGCCATTCTGGGCCAGGGTTGAACCACAAGCGCAGTGCTGTACCTTTTGTGTCCCCTCTTGGCAGCCGTACAGTGGGGCGGGGAACCTGCTGTGCATTCCGGGAGAGGATATAAACGGGGCAGACATCTTCTGAATGGGGTTCGTTCGTCCACGTCCAGGCACCTTCGGCCTGGGTGTGTGTGTGTGGTTCGTCCATGCCCAGGCACCTTCGGCCTGGGTGTGTGTGTGTGGTTCCATCTCCGGGTGCCCTAGGCCCGGAGGCCTTGTTCCAATTCCACCTCAGGCACCTTTAGCCTGGGGTGAGGTACTACCTCACCGTTCCTGTTCCCCTGGGCACGGAGGCCCAGGAGTTGCAGTGACGGCCTGGAGCCCAGCAGCCTTCGGCTGGGGTCCACAAGGGATCGAGGAGTCCAGGGTGCCACCTTGCGAGGGGACCCGCACCCTAAGAGAAGGGAGGATCTGTTCCGAAGGACCGGTGCTGTGGACACGGTGAAGGAAGGGTCTGTTGACTCTCTGGGGGGATGTCTTCTCCCTGAAAGGGGCCATGTCCTAGGAAGGAACCAAGATTCATCAGGTCAGTGGCAGTGACCTTGTTCGCCAGGTCAGTGGCAGTGACCTTATCCACAAGGTCTGTGGCAGAGACCAACCTCATGGTCTGTGGCAGAGACCATGCGCCACAACTGTTTGAGAAATCTGAACAGTCCTAAGAGTTTGAGCTACGTTTGTGCCTGGACCTCCTCCACACCTTAAAGCTGTCCTGTGTCTTTGCTCCAACCTTTTCTTCTATCCAAGAGACTGTGTGTTGTACAAGTGGAAAATAAATATTGAGTTGGACTTTCAGCTGGTGTGGACATTTACATTCCTGGGGAAGTCAAGGACTTGCATCTACACACTGTAGAGGTGAGAATCATACTCAGGAGGACTTTATACTCTGGCTGCAGACAAGACCCAAAATCAACACCGCCTAACCTCTTAACACAGGAGGGTACGGGCTTGTGGTGCGGTATGCCCCTTTTTCCTGAGAGGAGCCGAAGCAGACAGGTAAAAGGGGGTCTGTGCGCTACACATGCTAAAAATCTCTTTGCTCAAAATGCTGACTAGACACCCCCTCCCATCAAGGAAAACAAGGATTGCTGAGATCTTCAAAGACTGGATAGATCTGGCTAAAAGACTCTTAGATAAAGAATCATCCAATCCATGGATGACAACACAGCTACGGCTATGTTACTGCATTGCAAACATTGACTCATGCTTCACTATAAGAAGGGCTATATGTCCAGAGCAATAAACAAGAAGATTCATTTAGCTGAACGAAGTGTCACTGTATTTTCTTCTTCCACGTATATATTACATTTGAATCAGGCCAGGTGCAGATAATCGAACAGACATTTGTCTGAGTCCAAAACACCCTTAAAACCTATCCACCATCTATATCGCTCAGGCGATATAGATGGTGTACTTGTTACTATCTCCATGAGGGATTTGAATATACAGTGGCTTAGCAGTTAGCCCTTTTGCCTTGCAACCCTAAAGTCAGGGGCTGACTGTCAACTTTTGACCCAGGGGGCAAGTACGAACCAGAGGCCCATGGTGCAGAGACTCAACCCCTTTCCCACTCTCCCTCTTCCCTGCCTACTCTCAACCCCCATCTCAGGCTAAAGCTACATAACAGATACTCTCTGCCCACTGGGCAGATTGGGCTGGACAGCCCCTGTTGCACCGACTCCGGGTTCCTGGACTGGCTAGCTGGGGGCTACAGCCGGGGGGCTACAGGAAGGAGCCATGGTGGCTTGGTTGGGGCTGGCCGGGGGAGGAGAGCCTCTGGTGGGGCACTGAGCCAGCCTCTGCTCGGACATGGCGTACACCATCCATGCAGTGGGGGCGGCCTGCGCTCTGTCCTCGTCCTCATCCCGCACTCGGTAGGGCATCGGCGGGTAATTTTTACACCTCTTCACCAGAAAGCCTTTAGGCATGTCTGCGGCGGAAGCAGTGCACCTTTTTAAAGGGCATCAGATCCACCCAGGGGACAAGTGCCTGGCCCCCTGACCCAGTCCACCCCTGCCTAGGGTTGTTGGTTCAAATCTCAACCACAACACTACCGGCAAAGGGTTTGCATGCTCTCTTTGTGCAGGTTTCCTCACACACTACAAAAGACATGTTGGTAGGTTAACTGGCTCCAGTCTTGTTAGATCTAGTATGTGAGTATATATATATGTATATATATATATATATATATATATATATATATATATGTATATATATGTAGCAAGGTGTCACTTTTGCACGTAGCTTATGGACTACAGTTTGTGCCTAATAAGAATTTAGCTCTTTTTGTTGTCATCATACTGCTGCAATTTGTTTGGTTCAGCTATGATAAGAACAATGCATAACGGACCTTGTGGTGTGGAGAGACAGAGATTCTATTGCTGTGGGTCAGAAATAGACTACAAGGCCCACAACGCCACTGTGCTGCTAGGGTGCGTGGCGCCACTTACAGCCTGCTGGGAGAACTTATTTAAGACAAGGCGGGGCTTGTGTTCTATCTCTTGGGACGCCCTCTTGCAACAGGCAAGAGGCCTGCAGCGAGGGTGCTTAGGCCGAAAAAGTCTGGGCCTAAAGTGACGGAGACCGGATTGCCTGTCGGAGGGATTCCTGCCACAGCCCTGCTGATCAGACCAGGGAGAGGGACCGCTCTACACTTCACAGCATCCAGAGTCACCTATCCACCGACACCTCGTGAGCGGCTGAGCGGAGGACCAGGGACCACGACCTGTCCAGAGGCTGAAAACCAAGAGGGTCCAGACGGAGCACACCGGCGAGGCGAGGCCTCATGTGGTGAGAGGGCACCTGCCCACCAACATAACTAACTGGTTTGCAGGAAGGTGACTTCCATAGTTTTACTTATACTTGCTGGCAACTGCAGTGTCTTAAGTGGAGACACGCTACATTCAGGAGTGATTTAGCGCTTTGGGGAGGATCAGCATTCCACTTGCCCTTACACCACACATGTTAAGTGTTCAATCTTTCTTCACCCTGTTTGTTGGATTACAAATACTCAAGTGAACCAACAAAAGCTAGCCGAAGATTACTGGAAACTTTTAAGAACAATCAGCAGTTCAGCTCACTGCCTAGGTTGATACAGCGGGACACGCACCAGTAAAGCTGCCCACCAGGGGAAGCCAGATAGCTTGTTGAACTTGCACGTGTAAATCAACTGTTTGCATTTATTTTATTGTCATTGTGCTGTTTTAGTGAGCTGGGTTGGACTTGGTGGAGAAGTATCCCACTGCGGATATCATTACAGTGGGAGATTCCTCCACAGTGCACTTCCTCAGGTCTGACCCTAAGTTGGGTAAATTTGGGTCTCTTAGTTTATAAGTGAAACCCTGGAACTGTTGTGTATATGTATGTCAGTTGACTCTCACAGGGATCTGTTTGAGTCAAAACATCACATGTGTAATCTCTATTTCTTTACCAAGTAAACATATTACCTCTTGGTTGAACTACTTCTTGTGTGGGACTCTGTCTTTTGCAGCTGTGTGGCTGGCAGGCAAACCACAACAAGGTAACAACATTTAATTACATTTATTGTTGTGTGATATCATTGTGGCCCTTTATAGCCTTTAGGGGCCCACAATCACATTATTGTCCAGTTGTGCCAAGGGGGAATCGAGCCAAATTACAGGGGTTGATAGGCAGAGTACAGGCCCAAAACTTAAACCAGCAGCTTCTATGGGGGTAGTGCTACACATATATATATATATATATATATATATATATATATATATCAACTTATAGCAGGATTTTATTATAAAATGCTGTGTATAGCACCCCAGTAACAGTTTGAACCCCCTTATGTTTCATACGGACAGTTTCTCTTTGGAGTACAATTTATCTATACTGTAAAACTCTCAGAGGTTTCACTTTATGCAAGAAACATACACCTTGGGGCCCAGTCTGTATGGAGAGTATGGCCACTTGCTGACTCAACAAGATCCACAGTGTCAGGAAGGATGGATTCTCGTCGGGGTAACTGCTGGACATGCATTAGCAGGTAGATTCCACAAATTTAGTGTCCTTGCTCAGGATTGGTATTGATACCCAGCGGCCTATATAAACTGAAAGCAGAGCTACACCGAAAATTGGAAGCTCCCCTTGCTTGCACCCTCCACTACCACATTTGCCACATTTTGGGGGGACTGGATACCTGGTTTTGACAGGTACCCACTCCCACTTCCGGCTCAGATTACTGTGGCAAACTGAGTCAGAGGCTTGCACCCCCCTTTCCCCCTCAGTCTTCTGGGACACACCACGAGTAGGGATGAGCCGAACACCCCCAGGTTTGGTTCGCATTAGAACATTCGAACAGACCGAAAGTTCGCACAAACTTTCGAACCCTGTTAAAGTCTATGGGACTCGAACATCAAAAATCAAAAGTGCAAATTTTACAGGCTAATATGCAAGTTATTGTCCTAAAAAGTGTTTGGGGACCCGGGTCCTGCCCCAGAGGACATGTATCAATGCAAAAAAAAGTTTTAAAAACAGCCGTTTTTTCGGGAGCAGTGATTTTAATGATGCTTAAAGTGAAAAAATTAAAGTGAAATATTACTTTAAATTTCATACCTGGGGAGTGTCTATAGTATGCCTGTAAAGTGGCGCGTGTTTCCCATGTTTAGAACTGTCCCTGCACAAAATTAAATTTCTAAAGGAATAAAAGTCATTTAAAACTGCTATCGGCTGTATGTAATGTTGGGTTCCGGCAATATGGATGAAAATTATTGAGAAAAACCGCATGGGTAACCCCCCAGCCCATTACCAAGCCCTTTCAGTCTTGTATGGATATTAATGGGAACCCCGTACCCAGGTTTGTTCTTAAGTTGAATCTGTTTGTAATTTGGAACAGATACCTTTTGTAAGTGTAGCTCCAGCCAAAAAATCTATTTCTAAGCTTTTTGGAAAACATAGGGAAGGGTTATCATCACCCCTGTAACATTTGTTTTGCTGTCTGTGCCCCTGTTCAGAAGATTGCACCTCACTTTCTGTCCCAATGACAATTGGATTTTGAAAATTTGTTTTTTTTTAGTGAAACAAGGATTGGTGATAAAGCATCAGCCGGGGAGACACCTTTTTCCCATATTAACACTTACAGGAGAGAATTTCCCTTCCTAGGGGTAGATTTCCTCTCACTTCCTGTTGTCTCCTTCCGTTTGTAAGTAGGAGTCGTTTGTAAGTCGGATGTTTGAAAGTAGGGGACCGCCTGTATACACTATATGGCCTGCCCTGTATACTCTGCAGAAAATTGGGACTTAGGTGTTGGTGGTACCAGAACACTGTAAGCCCTCACAGTTACTCTTGGTGGGCGCTGGAACGGGCACTGCTGTAAAATACTATATCAAGAATTGTAATTACATGCCCCTGTTGAACAGGGGTAGAAAAATTGGGCCTTTGGTGGTGGTGGTGGTGGTGCCACAACACTGTAAGCCCTCACAGTTACTCTTGGAATGCGCTGGAATGGTCTGCATTGAGATCTAGCTGCACACTGTGAACAGGATACAGTACAGAACATACTGCAGCTAACTGAATCAACTGCCTGCCTGCAGTATATTATCAACAGTAGAACAGGAACGGATCTAGCTAAACTGAATACAGTGTATCTATACTGTGTATAATATATATATATATATATATATATATATATATATATATATATATATATATATATATATACAATGCCTGTGATGCATATATATATATATACTAAATACACTGTGACTGCAGCTAACTGAATCAACTGCCTGCCTGTAGTATATTAGCAACAGAACAATAAATAGGAACGGATCTAGCTAAACTGAATACAGTGTATATATATATATATATACACACAACGCCTGGGATATTCTTTACTTTATTTTATAAAAGAGCAAATATTAACAATCATATTGCTCAGCTCATCACCATTACAGTTCATCAAGTATATGTACAAATACATTTACATTATTTTCCCACTTAATACATCTGGTATTACTAGGTTCTGTCTATATATTCATTTTTATCCAGTTATATTTTTTCTTTATTTACCTCCCTACGAAAAAAAAAAAAAAAAAAACCACAACGCCTGAGATGCATATATATACTAAATACACTGACTGCAGCTACCTGAATCGCCTGACTGCTCTTTCTAACTGAAATTACTCTCTCTCTCTCTCTCTATCTCTCTGTGAATGCCGGAACACACTACATAGGGCCGACGTGCGGGCGGCCTTATATAGTGTGGGGCGTGTACTTAATCCCCTGAGCCATGATTGGCCAAAGGCACCCTGCCTTTGGCCAATTATGGCTCTCTGTGCTGACGGCCCTGTGATTGGCCAAAGCATGCGGGTCATAGTGCATGCTTGGCCAATCATCAGCCAGCAATGCACTGAGATGACACAGTGAATTATGGGCCGTGACGCGCCACTCGAATTTGGCGCGAACGGCCCATAATGTTCGAAATTCGGCGAACGGTCGAACAGCCGATGTTCGAGTCAAACTCATGTTCGACTCGAACTCAAAGCTCATCCCTAATTACGAGTACCAGAAGATTACGGGACCATTCACAATGCACAGCACGACTCGCGCATGCCCAGTAGGAAACTGGCTGTGAAGCTGCAAGGCTTCACTTCCTTTTTCCCTTACTTCAGATGCTGGCGCTTGCACCCAAAGCTTATTGAAGAAAAGAATCGCCTCGTGATTTGGTGGATCCAGGGGCAGGTAAGTGTCCTTATACTAAAAGACAGCAGCTACAGTATTTGTAGCTCCTGACTTTTAATTTTTTTGGGGAGGGGGGGGAGCCTAGAGCTGCAATTGAAGCACTGCAGGTGGAAGTAGATGAGTGTTTTTTTCTGTTTGCTAGGAAACGGATCTGCCTATTCTGCCTGTCCATGTTTGACCCAGTTTGCCTACTGACTTGCCTGCTGTGACCTCGGCCTGTCTTCTGGACTTACTGCCTTCTATCTTGTACTTTTCCTGGCTCTTACTGACCTCAGCTTGTTTCCTGCACTCTATTTTGATCTATCATCTTCCTGATTTGGTATGTAGCACCCTTCCTGCGTGGGAGAGGGAGAGTGGACTCATCTGCTGCAAGAAGAAAGGCTAGGATTTTCTCATGGTGCATCCATGGCCACAGTAGAGAGCGTTACATGACACCAGTCACGTTAGGATTTTTAAAGTTTTATTACTCTGGCTCACAAGGAGAAAGGGTTCAGGTTAGGTCTCCAGTAGTACCCAGGCTTCCAGACTCCATTTCCTCAAGACAGGACAAGGATTCTCTGAGAGCAGACACTCCACCCCTCCGAGAATACATCCATCGGGCTCTCCTGTACCAACAGGTGCCCTCCTTGACCAGGCAGGTTTGCTCAGCTAAACCTGTGTTGGGTCATTAGGGTTCAGGCCTACACAGTACAAACTCCAAATACATCCTCTCCAGGCTGAGGCCTAGGGGGAGAGAAAGCTTATCAAGCCACTCCCTAAGCTTTTATAACCTCCTCCAGCATGCGCCATTGTGAAAAGTCTACTAGAGGAAGCCAGAAGGGACATAAAAAGCAAAATAGCAAAAGACTTGCCAAGCCCCCATAACTATAACCCTAGGTGTCAATGACACCCAGTGTCCCATGGTGTTCTTGCTCTTGGATCCTGCTCTGTTATTGTCAGTCCTTCGAAACACCTACACAGATCTGGTACTGCCGGCATCTCCTAACTAACCTCATAATTTGACCTAACACGATGGACACACACATTACGAATCACATTGATGGCAACACCCTAGACCTTGTATTCTTTCACCTCTGCACTCCTTGCAACCTCTCCAGTGACCCTTTTTCTCTTTCCCAGATCACAACCTTCTCAGTTTCACATTCTCCTTGTCCTCACACCCATCTCTCCAACCAGAAATAAAGTTTGACCACTTGCGTAGCGTTGGGGAATGGGGGGTCAGCCGGGGGAAGTCGCCCTGGGCGCACCATTTAGAGGGGCACAGAAATTATTCCTGGGCTGTCTCTAGTGTGCTGGGTCCGATGCTCCAGCCAACCGTGTACTTACAGCAGAGTGGCCAGCCAATAACCTTGATGTAACGCAAGGGTTATGTCAGGGTTTTAGACTGGCCACTCTCCTGCAACCGATTAGTAAGATAAGGGCTCCTTGTTATTCACAGCTGGAGTCTCTGATTGGCTGCCCATAGCCTGCAGGCTGCAGCCTTTTATTATTGGTTAAATGATCTGAGATATCTCTTTGACTACGGTAGTCAAAGAACTATCTCAGACTCAACTAATAATAAAAGGCTGCGGGTTGCGGGCAGCCAATCAGAGGCTAAGGTTGTGAATAACGAGGAACCCTTAATAGTCTGTTGCAGCAGAGCAGCCAGCTAATAATGCCCATGTACATTACAGCCAATTAGAGACTCTGGTTTGAGGGGTATGGGGTTTAATACTGTACTAGTAGAAGGGAACTAGGGAGTGCTAAAAATCCACTGGTTGGGGGGCGCAAATTACTTGCCTTGTCCCGGGCGCCTACTCTACTTAGTTTGACCAAGTTGACCTTTTATAAAGTTGACCACCAACTTAAAAAGCTTCACTCCACATCTGGCATCCCCCACCTGTAACACAAGTCCTGGAAGACCCCTGGGTGTAGAGACCTTGCCCCACAGTCCAGTGCCAAGGATGTCCACCTGCCAATGTCCATACCTGCATATAAACAGCGGACAAGGCTGTAATCTGAAGTTCTGCCCAAGACTTGATGTCCATGTCCTTGTACTGACAGACTGGTGTCTGCCGTGAGGATCTTCCAAGAGGCTGGAAGGACTTCCCTGAGGTGGAGAAAGAGTTTGGTTCTCAAAGCCAAGAAGGGAGAGATCCGGTGACCCTTTAAAAGCTGAAGAAAGGGGCAGACATCTGTTTTTTTAGACCTCTTATAGTGTGGAGGGCTAATGCCACGCACACACGACCATTCATCTCGTCGGGAAAAATGAATTTTTTTTTCTTTGACGAGAAAAACGCCCGTGTGTGGGCTCTCCAGCATTTTTCCCGACGAGAAAAACGGCATGAATCACAACGAGAAAAATTAAAACAAGCTCTGATTTTTCTCGTCGTGATTCACGGCATTTTTTTCCGCTGTAGTTTCCCCACAGGGAAACACTGCCAGGGAGCCTACACACGGTCGTTTTTCTCAACCAAGAGGAAAAATGTCGTGAAAACCAGCCGTGTGTAGGGGACCAAGCCGGTCCTTGTTTTTCATGTCGAATTTTTAGGCGGTGTTTTCACCGTCGAGAAAATCGATCGTGTGTACACGGCATAAGGAGTGTTTTTGTTCATCACTAAAGAGAACTGTGAAGAATTATTGGACTTTACATCATTTATTAATTTGCTTTCGGACTGTTGTTAAGACGTTTGTAGCGCCCTGCTCCTAATGAGTAGGCGCTAGATGTAAATTTAGGTTTATCTGAGCTCTAGTTTAGCTCAGAGTGATTATGTTAAATTGCTGGTTTCTGTTCCAGTTCAGATGTGTTGTGTGTTTTCCAATTGGCCGTGGGTGTCGCTGTCACTGCCGGTCAGTGTTGGAAATGCAACGGGCTGGATGCATTGAGTACCTCCTTGCCCAGAAATAGCCCAGTGGGAGTGGTTCCCCCGCTGTGCATTCTGGGAGAGGGTACTTAAGGGACAGACGCCATTTTTTAGGTCTCTCTGACCTGATGGCCTAAGGTATGTCATAGCAGTTCTTCTGCCTCAGGGAATGTTGGCCTGAGGCCTTGTTACTGGTGTAGGCCTTGTTACTGATGTAAGTGTTGGATATTAATTGTCTGCTGTACAATAAACCTGTTTACTTAGAGGCGCTTTTCTATTTTTTCTTTTTATGTCATTTTTCTTGAGTCGGCTTCATCTTGGAGAAGAGCTGCCCTGGGTAACTGAGTTTCTATTAAGGACTTCCTATCCATACTCGTCACTCCAAAGACTTTTAAAACTTTTATGCCACTTGTCATCCTTTGGTAACACCAATAACCTTATGTTTATTTTTATTTTTATTTTTATTTTGATTGGAACTTTTTTGTTGTTTTTTATTTAGGGTTATTACTAATTCCTGCACAATATCCTTTATACACTTAGGATTAATGGTTTTTGTCTGTACACGCATCCCAAGCGCTGGCATTTGCTATTGTTTTTCTTGTAATCTCTCTGAAGTCTTGCATAGCAGCTGGGATTGCTGGTACAGTCAATACAACCACTCCAGTAACCAATATAATAATTAATTTAGTTTTTATTTTTACTTTAATTTCTGCCTTCTAATCATCCTTGATTTTGTGCATGCGTGTTTGGACTTTTACATACATGCACGTATGCATATATAGGCCCCTTTTACACTTTTTATATCTAATATTTTTTATATACATATATACATGTATTTTTTATCATAATTGATTTTAATATTTTCCGCTCTATGAGACAGCATTTCAGTTGCTTATTTACTTGACCTAGCCAGATTTAGCTTAGCCTATTATTCCTCTAAAATGGAATTGATTAATGAAATAGAATATCACAAATATGATATACTCGATATATTATATTCTAGCTTACCCCCTGACTTGTTTAGCGATTCAGCTAAACTCAAACGTTCAGACCGATACATTCTATGTGGAAAGTTCAAAAAACTGGAAAGATTAATTCACTCCACCAACACACAGTGGTGGGATGAGTTTTTTCTGAAAAAATATGTGGAACACAAAATTTCACCTAGAGGCCTGAGAATCCTTAAAACTTGTTCCTTCTTGGATACTGCCCACAATAAAGAATGGGAAGGGATAGCCGAATTTTGCACCAATAAATTGATAGAGATCCTTATCAGTCAGCGACACATCAAATATAATGAATTGGTGCATCATGTACAAATGCTTTCATTGGAGATTATAGGCTTACAGCAAAAGATTCCGTTGACATGGCTAGACACACTTAAAAAGAATACCAAAACTAAAGAGAATTCACTAATAAAGATTAAATTAGGTAAATTCCATAGGGATCTAGATGATTACCGTCAAAAAAAGATTTTTTCTTGGAAAAATAATGCAAAAATACCAGCACTCATGTCTATAGTACCTTATGCCAGAGTGATTCCCAATGTTATATCCAGACCCAAGGATAAACTCAGTTCTGTTAACACCAACATCTTACGTATAGCTAGTCCATTACCCCAACGAATTCATTCCAGACGAAGATTTGGAAACAAATGCCAATTACCTAGGGAAATTTCATCCCCTAGGGCTAATGTAGTTCCTGTCTCTGATGAGAACACACTATTCATTCACCTGTATAGTTCCTGATAATAATATGCCACCTGTATCTACAGATGGCATCTCATCTAGCACCATCTCTGATTCTACTTCCTTTGATACACAAATACAATCTTCCACTATCAGTCCTGGTATTACAGCCCAAATTGTGAGCCAAGAGGACTCTTTATTCCCTACCACTCCCCAAGCATCTACCACTTTCGATCTCCTTCTTGGTGATTTTAACATCCATGAGATACCATCATATTCTGCCTCCCTGTCCTTCTCGCCTTTTTTAGAAAAGGGCCCACACCAAAAACACAGATTAAAAAGAAAACACATAGACGAGGATGCAGGGGAGGACGCAGAAAATCTAAAACTCAATGCAAAACAACAGAAACTATAAAGTTGTTTAACCTCTCCTCTCATATATTGTCATCTGATGATGTCTCACTTTTGAGTAGAGGCCTTACCTTTTCCCCAACCATACAACCTAATCCTTTTCAATTATTCAAGGATCTTAACAAATTCATAAGAAACCTTACCCTTAAGAGATTCTATAACATACAGTCTACAAAAGGCAAAATAGCTGATCCTGACAGCATACTCTCTCCTGCCACTGTTGCAGAGGCAACTACAGAAGTTTCTCCTTATAGATAGTCAATCTAACATTTATGATCTAGAACCTGGCGAGCTGGATTAAGATATAGATCTTGAATTATTCACTCAACATTTCCAAACATCACCCCCGGTTACACATACACCTTTACAGCCCAAATCTATGTTTTACCCCACCAAATCCAAGGGACCCTATTTAGAATCTTATTATAGAGTTGTGTTTGCCGATCTTCAAAAATTATGCCAAGCTACAACAAATGCCGGCAAACACCGACATCATAATCTCAAACCAGGTGAGAGAGCCTCACTTAAATGCTTCCTTAACAATCCCAATCTCATCATTAAACCTGCAGATAAGGGGGGTGGGATCATTATCCAAGATCGAACAGATTATGTAGCTGAAGCCATGAGGCTGCTGTCCGATCAAAACACTTATAGAAAACTTCCATCTGATCCCTTACCTCTGTTCCGTATAGAAGCAGAGACATTGATTAAGAAAGCTCTAGTAGATCAAGTCATTGACAAAAAAGAAGCAGCTTTTTTACGCAAAAACTACTACAGTACACCATACTTTTATCATCTACCAAAAGTACACAAGGATCTAAAGAACCCTCCCGGTAGGCCGATTGTTGCCTCTATGAACAGCGTAACTGGTGGCTTCTCACAATACATTGATTCTTTTCTACAACCGCTCGCTCAGGATCTCCCATCATATATACGGGACTCCATACATCTTATGGAACTTCTGTCTCCCTATACTTGGCTTGACAGCTATTCTTGGCTGTCATTGGACGTAAATTCCTTATATACCTCCATCCCCCATAATATAGGCCTGTTGGCCGTACAATATTATTTGTCCTCCAATCCTATGCTTAATAATAAACAAGCTGATTTCATTTTGGATGCTACTTTGTTTTGCCTTACGCATAATTATTTCCATTTTGAGGGAGACTTCTACCTACAGACCCATGGTACAGCGATGGGGGCTAATTTTGCCCCCTCCTATGCCAACCTGACCATGGGTCTGTGGGAGAACCAACTCATATGGAAAAACAATCCCTTTGCTAGACACATAGTATTTTATGGCAGGTATATTGACGATATCGTCATCATCTGGGATGGTTCTTCCTCCCAGGTTGATGACTTTGTCACATACTGTAATACCAATGACCTAGGACTTTCCTTTTCTGCTGTCTGGAATAAGGACAGTTTGGCCTTTCTTGATCTAGAACTCAATCATGAGTTAAATAAGATCTTTGCCCGCAACTATACTAAACCCACTGCAGGTAACTCTTACCTTCATTATGATAGCTGTCACCACCCTCTTTGGGTAAAAAACATACCTAAGGGCCAATACTGTAGATTAAGACAGAACTGTACCAGGGATAGTGATTATATACTACAAAGTGCACACTTGAAACAAAAATTTCTGGATAAGGGATATCCAGAAAAAATTATAGACCATGCCTATACCACCTATCTTCCTGGCAAGAAATCCAAGAAAATAAAATCGCCAGAAAAACCGGTTGTTCGATTTATCACTGGATTTCATGGACAGTATAGAAAAATGGAACATATTATTTATAAACATTGGAACATCTTGAAACAAGATCCCCACTTATCTACAATTGTTTGCGAAAAACCTAAAGTCACCTATAGAAGGGCCCCGACATTAAAAAATAAGATAGCGCCCAGCAAGTTAAAATACACTAAACCGATTAGTGCCATCTGTCCAGTCCCCCTCAAAGGGATGTATAGATGCAATAAAGCCCTGTGTAAAACTTTCAATTTTGTCCAACATGGACAAAAGAACTTCTCTCATAGGGACAAGATTTATCAACTTGACAATTTTTACAACTGTTCGAATGACTATGTTGTTTATTGCCTAACGTGCCCATGCAATATGCTATATGTGGGTCGTACCATCAATCCACTAAGACAGCGCTTTGGTAAACATCGTCGCTTTGTGGGAACTGGTTGCGATGAACATAGTGTACCACGCCATTTCTTGGAGTTTCATGACCAGTCTACGGAGGGCCTACAGGTTTGGGTGATTGAAGCCATACCCAAGGGCCTATCTGAGGCTGAGCGCTTCTCTAGACTATGTGAGCGCGAAACCTATTGGATCTTTACTCTAGACACTCTTGTGCCCAATGGATTGAACGAGGAATTAGAGGTTAATACGATTCTCTAAAAAAATGTTCCTTTTTCTTACAGCCCCCTCCTCACGATGCATGATTGTAAGTGTGCATGTGCACATGTTAGCGTAAGCACCCACATGGTTGCATTTATGTATGTCTTCCTCACCAAGGAATTTTTGGTTCTCCCTCTCACAAACATATAATTAATTAATTAATTAAATTGATTTATTTATTTATTTTTTTATTTATTTTTTCTCTTCTGTAGTGTAGCACATGTCGTCACGCATGTGTGGGCATGCGCATGTGTGCCCTAGTATGTGTGTCCCTTTACACGTGTGTGTGCACGTGGGCACACATAAGCGCACGAGCATACCCTCCCTTTATTATTTCCCTCTT
This sequence comes from Rana muscosa, assembly GCA_029206835.1. Taxonomy (NCBI): domain Eukaryota; kingdom Metazoa; phylum Chordata; class Amphibia; order Anura; family Ranidae; genus Rana; species Rana muscosa. The sequence goes on along the minus strand of CM055123.1, from coordinate 414,852,487 downwards.
TGTAATCGGTAACGTTGATAATCCCTTATAATGACTAGTGATTGCTGATCACTTACTGTACTTATATCACACTTATTACAATTTACCATTTAGAATGTATTTGGTCTAACATCCAAGAGCTTGCACCTGATTATCCTTGTTTGGCAGGGACCATATCCCTGTCACATAATTCTAACAAATTTTATCATCCATATGTCTATATAGACATTTTTCTAGAAAGTTTCTATTATATAACAATTTTTGGTAACATTATTACTATGTTATAATTAATTTATTATTTAACATTATTCCTTGCTATTTAAGATATCCCAAGTTAGTGGTGTGCAAACCCCTTTTCTTTTATATTCAACACACCCGTCAAAGTGATTATTGAACTCTGCTGTGCTGGTGGGCGTAACTGTTTTTAAATACCCGTCCTTCTTGTCCCCCTGTACACTTGAGTAAGGAGCGCGCATGCCCTGTACGAGAGCCGCGCATGCTCTGAAACGCGTTGTGGTTCCCTGCACTATCCAGCTGACGTCAGACGCTCCTCTTCGGACTGACCGCTGCCATCTTTCGCTGCTATCCTTTACCACGGATAAGCCAGCTTGTATCCCGGCTACTTGCGGCCGCCATAACCGGGACCCGGGAAACCCGTGGAGCAGCGTCTTAGATCCTGGACGCAATCTGAACATTTACCCTGCTGAAACTTACCTTGATGTAAGTGTTGGATATTAATTGTCTGCTGTACAATAAACCTGTTTACTTAGAGGCGCTTTTCTATTTTTTCTTTTTTTGTTACTGGAAGTAGGCCCTGGAATTTCTGGGGTCTACTGGTCCAGGGGTGGTCCTGTGCTGTTTTGCCTGCGGGGAGAAGCCGAGCAATTGGAGAAACCAGGGGAGGACTTTTCTCAGAGAGGACCGAGCAAAAAGGCTGGTATCTCAGGAAGAGCCTGGAGACTCAATTGGAGGACGCATCCCGACCAAATCTACCTCACAGTAATCGCCAGATGGCTGAAAGAAACTGGTACTGTGTAATTGTACTTTGACTTTGCAAAAGTTCTTGGTTATACAGTCCTGTGGCAGAGGATTGTACAACGACCCTAATATATTCATCAAGTCTGTGGCAGAGACTATGACTGAGCACCGCACCGGATGCTAGGTCAGTGAGAGAGGCCTATCCGGTGGATGTTAGATCCAGTTGTGGAGCTGTTTGTCCTCTGGATCAAAGAAGTACCCGTGATCCGCAAAACAAGGGACCTGAATCTCCCCCTAACCCTCCATCTGACGTTTGTTAATAAAAGCATTGGAAAAAGAGACTAAGTGTTTGGTGCGGACATCTGTGAACAACTCTCCAATGGGACCCCTATGGCGGATATGGTGAACAGTAAGGTAACGGCAGACCCAAAATTAAACCAGCAGCTCCTACAGGGGTAGTGCTACACTTTAATTTATTTTAGGGGAAAATTTTGCACGTTTAGGGTCTTGGGTAGTTTCTCTTATAGCACTGCACTATTACAGTTTTTTTGTTTGTTTTTTAACCTGATTTATGTAAAGGGATCTGTAAGTGTTTAGCTGCTGAGTATAAATTAGGTATAGGTGTTTTTTTGTGGTTTATTTGTTATATCTACATCTATATCTATCTGTATCTATATCTATCTGTATATACAGTAAGTAGCAGCGCCTGCATTTCATACTGAGTTTCGCACACTTTATATATTGTTTTTGTTGAACGGATATGGATTTGAGGTAGAACGCTGCAGATATTATTGTTTGACTAATATATTTCCCTTCCCCTTGGTGGGAGTGGAGATGACCCCATCTATAAGGATATACAGTACATATACACACAGCACAAGGCCGTGTTCACACTATGAGACATTTCTTGGGGCTGCAGTTCCTCTGAGCTCCACAAGATGGTGATCTCGCTTATGCCGAGACATGAAGTCTCTATGGAAAATGGACAGGAAGTGATGTCAGGTACAAACAGGAAGTGATGTAGGGTATAAATTGGGAGTAGATCGGAGACATTGCTGGAACTGGCAGCAGAGGAGGTAATAGGATATTATTTTATCATATCGCACAACACTGGGTCAGGGTTGTGGGGAAAAGCCCCTTTTCCTTATCAACATGAGGACAAGGTGCTTTGCCAGGGGGGGGTCCCCCGGAAAATTACCCTCCCATGTTGAGTGCATATGGCCTGGTATGGCTTGGGAGGGGTCATACGTGTCTCTCTTTCCTGGCCCTATCAGACTGCATGCTCATCTACCTCTTTCCTGGCCACCGGGCCGCATGCTCGTCTCAATCTTTCCTGGCCACCAAGCCTGATGCTCGTTTCCCTCTTTTTTGGCTACTGAACCATATGCCCCTCTGCCTCTTTCCTGGCAATTGGGCTACATGCTCCTCTCCCTCTTTCCTGGCCACCGAGATGCTTACTCATCTTCTGTTTCCTGGCCACCAAGATGCATACTCATCTTCTCTTTCCTGGCACCGAGATGCTTACTCATCTTCTCTTTCCTGGCCATCGGACTGCATGCTCGTCTTTCTCTTTCCTGGCCATCGGACTGCATGCTCGTCTTTCTCTTTCCTGGCACCGAGATGCTTACTCATCTTCTCTTTCCTGGCCATCAGACTGCATGCTCGTCTTCTCTTTCCTGGCCATCGGACTGCATGCTCATCTTCTCTTTCCTGGCACCGAGATGCTTACTCATCTTCTCTTTCCTGGCCATCGGACTGCATGCTCGTCTTTCTCTTTCCTGGCCATCGGACTGCATGCTCGTCTTTCTCTTTCCTGGCCATCGGACTGCATGCTCGTCTTTCTCTTTCCTGGCCATCGGACTGCATGCTCGTCTTTCTCTTTCCTGGCCATCGGACTGCATGCTCGTCTTTCTCTTTCCTGGCCATCAGACTGCATGCTCGTCTTTCTCTTTCCTGGCCATCGGACTGCATGCTCGTCTTTCTCTTTCCTGGCCATCGGACTGCATGCTCGTCTTTCTCTTTCCTGGCCATCGGACTGCATGCTCGTCTTTCTCTTTCCTGGCCATCGGACTGCATGCTCGTCTTTCTCTTTCCTGGCCATCGGACTGCATGCTCGTCTTTCTCTTTCCTGGCCATCGGACTGCATGCTCTTCTTCTCTTTCCTGGCCATCGGACTGCATGCTCGTCTTCTCTTTCCTGGCCATCGGACTGCATGCTCGTCTTTCTCTTTCCTGGCCATCGGACTGCATGCTCGTCTTTCTCTTTCCTGGCCATCGGACTGCATGCTCTTCTTTCTCTTTCCTGGCCATCGGACTGCATGCTCGTCTTTCTCTTTCCTGGCCATCGGACTGCATGCTCGTCTTCTCTTTCCTGGCCATCGGACTGCATGCTCGTCTTTCTCTTTCCTGGCCATCGGACTGCATGCTCGTCTTCTGTTTCTTGGCCATCGGACTGCATGCTCGTCTTTCTCTTTCCTGGCCATCGGACTGCATGCTCGTCTTCCTCTTTCCTGGCCATCAGACTGCATGCTCGTCTTTCTCTTTCCTGGCCATCAGACTGCATGCTCGTCTTTCTCTTTCCTGGCCATCAGACTGCATGCTCGTCTTTCTCTTTCCTGGCCATCGGACTGCATGCTCGTCTTTCTCTTTCCTGGCCATCGGACTGCATGCTCGTCTTTCTCTTTCCTGGCCATCGGACTGCATGCTCGTCTTTCTCTTTCCTGGCCATCAGACTGCATGCTCGTCTTTCTCTTTCCTGGCCATCGGACTGCATGCTCATCTTCTGTTTCCTGGCCATCGGACTGCATGCTCGTCTTTCTCTTTCCTGGCCATCGGACTGCATGCTCCTCTCCCTCTTTCCTGGCCACCGAGATGCTTACTCATCTTCTGTTTCCTGGCCACCAAGATGCATACTCATCTTCTCTTTCCTGGCACCGAGATGCTTACTCATCTTCTCTTTCCTGGCCATCGGACTGCATGCTCGTCTTTCTCTTTCCTGGCCATCGGACTGCATGCTCGTCTTTCTCTTTCCTGGCCATCGGACTGCATGCTCGTCTTTCTCTTTCCTGGCCATCGGACTGCATGCTCTTCTTTCTCTTTCCTGGCCATCGGACTGCATGCTCGTCTTTCTCTTTCTTGGCCATCGGACTGCATGCTCGTCTTTCTCTTTCCTGGCCATCGGACTGCATGCTCGTCTTCCTCTTTCCTGGCCATCAGACTGCATGCTCGTCTTTCTCTTTCCTGGCCATCAGACTGCATGCTCGTCTTTCTCTTTCCTGGCCATCAGACTGCATGCTCGTCTTTCTCTTTCCTGGCCATCGGACTGCATGCTCGTCTTTCTCTTTCCTGGCCATCGGACTGCATGCTCGTCTTTCTCTTTCCTGGCCATCGGACTGCATGCTCGTCTTTCTCTTTCCTGGCCATCAGACTGCATGCTCGTCTTTCTCTTTCCTGGCCATCGGACTGCATGCTCATCTTCTGTTTCCTGGCCATCGGACTGCATGCTCGTCTTTCTCTTTCCTGGCCATCGGACTGCATGCTCGTCTTCTCTTTCCTGGCCATCGGACTGCATGCTCGTCTTTCTCTTTCCTGGCCATCGGACTGCATGCTCGTCTTTCTCTTTCCTGGCCATCGGACTGCATGCTCGTCTTTCTCTTTCCTGGCCATCGGACTGCATGCACTTCTTTCTCTTTCCTGGCCATCGGACTGCATGCTCGTCTTTCTCTTTCCTGGCCATCGGACTGCATGCTCGTCTTCTCTTTCCTGGCCATCGGACTGCATGCTCGTCTTTCTCTTTCCTGGCCATCGGACTGCATGCTCGTCTTCTGTTTCTTGGCCATCGGACTGCATGCTCGTCTTTCTCTTTCCTGGCCATCGGACTGCATGCTCGTCTTTCTCTTTCCTGGCCATCGGACTGCATGCTCGTCTTTCTCTTTCCTGGCCATCGGACTGCATGCTCGTCTTTCTCTTTCCTGGCCATCAGACTGCATGCTCGTCTTTCTCTTTCCTGGCCATCGGACTGCATGCTCATCTTCTGTTTCCTGGCCATCGGACTGCATGCTCGTCTTCTGTTTCCTGGCCATCGGACTGCATGCTCGTCTTTCTCTTTCCTGGCCATCGGACTGCATGCTCGTCTTTCTCTTTCCTGGCCATCGGACTGCATGCTCATCTTCTGTTTCCTGGCCATCGGACTGCATGCTCGTCTTTCTCTTTCCTGGCCATCGGACTGCATGCTCGTCTTTCTCTTTCCTGGCACCGAGATGCTTACTCATCTTCTGTTTCCTGGCCATCGGACTGCATGCTCGTCTTTCTTTTTCCTGGCAACGAGATGCTTACTCATCTTCTGTTTCCTGGCCATCGGACTGCATGCTAGTCTTTCTCTTTCCTGGCCATCGGACTGCATGCTCGTCTTTCTCTTTCCTGGCCATCGGACTGCATGCTCGTCTTTCTCTTTCCTGGCCATCGGACTGCATGCTCGTCTTTCTCTTTCCTGGCACCGAGATGCTTACTCATCTTCTGTTTCCTGGCCATCGGACTGCATGCTCGTCTTTCTCTTTCCTGGCACCGAGATGCTTACTCATCTTCTGTTTCCTGGCCATCGGACTGCATGCTAGTCTTTCTCTTTCCTGGCCATCGGACTGCATGCTCGTCTTTCTCTTTCCTGGCCATCGGACTGCATGCTCGTCTTTCTCTTTCCTGGCCATTGGACTGCATGCTCGTCTTTCTCTTTCCTGGCCATCGGACTGCATGCTCGTCTTCTCTTTCCTGGCCATCGGACTGCATGCTCGTCTTTCTCTTTCCTGGCCATCAGACTGCATGCTCGTCTTTCTCTTTCCTGGCCATCAGACTGCATGCTCGTCTTTCTCTTTCCTGGCCATCGGACTGCATGCTCGTCTTTCTCTTTCCTGGCCATCGGACTGCATGCTCGTCTTTCTCTTTCCTGGCCATCGGACTGCATGCTCGTCTTTCTCTTTCCTGGCCATCGGACTGCATGCTCGTCTTTCTCTTTCCTGGCCATCGGACTGCATGCTCGTCTTTCTCTTTCCTGGCCATCGGACTGCATGCTCGTCTTCTGTTTCCTGGCCATCGGACTGCATACTCGTCTTTCTCTTTCCTGGCCATCGGACTGCATGCTCGTCTTTCTCTTTCCTGGCCATCGGACTGCATGCTCGTCTTTCTCTTTCCTGGCCATCGGACTGCATGCTCGTCTTTCTCTTTCCTGGCCATCGGACTGCATGCTCGTCTTTCTCTTTCCTGGCCATCGGACTGCATGCTCGTCTTTCTCTTTCCTGGCCATCGGACTGCATGCTCGTCTTTCTCTTTCCTGGCCATCGGACTGCATGCTCGTCTTTCTCTTTCCTGGCCATCGGACTGCATGCTCGTCTTTCTCTTTCCTGGCCATCGGACTGCATGCTCGTCTTTCTCTTTCCTGGCCATCGGACTGCATGCTCGTCTTTCTCTTTCCTGGCCATCGGACTGCATGCTCGTCTTTCTCTTTCCTGGCCATCAGACTGCATGCTCGTCTTTCTCTTTCCTGGCCATCGGACTGCATGCTCGTCTTTCTCTTTCCTGGCCATCGGACTGCATGCTCGTCTTTCTCTTTCCTGGCCATCGGACTGCATGCTCTTCTTTTTCTTTCCTGGCCATTGGACTGCATGCTCGTCTTTCTCTTTCCTGGCCATCGGACTGTATGCTCGTCTTCTGTTTCCTGGCCATCGGACTGCATGCTCGTCTTTCTCTTTCCTGGCCATCGGACTGCATGCTCGTCTTTCTCTTTCCTGGCCATCGGACTGCATGCTCGTCTTTCTCTTTCCTGGCCATCGGACTGCATGCTCGTCTTTCTCTTTCCTGGCCATCGGACTGCATGCTCGTCTTTCTCTTTCCTGGCCATCGGACTGCATGCTCGTCTTCTCTTTCCTGGCCATCGGACTGCATGCTCGTCTTTCTCTTTCCTGGCCATCAGACTGCATGCTCGTCTTTCTCTTTCCTGGCCATCAGACTGCATGCTTGTCTTTCTCTTTCCTGGCCATCGGACTGCATGCTCGTCTTTCTCTTTCCTGGCCATCGGACTGCATGCTCGTCTTCTGTTTCCTGGCCATCAGACTGCATGCTCGTCTTTCTCTTTCCTGGCCATCGGACTGCATGCTCGTCTTTCTCTTTCCTGGCCATCGGACTGCATGCTCGTCTTTCTCTTTCCTGGCCATCGGACTGCATACTCGTCTTCTCTTTCCTGGCCATCGGACTGCATGCTCGTCTTTCTCTTTCCTGGCCATCGGACTGCATGCTCGTCTTTCTCTTTCCTGGCCATCGGACTGCATGCTCGTCTTTCTCTTTCCTGGCCATCGGACTGCATGCTCGTCTTTCTCTTTCCTGGCCATTGGACTGCATGCTCGTCTTCTCTTTCCTGGCCATCGGACTGCATGCTCGTCTTTCTCTTTCCTGGCCATCGGACTGCATGCTCATCTTCTGTTTCCTGGCCATCGGACTGCATGCTCGTCTTTCTCTTTCCTGGCCATTGGACTGCATGCTCGTCTTCTCTTTCCTGGCCATCGGACTGCATGCTCGTCTTTCTCTTTCCTGGCCATCGGACTGCATGCTAGTCTTTCTCTTTCCTGGCCATCGGACTGCATGCTCGTCTTCTCTTTCCTGGCCATCGGACTGCATGCTCGTCTTTCTCTTTCCTGGCCATCGGACTGCATGCTCGTCTTTCTCTTTCCTGGCCATCGGACTGCATGCTCGTCTTTTTCTTTCCTGGCCATCGGACTGCATGCTCATCTTTCTCTTTCCTGGCCATCGGACTGCATGCTCGTCTTTCTCTTTCCTGGCCATCGGACTGCATGCTCGTCTTTCTCTTTCCTGGCCATCGGACTGCATGCTCGTCTTTTTCTTTTCTGGCCATCGGACTGCATGCTCGTCTTTCTCTTTCCTGGCCATCGGACTGCATGCTCGTCTTTTTCTTTTCTGGCCATCGGACTGCATGCTCGTCTTTCTTTTTTCCTGGCCATCGGACTGCATGCTCGTCTTTCTCTTTCCTGGCCATCGGACTGCATGCTCGTCTTTCTCTTTCCTGGCCATCGGACTGCATGCTCTTCTTTCTCTTTCCTGGCCATCGGACTGCATGCTCGTCTTTCTCTTTCCTGGCCATCGGACTGCATGCTCGTCTTTCTCTTTCCTGGCCATCGGACTGCATGCTCGTCTTTCTCTTTCCTGGTCATTGAACTGCATGCTCGTCTTTTTCTTTTCTGGCCATCGGACTGCATGCTCGTCTTTCTTTTTTCCTGGCCATCGGACTGCATGCTCGTCTTTCTTTTTTCCTGGCCATCGGACTGCATGCTCGTCTTTCTCTTTCCTGGCCATCGGACTGCATGCTTGTCTTTCTCTTTCCTGGCCATCGGACTGCATGCTTGTCTTTCTCTTTCCTGGCCATCGGACTGCATGCTCGTCTTCCTCTTTCCTGGCCATCAGGCTGCATGCTAGTCTTCCTCTTTCCTGGCCATCGGACTGCATGCTCGTCTTCCTCTTTCCTGGCCATCAGGCTGCATGCTTCGCTCCCTCTTTCCTGGCCATTTAGATGCATACTCTTCTTATCTTTCCTGACCATCGGGCTGCATGCTCCCTCTTTCCTAGAATCTGATATGGATTTTGGTGGGACCTCATGCCATTTTTTTATTTTTGCCACAGGGTCTTTCTTAAAATCCATACCAGACCAAGAGGCCTGGTATGCATTGTGTGGGGAGCTCCACGCCTTTTTGACAGGCCCATTTTTTTTAAAATTATGTTGTCACCTGGGAATTCCAAAAGCCCTGGGGGAGGCCCGACAGAAAGAGAAGAAGGTAGAGTTGTAGGCAACACTGAAAGTGCACTAAGGCAGGTAGGAGGAGAACCACAGAAGAGCAAAGTCTTGAAGGCCATGTCAGTGAAGTTTTTTAAAGAGAAGCGGGTTGTGTACTGTATCAAAAGCAACAAAAAGGTCTGAGTACGAGTACAGAGTAGTGGTCATTGATATCAGAAGTTAGAAAGCTGTTAGTTTTAGAATAGTGTCAGTGGGGTGGGGGTGTAAGGGATTTAGAAGGTTGTTTTTGGTGAGGTAGCAGCTCAGACAGTTGTGGACAAGGTCTTCAAGAACTTTGGAGGTAAGCAAGGAGATGGCACTCAGGTTGTTCAGACTGGTGGGACCCATTGAGGGTTTTTTAAGGATGGGGCGACCAGAGCATGTTTTAGAAGGGGAGCAGATTTTATAAGGGTGGAGAAGATGCCAGTAGAGCGATATTAAAGATGTTAGTTACGTTTTTCAGAAGGAGCAGGTGGCTTACTGTATCCAAGTCTAAACGTGACAGTTTCCTGTTCATGGCCAGCTTCCTAACAACCAGTGGCATATCACCACCAGCATCTTCCAGCTATCAGTTGGGGAATACTGGTTGAGAAAAAAAATTGGGTTCAACCCCAATTTCTATGCAGAACCTTTGGGCTTGCTATGGATTTTAAATGCAATGCAAAAAAACAATAAATGTGGTTCCTTCCCAAATTCATACCAGAGCCTTATCTGAGCATTCAGCCTCACTGGCCAAGAAACAGGGGAGAAACTCATGCACCCCCCTTCCTGAAACCTACCAGACCACATGGTGTGAACATAGGAAGAGTACATTGCCAAAGGAGACATGCCTGGCAAAGCAACTTATCCCCATTTTCAAAAGGCCAAGGACCTTCTACCTATAACCTGGGGGTTCTGGTGGTCTCTGTGCAGGGACTGGTGGGAAATTTGGAAGCTCCCTTTAGAAAAGGAGGTGGGGGGAGGTTCACAGATACCTCAATGCCTGTGAATGAGTAAAGGGTTAATAGTACCATTTAATAAGACAGAAGAAGATAAACGTCCTCCCCAGAATACTTTACTTGCTGTAAGCCATCCCGATCAAACTCCCCCCCCTCATTCTTTTCCTCTTTTAAAAGAATGTGCAGAAACCTTCTCTGGGCCACTCACCCTCCAAGATTGAGCTGGGATAAGTTGATACTTCCTAAGCGGAAAGGGGGAATAGGGTTGCCGGATCTACACACTTATTATAGGGCCTGCCAACTTACCGTATATACTCAAGTATAAGCCAACCCGAATATAAGCCGAGGCACCTAATTTTACCACAAATAACTGGGAAAACGTATTGACTCGAGTATAAGCCTAGGGTGTCCATCTGCATGCCTCACTGTGCCTTACTTTGCCTCACTGTGTCCATGTGCATGCCTCACTGTGTCCATGCCTCACTGTGTCCATGCCTCACTGTGCCCATGCCTCACTGTGCCCATGACTAAACTGACGTTTAACATGGGAGTCTATGGAAGAGGTGCCCGGGTTTGAAAAATCGGTGCTCCCCGGCCGTAGGTTCCCTAGACAACAAACTATGCACACTTATAGAGAAGAAATTGGGCTACATGTGTGGCAAGTTCCGTGTCCAGGGGATCTACAACCGGCCGGTACCGGGTCCCCAAAGTCACCAGAGAAATTACCATTTAACATGGGAGTCTATGGAAGGGGTGCCCGGGTTTTAAAAATCAGTGCTCCCTGGCCGTAAGTCCCCCAGACACTTGTAGAGGAAGAGTTGGGCTACATGTGTGCCAAGTTTGGGGTTCAGGAGACCTACGGCCGGCCGGTACTGGGTCCCCAAATTCTGGGAGATCAGGCGCAAAAAGGTGACTCGAGTATAAGCCGAGGGGGGCATTTTCAGCACAAAAAAATGTGCTGAAAAACTCGGCTTATACTCGAGTATATACGGTATAAGAATTGTGGATTGGCACGTCAACAAAAACAAAAAACAAAGACTGGATCCAGGTGGAAAACGTTTTCACTAAGACACCCATATCTCATCTTCCCTGTGTCGATCAACCTTCGCTCCCTAAAGAATGCTCCACCCACCCATTGATAGGCCCCACACTGCTAAATTTCAGAGCATCATGCCGTACTCTCAACCTGACCTCTTCTCCTGGGCCCATGACACCAATAACCCAAAACCCTGACTTCCTGCCAGACCTTCTGGCTAAAGACCTAACCGCCAGTCCCATTGACCCACCGGTCAATGGGACTACATGTAGTCTTGTTGGAGCCAGAGATATGGTAACCACATAACATGCGTAATGGGGAAAAAAACTCACATAGTGTGATACCGTACAAGGTAGTATTTATTAAAAAAGATTAAAAAAATGAACACTCACATTTGGAAGAACATCATTCTGGGGTCAGATGATGACTGTTTAGTTGAAACGCGTCGGATGGACCTATTCACACACACATCGCTCTGGCACTTTGTGATATGCCTCCTAGGATGTTCTTCCAAATGCGAGTGTTCATCTTTTAATCTTTTTAAATAAATACTACCTTGTACGGTATCACGCTATGTGAGTTTTTTTCCCATTACGCATGTTATGTGGTTACCGTATCTCTGGCTCCAACAAGACTACATGTATTTACACTTCCCGGTGTTTACGGGAATTTGCGGTGCCGACTGATATGCGGATTCAGGACCAGCTGGACCCATCTTGCTGACTGATTATATAAGCTAGTTTTGACTTGGGTGGTATACACCTCAACAAGTCAACACCATCTGGTAAGCCTCCTCCTTATATCGGTGGTGGTGTCTCTATCCTTTCACAGAGAGGGTCATATCCATGTGGGACTTTTCATTTCAACCTTGCGTTTTTTTTTTTACAATGTTGGGACTGTCATTTGTGTGTGGTCACAATAGAGGACTGCTTCGTTCTGATTTATTTGTTCTACATATACAGGTCCTTCTCAAAAAATTAGCATATTGTGATAAAGTTCATTATTTTCTGTAATGTACTGATAAACATTAGACTTTCATATATTTTAGATTCATTACACACAACTGAAGTAGTTCAAGGCTTTTCTTGTTTTAATATTGATGATTTTGGCATACAGCTCATGAAAACCCTAAAATCCTATCTCAAAAAATTAGCATATTTCATCCGACCAATAAAAGAAAAGTGTTTTTAATACAAAAAAAGTCAACCTTCAAATAATTATGTTCAGTTATGCGCTCAATACTTGGTCGGGAATCCTTTTGCAGAAATGACTGCTTCAATGCGGCGTGGCATGGAGGCAACCAGCCTGTGGCACTGCTGAGGTGTTATGGAGGCCCAGGATGCTTCGATAGCGGCCTTAAGCTCATCCAGAGTGTTGGGTCTTGCGTCTCTCAACTTTCTCTTCCCAATATCCCACAGATTCTCTATGGGGTTCAGGTCAGGAGAGTTGGCAGGCCAATTGAGCACAGTAATACCATGGTCAGTAAACCATTTACCAGTGGTTTTGGCACTGTGAGCAGGTGCCAGGTCCTGCTGAAAAATGAAATCTTCATCTCCATAAAGCTTTTCAGCAGATGGAAGCATGAAGTGCTCCAAAATCTCCTGATAGCTAGCTGCATTGACCCTGCTCTTGATAAAACACAGTGGACCAACACCAGCAGCTGACATGGCACCCCAGACCATCACTGACTGTGGGTACTTGACACTGGACTTCAGGCATTTTAGCATTTCCCTCTCCCCAGTCTTCCTCCAGACTCTGGCACCTTGATTTCCGAATGACATGCAAAATTTGCTTTCATCCGAAAAAAGTACTTTGGACCACTGAGCAACAGTCCAGTGCTGCTTCTCTGTAGCCCAGGTCAGGCGCTTCTGCCGCTGTTTCTGGTTCAAAAGTGGCTTGACCTGGGGAATGCGGCACCTGTAGCCCATTTCCTGCACACGCCTGTTCACGGTGGCTCTGGATGTTTCTACTCCAGACTCAGTCCACTGCTTCCGCAGGTCCTCCAAGGTCTGGAATCGGTCCTTCTCCACAATCTTCTTCAGGGTCCGGTCACCTCTTCTCGTTGTGCAGCGTTTTCTGCCACACTTTTTCCTTCCCACAGACTTCCCACTGAGGTGCCTTGATACAGCACTCTGGGAACAGCCTATTCGTTCAGAAATTTCTTTCTGTGTCTTACCCTCTTGCTTGAGGGTGTCAATGATGGCCTTCTGGACAGCAGTCAGGTCGGCAGTCTTACCCATGATTGCGGTTTTGAGTAATGAACCAGGCTGGGAGTTTTTAAAAGCCTCAGGAATCTTTTGCAGGTGTTTAGAGTTAATTAGTTGATTCAGATGATTAGGTTAATAGCTCGTTTAGAGAACCTTTTCATGATATGCTAATTTTTTGAGATAGGATTTTTGGGTTGTCATGAGCTGTATGCCAAAATCATCAATATTAAAACAAGAAAAGCCTTGAACTACTTCAGTTGTGTGTAATGAATCTAAAATATATGAAAGTCTAATGTTTATCAGTACATTACAGAAAATAATGAACTTTATCACAATATGCTAATTTTTTGAGAAGGACCTGTATATATATATATATATATATATATATATATATAATTATTTTTTTTTTTTTTCACGGATCACACTCAGTCACTTGGTGTCACTAAAATTAAGATTTCATATATATGCATGTTTGCAACATTTGATATGTGTTGGTAACTGACTTTTTAAAAAAAATAAGCGCTACACTTTTTCATATTCAACATATTTGTAGCGACCCGGAACCCCAAAGCCATTTAATCTCAGCACTGCATGCTCTTCTACTCTCAGAAACCTCCCCCAACATTAAGACACAACGGCTCTGGGACAGAGATTTATCGGTAGAACTGTCCGAGGACGATTGGGAACGCATATGCGAACACACACATAAAGGGTCCATCAACATTTCTGAGCAAGAGAATAGATACAAACTTTACTCTAGATGGTACCGAACACCCGACAGGATTTATAAATTCTTCCCAAGTGTCCCCCCACTTTGCTGGCGATGTAACTCAGCTAGAGGCTCCCTCCTCCCATATATGGTGGGAATGCCCACTGATACAATCGTTCTGGAGGGAGGTACACGACCTGATTGTTCAAATCACTACCTACACCCCAGACTTCACCCCGGCACAATATCTACTCCATCACACGTCCATACCATGGTCTTTATACCGGAAATCCCTTACTTTACACTAGACATGTGCACTGCCGAAAAAATTCAGGAAATTCGAAAAATTCATTTTTTTTCGTTTTCGTATTTTTTTCGGTTTTTTGCTTTTTTCGGAAATTCGGAAAATTCTAAAAAAAAAATTCCGCTTTTTTGAAATTCGGGAAATTTGGTAACTGGTAATTCCCGATTTCCAAATTACTAATTTTCGAATTTCCAAAAAAACGAATAAAACGAAAACTAAAAAAACGAATTGTTCGAATTTCCGAAAAAAGCAAAAAAACTAATTTCTGATTTTCGGAAATTCTAAAAATTTGGAATTCGGAAATTTAACTTTTCGAATTTCGAAATTTCCAATTTTCGGAAATTCGGAATTTCGAAAATCCGAAAATTCGGACATTGAAAAATTAGTAAATCCGAAAATTTGTAAATTGAGAAATTTTAGAAATTGAGAAATTCGAAATTTCAGAAATTCGAAAATTCGGAAATTGAAAAATTCGGAAATTTCGGAATTAACGAATTTCTCTAAATTCGTGAAAAACGAATTAGAAGCTAAACGAATTGCACATGTCTACTTTACACCTCATCAATGCGGCCACCCAATGCGTACCTGTACACTGGAGGAGTGTTGACCCCCCCCCCACAATTGCTGAATGGCACTGCCGAGTAGATAAAACGGCAGTAATGGAAGGGCTCATTCACCAAGCTAAAGACAATCCCGCTAATTTCAGAACCACATGGGCTTGCTGGAGTCATTACAGAGATGCCACAGTGGCTAACACCCCCCAAAATACACCGGTACCCCTAGCGGGGAGTCACCAAGCTCTTACCAACCAAAACGCATGTACACTCCGTCATTCCTATTCCCCTTCCCTCCATTTCCCCGTACTTTTAGGTGACCGCCTGATTTCGCATCGAAATTAGAGCTGCACGATTCGGGGAAAAATGAGAATCACGATTCTTTTGCTTAGAATGAAGATCACGATTCTTTCACGATTCTCAAAAGGCTATTAAAGGGGGGCATGTGAAGAGTGGACTTAAAATACCGGCAACCACTGTCCCTTTATAATATATTATAAATATTACCACAGTCTGAGTCAGCTACCCATATTATGAATATTAACACAGTCAGCTACCCCAGACTCTGGTTAGCTGACTGTGGTAATATTCATAATATATGGGTACCTGACTCAGACTGTGGTAGTATTCATAATAAGGGACAGTGGTTGCCGGTATTTTAAGTCCACTCCTCCACTCACAGGCTCACATGCCCCCCTTTAATAGCCTGACTGTCACTGCAAGGTTTGGGCCTGGCTGGGGTAGCGGACTCACTGTGGTCACTGGTGTTCATAATATATGTATGTACTGTAGTAATAAGGCTGCGGCACAAGGAAGGAAGCTCACTCACTGTTTTGGAGTCCTCATGCTGCCTGCTGGTGCACACTCACACAGGGCGCACTCACCGCTGTGCTGTGTGTTTCGTTTCCCACCCGAGAAGCGTGGTGGTACCGCCCAGGCATCAGACATCCACACGACCGTTTTTCACGACCATTTTTAAAAATTGCATGAAAACCGGTCGTGTGTACGCGGCATTACACGTACCGTATCCTACAGGGGAGGGCTGGTAGCCTTAGGCCTGGGGGGCAAGTCCAGTCAAGTGTCCCACTGAACCGCCAAATCGGCTCACCATCCATGGCCCACCTGTTTTTTTCAATGCAGCCTCACCAGTGCTTATCAGTGCAGCCAACTCCAGTGCCCATCAATGAAGCCTGATCACTGGGGCAGGTTACATGGGGTGTATGGTGGGGGGAGATGGGGGGTCAGCTAGGGGTGTCAGGGTCTCTCACCTCAGCGATCTCAGCTCAGCAGGTCCTTGCACGCCACGGTCTTCTGGGGGGGGGGGGGGTAACGCTCCTGATCCTGGGGTCAAGTTGCAGCCAGCACCCAGCCCTGCAGCCCTGCGTTCCAACTCCCTGGCATGCCTCTGTCTGCTTCCAAGAATCCGGTCCCAGGGAGTTGTAGTTTTCTCTGTGCTGCTGTGTTTTCCACCCACCGGAAGCTTGAGCGCGGACTACAACTCCCGGAATGCAACAGCTAGCGGTCGGCCGCCATGTCCGTGCCCCCGGCCCGACTTCCTAGACCAGAATAAAAAAGAAAATGGTAGCGGGCAGCGGCTGCTGGCCATTTTGAACATAAGTTAAGGCGGCCTGGGAGGCAATTGCCACCCTGCCCCCTGGCCCAGCCCTCCCCTGGTATCCTACTACCAATCCTTGATGGTGAACCACGTTAGAGGGCCGGGCAAGAGCATCCACCCTGCTACACACTGGAAATGAATCAGACTTTGGAGGGGATATTATTTGATTAGCTTTTGACAAACCACATCTGCCTGGAAAATATGTGGAACTGCTTAGGGTTCCCTCCCGTTCACAATTTTGATCCCTTTTGGGGTGAACGGGTTTGGGAAAACCTGTATAGGTTTATCCTTTCATCTCCCCCGAAACCCCACTACTTTACGCAATGCCTACTGGCCCCACAGATTTATAGTAGCTTAGTTTGTACTAGAAACCATCACATTCATACTATCCTCTCTTTTTGACCAAATGTTACTATCCAAAATAACGTAGGATTGTATTCAACTTGTTTAGTTAAAATACGCAGCCTTGATAGTCGCTTCATAGCGGTTGTTTATCTGTTAAAGTATGTCTCTTATGCACTATTGTACTGTATTTACCACATTTTCTGTAATACTCTTGTTTTTATTCTGTCACTGTAAAAAAAATGTAAAGAAAAATTTATGGGAAAAAAAAAATAAGACAGAAGAAGGATTCTCGTTTTCATTCTGTGTTTGCAGATCTACTGTTAGAAATAATACAAAAAAAAAATACAGAACCAAAACACTTCTAACAGAAAATGTGTGATCCAGGCGGTCAAAGGGTAAGAGGCTCCCAGACCCCAAGTATCCTAGAAAACACCAAACAGTCCATAATACATATGGTCCCATCGGGGGCCACATTTCTTAAATTCATATTGATCTTCATATTACATGTTATTTAATGTTATCTGTCTACAGGGAAACCTTCATAGATGAAGGCAGGAATGAGGATGGAGAAGGACTGGGGTCAGATGACTGAGAAGATACTAAACCTCACCCTGGAGATCATCTACCTGCTGACCGGAGAGGTGAGGAGGATTCTGGGAGGTCACATGGCAGCACTCTTATCTCTATTAATAAAACATAGACCTGACCGGAGAGGTGAGGAGGATTCTGGGAGGTCACATGACATCACTCTTATCTCTATTAATAAAACATAGACCTGACCGGAGAGGTGAGGGGGATTCTGGGAGGTCACATGGCAGCACTCTTATCTCTATTAATAAAACATAGACCTGACCGGAGAGGTGAGGGGGATTCTGGGAGGTCACATGGCAGCACTCTTATCTCTATTAATAAAACATAGACCTGACCGGAGAGGTGAGGAGGATTCTGGGAGGTCACATGGCAGCACTCTTATCTCTATTAATAAAACATAGACCTGACCGGAGAGGAGAGGAGGATTCTGGGAGGTCACATGACATCACTCTTATCTCTATTAATAAAACACAGACCTGACCGGAGAGATGAGGAGGATTCTGGGAGGTCACATGACATCACTCTTATCTCTATTAATAAAACACAGACCTGACCGGAGAGGTGAGGAGGATTCTGGGAGGTCACATGACATCACTCTTATCTCTATTAATAAAACACAGACCTGACCGGAGAGGTGAGGAGGATTCTGGGAGGTCACATGACATCACTCTTATCTCTATTAATAAAACACAGACCTGACCGGAGAGGTGAGGAGGATTCTGGGAGGTCACATGACATCACTCTTATCTCTATTAATAAAACACAGACCTGACCGGAGAGGTGAGGAGGATTCTGGGAGGTCACATGACATCACTCTTATCTCTATTAATAACACACAGACCTGACCGGAGAGGTGAGGAGGATTCTGGGATTCTAACATGATATTCCTATTGGTTCTCCAATACAGAGATTTCCTCTTGTGAAGTCAGGTGATCATATGACCATCACAGTGCCTCCATGTGACTCCCTAAAACCTGAGAGACACAACATGGAGAAGATTCTAGAAGTCACCAAGAAGATGATGGAGCTGCTGACAGGAGAGGTGAGCGGTGCCGGGAATTCTGGGACATTAGCCAGTAACAGACAAGGGATGTGTCTGGATGGTGACTGTATCATTGTGTGTGTCAGGTTCCTATAAGGTGTCAGGATGTCACTGTCTATTTCTCCATGGAGGAGTGGGAGTATTTAGAAGGACACAAGGATCTCTACAAGGACGTCATGATGGAGAATCAGCCGCCCCTCACATCACCGGGTAAGAGGAGACTTTATTGTAAAGGAGAGAGCAGTACGGAGGCTCCACCTAGATCCCCCATCATCTGATAAACACATAGAAACAATGTATTCAGTCAGTGTGTGTGTTTCCTACAGATGGATCCAGTAATGGGAACCCACCAGAGAGATGTCCCCGTCCTCTGTATTCCCGGGATTCCACAAAGGAAGGTCACACCATCCCCCACCATCATCAGGTAGATGAGGAACAATCTCTGATAGTATCATTAGGATCTGTACATTATCTGCATTGTTACCATTGGTGTCATTTTTATTATATATTCAGAGTGGAAACCTGAGAGATTTTAGAGTTGAGGTTAAAGAAGAGATAAAAGAGGAGGATGATGAGGATGGGGTGATGGAGGAATTTCCAGAAGAACACAAAGATCTGTACCAGGACACCATGGTGGAATCGTCCAGCTACAGAAACCCACCAGAGAGATCTCCCCGTCCTCTGTATTCCCAGGATTCCACAGAGGTAGGTCACTCACACCATCCCTCACCATCATCAGGTAGGTGGAGTTGAGGGTCGGGAACATAAAGTGATTGAACACTCTGACATGTGGAGACGATGTGTGGACTCTACAAGATGATATTTTCTATGTGATCTCACATCATAAATACTTCTATGTTACATGTAGCGGGTACTGGAATTATGTGAGGACTCTGGTGGTGTGAGGTTCGTTGGGGCCCCTGGGTGGCACTGTTGCCTGGGGCCGGAGTTGAACTCACACCGCAAACTGTGCCTTTTTGTCCTCCCCTGGAGCTGGTACAGCGGGGTGGGGAACCCGCTGTGATGCAAAGGGAGAGGTCATAAAAGGGGCGGACGCCCTGTGTTGGGAAGAGTCGGAGGACGCGGCCGCACCCAGGCACCTTCAGCTTGGGTGCTGGCGTTCCGGTGTTTCAGGCCTAGGCGCCCTTGGCCTAGCTGGAGCAGGGATGGAGTCCATCTCAGGCACCTTTAGCCTGGGGTGAGGTACTATGGCGGATGCCTGGGGCTCAGTACCTTTGACTGAGTTCCACGAGGGTGGAGGAATCCGAGGGGGCCCTAATTCCTTGGGTGCCCGTGTCTGAGTTTGTGAGGACTGGTGTGCAGTAACTTCTCTGAAGAGCCCGGCGCAGCATCGCTGGTGACGGAGAGGCCTCCACTTCTCCCTTGGACGGATTTCTTCCTCTGACGGGCAAAGTGAGCGAAGGTAATTCACGTTCTATATTACCTAGTCAGTGGCAGTGACTATTCACCACTGGTGACAGCACAGTGGGCAGCAGCAAGAAGGGAAAGGATTGTGCCTCGATCTGTCCCCATCTTCCAAAGAAGAAAGATTGTTTTATTGCTTGGCAAGAAGAATAAAACTGAGTTGTACCTATTCACTGTGTGGAACTTGGGTTACTAAAGCAAAGGAGTCAGGGACGAAGGACTGGACTTGACTCTAGGACACCTACACAAAAGCCCAATCTTCTGGCCTTCACCTCTTAGCTACGGGAGGACATGGTCCGTGGTGTGTTTTATCTCTGTCTCCCAGGTACCCCTAGACAACAGCCATATAACCGATAAAGAAAGAGAGAGAGGTGAGGCCGCTACATACAGATGTTATTTTCTGCCATTCTGTTGGTTTAGGGTGAAGATCTGATTATCATAAAAGTTGAGGATGAGGAAGAAGAGACGTATGTGAGGGATGATCAGCAATATACGGAGGAGGATGGAATGACGAGGACATTCATAGAGGAGGACAATCCTACAGAGATCAGCACAGGTGACCCATAATATATTCTTCTCTTATCTCTGCTCTGTTACTGCTCACTGATTGGTCCAGAGTAGGGCGGAGCTGAGTGATATCAGCCAATAATAGGTTGATAATGGTCCCCTCCCTGTACTGATACCCATCCTGGGGTTCAGCTGGCAGTATTAGGTTGTGTGTCACTCCTAGTTACAGTAGCACAGATATGATAACACAGATTGAGCCTTTCTTAGGTCGGTCCCTCTTCTTCCAGAAGACTTCTAGATAAATGTTACCATAAAACTCTATTAAACATCTCATTGGGATAAGGAGTAACACTAAAACACTTCCAGGAGAAAATACTGTTGCATCCTCCCTCCAGTGCTGCATATCACCAGAAGCCTAGGCCTATGGTCATTGTTCCATTTTAGAGGGTTTTCAATGTGTAGCGATACCTTCAACTAAGAAGGCCGCAGATTTCGTTTGGGCCCTGAAAACAGCTCCGCCAACCCCCGGCAATGTACTCGACCCCCTACTGGCACAGTTAGTTATGGCAGCAATATAATTCTTATACTGGATGAGTAAATTCAGACATCAAGGCAATAATGAAAAGGGTATCAAATTTACTTTAAGCTTATGATAAGGAAGGTTAACAGTGGTAACAGTTTACAGGTAATACGTTGCAGAGCCCTGCAGCAATAAACATACTATGCATTAAATGAATAGTATAGGTGCGCCGCGTGGGCGACCGTTAACTAGGCACCCTGTGACGCAGTAACTAAATGAACTAACTAGCTGGCCAGGCCTGGCTCAGGTATCTAAAACTCAGTCTATAGGGGATGATGGTTTCTTCACCGGCAATTCTTTAAAGGTGGTGCACATAACAGAATACCATTTGTAATCCAGTGGGAAGATTGTGATGAAATAAACACTTTACTTCATTAACTCTGAGTTCAGTTCTGACATGGATCTCCAATGAGAGTATCAGATATAAACTTGTGAGCCACGGCAGTCTATAGGCACATTAGCAACAACAGTATATGGTCTGAGCATACGCTCGCTCACCCCTCCGGACGCGATCCCAGTCCGGGAACTTCCACCGACTGTGTCCTCACACACACAGTGTCTCCAGCGATCGGGCCCCCGATCTAACCAAGGCTGTAGACAAGCGAAGTCAGATGCCACCCAGGCTCGCAGTGGGGTGGAAGGCTCTTTGGTGCTGCGCAAGACCTCAGGCTTCAGGCCTTGCACTCCGGCACATCCGCACAGGAGGATCAGTCACTGAAGTCTCGTGTCCCAAAGAGGCCGAGCCCAGCCACGCCTCCTCCTTTTATAACCCCTCCCATGAGTCTCTGGGGTGGAAACATGCCGAAAGGGATTCTGGGCAAGGTAGTCCAGAGAGTCTTAAAGGGGACCCCACTACAAATGTCTGAACTTTGACCCTCTTGTCTATCAGAGATCACATGACCCAGTGCCTAGGCTTGTGGTTGTGTAAAGAGCACGCCCCTCCCAGTCCCCATTGGTTCCTGCTCTTCTGACAAGGCTGTGTAAATGTAGAAGTGATCTGGGAGGAGGACCAAAGGCCCTTTGACTGAAGAGGGGAGGAGTCCCAGCTGGTTGGGACCTCCACAGAGAACATCTCCTCACTCATATCTACCTGATCCAGGTGGAATCTTGATGGAAGAGAACTAACCCTCTCAGATATATTGATGATGTTTTTATATTTTTCCAGGACACGCCATGGAGAAACCCTCAAAGGATCGTCTCACTTTATCTCCAGGATATAAAATGGAAGATGAGGACATCACAGGAGATTGTGGAGGAGAAAAGACAATGAGCTCCACTATGGATGGAGGACTTCACAGTGTGGATAGACCATGGAATCCCTCTGACTCTGAGCAACCTCGTACTGTGAGGGATGGGGCCGGGATTCAGGGGGAGGAGACATTTTCCTGTCCTGAATATGGGGAAAGTTTTTTCTCTGAATTAAGTCCTCCTGTACATCGGAGATCTCACAGGGCTGAGAAGTTCCATTCCTGTACCAAGTGTGGGAAATGTTTTTCACAGAAATCGGCCCTTATTGTACATCAAAGATCTCACACGGGGGAGAAGCCGTATTCTTGCCTTGAGTGTGGGAAATGTTTTTCTCTCAAGTCCCACCTTAATACACATTATAGGTTTCACACAGGTGAGAAGCCATATTTCTGTCTTGAGTGCGGCAAATGTTTTCCACTCAAGTCTCATCTTAATACACATCAGAGGTCCCACACGGGGGAGAAGCCGTTTCCCTGCCCCGAGTGTGGAAAATATTTTTCAATAAAATCAAACCTTGCAAAACATCAAAGAACCCACACGGGTGAGAAGGCATTTTCCTGCCCTGAGTGCGGGAAATGTTTTTCACAGAAGGCCCATCTTATTACACATCAAAAGTCTCACACGGGTGAAAAGCCACATTCCTGTCCTGAGTGCGGAAAATGTTTTACAGAAAAATCAGATCTTGTAAAACATCAAAGGACTCACACGGGTGAGAAGGCACATTTCTGTTCTGAGTGCGGGAAATATTTTTCACGGAACTCGTATCTTCTTACACATCAAAGATCTCACACAGGGGAGAAGCCGTATTCTTGCCCTGTGTGCGGGAAATGTTTCTCTCTCAAGACCCATCTTAACAAACATCTGAGGTCTCACACGGGTGAGAAGCCACATTCCTGTCCTGAGTGTGGAAAGTGTTTTAGAGAAAGAAAAGGCCTGGTAAAACATAAAAGAACTCACACAGGTGAGAAGGCATATTCCTGCCCTGAGTGCGGGAAATGTTTTGCACAGAAGCACCATCTTAATACGCATCAGAGGACTCACACGGGTGAAAAACCATATTCCTGTCTTGAGTGCGGAAAATGTTTTTCACAAAAAGCAGGCCTTCTACAACATCGAACAACTCACACGGGTGAGAAGGCATATTCCTGCCCTGAGTGCGGGAAATGTTTTTCACAGAATTCCCATCTTAAAATACATCGGAGGATTCACACGGGTGAGAAGCCCTATCCCTGTGCTGAGTGCGGAAAAGGTTTTTTACAGAAATCAGACCTTGTTAAACATCAGAGATCTCACACGGGGGAGAAGCCGTATTCCTGCCCCGAGTGCGGGAAAAGTTTTTCACTTAAGTACGATTTTAACAGACACTGTAAGTCTCACACAGGTGAGTAGATCCATAGCTTCTTGGTGTAGAAAATGCCCTTCATGAAAGTCCAACCTCACTGAACATCAGAACTTGTCAAACATCAATATCTATCACAGGTGAGAAGCCGTATTCCTGCCCTGAGTGCGGGAAATGTTTTTCACAAAAGTCCTCTCTTCTCAAACATCAGATAACCCACACCACCCTCGAGGTGTATTATTGTCTTAAGCCTCGTACACACGACCGAGAATCTCGTCACGAAAAAAACGTTGTTTTTCCCTGATGAGATTCGTGACAAGAATCTTGTCCCGGCCGAGTGTACACACGATCCATTCAAAGAACCGCCGTTCTTTTGAATGGCACGAACGCGGTGACGTCATCGACTACGACGAGCGTGCGCTCGTCACATTCGATGCCGCCGCCGCCATCTTGCTACACCCTACCTATGCCTAGGAAGCTACCGCGCATGCGTCAAAGTCATTTCAAGCATTCGCGGGTTTCCACGGTGACAGGTAAGTGTACACACACTCGGGTTTCTCGTTGGGAAACAGGCCGACAAGAATCCCGACGAGAAAATAGAGAGCAGGTTCTCTATTTTTCTCGTCGAGATTCTGCCCAGTTTTCTCGGCAAGAAAGCTCTACCAGGAGTTTTCTTGTCGTTTCTTGCCGAGAAAACCGGTCGTGTGTACGAGGCTTAAGTGTAGAAAATGGCCTTCATGAAGTCCTTTCATCTTCAATCTTACTGAACATCAGATATGCTACACACGGGGGGAGAAGCCATATTCCTGCCCCGAGTGTAGGAAATGTTTTTCACAGAAGTTCTATCTTCTCAAACCTCAGAGAACCCACACCACCCTCGCGGTGTATTAGTGTCCCGAGTGTGGGAAATGTCTTCTATATGGATCATATTTTGCTGTACATCAGAGATCTCACACTGGGAAGAAGCCCACCTTGATATACACCTCAGAAAACACGTGACTGAGCGCTCCTCTGATCTTTATCATGGAAGAAACACTTTGAACCCTTTAGTAAGATTATTTTTCCCTTTTATAAAGTCCTCTCTGGCTTACTCTGAGGGAATATTACTGCTGGTTGAGTCCCTCTAGCAGTGTAGTCTGATCTCCCCTGATATTCAGCAGAAGCTTCATAGGAAGACATCCTGGTGGGAGAGACTCTAGATATGGATAAGAGAGAAGGGGAGATCAGATTACATTACAAGACTGAAAATTTCTGTCTAGTAGTCATCAGCCTGCATAGGCAGCTTCATTTGCTTGGAGAGTGCCATCTGCTGGCTGAAAGTGGAAAATATGACATTTATCGATGTAACATTTCCTATGTAGCTGATAAAAATGCAAATATAATCCTAATCTTGTGTCTTAGTAGTTTTGTTTTACCGGTTTGTACTTGTTGAAACAGCTGACTGTCAGGAGCATGTAAACGCTCTTGTTCTTTTACAGCTGCTGGTCTCATTCCAGCATCCTGCTTTTGGCTATGATGCACCCTTCTCTGTTTGTTCAACCTGCAAGGTGATTGATGTAGTCAGTCTGTGGGTGGAGACCAAACCTGATTTAAGCCAGCCAAACCTACAGTCTTGTGCTTGTGATATTGTGTTTGTAACATGTGCTCCAAGTTCCCTCTGTCTGTCCACCTGCAAGGTAATTGATGTGGCCAGTTTCTAGGTGGAGACCAAACCTGATTTAAGCCAGCCACGCCTACTGTCTCGTGCTTGTGATATTGTTTTTTAACATGTGCTCCAAGTTCCCTCTGTCTGTCTACCTGCAAGGTGATTGATTTGGTCAGTCTCTAGGTGGAGACCAAACCTGATTTAAGCCAGCCAAACCTACAGTCTTGTGCTTGTGATATTGTGTTTGTAACATGTGCTCCAAGTTCCCTGTCTGTATGTCTGTCCCCAAGGTGATTGATGTGGTCACTCTCTAATGCTGCGTACACACGATCGGAAATTCCGACAACAAATGTTCGATGTGAGCTTTTTGGCGGAAATTCTGACCGTGTTAAGGCTCCATCGGACATTTCCTGTCGGAATTTCCAACATCAAAAATTCGAGAGCTGGTTCTCAAATTTTCTGCCAAGAAAAGTTATTTTCGGAAATTCCGATCGCCTGTATGCAATTCCGACGCACACAAAAAACACGCATGCTCAGAATCAAGCAGAAGAGCCAAACTGCCTATTGAACTTCATTGATCTTGGCTCGTCGTACGTCACCGCGTTCTTGACGTTCGGATTTTCCGACAAGATTTGTGTGACCGTGTGTATGCAACACAAGTTTGAGCCAACATTCCGTCTGAAAAAAAATCCACGGTTTTCTTGTCGGAATTTCCGATCGTGTGTACGCGGCATAAGTGAAGACCAACCTTATTTAAGCCAGCCACCAAGCCCGCAGTCTCATGCTTGTGATATTGCATTTGTAACACGTGCTCCAAGCTCCCTGTTTGTCTGCCCTGCTCTGCTGATTGGATTTCCCTGTTTATAATCTCGGATTGGATATCGACTACTCTCTGAACTCTGCCTGCCTTTCGACTACAGATTGGAACCTGACGAGGCTGAACCTTGCCTGCCTTGTACCTGGGCTGTCTTTGAACCACACTGCCTGTCTGCCAACTGCAAGTACCTGTTTGCTTTGCTCAGTTCACACCTGCCCTGCCCTGGCGTGGTGGCCAGGCACTATAGCATTGTGTATAAGTCCTGGGGGCAATCGAGTACCGGTTGACCTGCTTGCCTTATGGGAAAGGGGGCTTCTATAGGGTGTACAGGACGCCAAGGTTGGGTCCTGGACGGGTGCTATGTAGCACCAATATTTGGGTTATGGTCCCTTTAACGAGTGGTAATAGTGTTCAGGAGGTCACCCAATGGGTGAGGAATTTCTGGCAAAATAAATAGTCCAGAGAGGACTGGCTCGCAGTCCTCTTTGTCTTAATAGAGAGGTATTTGGGGCCCGGAATTTCGGAGGCTCTAAAGTGACATTCGGGTGGGATAGAGCCTCCACTCCTGACCACTGGGAGTCAGCACACAGGGGATTAGGGGTTCCAGGAAGACAGCTCATAAAACAGGAAGTGATGCTAGAGGTGTGTGGAAGGAGTATGAGGATTGCACCTGTGGAGAGGAGCTGTCTGTTTGCTGGGAGCTTGGAAAGATTCAGCAAGGGCTCTGGAAGTTCCTCTACAAAACTGTATGTGTCTTTCCTTTGGTTTATTTTTGTGCTGAAGACAAGCAGGACTTTTGATTTATGCTGGAAGATAAGTGGACTTTAGTTTATACTTTTCTGTGTGCTGAATTAAGCGTTATTTTTGCTTTATTCACAAATAAAAGCCTTTCTGTTTAAAAGTCAACGGTTTATGCACTTAGTCCCGTGGAGCTATAATCCCCAAAAGTTCACAAGGGGAAGAACACAGAAGCCAGCTATAGTCTCTGACCACCTGTATTAGTGGAAGCGTGACATATCACAAGCCTTTAACAAGAATATTTTTATGTGAAGATGGATTGTACTCATTCTCATTTTATTTGCTGAGGAGATTTGCAAACTGACACGGCAAGTCCAGGAACTGTCTGTGCATGTAAACACACCTCCAGCAGTAACGCAGGAACCAGAGCTCAAGGTTAACCCATCTGACCGTTTTTCTGATTACCCTCCATATGTTTTTCAACTTTAAAAACAGTTGTATGCTATACTTGAACCACTTCAATACCGGGCACTTACACCCCCTTCCTGCCCAAGCCAATTTTCAGCTTTCTGTTTAAATGAGAATTGCACGGTCATGCTACACTGTACCCAAACAGAATTTTTATAATTTTTTCCCCACAAATAGAGCTTTCTTTTTGTGGTATTTGATCACCTCTGCGGTTTTTATTTTTTGCTATACAATTAAAAAAAGACTGAAAATTTTGAAAAAAAAAATAAGTTTTTCTTTTTTTTCTGTTATAAAATTTTGTAAATAAGTACGTTTTCTCCTTCACTGATGGGCTGGCACTGATAAGGCGGCACCAATAAAATGGCACTTACGGGCACTGACGGTGGGCACTGATATGCGGCACTGGTAGGCGGCACTGATGGGTGGCACTGATATGCAGCACTGATGGGCATTGATAGGCGGCACTGATAGGCACTCATAGGTGGCACTGATTGGCACTGATAGTTGACACTAATGGGCACTGAAAGGCTGCAATGATGGGTACTTATGGGAGGCACTGATGGGCACTGATGCATATCCCTGGTGGCACTGGCAGTGGTAGGCATTGTGGTAGGCACAGATTGGCAGCTGCCTGGGCACAGATTGGCATTGCCTGGTTGTCTAGGGGGGGCATACCTGGTGGTCCAGTGGGGTGGCCATCCTGGTGGTCCTGGGCAGAATCCGAGGGGGGGCTGCGCTGATAAACTATCAGCACAGACCCCCCCTGTCAGGAGAGCAGCTGATCGGCTCTCCTCTACTCACGTCTGTCAGACGCTAGTGAGGAAAAGCTGATCAGCGGCTTTTCCTGTTTACATTGTGATCAGCCGTGATTGGACATGGCTGATCAGGTGGTAAAGAGCCTCCGTCGGAGGCTCTTTACCGAGATCGGTGTAGCGGTGTGTCAGACTGACACACCCCACCATCGATCGCCGCGATGCGCGTGGCGGCTGTTATCCTTCAGGACGTCAATAGACGTCCAGTCAGGATAACAGAACCACTTCCCGGATGTCAATCTGCTATTGACCGGGCGGAAAGTGGTTAAACTTAGGCCACTCTCCTCAGATTCTGAAGCACAGTGGCTTGACCTGATTATTACATGGTTGCACTGGATCCCCAGTCTTGGGCTTGTAGTTTCCCACGCAGATGACCCAGCCAGAGGGTCAGTCGTAGCATTTTTCAAGGCCTTGGGTTTACTCTCTGATGATCCTGACCTTGCCCACTCAGCAGAAACTAACGTTGGGTCACTACATCAGGGTAAACACACCGCTGAACAGCACTGTTCTGATTTCCGCCGCTGGGCATCTGACTCGGGGTGGAATGACCCAGCTCTAAAAAGCCAGTTCAGGTTGGGCTTATCAGACTTCATCAAGTACTCCTTGGTACACTACCCTGAACCAAAGTCGTTGAATGAAGACATGCAAGATGCCATCCATATAGACAGACGTTTACAGAATAGGCGTACAGAGTAGGGTTGCACCGATAACACAATTTTAAGACCGAGTACAAGTAACTTTTTTTAAAGTACTCGCTGATACCGGTACTTTTTTTTAATATCATGTGACAGTGGCACTAATATGCAGCAATGATGACGCGTAGATTGTGTCTGTGTTTATTTATTACAATTTTTTTTGCCCTGTTGGGGGGTAGCTTTGGTGAGATGACTTTTCTTCTCCTGCTGCCCTTTCTTATGGTGGCTTCCTGTGGACTCACTCTCCCAGGCCTAGTGAACAGAAAGGAGGTGGTGTTGGAATCCTCCTATCCCCTCAAAGCACTTTTCAGGTTCTTCATCCATCCCCCTCTCTGTCCCTCTCCTCATTAGAAGCTCACTGTATTCATCTATTTTCTCCAGTTTCGTTGAGAATTGCTGTGAACTATTGGCCTCCTGGACCAGTATCAAGCTTCCTTGATGACTTCTCTGCCCGGCTACCCTACTTTCTCATCTGAAATCCAACAATCATTCTCGGTGACTTCAACATCCCTGTTAAGATTAACACTCCCGCTACTTCTAAATTTCTGAGCCTAACCTCCTCTTTTGACCTAAAATAATGGACACACCCCTCTCCTCACTCTGCTGGCAACTGCCTTGACCTAATATTCTCCGACCTATACACTCCGCGCATCCTCTCCAACATTCCTTTTCCTCTCTCTGATCACCACCTTATTAGTTTCACTCTGTCCTTGTCTTCCTCCTCCTTGCCTTCCAACTACCAAACTATTACCCGTAGAAACCTTCACCATCTTAACCCTTCTCTTCTTTTTTCTGCTTCAGATTGTCTCTACGACAAAATCTCATCCTTGTCCTGCCCCAACCTGGCCACTTCTATCTACAACAGTTCACTGTCATCCTCCCTGGATACCTTGGCCCGCCTCACTACACACAGAATCAGGCCCCGACCGCTACAACCCTGGCAGATAGACCATACCAGAAGCCTCAAAAAACATAGCCGCACTATTGAGCGCCTGTGGCGTAAGACTTAAGCCCCGTACACACGGTCGGACTTCAAACAAACTTTTCCGTGGATTTTTGTCCGAAGGGAGTTGGCCGGGCACACCCATAGCATACACACGCTCTGACTTTTCTGCAAACTTTCCCAACATCACGTGGTTTTTCTGCTCTTTACCGCCACCCTTTGGTCAACTTCTGCTATTGTTGGTTGATTTTAACATTGGTTCTGAGAATGCGTATTTGTACCTCGGACAAAAGTCCGATGGATTTCTGTACACACGATAGGACTTTGCACCATCGGACTTTTGTTGCCGAAAAGTTTGTCCGTTTGCAGAGCGAACTTTTGTCCGATGAAAACAGAAAAAGTTTGTCCAATGGAGCGTACACACGCTCGGATTTTTTGAAAAACTTGCTCATTTTGAAGTTTGTTGGCAAAAAGTCCGACTGTGTGTATGGGCTTTAAGTCACAGCAAGATTTCAGCCAATATAAATCTGCCCTCCAAAAATACCATTCCTGCCCCCACACTGCCAAACAGACCTACTTTGTCACTCTCATTAACACCCACTCACTAGGGTTGCCACCTCATCCCTTTAAACCCGAACACATATGAATTACACGGCTTCTGTGGCTGGTTAAGGTGGTAATTAAACTCATGTGGTGCCTTATCTGCATTTAATTAGCCCCAGAACCTGTATAATTTATATGTGTTTTGGTTCAAAGGGATGAGGTGGCAACCCTACCTCTCACACAGTCCCCATCAACTCTTTTCTACCGCTCGATCCATCCTCCATTACCTCCACCCACCTACTAACTTACTCACTGCCCAGGAGATTGCTATTCACTTCAAAAATAAGATTGAGACAATTTGTTTCGAGATCTCCACTCTACAGATATCTCCCTCACTTTACACTCTTTGTCCTACTGCACAATCAATACTTCCCTCTTTTAACCCAGCTACTATAGAGGACGTCAATAAGCTTTTTTTCTAACTCCCCCCCCCCCCCAACCTCCTGCCCCCTGGACCCCGTTGAGTGAGTGATAACTTATATAGCGCTACAAATGCGAACTAAATTGCCTCAAGGCGCTTTGTATCCAGTGACGTCCTGATCCTTCAGAAGAGGTGGGTCTTGAGTTTTTTTCCTGAAGGCCCAATGGTTTTCTTCCATGCGGATGTCCGTGGGTAGAGCGTTCCATAGCCGTGGTCCTTGAACTGCAAATCTTCGTTCTCCCTTCCATTTGTAGCGGGACTTGGGGATGTGGAGGAGATTTTGGTTGGTTGATCGGAGAATGCGTTTGGGGGAGTAGTGTTTTATTTTCTCCCATAAATATTGAGGGGGGTTTCCTTGTGTGCACTTGTGGGTGAGGCAGAGGGTCTTGAATGTGACCCGATCCTTTACGGTTAGCCAATGCAGGGTCCTCAGTGAAGGGGTGATGGATTCCCAAGGTTTTTTCCCCATTACCAGTCTGGCTGCCGTGTTCTGGATGACTTGTAGGCGCGAAATCTGATATTTAGGTAGTCCTATGTAGAGGGAGTTTGCGTAGTCGAGTCGGGAGTTGATGATTGTTCCAACTACTACTGCTATGTCCTCTTCCGGGATGAAGGGGATGAGTCTCTGTAGCAGACGGAGGAGATGGTGCGATCCACTGACTACTTATCTTATTTGTGCATCCATCAACATCTCCGAGTCAAAGATGACTCCGAGACTTTTGACTTTGGTGCTCAGGGTAATGGTCTGTCCAAGAATAGTGGGTGGTGTCCAAGAAGTCTTTGCTTTTGTCTTTCGGTTTGCATGGAGGAGAAGAAGTTCTGTTTTGGATCCATTGAGTTTGAGGAAACTCTCAGTCATCCAATCATCGATCAATGTGAGGCACTCTTCCAGTCCGTGATATTGGTCTTTTTTCCCAGTGATACGAAAGTAGAGTTGGGTGTCGTCAGCGTATGAGTGGTAGCACAGGTCCTGTTTGCTTATGATTTTAAGGAGTGGGCGGAGGTAGATGTTGAAGAGCACGGGTGAAAAGGGTGATCCTCGAGGGACTCTGCAAGAAATTGCGCGAGTTTCAGAGGTGAAGACTTCTAGTTTCACTGTCTGGGAGCGATTTTCTAGGAAGGATGCGAACCACGGTAGGTCAGGGTCTGCGACTCCTGATACTTCTTTAAGGCGAATGAGTAGAGTTTTGTGGTCTACTGTGTCGAACGCTGCACTGAGATCCAGCAGCACCAGAAGACATGATTCTCTGTCATCTGCTGCTTCGAGGGCGTCATCCCATATTTTGAGAAGTGCTGTTTCTGTGCCATGGCCTGGGCGGAAGCCTGATTGTAGTGGATCCAAGAGTTTGTGGGAGTCCAAATGGAGTTGTAGCTGTTGTACTACTGCTTTCTCCATGATCTTGGAGATGGTGTTGAGACTTGTTACCGGCCTGCGGTAGTTTGGGTCTTTAGAGTCGAGGTTGGGCTTCTTTAGGAGGGGTTTGACTATGCCTTGCTTGAGGGAGATCGGAACAATGCCTTCTTTGAATGATTGATGTACGAGGTGTGTTATGGTGGGTGCCAGAATGTCGCTACATTCTTTCAGGAGTTTTGTAGAAATTATGTAATTTGGTGATGTGCTGTCTCTGAGACTTCTGATGATGTTTTTGGTGATGTCGATGGTGATCGGGACCAGCGAAAATGAGTGAGGTTGGTTGTTTTTTTCTTTTGAATCATTTCTCGAATGTTTTCGATTTTGTCGATAAAAAAATCCGATAGTTCATTGCAGAATTCTTGAGTTTCGTTTGCCGTTCCTTCTCAAATACTACAGTCACCATCTGACTCTATCCTACACTCTTTAACTCATATCTTCAACCTCTCCCTCTCTACTGGCATCTTCCCCAACCCTCTAAAACATGCGCTAGTCACTCCCATACCAAAAAAGGCCTCACTAGACCCCACCAATGTTAACAACATAAGACCCATCTCATTACTCACTTTTGTCTACAACCAACTAAGCAATCACCTCATTGAGAATAACCTTCTTGATGCCCTTCAGTCTGAATTTTGCCCGCAACACTCCACAGAAACTGCCCTCCTAAAACTCACAAACGACTTACTAACTAACTAAATACTAACTAAACCAAAGTTAATTATTCTGTTCTCTAATGCCCCATACACACGATCGTTTTTCATGCCGTTAAAAATGGGCATTAAAACCGATCGTGTGTGGGCTCCAGAGCATTTTTAACGACGTGAAAAACGACCATTAAAAATTTCGAACATGCTCTATTTTTTCACGTCGTTTTTCATGCCGTTTTTTTTAACGACGTGAAAAACGATGGTGTGTATGCTTTGACGGGGTGAAAAAAACCGCGCATGCTCAGAATCAAGTATGAGACGGGAGCGCACGTTCTGGTAAAACTAGTGTTCATAATGGGGATAGCACATTCGTCACGCTGTAACGGACTGAAAAGCAGGAGGCTGAAAAGCGCGAATCGTCGCTCAACAAACTTTACTAACATGAAGGGTGGCGCCATCCGAACGGAACTTCCCCTTTATAGTGCCGTCGTACGTGTTGTACGTCACTTCGCTTTGCTTGAACGTTTTTTAAAATGATCGTGTGTACGCAAGACAGGCTTGAGAGGAAACATGAAAAAAACGACGAGAAAAACGTTGGTTTAAAAAATGGCATGAAAAACGATTGTGTGTACGCCGCATTACTCTTGGACCTTTCCGCTGCCTTTGATACAGTTGACCACCCCCTCATCCTCAAAAAAGTCAATTTGCTTGGTCTCCATGGCTGCGCTCTCCGTTGGTTCGAATCCTATCTATCTCACCGCACCTTCAGTGTCACTTACAACTCCACTTTCTGCTCTCCAACTCCTCTTACCGTTGGGGTCCCCCAAGGTTCTGTCCTTGGACCTCTACTATTCTCGATCTACACCTCCTCCCTGGGTCAGCTGATAGCCTCCCATGGCTTCCACTACCATTTATATGCTGACGACACCCAAATCTATCTCTCTACTCCTCAGCTCACCCCATCAATCTCCTCACACATCACTGATTTACTAACAGACATATCAGCCTGGATGTCACACCACTTCCTCAAACTGAATCTATCTAAAACTGAGCTCTTAATATTCCCTCCCCCACGTGCCCCTTCCCCTGACTTCTCTGCCAATATCAATGGCACATCTATCAGTCCGTCCCCCCATGCCAGGGTGCTAGGGGTAACCTTAGACTCTGAACTGTCCTTTCAGGCCCACATCCAATCCCTGTCCAAATCATGCCGCCTTGGCCCCCGCAACATCTCCAGAATACGCCCCTTTTTAACTAATGACACCACCAAGCTTCTAATTCACTCCCTGGTCATCTCTCGCCTTGACTACTGCAACTCCCTCCTCATTGGATTACCTTTACATAGACCAGGGATCTCCAAACTACGGCCCTCCAGCTGATGCAGAACTACATGTCCCATGAGGCATTGTAAAACTCAGACATTCACAGACATCACTAGGCATGATGGGAATTGTAGTTCCTGAACAACTGGAGGGCCGTAGTTTGGAGACCCCTGACATAGACTATCCTCCTTCAGTCCACAATGAATGCCGCTGCAAGACTCATCCACCTTACCACCCGTTCAGTGTCCCCCACCCCTCTCTGCCAATCCCTCCACTGGCTCCCACTCACCCAACGAATAAAATTCAAAGTACTAACAATCATTTACAAAGCCACCCACAACTTGGCCCCCAGCTACATCACTAACCTAGTCCCAAAATACCAACCAAGCCGATCTCTTCGGTCCTCCCAAGACCTCCTGCTCTCTAGCTCCCTTGTCACCTCCTCCCATACTCGCCTCCCAGGATTTCTCCAGAGCTTCTCCCATCCTTTGGAACTCCCTACCCCAATCTGTCCGACTGTCTCCTAATCTATCCATCTTTAGACGATCCCTGAAAACTCTACTCTTTAAAGAAGCCTATCCTGCTTCTAACTAATGCACTGTTTTACTTTGTCCATCAGCTCATCCCCCACAACTATTACCTTTTGTACCAATTGAACCTCCCTCTTAGATTGTAAGCTCTAATGAGCCGGGCCCTCTGATTCCTCCTGTACCAAATTGTAATGTAACTGTAATGTCTGCCTTCATTTTGGTAAGCGCTGCGTGAACTGTTGGCGCTATATAATTCCTGTATAATAATAATAATATTAATAATTTTGAATCTTTTTGAAAATAACGAATATACAAAACAAATTTCGAAAACAAATCGATCTATGATGAAACTGAAATTAAACAAAATACATTTTTCCATCGTGCATTTCTCTAGCGATCATTTTGCTGCTTTCCACACATCAACTTCATGGACAACATGTTCACTTTTGGCCTAATATATTTAACACACTTTCAGATGCCATTGTAGTATATTCATCAGTGATCTTAATGTTATGGCTGAACGGTGTACAACACATACATAAAACACCAAAAAGAAAAAAAAAAGGCCGTGCTCACACTACGAGACGTTTCTCGGGGCTGCAGTTCCTCTGGGCTCCACAAGGTGGTGATCTCACTTATACCATAGAGAGGGAACGTCTCTATGGAAGACAGGAAGTGATGTCAGGTACAGACAGGAAGTTCCGGGCGAGAGGTGAGTCGGGAGGAAGTAGAGAGGAGACATTGCTGGAAGTGGCAGCAGAGGAGGTAATAAGATCTTATTTTCTATTTACACAGATTGAGGTATAGGGAGTTCTGGAGGATGGAAGAGGTTCTAGAGAAGTCCTAGAGGTGAGCATGGGAGGAGGTGATGAGGGAGAAACAGAGCAGGAGGTCATGGGAGGAGCGGAGAGGACGGTTTTGTGATCTATTGAGACAAAGTTGGTGATGTAGCTAAGGGCTAGGGTTGCCACCTCATCCCTTTAAAGCCAAACACATATTAATTGCACAGGTTCTGTGGCTGTTTAAGGTGGCAATTTAACTCACTTAGTTCCCTATCTGCATTCAATTAGCCTCAGAACCTGTGTAATTAATATGTGTTCAGGTTTAAAAGGATGAGGTGGCAACTCTACTAAGGGCAGAGCTATGGATGGCTCTATATAGTAATATTTAGATTTTTTGGGGGGATTGGGTGAATGGAAGCCAGCAGAGGGATTGGCAGAGAGGGGTGGAGGACACTGAATGGAGGCCAGTGGAGGGATTGGCAGAGAGGGGTGGAGGACACTGAATGGAAGCCAGTGGTGGGATTGTCAGAGAGGGGTGGAGGACACTGAATGGAGGCCAGTGGAGGGGTTGGCAGAGAGGGGTCGGGGACACTGAATGGAAGCCAGTGGAGGGATTGGCAGAGAGGGGTGGAGGACACTGAATGGAGGCCAGTGGAGGAATTGGCAGAGAAGGGTGGAGGACACTGAATAGAAGCCAGTGGAGGGATTGGCAGAGAGGGGTGGAGGACACTGAATGGAAGCCAGTGGAGGGATTGGCAGAGAGGGGTGGAGGACACTGAATGGAAGCCAGTGGTGGGATTGTCAGAGAGGGGTGGAGGACACTGAATGGAGGCCAGTGGAGGGATTGGCAGAGAAGGGTGGAGGACACTGAATGGAGGCCAGTGCAGGGATTGGCAGAGAGGGGCGGTGGACACTGAATGGCGGGATTGGTAGAGAGTGGTGGAGGACACTGAATGGAGGCTAGTGGAGGGATTGGCAGAGAGCGGCGGTGGACACTGAATGGAGGTCAGTGGAGGGATTGGCAGAGAGGGGTGGAGGACACTGAATGGAGGCCAGTGGAGGGATTGGCAGAGAAGGGTGGAGGACACTGAATGGAGGCCAGTGCAGGGATTGGCAGAGAGGGGCGGTGGACACTGAATGGCGGGATTGGTAGAGAGTGGTGGAGGACACTGAATGGAGGCTAGTGGAGGGATTGGCAGAGAGCGGCGGTGGACACTGAATGGAGGTCAGTGGAGGGATTGGCAGAGAGGGGTGGAGGACACTGAATGGAGACCGGTGGAGAACACTGAATGGAGGTCAGTGGAGGGATTGGCAAAGAGGGGTGCAGGACACTGGATGGAGGCCGGTAGAGGTATTGGTAGAGAGGGGTGGAGGGCACTGAATGAAGGCCAGTGGAGGGATTGGCAGAGAGGGGTGGAGGACACTGGATGGAGGCCGGTAGAGGTATTGGTAGAGAGGGGTGGAGGGCACTGAATGAAGGCCAGTGGAGGGATTGGCAGAGAGGGGTGGAGGACACTGGATGGAGGCCGGTAGAGGTATTGGTAGAGAGGGGTGGAGGGCACTGAATGAAGGCCAGTGGAGGGATTGGCAGAGAGGGGTGGAGGACACTGAGCGGTTGGTAAGGTGGATGAGTCTGGTAGCAGTATTCATGATAGACTGAAGGGGGATATCCTCTGTAGAGGTCGGCTGATGGAAGGGAGTTACAGTAGTGAAGACGAGAGATAAGCTGGGAGTGAATTAGTTGCTTTGAGGTGTCATTGGTTAGGAGGGGCGTATTTTGGGGGAGGAGAAGATGGGTAGCAGAATGAGAGTTTAGGGAGAGAAGACGCTATTGTGGAAAGAGTTGTAGAGGGAACATATTACAGGAGGACAGAGTAGTTGTCAGTCTGGGAGGAAATAAGCTGGATGGGGAAATGCAGGTTCACCTGCAGTCTGTCAGGAGCTCTGTTTGTAGAAGACAACTTGTTTATGCCGAAGATAAAATGCCGGGTTTGAAGTGCAAGGATGCTTATATATAAAATAAAAATACACTTTGGATAAAAATTGGCATTGTAAGAATTCCAACACCTCCAGGCAAGAGTACCTACGCCCAAAGTTTGCTGTAAATTGATAGGAATACGGGATGGCGGAGGGTTTGTCAGTCTTATAAAGCTTTATTAAAAAAATAAACACAAGTAGACAGCTCAAGACAAAACAGATTTTACATATAAAATGGAATTTCTGATTTGCCAGGCCAAGGGATAATATGACCCCAAAACCATAGCAAACCCTGAACTGAATGTCCCTCTGTGTGTAATCCCACTGGGGACCGTTCCTCCATGATAGAAACCCTCATATTATCCCCCCCATACATCCCCATCCTGATATTGTACAACCGGTCCAGTC
Organism: Rana muscosa; assembly: GCA_029206835.1. Lineage (NCBI taxonomy): Eukaryota > Metazoa > Chordata > Amphibia > Anura > Ranidae > Rana > Rana muscosa. The sequence goes on along the minus strand of CM055123.1, from coordinate 414,815,038 downwards.
CACATAATTCTCTGTTATTAATTATTGGATTGGATGTCTCCAGTCCAAATACAAGACAAGCAGGACAAAGGACAAAGGTTTGCAGGGTACAACAAACACAAAGTAACCCAATCTACATGTGCCAATTCCCACTGGGGGCAGCCCACTTATTCTCTACTTATATCCCCATCCTAATATTGTACAACCAGATAATTCTCCGCTATCCATCTACAGAGAACCCCGCCTAGATCACCTGACCACATCACTGAGGATGAAGGAGGACTGGAGTCACATGACTGAGAGGATACTAAACCTCACCCTGGAGATCATCTACCTGCTGACTGGAGAGGTGAGAAGGATTCTGGGAGGTCACATGACATCACTCTTATCTCTATTAATAAAACACAGACCTGACCGGAGAGGTGAGGAGGATTCTGGGAGGTCACATGACATCACCCTTATCTCTATTAATAAAACACAGACCTGACCGGAGAGGTGAGGAGGATTTTGGGAGTCTAACATGATATTCCTATTGGTTCTCCAATACAGAGATTTCCTCTTGGGAAGTCGGGTGATCATATGACCATCACAGTGCCTCCATGTGACTCCCTAAAACCTGAGAGACACAACATGGAGAAGATTCTAGAAGTCACCAAGAAGATGATGGAGCTGCTGACAGGAGAGGTGAGCGGTGCCGGGAATTCTGGGAAATTCTTCATGGAGGAGTGGGAGTATTTAGAAGGACACAAGGATCTCTACAAGGACGTCATGATGGAGAATCAGCCACCCCTCACATCACCGGGTAAGAGGAGACTTTATTGTAAAGGAGAGAGCAGTACGGAGGCTCCACCTACATCCCCCATCATCTGATAAACACATAGAAACAATGTATTCAGTCAGTGTGTGTGTTTCCTACAGATGGATCCAGTAATGGGAACCCACCAGAGAGATGTCCCCGTCCTCTGCATTCCCGGGATTCCACACAGGAAGGTCACACCATCCCCCACCATCATCAGGTAGATAAGGAACAATCACTGATAGTATCATTAGGATCTGTACGTTATCTGCATTGTTACCATTCATTTTTTATTACATATTCAGAGTGGAAACCTGAGAGATTCTAAAGTTGAGGTTAAAGAAGAGATAAAAGAGGAGGATGATGAGGATGGAGTGATGGAGGAGTTTCCAAAAGGACACAAAGATCTGTACCAGGGCACCATGGTGGAGTCATCCAGCTACAGAAACCCACCAGAGAGATGTCCCCGTCCTCTGTATTCCCGGGATTCCACACAGGAAGATCACACCATCCCTCAAGAAGTTCAGGTCGATGATTATCATTTATTGGTAGTTATGAATTAAATACAAGCCTATATGTTACAATAAATGTTTTTCTTTTTTTTAATCAGAGTGAAAAACCTGGGGATTATAATATTGTTGTTAAAGAAGAGTTTATAGAGGAGGATGAGGAGTATGGAGTGATGGAGGGACTTTTGGACGGACACAAGGATATGACGGACCCACATAACAATAGAAGCCCACCAGAGAGATGTCCCCGTCCTCTGTATTCCCGGGATTCCACACAGGAAGGTCACACCATCCCTCACCATCATCAGGTAGGTGGAGTTGAGGGTCGGGAACATAAAGTGATTGAACACTCTGACATGTGGAGACGATGTGTGGACTCTACAAGATGATATTTTCTATGTGATCTCACATCATAAATACTTCTATGTTACAGATGTTATTTTCTGCCATTCTGTTGGTTTAGGGTGAAGATCTGATGACCATGAAAGTTGAGGGTGAAGTAGAAGAGACGTATGTGAGGGATGATCAGAAATATACGGAGGAGGCTGGAATGACGAGGACATTCATAGAGGAGGACACTCCTACAGAGATCAGCACAGGTGACCCATAATATATTATATTCTTATCTCTGCTCTGTTACTGCTCACTGATTGGTCCAGAGTAGGGCGGAGCTGAGTGATATCAGCCAATAATAGGTTGATAATGGTCCCCTCCCTGTACTGATACCCGTCCTGGGGTTCAGCTGGCAGTATTAGGTTGTGTGTCACTCCTAGTTACAGTAGGGATCAAAGGCCCTTTGACTGAAGAGGGGAAGAGTCCCAGCTGGTTGGGACCTCCACAGAGAACATCTCCTCACTCATATCTACCTGATCCAGATGGAATCTTGATGGAAGGGAACTAACCCTCTCAGATCTATTGATGATGTTTTTATATTTTTCCAGGACACGCCATGGAGAAACCCTCAAAGGATCGTCTCACTTTATCTCCAGGATGTAAAATGGAAGATGAGGACATCACAGGAGATCACATGGAGGAATCTGGGAAATGTTTTTCCCCAAAGTCCCGTCCTTCTGAACATCGAAGATTGCCCACGGGTGAGAAGATACACGCCTGCTCTGAGTGCGGGAAGGGTTTTCCACAAATATCTGACTTTGTTTTACATCAAAGAACTCACACGGGGGAGAAGCCGTATTCCTGTCCTGAGTGTGGAAAATGTTTTACAAAAAAATCAGAGCTTGTAAAACCTCAAAGAACTCATACGCATGAGAAGGCATATTCCTGCCCTGAGTGCGGGAAATGTTTTTCAAAAAAGAACCATCTTAATACACATCAGAGGACTCACACAGGTGAAAAGCCATATTCCTGTCCTGAGTGTGGAAAATGTTTTACACAAAAAGCAACCATAATACAACATCGAACAACTCACACGCGTGAGAAGGCATTTTCCTGCCCTGAGTGCGGAAAAAGTTTTACACAAAAAGCAAGCCTTCTACAACATCAAACAACTCACACGGGTGAGAAGGCATATTCCTGCCCCGAGTGCGGGAAATGTTTTTCACAGAATTCCCATCTTAAAGTACATCGGAGGACACACACGGGGGAAAAGCCATATTCCTGCCCCGAGTGCGGGAAAAGTTTTACACAAAAAGCAAGCCTTATACAACATCAAAGATCTCACACGGGTGAGAAGGCATATTCCTGCCCTGAGTGCGGGAAATGTTTCTCACAGAATTCCCATCTGAAAATACATCGGAGAATTCACACGGGTGAAAGGCCATATCCCTGCCCTGAGTGTGGAAAATGTTTTACACAGAAATCAAGCCTTCTCCAACATAAAAAAACTCACACGGGCGAGAATACATATTCCTGCCCTGAGTGCGGGAAATGTTTTGCACAGAAGCACCATCTCAATACACATCAGAGGACTCACACGGGTGAAAAGCCATATTCCTGTTCTGAGTGTGCGAAAACCTTTACACAAAAAGCCGGCCTTCTACAACATCGAACAACTCACACGGGTGAGAAGGCATATTCCTGAGTGCGGGAAATGTTTTTAACAGAATTCCCATCTTAAAATACGGAGAATTCACACGTGTGAAAAGCCATAATCCTGTCCTGTGTGCGGAAATTTTTTATTTTTTTACAGAAATGAGTCCTTGTTAAACATCAAAGATCTCACACGGGTGAGAAGCCGTATTCCTGCCCTGAGTGCGGGGAAATGTTTTTTCACTCAGGTATTGTTGTATTACACTATGTGATTTAATAGTATTTCTCTGTGTCTATACCTTGGTTATCATGGGACTTCTGTGAAAAACATTTCTCGCACTCAGGGCAGGAATACGGCTTCTCCCCCGTGTGTAACTTGGTTATCATTGCTCTTTAAGGTGCTTTCTCCTGTCTAAGCTGAGCTCTTTCTCTCACTGTACTTGTGTATATCGCCTCCCCTTCCTTCTCTCTGGAATCATTCCCTAGTTTCCTGTCATGGTGTAGACCAGTGTCTCTCAACTCCAGTCCTCAAGGCGCCCCAACAGGTCATGTTTTCAGGGTTTCCCTCAGATGAAACAGCTGTCGTTATTACTAAAGGCGGCCATACACGGTTCGAATTTCGAAAGAATTTTCTTTCGAAAATCGTATCAAAGAATTTTCGTACGAATTTCGCACCGTTAGTGGGGGCTGCAGCAACAGCCGATTTTCGTGCGGCAATCAAATTTGAAGAATCCGACATGTTGGAATTTTTTGGAAAAACAAACGATTTTCTGATCGATGATGGGAGAATCAAGCGAGAAATGTAATAGAAAATTTTTTTTGCATGTGCAAGAAAAGAATATTTCCAGAGAGAAAAGAATATTTCCGGAGAGAAAAGAATATTCCCGGAGAGAAAAGAATATTCCCGAAGAGAAAAGAATATTCCCGAAGAGAAAAGAATATTCCCGAAGAGAAAAGAATATTCCCGGAGAGAAAAGAATATTCCCGAAGAGAAAAGAATATTCCCGGAGAGAAAAGAATATTCCCGAAGAGAAAAGAATATTCCCGAAGAGAAAAGAATATTCCCGGAGAGAAAAGAATATTCCCGAAGAGAAAAGAATATTCCCGGAGAGAAAAGAATATTCCCGGAGAGAAAAGAATATTCCCGGAGAGAAAAGAATATTCCCGGAGAGAAAAGAATATTCCCGGAGAAAAAAGAATATTCCCGGAGAGAAAAGAATATTCCCGGAGAGAAAAGAATATTCCCGGTGAGAAAAGAATATTCCCGGTGAGAAAAGAATATTCCCGAAGAGAAAAGAATATTCCCGGTGAGAAAAGAATATTCCCGGCAACATAAAGGTTTGGTCGGCCGAATTTCGAAAATCAATGGTGGCATCATCGGATCACAAAAAAACGAACTTTCTGACTTTGAAAAGAAAATTCGACCCGTGTATGGCCTGCTTAAGGCAGTGAAACTGATCAAATCACCTGTGCAAAATAATGGAAAAAGCCTGAAAACATGACCTGTTGGGGCGCCTTGAGGACTGGAGTTGAGAAAAACACTGGTGTAGACATCTTTCCATGTGGCTTACAACATTAACGATTTTCTACCTATGAGTATCCTCCATTAAACGGAACATTCGAAAGGCTTCCTCATCTGACTTCCTCAACATGTGAGTTTATTCATCGGGTTAAACAGTCTGAATCGATGTAAGGGATAAATAGAACAGCAGGTTGTATAAGCCCTGTATGTCGCTGGAGATAACGTTTATAGTCTTGCGGTTGAGTCAGAACAAGTACCATTTCACCAAACACTGTAGGTCTCACACAGGTGAGTAGATGCATACTGTAGCTTCTTATGCCGCGTACACACGACTGTTTTTAATGTCATTGAAAAAAAACGACGTTTTTCTCGGCGTGATTCTTCTCAAGCCTGCCTTGCCTACACACTATCGTGAAAAAAAAATGCTCACGTAAAGCGCGGTGACGTACAACACGTACGACGGCACTATAAAGGGGAAGTTCCATTTGGATGGCGCCACCCTTTGGGACGCTTTTGCTGATCCTCGTGTTAATAAAGTTTGGCGAGAGACGATTCGCGCTTTTAAGTCTTCGTACTTTTCAGTCTGTTACAGCGTGACGAATGTGCTATCTCCATTACGAACGCTAGTTTTACCAGAAGGAGCGCTCCCGTCTCATACTTAATTCCGAGCATGCCCGTTTTTTTTTCCCCTCGTAAAAGCATGCACACTACCGTTTTTCACGACGTTAAAAAGAACGACGTGAAAAAATAAAGCAGGTTCTAATTTTTTTTTAGGCCATTTTTCACGTCGTTAAAAATGCTCTGGAGCCTACATACGATCGTTTTTAATGACCAATTAAAAAAATTGCATTTTTAACGTCATGAAAAACGGTCGTGTGTACGCGGCATTAGTGTAGAAAATTCCCTTCATGAAAGTTCAATCTTACTGAACATCAGATATGTTACACATGGGAGAAGCCGTATTCCTGCCCTGAGTGCGAGAAATGTTTTTCACAGAAGTCCCATCTTCTCAAATATCAGAGAACCCACACCACCCTCGAGGTGTATTAGTGTCCTGAACAATCGAAAGGCTTTCCTCGTGTGACTTTCTCAACATTTGAGTTAATTCATCAAGTTAAACTGTCTGAATCGATACAAGGGATATACAGTATCTCACAAAAGTGAGTACACCTCCAAGACCACCACTGCCTTGCTAAAGAAGCTGAGGGTAAAGGTGATGGACTGGCCAAGAATGTCTCCAGACCCAAACCCTATTGAGCATCCTCAAACGGAAGGTGGAGGAGCGCAAGTGTCAGGTCACCTGTGGCCAGATGACAGATGCACACCGTTGGGGGTCAGGAGTGCACCACAAGGTAGTGAACCCTATGGCTGACTGCTGCGGATGGGAAACTGGGTGGTTGTGGAAAGCGGGACCAGTGGAGCACAACAGGGATCCACAGGGAGCTAGAGCCCAAGATTCCCCAGAGCGCGGAGTCTAAGATCCAGCAGGTTTTCACCAGAGCCTCTAGTGGTGAGGAAGGCCTACGCTGCAACTGGGTCCAGGTCGCGGCCCCCAGAGTCCCCTAGCTCACGCTCCGTATGGTAAAGAGGATAGAGGGGAATCAGCAGCACAGGATACTAGAATAGTGAGGGGGAAAAGCCAAGGTCAGGGCAACAAGCAGACAAGGATAAACGAAGGACAAGCCGAAGGTCAATGTCACTAGCAGACAGGGATAGTCGGGAACAAGCCAATATCGTAACACAGAGACAGACGTAGCACACGGCAGGCAGGAACCCAAACACACAATGCTTAACAAACACGTTGATCAGCAAGGCAGACTTGCAGTGCACAGGTTAATATAGAGTTTTGTGATAGGGCCAGGCTAGGAGGAGAGATTATAAAAGCAGCCAGGTGAGAGAGTCTGGCCTCTAAGGTGAACACCAGAGGAGGAAGGTAAGATGGCAGACAAACATTAGTGCATATCCATGACAGCAAGGTCTCTTAACATCCACCAGCTCCGTGATGTCGTCATGGAAGAGGACTCCAGGGGCAACCTGTGCAGCTCTGGTGAACTCCATGCCCAAGAGGAATAAGGAAAATGCCACACAAAATATTGACACTTTGGGCCCAATTTGGACATTATCACTTAGACTGCATTCACACCTGAGCGTAGCGCTTCGAGCGTTTTTACCGGCGTTTTGTCGCGCGAATTTGCGCCCGTCGAAACGCTCGTTGTCTCGCTAAACGCTTGAATCGAGAGTTTCTATTACATTCTATGACTCCTAAAACGCCCAAATCTGCCCGATTCGCGCGACAAAAAAGGGTCCGGAACTTGTTTGAGCTTCAGACGTTTTGGAGTGGAGATGTGAACCATCTCCATAGAGAATAATGTTTTTTTTCCACCTCTAGCGTTTTGTAGCTTCAGGCTACAAAACGCTCAGGTGTGAATGCAGCCTGAGGGGTGTACTGGCTTTTGTTGCCAGCGGTTTAGACATCATTAATGGCTGCGTGTTGAGTTATTTTGACGGGACAGCAAATTTACACCGTTATACAAGCTGTACACTCACTACTTTACATTGTAGCAAAGTGTCATTTCTTCAGTGTTGTCACATGAAAAGATAGAATAAAATATTTACAAAAATGTGAGGGGTGTACTTACTTTTCTGAGAAACTGCATCGTTTTTCTACCTATGAGTATCCTCCATTAAATGTAACATTCAAAAGGCTTTCCTCGTCTGACTTCCTCAACATGTGAGTTTATTCATTGCGGTAAACTGTCTGAATTGATGCAATGGATAAATAGAACAGCAGGTCGTATAAGCCCTATATGTCACTGGAGATAAAGTTTATAGTTTTGCAGTTAAGTCAGAACAAGTACCATTTTACCAAACACTGTAGGTCTCACACAAGCGAGTAGATGCATAGCTTCTTATGCCGCGTACACACTACCGTTTTTCCTGTCATGCAAAAAACCAAAGTTTTTCTCGACGTGATTTGTCGTGATTCCTCTCAAGCCTGCCTTGCATACACACGTTCAGGAAAAAAACGCTTGAGCAAAGCGTGGTGACGTACAACACGTACAACAACACTATAAAGGGGAAGTTCCATTCGGATGGCGCCACCCTTTGGGCTGCTTTTGCTGATCTCGTGTTAGTAACGTTTGGTGAGAGACGATTCGCGCTTTTCAGCCTCGTGCTTTTCAGTCCGTTACAGCGTGACGAATGTGCTATCTCCATTACAAACGCTAGTTTTACCAGAACGAGCGCTCCCGTCTCATACTTGATTCTGAGCATGCACGTTTTTTTTCCCCTTGGAAAAGCATACACACGAGCGTTTTTCGCGACGAGAAAAATAACGACGGGAAAAAAATAGAGCAGGTTCTAATTTTTTTACTGGCAGTTTTCTTGTCGAGAAAACTGCTATGGAGCCTACACACAACCGCTTTTCACGCCCAATCTAAAAAATGGCAGTTTTTCTCGTCATGAAAAACGGTCGTGTGTATGCGGCATTAGTGTAGAAAATGCCCTTCATGAAAGTCCAGTCTTATTGAACATCAGATATTCTACACCTGGGAGAAGCTGCATTCCTGCCCTGAGTGCGGAAAAGGTTTTTCACAGAAGTCCTATCTTCTCAAACATCAGAGAACCCACACAACCCTCAAGGTGAATTGGTGTACTGAAGATTCGAAAGGCTTTACTCGTCTGACTTCCGCAACATGTGAGTTTATTCTTCTAGGTAAACTGTCTGAATCGATGCAAGGGATAAATAGAACACGCCGATACCCCCACCTGCAGGACCTACCTCATAAATTTGACTGTCAGGCCACCTGTGGCCAGATGACAGATGCACGCCGTTGCGGGTCAGGAGTGCACCACAAGGTAGTGAACCCTATGGCTGACTGCTGCGGATGGGAAACTAGGTGGTTGTGGAAAGTGGGACCAGTGGAGCACAACAGGCAGCTAGAGCCCAAGATTCCCCAGGGCACGGAGTCTAAGATCCAGCAGGTTTTCACCAGAGCCTCTAGTGGTGAGGATGGCCTACGCTGCAGCTGGGTCCAGGTCGCGGCCCCCAGAGTCCCCTAGCTCACGCTCCGTATGGTAAGGAGGATAGAGGGGAATTGGCAGCACAGGATACAAGAATAGTGAGGGGGAAAAGCCAAGGTCAGGGCAACAAGCAGACAAGGATAAACGAAGGTCAAGGTCACTAGCAGACAGGGATAGTCGGGAACAAGCCAATATCGTAACACAGAGACAGACGTAGCACACGGCAGGCAGGAACCCAAACACACAATGCTTAACAAACACGTTGATCGGCAAGGCAGACTTGCAGTGCACAGGTTAATATAGAGTTCTGTGATAGGGCCTGGGGTGGAGCCAGGTTGGGAGGAGAGATTATAAAAACAGCCAGGTGAGAGTGTCTGGCCTCTAAGGTGAACACCAGAGAAGGAAGGTAAGATGGCAGACAAACATGACTGCATATCCATGACATTGACTCCCTCCTTCAGGCCGGTGTTACATAATTCGATTTCCGCACCTGGGTGGGAGTCTGCTGACGTGTAGCACGTCAGGAAAGGAAAATTGCCGTAAGTATTTGATATTCAGTTTTCCTGACAGCTCAATGCCAGCCTACCACTGGGAACTAACTAGCTAACCAGGGTGGGATAATGCGGAAACAAAATAGGGTTAATTATGGCCTCCGGGTAACGAGATAACCGTTTTCCCAAAATTAACAATGGTCAATAATGACGGATCTATGCGATAATGAGAAATAAAGGTTTATATGGATGACCACGTTGCCACCTTGTATATTGACTTCACTGAGTCTCTAAAGTTGGCTGCCCAGAAGGTTGAGATGCTTCTTGTGGAGCGTGACATAATTTTTTCCGAAAGGGCCAACCCTCTATCCTTATATGAGGGGGAGATCACTTTCACAATGCAAGAAGCAATTACTCTGTTCGAAGCTCTGGCCCCCTTGCGTGAACCTCTGGGACCCACAAACAAACACTGTAGGTCTCACACAGGTGAGTAGATGCATAGCTTCTAATGCCGTGTACACACGACCGTTTTTCATGACGAGAAAAATGCAATTTTTTAAATTGGTCATTAAAAACGATCGTGTGTGGGCTCCAGAGCATTTTTTGCGACGTGAAAAATGGGCATTAAAAATTTCGAACATGCTCTATTTTTTCTCGTCGTTTTTCTCGTCATGAAAAACGGTCGTGTGTAGGCTTTAACCACGTGAAAAAATGCGCATGCTCAGAAGCAAGTTTATGAAACTAGCGTTCATAATGGAGATAGCACATTCGTCATGCTGTAACGGACTGAAAAGCGCGAATCGGCTCTCACCAAACTTTACTAACACGAGGATCAGCAAAAGCAGCCCAAAGAGTGGCGCCATCCGAATGGAACTTCCCCTTTATAGTGCCGTCGTACGTGTTGTACGTCACCGCGCTTTGCTCAAGCATTTTTTTTTCACAATAGTATGTAGGCAAGGCAGGCTTGAGAAGAATCACGTCAAGAAAAACTTTGTTTTTTCAATGACATTAAAAACGGGCGTGTGTACATGGCATAAGTGTAGAAAATGCCCTTCGTGAAAGTCCAATCTTTCTAAACACCAGATATGTTACACATGGGAAAAGCTGTATGCCTGCCCTGAGCGCTGGAAAACTCTATTCACAAAAATCAGAACTTGTCAAACGTAAATAATCTCACACAGGTGAGAAGCCGTATTTCTGCCCTGAGTGTGGGAGATGATTTTCACAGAAGTCCTATTTTCTCAAACATCGGAGAACCCACACCACCCTCAAGGTGTATTAGTGTCCCGAACATTCGAAAGGCTTTACTCGTCTGACATCCTCAACATGTGAGTTTATTCATCAAGTTAAACTGTCTGAATCAATGTAAGAGATAAATAGAACAGCAGGTTGTATAAGCCCTATATGTCGCTGGAGATAAAGTTTATGGTCTTGCGGTTGAGTCAGAACAAGTACCATTTCACCAAACACTGTAGGTCTCACACAGGTGAGTTGATGCATACTGTAGCTTCTTAGTGTAGAAAATGCCCTTCATTAAAGTGCAATCTTACTGAGCATCAGATATGCTACCCATGGCAAAAGCTGTATTCCTGCCCTGAGTGCGGGAATACTGCATCCACAAAAATGAGAACTTGTCAAACATCCATAATCTCACACAGAGGAGAAGCAGTTTGCCTGCCCTGAGTGTGGGAAATGTCCTATCTTCTCAAACATCAGAGACTCACACACCACCCTCGAGGTGTATTCGTGGTCTGAGTGCAGGAAATGTATTTTTTACTGAAGTCCTATCTTCTCATCAACATCAGAGAAACCCACACAACCCTTGATGTAAATTAGTGTCCTGAGTGTGGGAAATGTCTTCTATATGGATCATATTTTGCCGTACATCAGAGATCTCACACTGGGAAGAAGCTCACCTTGATATACACCTCAGAAAACACGTGGCTGAGCGCTCCTCTGATCTTTATCATTGTAAAAAAAAAACTGTTTGAAGCCTTTAGTAAGATTATTTTTCCTCATAAAGTTCTGTCTGGCTTACTCTAAGCGGAGGGAATATTCCAGCTGATTGAGTCCCTCTAGCAGTGTAGTCTGATCTCCTCGGCTCTTCAGCAGAAGCTTCATAGGAAGACATCATGGTGGGGAAGACTCTAGATATGGATGACGGAGAAGGGGAGATCAGACTACATTACAAGACTGACCATTTCTGTGCAGTAGTCATCAGCCTGCACAGGTAGCTTAATTTGCTTGGAGAGCGCCACCTGCTGGCTGAAAGTGGAAAATATGACAATTCCAGATGTAGCGTTTCATTTGTACCTGATAATAATGCAAATACAATCCTAATCTTGTGTCTTAGTTGTTTTGTTTTACCAGCTTGTACTTGATGAAACAGCCGACTCTCCCCCTTCTCATAAATCTCAGGATGTCTGTAGTCGACTCCAATTATAAGTCCATCAGTTCATAGACCTATAGACTTGCAATTCCACGGCCCATCATTATCTCTGGCCACAAAATATTTCGCTTTTTATTTTTTCAGCTCTCTAATTGCAGTAACCCAAGGAAACAAACCCATTCTATGTTAACATGCTTTTATTGAACAAGATTGCTGTGTATACAAATGTAACGCACTGCATTCTTACTGATTGCAGATTATTAAATGGCCACAAGATGGCAGTGCAGATTATAAAATGGCCACAAGAAGGCCAGGCTCTGCAGTTTAGTTGGCACAGGAACTAGTACAGCCATGCTAATGTAGCGGGGCTTTAAATCTAAGGGAATGTTTGAGTGGTAGTTGTACTCAAACACACTATTTGGTAGGGTTCTGTAAAAACCCTTTTTATACTACAGGTGGGATGCTGGTGTATAGTTCCCTGTGGCCTGTTGATGGCGCTGCCATCGGAGGCTAGGGTTGAACCGCTAGTACAGTGCTGCGCCTTGGATGTCCCCTCTCGGTGGTGGTATGGTGGGTGTGTCGTCCTGCTGTGCATGCCGGGAGAGGATATAAAAGGGGCAGACCCTGTCTGTAAGGAGTGAGTTCCCGGGGGTCCGACCCCGGGAGTGAGTTGTCCTGTTCGTGGCCACCCTAGGCACCTTTAGTCCTGGGGTGCAGTTCCTGGCCGCGCAACTGAAGGCCTTGGGTCCAGCACCTTCGGCTGGAGCCCATGGAGGGAGGAGGAGTCCCAGGGTGCTGCCTTGCGAGGAGACCGTATCTAGAAGAGGAGGCCGGGGGAGGACCGTTCCGAGGGACTGGTGAGAGGTCACGGTGAAGGAAGGGGGTCGGTAACTCTCTGGAGGGATGTCATCTTCCTGTTAGAGGCCTAATACCAGAACCATCTTCCACCAGGTCTGTGGCAGAGACCCAACGTCCACCAGGTCTGTGGCAGAGACCTAACGTTCATCAGGTCTGTGGCAGGGACCTAACGTTCACCAGATCTGAGGCAGAGTTTGTGCAGAGACTGTGTGTAATCTAATTCGAGCATCATTCCGGCTGCTAGGATCCACTCTAATGGGAGACTATCCAGATGAGCTGAGACTACCTGAAGATATGGGTAGTGAATAAGTATTAGTTTGTGCCTGGACCTACTCCAACACCTCTTGCTGTCCTGATCTTCCTCCAACCTTTCCTATTTAAATGACTATGCATAGGAGAAAATAAACTCTACGTTGGAGTTGCAATTGGTGTGGACCTTGAAGTTATTGGGGAATAGAGACTTGCCTTTATTGCAGTGAAGACGGGAACCATTCTCTGGAGAACCTGACCATAGAGACCCAGGTACATTACACTGCTCCACCTCTTCACACAGGAGGGTACGGGCATGTGGCATGGTGTGCCCCTTTTCCTACAAGTGAGCCAAAGGGAAGGAAGAGGGGTGTGTGTGCTACACTAAGAATGTTGGAGCTTGTATGCTACAGGCAGGACTTCTTCATTCAGATAAGCTGGAAGAGAACTACAGATTCCACGAGAGTGAGCAAAAGGCTGCAGGAGGCAATAAAAAGAAAAGTCCGGGAACCTGAAGGGAGGGGAGGAGAAGACCGAGAGAGAGGCAGGATGTGCGGGAGGGTGGAAGCTGATTCGGGAGACCACAAGTCGGAATGGATTGAGCCAGAGAGTGGAGAAAGGGATTTCCAGATCTCTGATCTTACTGAGAGGCAGGATTGTCGATCCTGCAGGCAGACAGATTGGTCTTCACCATTGGCACTGTAATGATATCACGTACTCTGGCCACACGAAAAGCCATGCTGTTCAAGAATCATAGGTCGGTCATGAGGGTTTTGTAGAACAGTTACATATTGCAGCGTCAAATACCTAGGAATGTACTTCCATAGCCTTTTCATTTTAGCTCACATTTCAAAGGACCTGTTATCTTCACTGAGGCCAGAGATCTGTCTAGCTAGCCTAATATTCCTTGTTCTCTATCCCTTCTGCTCCTTTGGGGAAAAATATCTCAGAAGGAGAGCCACGTCTAAATTCTAAGTCCTGCAGGACAATTGGATCTACTTTAGGTGGTACTGTTTTGTGCTTTGTTATGAGTGTTTCTCTTTGGTGTTTATCAGATACAGATTTTGTGCCTATACTACTGTTTATCTAATTTTCTTTAAAAACGAAACTACCGGTACTTCATCAAAAGTGTCTGTTTATCCTTTTGTGTGATAGCCACACATGTAGCCCCAGTTCTCCTCTACAAGTGTGCAAAGTTTTCTGTCTGGGGGACCTACGGCGGGGGAGCACAGATTTCTCAAAGCCGGGCACCCCTTCCATATACTCCCATGTTAAATGTAAGTCTAGTCATGGGCACAGTGAGGCACGGACACAGTGAGGCATGGGCACAGTGAGGTATGGGCACAGTGAGGCATGGGCACAGTGAGGCATGGGCACAGTGAGGCATGGGCACAGTGAAGCATGGGCACAGTGAGGCATAGGCACAGTGAGGCATGGACACAGTGAGGCATGGACACAGTGAAGCATGGGCACAGTGAGGCATGGGCACAGTGAGGCATGGGCACAGTGAGGCATGGGCACAGTGAAGCATGGGCACAGTGAGGCATAGGCACAGTGAGGCATGGACACAGTGAGGCATGGACACAGTGAGGCATGGGCACAGTGAGGCATAGGCACAGTGAGGCACGGACACAGTGAGTCACGGACACAGTGAGGCACGGGCACAGTGAGGCACGGGCACAGTGAGGCATGGGCAAAGTGAGGCATGCACATGGACAATGTGAGGCATGCAGATGGACACCCTAGGCTTATACTCGAGTCAATAAGTTTTCCCATTTTTTTGTGGTAATATTAGGTGCCTCTGCTTATATTCGGGTCGGCTTATATTTGAGTATATACGGTACTTCATAAAAAGTGTCTGTTTATCCTTTGTGTGATAACCAAAGTGACATCTGGTTGCAAGTGGTGTCAGCAGGGGTTGTGCCCCTCTCAGGGCTCAGAAGTGAACAGGGGTCCCATTATACTCAGCGGCTCCAGAGGGGGTAGCACTACACTCGTCCAGGATTTTCCTGTTCAGAGAGTTAGTAGGCCCCAAAAAGAGAGCATGGAACCCGCCGATATCACTGAATAGTGTCAAGACAAGAACGGCAGCCAGACTTATGTGTGGTCCTGAATCTTCCAGGAGTAGACTGGACTGAAGGGCAGCTTGAGGAGATTTTAACCACCCAAATTCCTGATGAAAGAATGAGCATCCTGGATGTAGCACCCTGTAGTTTAGGCAGGGAGTTCCTCACAAATTTACTTGCCAGGAGTAGTTATCCTGTTTGATTGATAGAGATTTATAGATTTCTCCCTAAGTTTGGCCTTGTTGCACTTTTCTCTTCTACCACTTGGTGGTACTAGATATGAGAAGGGCAACCCAAGGTCAGGTTATGGGTATGTGGGGTATCTCAGCCAATGGGCAAGAGTTTTCTTGAATCCCTTGGCCTGCTGGGAGAACCTATATTTTCGGGTTAAGTCAGGTGATCTATGTTCTGTGCAACGCTGTCTGGGTGGACGTGAGTCGTATTGGCGGAGCTGCTAGTCCAGAGTTTGGGCCTATCCCAGGCACTTCTGGCTGCTAGGCTGTCTGAGGGCCTGTCCAAATGCAAGAGGCCAGGGCAGGGTTGGGATTGCGGCTAGCAGTCCAACCAAAAGTGACGGTTCTGTCGGCCGGAGAACTTGTCGTGGTCAGAGGTAGAGGGGAAGCCGTCGCCAGTAAGGGACTATCCGCCTTATTACCGGGTACCACAGTGAGTACCTGCAGCAAGTACCGGAGCAGCATTCTCACCAGACAGGGACAGTGAAGAATTAGGAAACTTTAGTGGGAATCAAGCCAGGGACCCAGTCAGCGGAGGTGACGCTTGCAGAGCAGCCTTGTGTGTCAAGCTAGTGACCGATCAGGCCAGCGTGGGTGAAGCTTGAGAGGTATCTAGAGTGCCAAGCTAGGGACCCAGAAGAGAAGCGGGGGTGACGCTTGAGGAAGACACCACTGTATAGATTGGAGGAGCTCAAGGGATTTAGTGGCAGTGAATCAAAGGGTCTAGTGAGAGACCGAGAACTCAGTGTATGGAAGGACTACAAGGAGAAGGTGAAAGAACTGTTACACTTTCTGTTAAGAACTGTTAAAGAATGTTGCCATAGGAGCCATTCCGGCATGTGCAGATGTAGCTTCTTGCTGGAGGCCTTACCCTGCACGGCTGTCCTCATATAGAATTCTTGGAGTCTGCTAATTGAGTTTGCAACTATCTAAGGGTGTCCTGGCCCTAACCCTCTCTCCCCCAAAAATACAAAAAGGACTCTTAAGAGAAATAAAACTTATTTTACATCCAAGAAGTGTCTGGCGCCCAATGACTTTCACCATCTTTGCACCCCCTATGCCTCACAACCCACTACATACAGAAGGATGTAAGCTATCCCTGGCCCTAGATGTTCTCATCAGACCAAAGGAGGCCAACTTCAGGGACAACATGTTTTACTTGCTAACTAATATATCTGACCCACTTTTAGATGTCATTTTAATGAGATAATCAATGTTATTCACTTTACCTATCAATGATCTTAACCACTTCAATACCTGGCACTTTCCCCCCTTCCTGCTCAAGCCAATTTTCAGCTTTCAGCTCTGTCGCTTTTTAAATGAGAATTGCAAGGTCATGTGACACTGTACCCAAACCAAATTTTCATCATTTTGTTCCCACCAATAGAGCTTTCTTTTGGTGGGATTTTAATTTTCTGCTAAACAAATAAAAAAGACTGAATTTTTTTTTTCGTTTCTGTTACAAAACTTTGTAAATAATTACGTTTTTTCCTTCACTGATGGGCACTGATGAGACTACACTGACGGACACTGATAAGGCGGAACTGATGGGCACTGATGAGGTGGCACCAATGAGATGGCACTGATGATGGGCATTAATATGCGGCACTGATGGGCATTGATAGGCGGCGCTGATGGGCACTCATTGGTGGCACTAATGGGCACTGATAGGCGACACTGATGGGCACTGATAGGCGACACTGATGGGCACTGAAAGGCAGCACTGATGGGCACTGATGTACACTGACAGATGGCACTGATGGGCATCACTGATAAGGAGGCACTGGCAGGCATTAGTGATGGGCACTGATTGACATCCCTGGTGGCCATGGGTGGCATACCTGGCGGTCACAAGTGGTGGGCTTTACTGGTGGCATTCCTGGTGGTCCTGAGTGTTCATCCTGGGGGGGCACTGATAATCAAACAGACGCAAGGTGAGGAAAAGCCTATACACGGCTTTTCCTGTCTACATTGCGATCACCTGTGATTGGACACAGCTTATCACGTGGTAAAGAGTCTCCGTCAGAGACTCTTTACCTAGATCGGAGTTGCGGTGTGTCAGACTGACACGCCGCACCACCGATCGCCGCCCTGCACGCCCCCGCGGGCGCGTGCTGGCACGTTATCCTGATCATGTCATATTACGTCTAGTCAGGATAACTAAACCACTTTGCTGACGTCATATTGCTATATGGCGGGCAGCAAGTGGTTAAAGTGGAAGTCCATGCTAAAACAAAAATCCCTGCATCTACAGACATCCACGATCTAACACTAACCTGAATAGCCCTGTAAAGAAGAAATAAGTATACATACCTTTTTTTAAGCTGATCCCACCTGATCCTAGGGTTGCCACCTGTCCAGGATTCACCCAGACAGTCCGGGTTTTGAATCGTGTATCCAGGGTTTCAGACACTGATTGGCATCCCTGGTGGCCATGGTTGGCATACCTGGCGGTCACAAGTGGTGGGCTTTACTGCTGGTCCTGGTGGCATTCCTGGTGGTCCTGGATGTTCATCCTGGGGGGGCTGCACTGATAATCAGCGCAGACCCCCCTGTCAGAGGAGCAGACGATTGGCTCTCCTCTACTTGCGTCTGACAGACGCGAATGAGGAATAGCCGATACACGGCTTTTCCTGTCTACATTGCGATCAGCTGTGATTGGACACAGTTGATCACGTGGTAAAGAGTCTCCGTCAGAGACTCTTTACCTAGATCGGAGTTGCGGTGTGTCAGACTGACACGCCGTTATAGTCATACGCATCGAGGCCCATGGGTAAGACTGCGTTTATAAGCATTTTTTAATAGTAATAATAATAATAAAAGACCACCTGAAACCCAGACACAATATTCAGAATGGACTGTGGCTCCCCAAGTAACCAAGTACCACAACCGCCGAGTTCATATGTGTGCACATGGGATCCACCCTCATACAAGGACAGGAGAGGAGAGAGGGCTTGATCTGCTCCTCCTCCTTCCACCCCCTACCCCTCTGCCTGCCCACCCACACGCCAATCCCCGTATTCTATGCCTCAGGAAAGGGATGTGTGGGCTGAAAGTTTGAAGCTCAGCAACTTAGCTCAGTTACATCGTGGATGAAAGGTGTTGATGCCTGAGCTTCCATCCTCAGGTGAGTAAGTTCACCATCCACTGTCTGTGGCTGAAGTATACCCCCTTCCCTCCCTTCTCTCTCCTGCCTCCAAGCGAGTGTGTACACTAAGGTAAAAGGTGCACTGTGGACTGTGGGCTTTGGGAACCCTAATATAAGGGGAATTCTGGGAACTCTGATGTAAGTGGGAGGTTTGGTGGGCAGAAACTCCCTTACATCAGAGTTCCCCTTTTCACCAGAGCACACAGCGTTCCCCTTTAAAAATAAAATTTCTGTCTGCCACTAAAGTGTTCGGGTTTGGCTTGAAGAAAAGGTGGCAACCCTACCCGATGCCACGCTGAGCTGTCAGCGCGGGATCGGGTGCAAAGGACACGTCTGACAACGGAAGCCCCATAGCAACTCTATGGGTGACGTCACCTCCCATTCATTTCACAGCCGTTGTTGGCCGTGTCTTCTGTAGAGCTTCCGCTGGTGGAGATTGGGTTGGATCAGCTTCAAAAAAGGTATGCATACTGATTTTTTCTTTACAGGGCTAGATAGGTTAGTGTTATGCCGCGTACACACGACCGTTTTTCATGACGAGAAAAATGCCATTTTTTAATTTGGTCATTAAAAACGATCGTGTGTGGGCTCCAGAGCATTTTTCACGACATCTCGTCATGAAAAACGGCCGTGTGTAGGCTTTAACGACGTGAAAAAAACGCACATGCTCAGAAGCAAGTGATGAGACGGGTTCTGGTAAAACTAGCGTTCGTAATGAAGATAGCACATTCATCACGCTGTAACGGACTGAAGAGCACGAGGCTGAAAAGCGCGAATCGTCTCTCACCAAACTTTACTAACGCAAGGATCAGCAAAAGCAGCCCAAAGGGTGGCGCCATCCGAATGGAACTTCCCCTTTATAGTGCCGTCGTACATTTCGCGCTTTGCTCGGGCATTTTTTTTCATGATAGTGTGTAGGCAAGGCAGGCTTGAGAAGAACCACGTCGAGAAAAACTTTGTTTTTTTCAATGACATTAAAAACGGTCGTGTGTACGCGGCATTAGATCCGTGGGTGTCTATAGATGCTGGGATCTTAGATTTAGCATTGTACAGTACAGGTACAGGTACTCCCCACTTAACGTCCAGGTTCCGTTCCACCGACCAGGTCATTAAACGAGTTGGTCGTTAAAAGAGGAGCCACAAGTAATCAATATTTTAAGCATTCTTAACTACTGTACTGTATTGTATTGTGAAAAAAAGGTCTAAACACAAAACTCCAGCTCAATAGCGTTGTTTTAATTTGCATAAGCACAGAACACAAATGGAAATACTGTACTGTACAATACAATGCGTCGTTCGGGTGGGGAGAGCTGGTCGTTAGTCCGAGTGGTCGTTAAACAGGTAAGTCGTTAAACGAGGAGTATCTGTATATGCGTTAAACGGCACAACTACGAGACGTTTCTTGGGGCTGCAGTTCCTCTGAGCTCCCACAAGGTGGTGTTCTGACTTCTACACAGATAGGAAGTGATGTCAGGTCCTGGCAGGAAGTGATGTCATATATAAATAGGAAGTCTGAGAGACGAGTCGGGAGGAAGTAGAGAGGAGACATTGCAGGAACTGGCAGCAGAGGAGGTAATAAGATATTATTTTCTATTTACACAGGTCGGGGTAGGGAGATCCAGAGAATGGGAGAGGTCCTCGAGAATTCCCTAGAGATGAGCATGGGAGGAGATGATGACGAGGGAGATCGAGAGCAGGAGGTCATGGGAGGAGCAGAGAGGACGGGTTGGGTGATTGGTGATGTAGCTCAGGGCAGAGCTATGGATGGCTTTGTATGTTGTGTTAGTATTTTAAATTGTAATAAGGTGAGTGGAATCCAGCGGAGGGATTGGCAGAGAGGGGTGGAGGACACTGAATAGAGACCAGTGGAGGGATTGGCAGAGAAAGGTGGAGGACACTAAATGGAGGTCAGTGGAGGGATTGGCAGAGAGGGGTGGAGGACACTAAATGGAGGTCAGCGGAGGGATTGGCAGAGAGGGGTGGAGGACACTAAATGGAGGTCAGTGGAGGGATTGGCAGAGAGGGGTGGAGGACACTAAATGGAGGTCAGTGGAGGGATTGGCAGAGAGGGGTGGAGGACACTGAGTGGTTGGTAAGGTGGGTGAGTCTGGTAGCAGCATTCATGATACACTGAAGGGAAGATATCCTGTGTAGAGGTCGGCCAACGGAAGGGAGCTGCAGTAGTCAAGACGATAAATAAGCTGGGAGTGAATTTGTTGCTTTGAGGTGTCATTGGTTAGGAGGGGTGTATTTTGGGGGGTGGTGAAGATGGGTAGAGGAATGAGAGTTTAGGGAGAGAAGACACTATTGTGGAAAGAGTGGTAGAGGGAACATATTACGGGGAGGACAGAGTAGTTGTCAGTCTTGTTTGTGCCTTACATAAAGGTCCGTGTTTAAAGTGCAAGGATACTTAGTTAAAAAAAATTACACTTTTGGATAAAATTTGACATTGCAAGATTGCCGAACCCCAAAGGTTGCTGTAAATTTATAGCAATATGGGATGGAGGAGGGTTTGTCAATTCATCTGTTAAAAACTGATTTCTGATTTTCTGAAAGACTTAAAGAGAGTCTTATTGAGCTTTGCCAGCAAATTAAAAACTAAGCAAAAATAAACCACTTAACACAAAATAGATTTTAAATATAAAATGGAATTTCTGATCAGACAGACCAAAGGTATAAGGGGCTCCCAGACCCCAAAACCATAGCAAACCCTAAACTGAATGTTCCTCTGTGTGCCATTCTATTCCCACTGGGGATTGTTCTTCCATGACAGAAACCTTCATATTATCCCCCATACACACCCCCCCATCCTGATATTGTACAACCAGTACGTCCAGATCATTCTCTGTTATCAATTATTGGTCTACAGGGAAAGGGTATAGATCACAGGACCAATGAGGATGGAGAAGGACCGGAGTCGCATGACTGAGAGGATACTAAACCTCACCCTGGAGATCATCTACCTGCTGACCGGAGAGGTGAGGGGGATTCTGGGAGGTCACATGACATCACTGTTATCTCTATTAATAAAACACAGACCTGACCAGAGAGGGGAGGAGGATTCCGGGAGGTCACATGACATCACTCTTATCTCTATTAATAAAACACAGACCTGACAGGAGAGGTGAGGAGGATTCTGGGAGGTCACATGACATCACTCTTATCTCTGTTAATAATACACAGACCTGACCGGAGAGGTGAGGAGGATTCTGGGAGGTCACATGACATCACTCTTATCTCTATTAATAAAACACAGACCTGACCGGAGAGGTGAGGAGGATTCTGGGATTCTAACATGATATTCCTATTGGTTCCCCAATACAGAGATTTCCTCTTGGGAAGTCTGGTGATCATATGACCATCACAGTGCCTCTATGTGACTCCCTAAAACCTGAGAGACACAACATGGAGAAGATTCTAGAAGTCACCAAGAAGATGATGGAGCTGCTGACAGGAGAGGTGAGCGGTGCCGGGAATTCTGGGACATTATCCAGTAACAGACAAGGGATGTGTCTGGATGGTGACTGTATCATTGTGTGTGTCAGGTTCCTATAAGGTGTCAGGATGTCACTGTCTATTTCTCCATGGAGGAGTGGGAGTATTTAGAAGGACACAAGGATCTCTACAAGGACGTCATGATGGAGAATCAGCCGCCCCTCACATCACCGGGTAAGAGGAGACTTTATTGTAAAGGAGAGAGCAGTACGGAGGCTCCACCTAGATCCCCCATCATCTGATAAACACATAGAAACAATGTATTCAGTCAGTGTGTGTGTTTCCTACAGATGGATCCAGTAATGGGAACCCACCAGAGAGATGTCCCCGTCCTCTGTATTCCCGGGATTCCACACAGGAAGATCAGGTTGGTGGGAGGGAGCATCTAGGACATGAAAATGACTCGTGAAGACAATGTATGGATCCTACAAGATATTTTCTATCACTTTCTTGGTTTAGGGTGAAGACAACAAGGACATCAAGGATATAGATATTTGTATTCAAAAAGAGTATGAAGAAGAGGAGTATGGGGTGATGGAGGAACCTTCAGAAGGACACAATGATATGATGGAGACGCTTAATACCAGGAACCCACCAGAGAGATGTCCCTGTCCTCTGTATTCCCGGGATTCCACACAGGAGGGTCACACCATCCCCCACCATCATCAGGTAGATGAGGAACAATCACTGGTAGTATCATTAGGATCTGTACATTATCTGCATTGTTACAATTGATGTCATTTTTATTATATATTCAGAGTGGAAACCTGAGAGATTCTAAAGTTGAGGTTAAAGAAGAGATAAAAGAGGAGGATGATGAGGATGGGGTGATGGAGGAGTTTCCAAAAGAACACAAAGATCTGTACCAGAACACCATGGTGGAGTCATCCAATTACAGAAACCCACCAGAGAGATGTCACCGTCCTCTGTATTTCTGGGATTCCACACAGGAGGATCTCACCATCTCTCACCACCATCAGGTAGATGAGGAACAATCACTGATAGTTATATTTTATACAGAAGCTTGTTTGTTTCAATAAATGTATTTATATATTTAGAGTGGAAACCTCAGGGATTGTAATATTGTTAAAGAAGAGTATAAAGAGGAGGATGAGGAGTATGGAGTGATGGAGGAGTTTTCTGAAGGACACAAGGATATGATGGAGCCACCTAATACCAGGAACCCACCAGAGAGATGTCCCCGTCCTCTGTATTCCCGGGATTCCACACAGGAAGGTCACACCATCCCTCACCATCATCAGGTAGGTGGAGTTGAGGGTCGGGAACATAAAGTGATTGAACACTCTGACATGTGGAGACGATGTGTGGACACTACAAGATGATATTTTCTATGTGATCTCACATCATAAATACTTCTATGTTACAGATGTTATTTTCTGCCATTCTGTTGGTTTAGGGTGAAGATCTGATGACCATGAAAGTTGAGGATGAAGTAGAAGAGACGTATGTGAGGGATGATCAGCAATATACGGAGGAGGCTGGAATGACGAGGACATTAATAGAGGAGGACACTCCTACAGAGATCAGCACAGGTGACCCATAATATATTCTTCTCTTATCTCTGCTCTGTTACTGCTCACTGATTGGTCCAGAGTAGGGCGGGAGTTGGGTGATATTACCCAATAATAGGTTGATAATGGTCCCCTCCCTGTACTGATACCCATCCTGGGGTTCAGCTGGCAGTATTGGGTTGTGTGTCACTCCTAGTTACAGTAGCACAGAATTGAAAACACAGATTGAGCCTTTCTTAGGTTGGCCCCTCTTCTTCCAGCAGAATTATATCTAAATGTTACCATAAACTGTATTACCCCTTTCGCTGCCAGGCCCGGTGCTCCACTTTTTAATCTCAGGTGGCTGCATCATTTTTTGCAATTTTTCTGTTGTTATTTTATTTTTCCCTTTCAGCTTTCAGAGTTTGAAAAAGACCCCCCAAAGCGTACATTTTCTGAAAGCACGGGACCAGTAGAATAATAAGATGCTACTGATTTTTAAGGCTCAGTGATATTTGCGCAAATATTTATCAAATCGCTATTTTCACAAAAAAAAAAAAAAAAAAACACCCCTAGACTGGGTATTGAGGAAAAGTATGGCTGAGATTGCGTGCCTGGATTAAGGGCAGTCCACTGCGGAAGAGCCTGGGAAAAACTCCAGTGGCTCCTATGAGTAATGAGTGCAAAGGAGAGCTTACTTCCATAGGAGCCACTGGAATTTTGCCCAGGCTCTTCCGCAGTGGATTGCCCTGCAGCCAGGCACACAATCTCAGCCACACTTTTCCTCAATACCCAGTCTAGGGGTGTTGTTTTTAGTTTTGGAGAACTTGGATAGGGTTCAGGGAACTGAATGGGATACTCCAAAAACAGAAACTATGTACAGATTGAGGACAGTGAACTCCTTTGTATAAAGCAGAAGTCCATAGCAAACTGTAAACTTGACTTTGTAGTAGAAGCAGTCAAAGGCAACATACAAGCTTCTTACTTTAGAGCATTAAGAGCATAGTCCCTTCACAAGGAATCAGATAAACTCAGCTCTTCAGGACACCAGCCGATGTCCTATTTAGCAAACGCACAGTTGACCCTCCCTCTAGCACACGAGGGGTGGCAGCAGCCCAATATCTCTGAGATTTCTCAGCAGTTTGTACTCACAAAATTTCTAGTGAAAGCTGGTTGTCTCCTTCCAACTTCCAAGCAACACCTTTCTCCAGTGATACCAGGCTAGATCTTCAGCAGACAGCCCCTCAGTCAGCACTCCTTAGCTCGTACGCTTAGGTCCTCAGGTTGCCCACCTGAAGCCTCACAAACAGCAAGCACATAGCAGCGTTGCCCTGGAGGGCAGCAAGCCCTCCAGGCTGGACTAATCCTCTCTAGGGAAAGACCCAGAGCCCAGTGTGCTCAAAGAATATATACAGTCTCCCAGCATGCCACAATGGCCCAGCTCCCTGGGATTGGCCAGCGCTGTATGAATATTCATAATGCCATTTGCATTGCTTCACACCTATCTTCCAGAGAGTTCTCCCACGTTCTGGATAGTGGAGGAAACAATCAAACCCAGCAGCAGCCGAAACACTGAGCAGACCTAACTAGTCACACCCACAGCTGCACTGAGTACTGTGAGCAACTAAATGGACCTAGCACAGCAATTGCAGCCGCACTGAATACAAGCTAAATTTATTTCCCAATGTCTATTTTTTGAGACAGAGAAAGGGACTGAGGGCAATCCCTTTCTCTGCAGCCTCATCTGCACTGTGGATAAATGAATAGGAGTGGGGGCTCGTCCGGGATTTTCGCTATGGATATTGCAGTGGTTGCTATTGCTAAACAAAGAAAATAGGAGAGTCTGTCAGTGTTGTTGCCGGTGTTGTATGGATTGCTGAAAGGCAATCGGGAAGTTGGCTTGCGGGAAGGCAATCCGTGTGCTGGAGAACGACTAGATACTCCTATTCATTCACAAACGGAAGCATAGTAAACAGTTATATGTCAATAACTAATACAGTTTACTATGCTTCAGTGAGGAATGAATACAGAACAATTGGTATCGATCACTGCCTACCTACATTAAGGGAAGGACACATGTTTACCAGCTTCCATGCTCTCCATCCTGACAGCGAACTCCCGCCCAGCACCGAAGGCAACCCCTTTTTCTGCAGCCTGGAAAGTCGGCCAGCAGCTGCTGGGTAGAGAGAGACATGTGTAATTAATTTTTTTCCCAATTTTTTTTCTAAATCCGAAAATGAGGAAATTTGAAAATAAGAATGAAAATTAGAAGACCTGGAAATTCGCAAAAATCTGAAATAATTAACTAATAATAACTATTACTAACTAATAAATTATAGGTATTGGGATTTCCTTTCAAATTTGGCTGTTAGTGAATGTAATGAATATGAATTTATCCGAAGTTACAAATTTATCAGAAATAATGAATGCCGCATCTAAACGAATGGAACGTAATGAATTAATAATAATAATATAATAAAAACATTTTATTATTAATTTGTTACATTGGTTTTAAATGCGGCATTCATTATTTCGGATAATTTGTAACTTTGGATAAATTCGTATTCATTACGTTCACTAACAGCCAAATTTGAAAAGAGATTTCAATATCTATAATTTTAACAGTTAGTTATTATTAGTTAGTTGGTTATTTCGGATTTTAGAATTTTCGGTTTTCCGAATTTTCAGATTTCGAATTTCTGAATTTGCTAATTTTTTATGTATTTTTTGTTATGATCGAAATTTGTTATTTCGAATAAATAACGAATAACCCAAAAAAACAAAAAAGTCGGAAATCTGAGGAATTCCGAGAACCGAATATTCAAAAATCCGAATTTTTTTATTTTTTTGGCAGTGCACATGTCTACTGCTGGGAGGGGGCGCCCGGCCATCAGATAGGTGGGAGGCACTGAAAGAGGGGTCAGAGCAGCATAGGGGGGGATCTAATTGGACAAGCAGATCCCTCAGTGGCCGCCCTGCAGCCCCTAAAGCCATCAGGAGCAGCTGCAGGGTAGCCACAAGGGGATCGGGGTTTGCAAGGTGGGGGGATCGGTGCTGGAGGGGGGGGTCAATGTAGGGGAGGATGAAGGAGCAGGAAAAGGGGGCATTATAGTGGGAGGGCATATTCTGTCAGCAAAGGTGGATGGAGAGGCGGGAGACATGGGGCAGAAAACCCGTGGCGGGGGGGGCGGTCACATTTTAGGTAAATGGCTCCGATAGGGGCTTATCGGCTATTGATTAGAGCTATCAGTTTGCTTAGCAGAGTCTGGTGAACAGTTCTGCTTTAAGTTGATGGTTACTGAAGTAAGCTCATAGCAAAAGGAGGAATATGACGTACGGACCTGGCCTAGCCTAGGCACTGGGTCATGTGATCTCTGATATACAAGAGGGTCAAAGTCCTGACTTGAAGACCCTTTACCATAGAACAAGTGACCATAGGCCTAAGCTTCTGATGATATGCAGCGAGAGGGTTAAACGTCTAATTGGGATAAGGGATATCACTAAAACACTTAACTTTCCAAAGAAAAATACTGCTGCAAGCTCCCTCCAGTGCTGCATATCACCAGAAGCCTAGGCCTATGGTCACTTGTTCTATGGTAAAGGGTCTACAAGTCTGAACTTTGACCCTCTTGTCTATCAGAGATCACATGACCCAGTGCCTAGGCTTGTGATTGTGTAAAGAGCACGCCCCTCCCAGTCCCCATTGGTTCCTGCTCTTCTGACAAGGCTGTGTAAATGTAGAAGTGATCTGGGAGGAGGACCAAAGGCCCTTTGACTGAAGAGGGGAAGAGTCCCAGCTGGTTGGGACCTCCACAGAGAACATCTCCTCACTCATATCTACCTGATCCAGATGGAATCTTGATGGAAGAGACTTAACCCTCTCATATCTATTGATTGTGTTTTTATATTTTTCCAGGACACGCCATGGAGAAACCCTCAAAGGATCGTCTCACTTTATCTCCAGGATGTAAAATGGAAGATGAGGACATCACACAAGATCACATAGAGGAAGACGGGAAAGGTTCTGATCTTTCTGAACATCAGAAATTGCACGCGGGTGAGAAGAGATATGCCTGCCCCGAATGCGGGAAAAGTTTTCCACGACGATATGACTTTGTTTTACATCAAAGATCTCACACGGGGGAGAAGCCGTATCCCTGTCCTGAGTGTGGCAAATGTTTTGCCATAAAATCAAACCTTGCAAAACATCAAAAAACTCACACAGGTGAGAAGCCGTATTCCTGCCCCGATTGCGGGAAAAGTTTTTCACAGAAGGTCCATCTAAATTCACATAGGATGTCTCACACGGGTGAAAAGCCATTTTCCTGTCCTGAGTGTGGAAAATGTTTTACAAAAAAATCTGGCCTTGTAAAACATCAAAGACCTCCTGCGGGTGAGAAAGCATACTCCTGTTCTGAGGGCAGGAAATGTTTGTCACGGAAATCAGACCTTGCTATGCATCAAAGATCCCACAAAGGTGAGAAGCCGTTTTCCTGCCCTGAATGTGGGAGATGCTTTTCCAAAAAGAACCATCTTAACAACCATCTGAGGATTCACACAGGTGAAAAGCCATATTGCTGTCCTGAGTGTGGAAAATGTTTTACACAAAAAGCTAGCCTTCTACTTCATCAAAGAACTCACACGGGTGAGAAGGCATATTCCTGCCCTGAGTGCGGGAAACGTTTTTCACAGAATTCCCATCTTAAAATACATCGGAGAATTCACACGGGTGAGAAGCCGTATTCCTGTCCTGAGTGTGGAAAATGTTTTACGCAAAAGACAAGCCTTGTACATCATCAAAGATCTCACACGGGTAAGAAGGCATTTTCCCGTCCTGAGGGCGAGAAGTGTTTGTCTCAGAAATCAGACCTTGGTAACCATTAATCATCCCACACGGGGGGGGGGGGGGGGAGAAGCCGTATTCCTGCCCTGAGTGAATGTTTTTCCCTCAAGTACAAGTTTAACAAACACTGTAGGTCTCACACAGGGGAGTAGATGCACAGCTTCAGAATGTAGAAAATGCCCTTCATGAAAGTCCAATCTTACTGAACATCAGATATGCCACACGTGAGAGAAGCTGTATTCCTGCCCTGAGTGCGGGAAACGTTTTTCACAGAAGTCTTATTTTCTCAAACATCAGAGAACCCACACAGCCCTCGAGGTGTATTAGTGTCCTGAGTACGGGAAATGTCTTCTATATGGATCATATTTTGCCGTACATCAGAGATCTCACACTGGGAAGAAGCCCACCTTGATATACCCCTCAGTAAACACGTGGCTGAACGCTCCTCTGATCTTTATCATGGAAGAAACTCTTTGAAGCCTTTGGTAGGATTATTTTTCCCTTTATAAAGTTCTGTCTGGCTTATTCTGAGAGGAGGAAATATTTCTGCTGGTTGAGTCCCTCTAGCAGTGTAGTCTGCTCTCCCCTGCTCTTCAGCAGAAGCTTCATAGGAAGACATGCTGGTGGGAGAGACTCTAGGTATGGATGCGAGAAAAGGGGAGATCAGACTACATTACAAGACTAACAATTTATGTGCAGTAGTCCTCAGCTTGCACAGGCAGTTTCATTTGCTTAGAGAGTCCCACCTGCAGGCTAAAAGTGGAAAATATGACATTTTGAGATGTAACATTCATATTTACCTGATAAACATGCAAATCCAACCCTAATCTTGTATCTTGGTAGTTTTGTTTTACCAGCTTGTACTTGCTGAAACGGCCAAATCTCACCCTTCTCATAAATCACAGGTCATGTGTAGTATACTTCAATTATAAGATCATAGCCCCATACACTTGTAATTCCACAACACCATCATAATCTCTAACCACAAGATATTTTGCTGTTTATGTTTTCAGCTCTCTGGTTCTTGCCGTAACCTAAGGAAACAAACCCATTACTATATTAATATGCTTTTACTGAACAAGATCGCTGTGTATACAAACTATTTACATTCACAGGAAAAATTATACAAGACATATGGAGTACTATATATGTGCATACATACTCGCACTCAAATGCTATCTTTCCTTTTCTAGATGAAGAAAATTTTCAATATCTATGCAATAGGGATACACTAAAAGTAATTTAACCTCTGTTACAGCTGGTCCACAATTTCCTTAATGAACAGGACTCCCAGCATTACATGATCACAGGAAAACTGGTTCTTGATCTTGGATGTCTCTCTCTTATTTTTATAATGGAGCTATAGTGTTCTCTCAAGGAAGAGTCCTTTCTGCTTTTTGTTGCTGGTCTTGTGTCTAAAATTCTGTAGCCCCATCCAGTAGTATTTTGCAGGTCATCTCTATTCAATAGAGATACACTAAAAGTCACTGAATCTCTGTTATATCTGGTCCACAATTTCCTTAATGAACAGGACTCCCAGCATTACATGATCACAGGAAAACTGGTTCTTGATCTTGGATGTCTCTCTCTTATTTTTATAATGGAGCTATAGTGTTCTCTCAAGGAAGAGTCCTTTCTGCTTTTTGTTGCTGGTCTTGTGTCTAAAATTCTGTAGCCCCATCCAGTAGTATTTTGCAGGTTATCTCTATTCAATAGAGATACACTAAAAGTCACTGAATCTCTGTTATAGCTGGTCCACAATTTCCTTAATGAACAGGACTCCCAGCATTACATGATTTTTGGATAACACATTTTTGATCTTGGTAGTCTCTCTCTTAAGCCTCGTACACACGGCCGGTTTTCTCGTCAACAAACGACAAGAAAATTACCGGGAGAGCTTCCTTGCCGAGAAAACCGGCCGTGTGTACGAGGCTTTCAGGTTTCTCATCAAGAAAACTGGCCAGAATCTCGACGAGAAAAATAGAGAACCTGCTCTCTATTTTCTCGTCGAGATTCTCGTTGGCCTGTTTCCTGACGAGAAACCCGAGAGTGTGTATGCTTACCTGTCGCCGTGGAAACCCGCGCATGCTCGAAATGACTTTGACTCATGCGCGGTAGCTTCCTAGGCATAGGTAGGGTGCAGCAAGATGGCGGTGGCGGCATAGAATGTGACAAGCATACGCTCGTCGTAGTCAATGACGTCACCGCGTTCGTTCCATTCAAAAGAACAGCGGTTCTTTTGAATCGAGCGTGTGTACACTCGGCCGGGACAAGATTCTTCTCAAGAATCTCGTCAGGAAAAACAACGTGTTTTTTCCTGACGAGATTCTTGGCCGTGTGTACGAGGCTTTACTCTTAAGGCCCGTACACACGATTTTCCGACAACAATTGTGTGATGGCAGGGTTTTTTGTCAGATAATCCGACCATTTGTTCGCTCCATCGGACAATTGTTTTTGGAATTTCCAACACCAAATGTGGGATAGCATGCGCTCGAATTTTCCGACAACAAATGTGTGCCGTCGGATTATCCAGTCGTGTGTACACAAGTCCGTCGGAATAAAATCCAAAGTACAAACACACGTGCTCCGAACCAATGCTAACCATAAGACAACATTAGCAGAAGTTGCCCAAAGGGTGGCGCTAAAGAGCAGAAAAAAACACGTAGTTTCGTGAATGTTGTCTGAAAAACTTGTGCCGTGTGTATGCAGAACAAGTTCACGGCCAATGCCCTTCACACAAAATTCCATGGATTTGTCTGATGGAAATCCGATCGTGTGTAAGAGGCTTTAGCTTCATGTACACTGCTGCTGGTAAACGGACATTTGGGAGCAGTTGGGCGTTTTTTTCAGCTGCCCCTGAACTCTCCCCTATGTTATTTTATCAGTAGATGTGCACAGGGGCGTTTCTGGCAGTTGAGTGTAGAAGTATTTTTTGGAAAGCAAAAAAATGCATTCAGGACAGATATTCAGATGCATTTAAAACACCAAATGCCTGTAACAGCTTGTAAACGCAGTAACTCACATTTAGCCGCGTTTCGTCTACAGGCGTTTTTAATGGAGATACATTTTTGACTATTTGAAAAAAAAAAAACGCGCCAAACAGAAGTTTTTAAACATTGGTTACTATCTGTCAATTAAATCGTTCAGGGGAGGTTTTAAACCGTCCCATGTACATTAAGCCTAAAGTCACTTAATCTCTGTTATAGCTGGTCCACAATTTCCTTAATGAACAGGACTCCCAGGATTACATGATTTTAGGATAACACAGTCTTGATCTTGGCAGTCTCTCTATTACTCTTATAATAGAGCTTTAGGTTGGTTTCACACTAGTGCGAATTGGATGCAGGTTTCCCCGCATCCAATTCGCATGACAGGAGATTGTGACCGGCTCTCTATGAAGTCGGTTCGCATATCTCCATTACGGAGCGGCTTGCACAGGAGTCCTGTGTGTCTTTGGCTCAGTTTCAGGGCCGAATTCAGGCAAAAATTCAGCCCTGATTCGTCCCTGAAACGGAGAACAGGGACTCACCGGATCCTTAAGCCTCGTACACAGGATCGGATTTTCTGACGAGAATTGTATGATGGCAGGCTGTTGGTGGAAAATCAGACCGTTTGTATGCTCCCTCGGACAAGTGTTGTCGGATTTTGCGCCAACAAATGTTGGATGGCAGGCTTTAAAATTTTCCACGAACAATTGTCTGTTGTCGGATTTTCTAAACGTGTGTACACAAGTCTGTCGGACAAAAGTCCAAAGTATAAACACACATGCTCGGAAGCAATGCTCACCAAACACAACATTAGCAGAAGGTGTCCAAAGGGTGGCGCTAAAGAGGTGAAAAACTACGTAGTACGTGTAGCGGACCCCTAAATTTAGGGGGTCGCTATGCCCAAATTTAAGGGACGGCCTGGGCAATAGTTTGGCTCAGGTCTTCTAATTTGATACTGGACTCTGCTCTGCTGTGGTGTTGTCTGGTGTACAGTTCCCCTTTGGTCTGTGGGTGGCACTGTTACCCAGGCCTAGGGTCAAACCTCAGGTGACAGTGGCGTGATTGGATGTCCTCTCTCGGCTGCCGTGCTGGGGTTTCGGGGAGTGAGTCCCGGGGGGGGGGTGTGCCCCCTGGGGGGTGTGTGGACTGGCCGAGGAGTCTCGGGCACCTTTAGCCCGAGGCTACAACGTTCCAGGTAGGCCCAGTACCTTTAACTGGGTCTACAATCAGCACATTGGAGTCCCAGGGTGCCCAGGTGAGGGTACCCGCTCTGACCGAGAGGAAGCCAGGGGAGGATCGGTCCCACAGAGGAGACGAGTGATAGTAGGTCGCTGTCTCGGGAAAGGCTTGG
This sequence comes from Rana muscosa, assembly GCA_029206835.1. Classification (NCBI taxonomy): domain Eukaryota; kingdom Metazoa; phylum Chordata; class Amphibia; order Anura; family Ranidae; genus Rana; species Rana muscosa. The sequence goes on along the minus strand of CM055123.1, from coordinate 414,782,602 downwards.
TGACCTGTCAGAGGGAAGGATTCCTTATTCAACAAAGCTAACCCTGTGGAGTGCCCATTGGCATCATCTGTTCTCTAAATTCTACAGAGGTTTAAGGAAAGTTCTGGATTCAGGAATAACAGGATTCTGCTGCTGTGAGAGGATCTCCTGAACCCGTCCCTGGAGGGGACAAAGTGATAGTACTGTTCGAGCTCCACTCCGGCTGTTAGACTGTGAGAGGGATCTATCCGGGTGAGCTAAACCCACTCGGGATTGAGTGGCGACGAGTGAGTCAAGTGTTGTGTGCCTGAATCTACCTTCTAACTTCGCTAGCTTCTTTCTCTCTTCAATTTCCCATTAACTGAAGCAAAGGAAAATAAACTATTTGTTGGAGTTAAAGTCGTGTGGACATTTACCTTCTTGGGAAAGAATATAGACTTTTCCCTACATTCTAGGGACGAGAACCAGTGGAAGGAGGTAACTCGCTGGAGGACCCAAATCTGTGAACACCGCCTGACCTCTGATAGGGAGGACACGGGCTTGTGGCATGGTGTGTCCTACCCCCGCAGGTGAAGGTAAGCGGGGGCAAAAGGATTGGTGTGCTACATACGTAACTACGTTCGTGCTTGTTGGCCGACAATTGTGTGCCGTTTGTATGCAAGACAAGTTCATGGCCAACGCCCTTCGGACAAAAGTCTGAGGCTTTGTCCTCGGAAAATCCGATCGTGTGTACGAGGCTTTAGGTTTGTCTTGAAGATAGAGTCCTATTTCCTGCTGTTTTGCTGCAGGCCTTGTGTCTAAAAAGTCTGTAGCCCCATCCAGTGGTTTTCTGCAGGTACTGGGCAGAGCCTGCTATGTCCCTCCCACAGCTCTGTTCTCTTCACAGACTATATACAGTATAGTGGTGTAAGGGCTCTTTCACACGGGGCGGATCAGTCATGATCCGCCCCGTGAAGCTCCGCTTGCTCAGCGGGGATCGCTCCGTTGATTCCCGCTGAGCCGGCGGATGACTGGGCGGTCCCTGCACACTGTGCAGGGACCGCCCTGTCAGAGCGCCGCTCTCCCCTATGGGGAATCGGATGACGACGGACCGTAGAGTCCGTCGTCATCCGATCCGCTCCGCCGACGGAAGGAAAAATAGGGTTTTCCTCCGTCACACTTTGGCGTAGCGGATGTCAGCGGACATGTCACCGCTGACATCCGTGCCTCCATAGGGCTACATGGAGCGTCCGTGCAGGTCCGCCTAAAAAACTGACAGGCGGACCCCGTGTGAAAGGGGCCTTAGGGAAGGGTGCTGGATAATCACTCAGAGGGGGATCCTTCATAGCCATTTCATAAGTTAGCGACCCGGGATACAAAAGCTGACTTCTGAAGTGCTCAGTTCTCATGCAGTGATTCTAAGTGCTCCAAGTAGATACATAATGATGACATTTCTCACAAAGTTGGACTGTCAGTTCCTCCATGTGTTGTAGATGAGTAAGTTTGATAACCCATTCTTTATTAGTGTTGGTGGTATTAGTCTTGCATTGCCTAGGTATTAATAGATAAAAAAATCTTGCTTACAGCAAAATAGCGATCGGGAGACAGAGACAGAGCAGTCCACAAATCCCAGTGAAGATACTAATCAAGCAAAAAGGCCTTCAAAATAGCCATCTCTCCCAGTGAAAGATGATCCCGTTGTCTATGTGAAAAAAGAACATTTACTAGGACGCCATGATCCCCAACTACAAAGCGTTCATTATTATTATTATACAGGATTTATATAGCGCCAGCAGTTTGCGCAGCGCTTTACATCAGGGAAGACAATACAGTCACAATACAATCCAATACAGGAGGGATCAGAGGGCTCGGCTCGTTAGAGCTTACAGTCTAGAAGGGAGGGTCAAGTGGAACAAAGGGTAGTAGCTGTGGGGGATGATCAGATGGACAAAAATGAAAATACAGTTGTTAGGTGTGGGTAGGATAGGCTTCTCTGAAGAGGAGGGTTTTCGGGAATACTCTAAAAGCTAATAGAGAAGGAGATAGACGGACAGATTGGGGTAAGGAGTTCCATAGGCTTGGAGAGGCTCTGGAAAAGTCCTGGAGACGAGCATGGGAGCAGGTGATGAGAGAGCTAGAGAGCAGGAGGTCTTGAGAAGAACGAAGAGAACGATTAGGTTGGTATTTAGAGACTAGGTCAGTGATGTAGCTGGGGGCAGCGATTGGTAAGTTGGATGAGTCTGGCAGCAGCATTCATGATGAACTGAAGGGGGGTAGACTATGTAGAGGTAAGCCAATGAGAAAAGAGTTGCAGTAATCGAGGCGACAGATGACCAGGGAGTGAATTAGGAGCTTTGTTGTGTCATTGGTTAGAAAGGGACGTATTTTGGAGATGTTGCGGAGGTTGAGGCGGCAAGATTTGGACAGTGATTGGATGTGGTGCTTAAAGGAGAGTTCAGAGTCCAGGACTACTCCTAGGACCTTGGCATGTGGGGATGGGCTGATAGTTGTTCCATCGATTTTGACAGAGAGATCAGGGAAAAATTATAAGTTCAGTTTTGGATAGATTAAGTTTGAGGAAGTGGTGTGACATGCAAACTGACAGATGAACGCCAGAATTCATCCCACAAACAATTTCCATGGGTAAAACTTCCTTGCTTCACACCGAGCCAAATATGCCTTTCATATGTGATGTTAGGTTTTGCGGAAATCTAGGCTATATCGCTTTAGCATCGCGGAAATCCCTAATTCAGAGATGCTGCTATCTCTCACAACTTGGTCTTCAATAGCCAAACCAGAAACTGTGAAGTAAGGTGGCAAAATTGACCTTGAGACAGAAGATGTGGACAAGCTGAAAGAGCTCATGGGATGTCTGGTAAGAGTTTGATCAGGTCCGAGTATCACATCCGTATGGGCTGGTTGAAAGTTATCAGGACCACTAGAGTTCCCTCCAAATCAATACTGCAGAGGAAATGAGGAAGGAGTTTTAGGGGAGGAAAGGCATAATAAGACCTGGAGACAAACCTGCAAAGGTTTTTGTTGAAGCTGAAGGTCAAGAGGTCCATATCTGGCATCCACCACCTGAGACATAGGTTCTGGAATAACATTGTTTGTGGAAACCTCTACCCAGGTTCGGTGCCAGCGGAGGATGTCTGCCTGCCAATTTTTCCAAGCCTGGTATATAAACAGCTGACAAGGTGGCACTGTGATGTTACATAGTAGGAGAGGTTGAAAAAAGACACAAGTCTATCAAGTCCAACCTATGTCTTTTGCTATGAGTTCTGCTCAGGAGAGGATCCTTTCTACCTCTTTTGAACTTATTTTCCTCAAACTATTCTTGAACCAATTTTTGCAGTGTGGCAGGATGCATTACCCTGCTGAAAGAAGCCACCCCCATCAGGGAATACCATTTCTATGTAGGGGTAACACCAACAGGTAGGTAGGTGGTACTAGGGTGAGCACGTGTCCCAGATTGCCCGGGACAGTCCCGCATTTTGCAGGTCTGTCCTGGGCACATTCATTCCAGGACAATACAGTGTCCCGGAATAAAACTGACACAGCCATCCCCCGGGCCAATCTGATGCCTCCAAAAAAGGCCGCCACATCACCTCTTTACTCACTGACAGTACTTGTCCTGGCCAGGAATGCCTGGAGGAGCACAATCCCCGCCCCCTGCTTGTGATTGGAGAAATCATAAATCCTGCCTCTTCTGTCCAATCACTGTGCTGTGATTCGTTACAGCACAAGCTGATTTTTGGGAAGGGAGGGTGTCCCTGAATGGAAGTTTGGAAATGTGGTCACCCTAGGTGGTACATGTCAAATTAACATCCACGTGAGTTGCAGGAGCCAAGGTTTACCAGCAGAAAATTGCCCAAAAGCATCACACTGCCTCCACCGGCTTGCCTTCCTCCCATATGTCATTCTGATGCCATCTCTTCCCCAGGTAAGTGATGCTCACGTGCCCATTGTAGGCAAGTTAAGCTGTGGACAGGGGTCAGCATGGCCACCCTGACCGGTCTGCAGCTACACAGCCCCATCATAGACAACAAACTGCAATGCTCATTTGTTCGGCTTTCAACATTTTGCTTTCATGGACAACATGTTTACTTGCTAACTTATATGTCCCGCCCACTTTCAGATGTCATTGTAATGATAATGTAATTAAAGGAGTTGTAAAGGTTAGTTTTTTATTTTCTAAATAGGTTCCTTTAAGCTAGTGCATTGTTGGTTCACTTACCTTTTCCTTCGATTTCCCTTTTAAAAAAATTTTTCTTTGTTTTCTTTTGTCTGAATTTCTCACTTCCTGTTTCTCCTCAGTAAGCTGTTCTGGCTGACTAAACACCGCTCGGATGATGGGGGCAAGTTTACTGAGGAGGAACAGGAAGTGAGAAATTCAGACAAAGAAAAAAAACATTTAGAAGGGAAATCGAAGGAAATGGTAAGTGAACCAACAATGCACTAGCTTAAAGAAACCTATTTAGTAAAATAAAAAGCGAACCTTTACAACCCCTTTAATGTTATTAACTTTACCAAAAAGTGATCTTAATGCTATGGCTCATCTGTGTACAGTACATACATAAAACAGCACAAGGACGGTGTTTCGTCAGATTAGGCGACCCATCAGAATGTGTCACGGAAGTGACGTTTCGTCGCCGCCATCTTGCTACACCCCGCACTCCTCCGCAGTAAGTATACACTGAGAAGTGGGCAAGCGGACATCTTGTTACACCCACCGGAGTTTAGCATTTTACACATTTTTTTAACAGTAAAGTGAGTTTATATAGTGAAATACAGTACTTAGAACTCCGTCTGAATGTTTAGATGTTGAATTTTAAAAGCAGCGAACTTCTGTCTGATTAGCAAACCTGTGAGATGAGCAGGCTTGCCCCTGCTTTTAAAATTCAACATCTAAACAGTGTCCGCTTGCCCCTTTCTCAGTGTATCCTTACTGTGGAGGAGTGTGGGGTGTAGCAAGATGGCGGCGACAAAACATCACTTCCATTACACATGCTGATGGGTCGCCCAATCTGATGAAACACTGTGTTTACACTACGAGACCTGTCTTGGGGAAGCAGTTCCTCTGAGCTCCACAAGATGGTGATCTCCCTTTTACCCAGACAGGAAGTGATGTCAGGTACAGACAGGAAGTTCCGGGTGAGAGGTGAGTCGGGAGGAAGTAGAGGGAAGACATTGCTGGAACTGGCAGCAGGGGAGGTAATAAGATATTTTCTATTTACACCCAGTAACCCCCATCATGTCCGTAGGGAGCTCAAGAGAATGGGAAAGGCTCTGCAGAAGTCCCGGAGGTGAACATGAGAGGAGGTGATGAGGGAGATAGAGAGCAGAAGCTCAGGGGAGGAGCGGGGAGGACGGTTTGGGCGATATATTGAGACAAGGTTGAGGATGTATCTCAGAGCAGAGATATGTATGTATGTTGTTGTTCGTATTTCTAATGTTATTTACTAGGTGAATGGAAGGATTGGCAGAGAGGGGTGGAGGACTCTGAATGGAGGCCAATGGAGGGATTGGCAGAGAGGGGTGGAGGACTCTGAATGTAGGCCAGTGGAGGGATTGGCAGAGAGGGGTGGAGGACACTGAATGGTTGGTAAGATGGATAAGTCTGGTAGCAGCATTCATCATAGATGGAAGGGGGGATATCCTGTGTAGAGGTCGGCCAACGAAAGGGAGTTACAGTAATCAAAATGAAAGATAAGCTGGGCGTGAATTAGTTGCATTGAGGTGTCATTGGTTAGGAAGGGGCGTATTTTGGGGGTGGAGAAGATGGGTACAAGATTGAGAGTTTTAAGAGAGAAGACGCTATTGTGGAAAGAGTGGTAGAGGGAACATATTACAGGGAGGACAGAGTAGTAGTCAGTCTGGGAGGAAAAAAGCTGGATAAGGAAATGGAATTACTGATCTGGCAGCCCGAAGGGTAAGGAGCTCCCAGAACCCAAAACCATAGCAAACCCTGAACTGAATCTTCCTCTGGGTGCCGTTCTATTCCCACTGGGGACCGTTCTTGCATGATAGAAACCCTCATATTATCTCCCATACATCTCCACCCTAATATTGTACAACCACTACAGTCCAAATAAATCTTAACTCTTAATTGTTGGTCTACAGGGAATCCTTTATAGATCACATGACCAAAAAGAATGGAGGAGGACTGCAATCACATGACTGAGAGGATACTGAACCTCACCTTGGAGATCATCTACCTGCTGACGGGAGAGGTGAGGAGGATTCTGGGAGGTCACATGACATCACTCTTATTATATATATATTCATAAAACACAGACCTGACCGGAGAGGTGAGGAGGATTCTGTGATTCTAACAGGCTATTTCTATTGGTTCTCCAATACAGAGATTTCCTCTTGTGAAGTCAGGTGATCATATGACCATCACAGTGCCTCCATGTGACTCCCTAAAACCTGAGAGACACAACATGGAGAAGATTCTAGAAGTCACCAAGAAGATGATGGAGCTGCTGACAGGAGAGGTGAGCGGTGCCGGGAATTCTGGGACATTATCCAGTAACAGACAAGGGATGTGTCTGGATGGTGACTGTATCATTGTGTGTGTCAGGTTCCTATAAGGTGTCAGGATGTCACTGTCTATTTCTCCATGGAGGAGTGGGAGTATTTAGAAGGACACAAGGATCTCTACAAGGACGTCATGATGGAGAATCAGCCGCCCCTCACATCACCGGGTAAGAGGAGACTTTATTGTAAAGGAGAGAGCAGTACGGAGGCTCCACCTAGATCCCCCATCATCTGATAAACACATAGAAACAATATATTCAGTCAGGGTGTGTGTTTCCTACAGATGGATCCAGTAATGGGAACCCACCAGAGAGATGTCCCCGTCCTCTGTATTCCCGGGATTCCACACAGGAAGGTCACACCATCCCCCACCATCATCAGGTAGATGAGGAACAATCACTGATAGTATCATTAGGATCTGTACATTATCTGCATTGTTACCATTGATGTCATTTTTATTATATATTCAGAGTGGAAACCTGAGAGATTCTAAAGTTGTTATTAAAGAAGAGATAAAAGAGGAGGATGAGGATGGGGTGATAAAGAAGCTTTCTGAAGGACACATTGTCTGCATGATGGAGCCAACTAATGACAGAAACCCACCAGAGAGATGTTCCCATCCTTTGCATTCCCGGGATTCCACACAAGAAGATCACAACATTGCAAATCCTGATCAGGTAGATGAGGAACAATCACAGATAGTATCTGTAACGATACGTCGCACACTCTGCTTGAGTGCTTTCGTCATATACCACTTCCTCCCAGTCTAAATATAGATATCAGTTATTCCAACCGCTCACAAGCACAAAACAAGACGATACTTGCTTGATTGCTGAACATGGACTGTTTATTACAGGGATCCTCAAACTACGGCCCTCCAGCTGTTGCGGAACTACAAATCACATGAGGCATTGTAAAACTCTGACATTCACAGACATGACTAGGCATGATGGAAGTTGTAGTTCCTGAACACCTGGAGCGCCATAGTTTGAAGACCCCTGGTTTATTAGAACCAGAATACAAGTCTTATGTACAGTAAAAGAGGAGGTTCCTACATCCTGCTCATATTACTCTAACAATACACAGAAACATAAATTAACATGAGCTAATTAACTAATCCCATAAAGCAGCCATTGTGACTCCCTTACTACAATACACATTATCATACATATCAACACAGAACTCCTTCATACAATTGCAGGGTTAATTAGCACAAGCAACAATGGGTGAAAGACTCTTAGCTGTTATCCTAGACTCATTTACATTATAATAGACAACAGACAGACAGGTGGCTGGAGTTGACATCAGCATATTCTAACAGAATGTGTCCCAACAGTATTAATCAGGTCACTATTTCTAATATGACATATACATGGTTCCCAGAGTCTGTGTGTCTTGGTGGGACATGAACCTGAATCTAAAGTAACACCACCTCAGGGGTTCCCAGGCATACAGCTCACAAAGAGCACCATTACCCCAAATGCCAGAGCCCATAATGGCAAGGCAAGAGGCTAGCATTCTGTCCTCTCCAAAAGCCTCTGTCCCGAGTGAGTCTGTCACATTTCTCCCCCATCAAAAGTCGACTAACAAGGTCCCAGACCTCCACCTGGTCTGGACATGCCTTAGTCGGGCAAAGTAAACTTTCATAGTCAGTCCACATGATCTCCAATCTTGGCTGCAAGGAGTAGTTGACATCAGTAGGTGTGAGGCAGAGGTCATTGACTCTCTGTCCGCATGCCAGCGCTTTAGCTGGGTGGTTTTTAACATTGCAGGCCTCAGTTTGCTGCCAGCCGCCCCAGCTTCCTGAAGCTGTAGAGACACTGTTTGCTCTAGGCAGAGGCCAGCGGCGCTCTGCCCTGTTGCCAGTGATTAAGCTGGGAGTAGCAGCTTCACTACATCAGCTTGTCGCTGGGGAGATGGGCCGACTGCCCCGGCTCCCTGTATCTCCACAGTTGTTGCCGGTGCTGGGCAGAGGTTGGTAGCACTCTGCCCTGTTGCCAGCACTTCTGCTGGGGACTCCACATCATCTGCTCCGGCTAACTGTTGGGGCAGGAGGCTGTCTTCCTATACACCCAAAACTGTGTAGCTGCCATTGGGGAGGTGAGCTGGTTGCTTCCTTTTCCGTTCCCTCATCTGGCTGCTGGGTCAACATGTCTATGGTACTGTCTCCCAGGTGCACGGATCTTTGCTGGGGAGGAAAGACTGCGTTCTCCACCCTGGCCGACTGTTGGGGAGGGACGACGAACACCTCTTCTCCCCCTGTATCTGCTGCTGGGAAGTGATCGCCACCTTCTCTCCCTGAGCCTCCGGAACTGCCACAGGTGTGGGGCAGAAGTCTTGAACCCTCTGTCCAGTGACCAGCGCTTCAGCTGGGAAAGTTCCTTGCAACTCCACAGAAACTGCTGTTGGTGCTGGGCAGAGCACAGTGAAGTTTGGCCCTGATACCAGCTCTTCTGCTGCGAGGCTCATCAGGTGGTTCTTCCACAGCAGAAAAGTCTATCAAATCCCCTGTCGCTGCAAATGGTGTCTGGGGATAGAGGTTCACCATCTCCTGTCCGTGGAACCCAGAAGATGCTATCGGTGCTGGGTAGAGGTTAGCAGAACTCTGCCCTGTTGTCAGCACTTCAGCTTTGGGGATGGCAATCTCCAGATTTTCCACTGCCGATTCTCTGGCATGCTGCTGGACAGGCACATTCCTCCATCCAGGATCATCCCATGCAGAAACAGGATCATCAAGGTCAGTCAGCACTTGCTGTATCCGCCATAAAACCTCCACGTCCATAGCTGCGGGGGCAGGTTGGCAAAGCACACTATTACTCTGCCACCTTGCTGACTCTTCAGCCAGGATTTCAGTTGTCAACTGGTAATTCCTGATAGTCCCAGGTAAAGGGAGACCAGCCCTGGCACTGAGCAGAGTCTAGCAGCTGTCTGTAGGCGATCTCCAGCTCCCTTTCCTGAATGGCCAGAAACGTTATATCTTCCAGTGCACTTCCGAGACATTCGGTAGCCCTTCTCTGATATCCATGATTTCGTCCAACCGCCACTCCAAATCACTCCTAAAGTTGGGGTCCCCTGTCAGCTTCACATATAACAGTTCCAGGCCGCCGTAGCCAAAGCCTTCTGTTGGGCTGTCATCTGCTATCCAAGGGCATGCTTGGGATACATGCCATCGGAGGGCTCTGTAGCTTGCATCCAGCCGAATCTCTGCCTAGACCAGCCTGCTTAATACAGCTGTCTGCTCCTTGTGCGGTTTTTCTCCCAAAAACGGCACCCGCAATCCATACTGCGACCAGTACCTTTCCTGGATGGAGGGGAGAACATTTCCCTGGTGTCGCTGCTCACGGGCTAGCGCTTCCTTCCAGAGTTCGCAGTGGACAGAATCAAACCATCCCAGCAGGACCTGCTCTGATACTGGTCCTCTGTGCTGTATCTGCATCTCTCGCAACCTCCTTTTGAATTCCTCTTCCATGGTGGCTGGTATCTGTACCTCTCTATCCGGACCTTGGATCCAGGTGAAAGTTTGGATGTCCCAGACTGCAGGAAGCGTCCCACTGCTTGCCACCAATGTAACGAAACGTCCAACACTCCGCTTGAGTGCTTTCGTCATATACCACTTCCTCCCAGTCTGAATATAGATATCAGATATTCCAATTTTAGTATATGTGCTGCCGAAGCAAGCACAAAACAAGACGATACTTGCTTGATTGCTAAACATGGACTGTTTATTAGAACCAGAATACAAGTCTTATATACAGTAAAAGAGGAGGTTCCTACATCCTGCTCATATTACTCTAGCAATACACAGAAACATCAATTAGCATGAGCTAATTTAACTAATCCCATAAAGCAGCCGTTGTGACTCCCTAACTACAATACATATTATCATACATATCAACACAGAACTCCTTCATACAATTGCAGGGTTAATTAGCACAAGCAACAATGGGTGAAAGACTCTTAGAAGTTATCCTAGACTCATTTACATTATAACAGACAACAGACAGACAGGTGGCTGGAGTTGACATCAGCATATTCTAACAGTATGTGTCCCAACAGTATGAATCGGTCACTATTTCTAATATGACATATACAGGGTTCCCAGAGTCTGTGTGTCTTGGTGGGACATGAACCTGAATCCAAAGTAACACCACCTCAATGGTCCCCAGGCATACAGCTCACAAAGAGCACCGTTCCCCCCCCCCCCCAAATGCCAGGGCCCATAATCGCAAGGCAAGAGGCTAGCATTCAGTCCTCTCCAAAAGCCTCTGTCCCCGGTAAATCTGTCACAGTTTCATTAGGATCTGTACATTATCTGCATTGTTACAATTGATGTCATTTTTATTCTATATTCAGATTGGAAACCTGAGTGATTTTAAACTTGTTATTAAAGAAGAGATAAAAGAGGAGGAGGATGAGGATGGGGTAATGGAGGAGTTTCCAGAAGGATACAAATATCTGTACCAGGACACCATGGTGGAGCCATCCAGCTGCAGAAATCCACCAGAGAGAGATCCCCGTCCTCTGTATTCCTGGGATTCCACACAGGAAGATCACACCATCCCCCATCATCATCAGGTAGGTGGAGTTGAGGGTCGGGAACATAATGTGATTGAACACTCTGACATGAGGAGACGATGTGTGGACTCTACAAGATGATATTTTCTATGTGATCTCACATCATAAATACTTCTATGTTACAGATGTTATTTTCTGCCATTCTGTTGGTTTAGGGTGAAGATCTGATGAACATGAAAGTTGAGGGTGAAGTAGAAGAGACGTATGTGAGGGATGATCAGCAATATACGGAGGAGGCTGGAATGACGAGGACATTCATAGAGGAGGACACTCCTACAGAGATCAGCACAGGTGACCCATAATATATTCTTCTCTTATCTCTGCTCTGTTACTGCTCACTGATTGGTCCAGAGTAGGGCGGAGCTGAGTGATATCAGCCAATAATAGGTTGTACCCCTTTTCTGATCCCCGTCCTGGGGTTTAGCTGACAGTATTAGGTTGTGTTTCAATCCTAGTTACGGCAGGCATCAAAGTTTGTTATGACTGAAGAGGGGAAGAGTCCCAGCTGGTTGGGACCTCCACAGAGAACATCTCCTCACTCATATCTACCTGATCCAGATGGAATCTTGATGGAAGAGAACTAACCCTCTCAGATCTATTGATGATGTTTTTATATTTTTCCAGGACACGCCATGGAGAAACCCTCAAAGGATCGTCTCACTTTATCTCCAGGATGTAAAATGGAAGATGAGGACATCACAGGAGATTGTGGAGGAGAAAAGACAATGAGCTCCACTATGGATGGAGGACTTCACAGTGTGGATAGACCATGGAATCCCTCCGACTCTGAGGAACCTCGTACTGAGGGGGGTGGGGCCGGGATTCAGGGGGAGGAGACATTTCCCTGTCCTGAATGTGAGGAAAGTTTTTGCTCTGAATTAAGTCTTACTGTACATCAGGAGTTCGGGAAATGTTTTCCAGTAAATTCCTGTCTTTCTGAACATCAGAGATTGGGCACGGGTGAGAAGATATACGCCTGCCCCGAGTGCGGGAAGTGTTTTCCACGAAGATATGACTTTGTTTTACATCAACGATCTCACACGGGTGAAAAGCCGTATTCCTGTCCTGAGTGTGGAAAACGTTTTTCAATAAAATCAAACCTTGCAAAACATCAAAGAACCCACACAGGTGAGAAGCCATTTTCCTGCCCCGAGTGCAGCAAATGTTTTTCACAGAAGGCCCATCTTATTTCACATCAGAAGTCTCACACGGGTGAAAAGCCGTATTCCTGTCCTGAGTGTGGAAAATGTTTTACAGAAAAATCAGACCTTGTAAAACATCAAAGTACTCACATGGGTGAGAAGGCATTTTCCTGCCCTGAGTGCGGGAAATGTTTTTCACAGAAATCATACCTTGGTAAACATCGGAGATCTCACACAGGGGATAAGCCTTATTCCTGTACTGAGTGTGGAAAATGTTTTTTACAGAAATCACAGCTTGTTAAACATCAAAGATCTCACACAGGTGAGAAGGCGTATTCCTGCCCTGAGTGCGGGAAATGTTTTTCACAAAAGCACCATCTTAAGACACATCACAGGACTCACACAGGTGAAAAGCCGTATTGCTGTCCTGAGTGTGGAAAGTGTTTTAGATTAAAATCAGGCTTTGTAAAACATAAAAGAACTCACACGGGTGAAAAGGCATATGCCTGCCCCGAGTGCGGGAAACGTTTTTTACAGAAGCACCATCTCAATACGCATCAGAGGACTCACACGGGTGAAAAGCCCTATTCCTGTCCTGAGTGCGGAAAATGTTTTTCACAAAAAGCCGGCCTTCTACAACATCGAACAACTCACACGGGTGAGAAGGCGTATTCCTGCCCTGAGTGCGGGAAATGTTTTTCACAGAATTCCCATCTTAAAATACATCGGAGAATTCACACAGGTGAAAAGCCGTATCCTTGTCCTGAGTGTGGAAAATGTTTTTTACAGAAATCGGACCTTAATAAACATCAAAGATCTCACACGGGGGAGAAGCCGTATTCCTGCCCCGAATGCGGGAAATGTTTTTCACTCAAGTACGATTTTAACAAACACTGTAGGTCTCACACAGGTGAGTAGATCCATAGCTTCTTAGTGTGGAAAATGCCCTTCATGAAAGTCCAATCTCACTGAACATTGGACATCTTACATGTGGGAAAAGCAGTGGCGGGAAATGTTTATCCACAAAGATTAGCACTTGTCAAACAAACTGCTGGTTGAGGCCCTCTAGTCTGATCTCCCCTGATCTTCAGCAGAAGCTTCATAGAAAGACATCTTGGTGAGAGACTCTAGATATGGACGAGAGAGAAGGGGAGATCAGATTACATTACAAGACTGACAATTTCTGTGCAGTAGTCATCAGCCTGCACAGGCAGCTTCATTTGCTTGGAGAGCGCCATCTGCTGGCTGACATTGGAAAATATGAGATTTCTAGATGTAACGTTTTATATGTAGCTGATATAAAATGCAAATATAATCTTACTCTTGTGTCTTAGTAGTTTTGTTTTGCAAGCTTGTACTTGTTGGAACAGCCGACTCCCCCTTCTCATAAATCTCAGGACGTCTGTAGTAGACTCCAATGATAAGTCCATCAATTCATAGAACCATCTATCATTCCACCCGTAATTCCTCCTCCGCACCATCACCACCTCCATCTACATCACCACCTCCAACCACATCACCACCTCCAACCACATCACCATCACAACCTCCATCTACATCACCACCTCCAACCTCCATCTACATCACCACCTCCAACCACATCACCATCACCACCTTCAACCACATCCACATCACCACCTCCAACCACATCACCATCACTACCTCCATCTACATCACCACCTCCAACCCCATCACCATCATCACCTCCAACCACATCACCATCACCACCTCCAACCACATCACCATCACCACCTCCAACCACATCACCTCCTCCAACCACATCACCTCCAACCACATCACCATCACCACCTCCATCTACATCACCACCTCCAACCACATCACCACCTCCAACCACATCACCATCACAACCTCCATCTACATCACCACCTCCAACCTCCATCTACATCACCACCTCCAACCCCATCACCATCATCACCTCCAACCACATCACCATCACCACCTTCAACCACATCCACATCACCACCTCCAACCACATCACCATCACAACCTCCATCTACATCACCACCTCCAACCCCATCACCATCATCACCTCCAACCACATCACCATCACCACCTCCAACCACATCACCATCACTACCTCCAACCACATCACCATCACCACCTCCAACCACATCCCCATCACCACCTTCAACCACATCCACATCACCACCTCCAACCACATCACCATCACAACCTCCATCTACATCACCACCTCCAACCCCATCACCATCATCACCTCCAACCACATCACCATCACCACCTCCAACCACATCACCATCACCACCTCCAACCACATCCCCATCACCACCTTCAACCACATCCACATCACCACCTCCAACCACATCACCATCACAACCTCCATCTACATCACCACCTCCAACCACATCACCACCTTCATTCACATCACCATCACCACCTCCAACCACATCACCATCACCACCTCCAACCACATCCCCATCACCACCTCCAACCACATCCCCATCACCACCTTCAACCACATCACCATCACAACCTCCATCTACATCACCACCTCCAACCACATCACCATCACCACCTTCAACCACATCCACATCACCACCTCCAACCACATCACCATCACAACCTCCATCTACATCACCACCTCCAACCCCATCACCATCATCACCTCCAACCACATCACCATCACCACCTCCAACCACATCACCATCACTACCTCCAACCACATCACCATCACCACCTCCAACCACATCCCCATCACCACCTCCAACCACATCCCCATCACCACCTTCAACCACATCACCATCACAACCTCCAACCACATCACCACCTCCATCCACATCACCATCACCACCTCCATCCACATCACCACCTATATCCACATCACCACCTTGTCAAGTAATTTTGGACCGACTCTCGTTACAAGTCAAGATATTTTATTGCATATGCAAGAGAAATGGTTAAATGTATATCTTCTGCTTCAGAGATCCATTTCTGCCTGTCATAGATTCACATTTAGCTTTTATAACCCTTAAACCTTCCCTTTTCCTGCTCGTAACGTCCTGACCATGTATAATTTCAACCTTTATTCTGACGTTAGCAGGAAATAGGGAAATATCCTTTTTCAGCCAACACCTTATGACAGGATATTTCATACAATGGATACATAAATTATCTCATGGTTCGCAGCCCATATTTTGACAGATGTAAGAGTCAGCACATCTTTGCACAATAGAATATGGTCATATGTCTTATTCCAGTAATTAGGGTTATTAGAGCTTATTCAGCATATTTAAGTATTAATAGAGTTATATAAAGCAAACATTTTAACTTTAGAAGATATAGTCATATTAATATGCATATTCATAGTTGACATTTAAAGTATAATTTCTAATTTCTCTAACAGCTGCTCCCTTTTATACTTATAATGTCAATAATTCAAATATCCAGGTTCTTTATTTTACCAGGTATTATCATTTAGACAAATAAGTCTTTTGAAAGGACTGTAAGTTCATCTTCATCAGGTTCCGGGTATAGTTCAGTGTTGTTCTGAAAAAACATAGTCTTTGTTAGTGATGTGTCAATCAGTCTTTGAAGAATTCCTCTAATACAAGGAATGCAGCAACATCCACACAGCGTAAGGACCGTGGCTGCCATGACAACAGAGATGAGCAAACCTTTTGCAAGATCACCCCATTTACCAAACCATTTTTCAAAGAGTCCTGTTAAGGGGTTCTCTACACCAGAGTTCTCAGTTAGTTCCTGGGATAACATTTGTAGGCCTTGCAAAGCCTTGGTGATACTTCCATCAGGTGCCGTATTATTTGGAATAAAAGTGCAGCAGAAGGTGCCGAACATTTCGCATACCCCGCCCCTTTCTGCCAGCAACATATCCAATGCTATACGGTTCTGCCACGCTGTCAAAGAGGTGGCGTCCAATTGTGCTGCTATACCTTTGATAGCATGTCCGGTGTAATTCACAAACCTCTGCTGGTTGTAGTAAATGTAGTTTATCCAGTCGACATTCTTATTGGGCTGTACCCATAGGAAGAGTGAGGTGAGTCCTGCTGTTACTTGATTCTGTGCTTTAAATTCATCCGGAAC
Organism: Rana muscosa; assembly: GCA_029206835.1. Classification (NCBI taxonomy): domain Eukaryota; kingdom Metazoa; phylum Chordata; class Amphibia; order Anura; family Ranidae; genus Rana; species Rana muscosa. The sequence goes on along the minus strand of CM055123.1, from coordinate 414,766,304 downwards.
TCCTCGTGGAACACCTATTGAGTCTATATATACCTGGTTGTCAAAATGATTCTGGACACTTAAGTCTCTTAAAATAGTGTTTACCTGGTAGTCTCATCAATTTATTAGTCATAGGAACAATATAAAAGGGAAGCAACAGGCGGGTAAGGGCACAACTACCCTCCCATCTAGGTGGCAGTCTGAGCCTTAGTTTCTTGTCCCCACACAGCCACCAAACATCAGCTAGTTGCCGTTTCTGTTCCTGAAACCATTTTAGTTGATACTTAATGTCTGTAGTTGATGTTATGGTCGCACAGTATTCAGGAGATAGAGTGCCAACCTTTGTACCATCCTTATCTTTGTTAGAGAAACTAGAAAAATTTCCTGGTAATGCTTGTAGTGAAGGGGGTGTACTTTGCATTTTAGGGTATCTCTTTTTCTCATTTGCACATTCAGACCCAGTAATATTTTCTGAAAACAGTCTTATTATGCAAGCTAAATCTGTTTCCTCTTCAGGGAGAGGAATGGTAGCTAGTTGTGGTCTTGGGTTTGCACAAGAAATACAATCACTTAACCCCTTAGATTGAGTTGTGTATCTGACCCATTCTATCCACTAATTTTTGTCTCCAAATCCTGTTTCTATACTTAATTGTTCCTTGTAAGTAAAATCTGTTTTAAACAAAGAGGTATTAAGTTGAAACTGAGTTGGCTCGGGGGCTGGGGTGTTCTGACCAGGGGTTACAACCTAAATAGTGATTCTCCCTAGTAGGTCAGATATTGTACCATATACCAATTAGTTGTATTGTTTAGTTTACAAAATTGGAGCCATTGTTACTGTAAATCAGCGCAGGGATCCCTTGTCGTGGAATCACCTCTTTGATTAGTACTTTGGCTACTGACTGTCCATCCGTGTGCGCCATAGGAAAAGTTTCCACCCACTTTATAAACCTGTACACAATAACCAGACAGTACTTATTCTCACATTTGTTCAATTCAATAAAATCCATGCATATTGTGTGAAAGGGATAAGGGGGTTGTGGGAAATGACCCCTTAAGGCTCTTAGGGCACCTTGTGCATGGTATCTGTTACAAATCGGATATGTGAGACAAAATTTTCAGAGTAGTTTTGTAAACCCATATGTTGTGTACACCCAGTACCATCCCTCCTTTTGAGGTATGGGCCTACCCATGACTCAATAACACAGCATACGTGAATAGTGATGTAGATAAGTTAGGTTTACCTTCTGTACATGTGTATATACCATTGACCAGTGTTGACCCTGTATATAACCACTTTGATTTTCACCTGCCGGTGATGTTTTCTGCATTTCTGATAACCATGTTTCATCAATAGCTCTCTGTACCTCATCATTTACTTGGGAACTGTATATGTTTGTCATTGCTGTCCTTCAGAAGCTTCCTTTGCTGTCTTGTCTGCTAGTGCATTCCCTAGGGTAATTGGATCTGTTCCCTTTCTATGTGCCGCACATTTACAAATAGCCACTTGTGCTGGTTTTTGTACATATTCTAGAAGGGCAAGAATGAGATCTCTGTGTGATCGGTTTCCCATGGCAACGTAATCATACCCCTTTTTTCCATTGCTGGGCAAATATGTGTAGAGAAAGCGTATTGGCTGTCAGTATAAATATCTATTTATTTTTCCCTTCCCCTAGACTGCAGGCCCTTGACAGGGCTATAATGTCAGCTTGTTGTGCAGAATAGGAACTGGGAAAAGGTCTAGCTTCAATGACCTGGTCATGTGTTACTATAGCATAAGCCGTTTGATTGTAATGTCAGCATCTAGAAAGGGAACATCAGTGATATCCTTCCTAGGGAGTACCCGTTCATCAATTTTGAGCTGCACAATCATGTGGATCCCCATCACCAGGTGTTGGCATTAGTGTAGCAGGATTCAATGTAGTACACTTCTTGATTGTAACGTGTGGTTGTCCCAGAAGTGTAGTCATACATGATAAATGCCTGACTGGAGATAAATAGGAGATTCTGTCTTATAGTAAGATCACCTAAATAACATTTGAGACCTTTAAGTACCAGGGGTGGAACAATACTATCAATGCAGATGACCGTATGGCCAATGAGGCTGCTACTACAGCTTGTACACAGTGGGGCAAATTAGTTAAGTAAAATGCAACTAGTTTGTGTTCGTTCTCATAAACCTGAGTGAGAGCAGAAGTCATGTACCCCTCTTTACAATCTACAGTCTGCTAAAGGGTTTCTACTGTAATTGGGTAGGCTAAGCACAGTAGAACCCACAATGAGGTGCTTCACCTTTGTAAATGCATCCTCTGCTTGCACATTCCACTGGATGGAACCTTTTGCAGACATTTGTGTACCATAGATGAGATCAGAAAGAGGCACCACCTCCGTAGCATAATTAGCTATCCATGCTCTACAAAAATTTGCCATGCCAAGAAATTACATCATTTCTTTATTTTTACGTGGTTGGGGGGGCTTGAAGGATGGCCTCTTTTCGGATCTCATCTGGATGTCTGCCTTTTTGAGATATAATGTAACCCTGGTATTTCACCTTGTTTTTCAAAAGTTGTATTTTATTTTGCTAACCTTGTGACCTTGTTCTGCGAGGAAATGCATCAGAGCCAAGGTGTCAATTTTACATTGTCGCTCCAGAGGAGCCGCTACCAGAATGTCATCCACATACCAGAGAATTTGACTCCCACTGGGAGGTACAACTCGAGACAAAGCATTGAACATTTCTTGTGAGTTTTCCTTTGTACATAAGTGCAAACCAGAACTGACTGTCTGTCTTAATTAGCCCTACGTCTGTCTTTCCTTTTGATCACAAGAAATCGGGGATGTCTTTTAAGGCATCCCCTTCCCCTTTGGTCAAAAAGTGTCAGTCACTGTCTTTTGTCAAAACTTCAATCACGCAAGTTCTGGTTGTACATTCAACAAACCACGCTAATCTGTACCTCTGATTCCCTCTGGATTTCAGTTCCCCATCTGTTAATTTGACCCAGTCTGTGATAAGTTCTCCCAGCTCATGCCATGATACCTCGGAGTTCCGCGTGACCGAAACATGAGGTACAGTATCCTGCCTGTATATTAGCAGAATAGGCTGTGGTAGGAGACAAGTAGCCATGTTATTTCCTTCCTTATCACAGTACAGGTATCTTAAGAGCACTTCAGTGTTAGTGCAACTCATTAACTGTTTCTCATAAGACCTATCAGGCCCAGTGGTCCTTTTGTAGTAGATAGTGCAATAGAGGTTCGTCTGGACCTTGTACCTTTCCTCACAGGCTCTTCAATTATTTCTGTCAGGGTTTTGGGCATCTTTAATCCCTCAGTTTGTAAATCCAAGCTGTACCAGTATCAGGGCTCATTATCCACAGCTGTGATTTGTTTTTCACACAGCCGATGGGCTTTGAGGCCCCCCTCCACTGGTACGACAGAAATATCAAGAGCATGCAACATGTCTCTACCCAACGAATTAACAGGACATTTAGTTGACATTACAATTTTACACTGAGCCTTTTTACCTGTCTGTGGATTTTCCACAGTAAGGCCTTCAGACACGGCCTCCTGGTGCATCAACCCATTTGCAGATTTTACATATACTAAACCTTTTCCCTTTACCCCTGGTGGCATATCCAGCGGGTGTATCAGGGTCCTACAAGCCCCAGTGTCACAGAGAAATGTTACCCAACTACTCTTTGCAACCCAGGTTATTTCTGGCTTGGCTTCAGCATGCAAACAAGTTTCAACATTACACACATCCAAAATATCAGATTCTTTCCCATCCTTCTGCTTCTCTCTCTGCAGACACACTTTTACCATACAGGAAACACTCCCCCCTCATCCTTTTCTTTACTTTCTTTTTTGGTTGGAAGTGCCCTCAGCATGCCTCACATACTTGATTAGCTCCTAGAGTCTGCAGATCCTATGGTTAATCATGTGTTCGTTAACAAAACTTGATATAAGGACTAGCAGCCCCTTCAGGATTGCATTCTTTAGCTGTTGTTCATATGGGCTATCGTTCACTTGATCTACTGGGATTTCTATCCCAGAGTGGTTTTTAAAATTCTTCTTTATCCTAACAATGAAATTATCCACTGTTTCCTCTTCTCCCCATATACACTGATTTATAATGGACCAGTCGACTTGACGTATCCATCTATCCTCTCTCTATCTTTGCTATAAGAGCATTTCTTCTGTTTTTGAGTGCTGCATCATCCTGAGGCAACACCCCTCCCTGGTTGTTTAATCCACTCCAATCTCCCACTACATGATGCCAGTCAGGTCCCAGTACCTGTCTGGTGACCTGCTCTATTTCCCTCACATTGAGATGATAGCTAGCAACCATTCCCATGATACCATCCCTGAATTGAGCTATGTGGACCTTGGGATTGCTGTAAGGAGGGTCAGCGGGGTAACTTGTTGCATACCTCTGTCCCATCTGGTGGTGGGGACTGCAGGTCTGCAATAGGGAATTGGGAGCGGGTGGTGAAGTCAGAGGGGGAGCAGCGTCTGTCGGTGGGATTGGAGAGTCCTCTAAAGGGTGTGTAGGGGCTGTCGGGTGCATTAGGTTTGTCGCATTTTGTTCAGTCAATACTTGCTGCACTAAACTTCGGAGGACGGTCATATTATTGTCCTCCTCTTTGTCTAAAAACATAGTCTTTTTATGATTTTTTTTATGATTTTAACCTACAGTTAGCCTCCTCAAGCCATTTCTTTGCCTGGGGAAGACCTAATTTATTCTGTTTCCTTATTTTTCTTTTCTTTTTTTTTTTTTATATATATATATATATATATATATATATATATACACATATATACATACATATATATATATATACACATATATACATACATATATATACACATACATACATGCCGGCATAATTTTTATTTATTTTTTAAGCTTTCTACACAACACAGTATTACACAACAATCCTTATTTAAAAATGCAACAAAATCATACTTTGTTTTTCATGTCTTAAGGAGTTTCACATTCTCTTTGTCTAGACTACACATATACTTTGCATCATCATTCAAACCATCAGACTTTCCATGGATCATACTCATTTTAACGTGCACACGGAGTTTTTTTTTAGTAAGGTCTTCTCACACTGACACAATACCTGCACACAGTATCTTATCACTTCTGCAGCTACTCACAAACTTTCTAGTCGTGACATATCACTTCTAGATTATTGATCTTGTGTGCTGCTATAATACTGGTGTCTTGTCTTCTTACTTAATGTTTTATTCATTTATAGGGACTAGGGAGCATGAACAGAATTACAAGGCGAACGTAAATTCACCTGACTGGTCAACCCCCCCTGATCAAAACATTAATATTTCAGTAAACTGTAGGGAGCATGAACAGAATTACAAAAGAGACTTAATTTCTCTCGACTGTTGTTCCCACACTTTATCAAAACATTAATATTTGTTGATTCAACGGTATTTATAAATGCCTGTGCAGGTTTTTTACACAACATACGAGGCTGGCTGAGCGCAAGGGCTCGTCAAATTACCTCTATTTGTTACCTGGAAATCTATCAGGCCATACCTTTGTATCAACAGGGGTTCATGTTTTTGATGTAGGAATATTTATGTGTCCCCCACGGGAATTCCTGCAGTTTACAAGGCTGTCAGGACCTAGGTCCTTTGTCGACAAATTTCCTTTATCTGCACCCGGGTATTGGAATGGGACCATACTCCTATATCAAAGGGATTTAAACTACGGACGTATCTACTTATATTCCCTCAACTTGGATAAAGCAAAACATATACACAACAGATAAACATTCAATTAATCTCTATATTAGATGTATGTAACAAAATCCCTTAATTCATTAAATCCCTAATCACATTTAGGCCTAAAAGTATAATATAATAAATGAAAATATCTTACCTTGCCCCGAGAGCGGTCTCTTGTGCTGATCCGGTAAGTCGCTGCCCGGGAGGCACTAGTTCAGTGAGCCGGCCTCTGTTAACGTCAAATTTAAGACGGAGGACTTACAGTTTTTTGCCGTACGGACATCGGTTCACTGGGTTGTTGGCTAGTGCTTTCCAGGAATTTGGACTTCCGTTTTCGAAGGACCAAAATGTCAAGTAATTTTGGACCGACTCTCGTTACAAGTCAAGATATTTTATTGCATATGCAAGAGAAATGGTTAAATGTATATCTTCTGCTTCAGAGATCCATTTCTGCCTGTCATAGATTCACATTCAGCTTTTATAACCCTTAAACCTTCCCTTTTCCTGCTCGTAACGTCCTGACCATGTATAATTTCAACCTTTATTCTGACGTTAGCAGGAAATAGGGAAATATCCTTTTTCAGCCTACACCTTATGACAGGATATTTCATACAATGGATACATAAATTATCTCATGGTTCGCAGCCCATATTTTGACAGATGTAAGAGTCAGCACATCTTTGCACAATAGAATATGGTCATATGACTTATTCCAGTAATTAGGGTTATTAGAGCTTATTCAGCATATTTAAGTATTAATAGAGTTATATAAAGCAAACATTTTAACTTTAGAAGATATAGTCATATTAATATGCATATTCATAGTTGACATTTAAAGTATAATTTCTAATTTCTCTAACACACCTCCAACCACATCACCATCACAACCCCCAACCTCAAGATATTTTGCTTTTTTTTTGGCTCTCTAATTCTTGCAGTAAGCCCAAAGAAAATAAACCCATTACTATAGTAATATGCTTTTACTCAATGAGATTGCTGTGTATGCAAACTATTTGCATTAGCAGGAAAAGGCATATATAGTACTATCAATATGCATACATACACACTTTTAAATGCTATCTATCCTTTACTAGCTAAAGAAAAATGACAATAATCTCTATGCAATAAGGATATGGTAAAAGTCATTTAACCTCTGTTACAGCTGGTCCACAATTTCATTAATGAACAGGACTCCCAGCATTAAGTGATCACAGGGAAACAGGTTCTTGATCTTGGCAATCTCTCCTTTAAGCCCTGTACACACGATCGGATTTCCTATGGATTTTAAACCGATGGATTTTTCCATCGGAAATCCGATGAAGCTGACTTCCATCAGTCTTGCCTACACACCATCAGTCAAAAAACCGATCGTCCCAAACGCCGTGACAAAAAACACTCCGACGAGCCGAGAAAAATGAAGAAGTTCTATGCTTCTGAGCATGCGTCGACTTGATTCTGAGCATACGAAATAATTCCGCGCTGCCCTCTGGATAAGCTGCTAACACAACAAGTAGACAAATAGTAAAAAGCGTGGAAACAAAAAGTGTATCGCTAATCAAAAAAATGAACAAGAATGCATGACGCACTCAAATGAGTATATAAAAACGGTGCAATATAAAAAAAGACACTCAAATATTAAGTAAAAACAGTAAGAAGTCCTCATATATACAAAATGTCTATATGCGAAATACAAGTGAAAACTTGTGCAACTGAGTGTCCTAAAGTAATTCAAAAATGAAGGCAATGGTGAAATTCAAAAGTGGGTGAAGACTTTGAAGGGAAAGGTGATGGTGAGAAGATGAAGAGAACCACCACCAATAGGTAAGGAGCTTACCAGATAGTTTGAACCCAGAAGAACATATGTTCAGTGGGTCAAACGGGCTTGGTGTGGTGGAACCACGATGAAACCTGGACAATCTGTATGCTGCAAATTGCTGTGCTGGAAATGGCCAAACATCAACATAGAGAGAGAAACCGCAGAAGAAAGATGACCTCTTAGCAGATAACCTCATATGCAGTAGTAGTCTGGGAAAATCCCAATCAATATGAGCAGGTAAGTATCATGTAATAGAGAAAAGAAACAGCCACATAGCGTAACTCTGTATATAAATCAAAATTTAATGTAGTGGAAACACTTACATTTAAGTTGATATAAAAGCGCTTTGCAAAGAATGTGGCAACAATGGATTCCTCCCGACGCGTTTCGTCTCCTAGGACATCATCAGATGATGTCCTAGGAGACGAAACGCGTCGGCAGAGTTATGCCGCATACACACGATCGATTTTCTCGACGGTGAAAACACCGTCAAGAAAATAGACGGAAAAACGAGGGAACGGCTTTGTTCCCCTACACCCGTCCGTTTTTCTCGACATTTTTTTTCTTGGTCGAGAAAAACGACCGTGTGTGGGCTCCGTGGCAGTGTTTCCCTATGGGAAACACTGCCACGGAACAAAAATGACGGGAATCACGACGAGAAAAATTAGAGCATGTTCTAATTTTTCTCGTCGTGATTAATGACGTTTTTCCCGTCGGGAAAAATGACAAAAAGCCCACACACGGTCGTTTTTCTTGTTAAAAAAAAAATGTAATTTGTCCCGATGGGAAAAATGATCGTGTGTACGCGGCATTAGGCCTCATGCCCACGGACGTTTTAAAAACGGGCTGTAAAGCTAGTACAGACGCCAGGAAAAAAAAGCTGCAATTTTAACGTGACTTTTTCCACGTTTTGCATTGAATTCAATGCACGTTTCCCCGCGCTAGCTTTCAGCCGCGTTTTTCTTTCTCTATTCCAAATCAATGGTTCCCTATGGGAGCCCATTGATTTGAATAGAGGTGGCACCAGAAGTCAGATCAAGATGATCCGACTTGCGGGTCGACTCGTGTGCGGAGAATCTTGAAGGGGAACACTGCGAAATTTAAAAAAAAAATTTGCGTGAGGTTCCCCCTCAGGACAATACCAGACCCTTCGGTCTGGTATGGATCTTGAGGGGGAACCCCCACACCAAAAAAAAATGGCGCGGGGTTCCCCCCAGGATCCACACCAGACCCTTATACGAGCACGCAGCCCGGCCGGTCAGGAAGGGGGGGCGAGCGAGCGCCCCGCCTCCTGAACCATACCAGGCCGCATGCCCCCAACATGGGGGGTGGGTGCTTTGGGGCAGGGGGCGCCCTGCGGCCCCCCCACCCCAAAGCACCTTGTCCCCATGTTGATGGGGACAAGGGCCTCTTCCCGACAACCCTGGCCGTTGGTTGTCGTGGTCTGCGGGCAGGGGCTTAGCGGAATCTGGGAGCCCCTTTTAATAAGGGGCCCCCCAGATCCCGGCCCCCCACCCTATGTGAATAAGTATGGGGTACATCGTACCCCTACCCATTCACCTGAGGGAAAAGTGTCAATAAAAAAAACACACTAGACAGCTTTTTAAAGTAATTTATTAGGCAGCTATGGGGGTCTTCTTCCGACTTCGGGGGTCTTCTACCGACTTCGGGGTCTTCTTCCGACTTCTTCGCTCTCTCCGGTTCTTCTCCGGCTCTCCGGTGCTTTCTGCCTTCTGCCGGGCACCTCCGCTATCTTCTGCCAGCTCTTTTGCTAGCAGGGGCCCGGTCTTCATCGTCGTCTTCTTCCCTCTTCTCTTCTTGAGATGTTGACACGACGAGGTCTGCTGCTGTAATGCTGTGTGCCCGGCGCGCAACCACTTATATAGGCACCGGGTGATGTGACCCGCCCCCTTATGACGTTGCAGTCCCGGGGCATGATGGGACTGCGACATCATAAGGGGGCGGGGTCACCGGGTGACATCACTCGGTGACCACGCCCCATGCCTATAAAAGTGGTTGCGCGCCGGGCACACAGCATTACAGTGGCAGAGGTCGTTGTGTCAACATCTCAAGAAAAGAAGAGGGAAGAAGACGACGATGAAGACCGGGCCCCCACTAGCAAAAGAGCTTTCAGAAGATAGCGGAGGTGCCCGGCAGAAGGCAGAAAGCACCGGAGAGCAGGAGAAGAACCGGAGAGAGCAAAGAAGTCAATTTTGTTTGGGAGCCACGTCGCACGACAATTGTTAGTTAAAGTGACGCAGTGCCGAATCGCAAAAAATGGCCTGGTCATTGGGCAGCCAAATCCTCCGGGGCTGAAGTGGTTAAATACTTACGCTTGTCTATTTTTTTTCTGCTTTCAACACATCAATTTCAGGGACAACATGTTCACTTGCTGCCTAATATGCCCACCCACTTGCAGATGCCCTTGTAGCAAGATAATCAATGTTATTTAGGCTACTTTCACACTGAAGCGCTAGATGAGCTGGCGGTATAGCGGCGCTATTTTTAGCGCCGCTATACCGTAGTTTTTGCCGTGACTTGCGGGCGCTAGCAGGGTGATTTTAACCCCCGCTAGCGGCCGAAAAAAAGAGTTAAAAACACCCGCATAAACACCTCTTTGTGGCCTTTTGGAGGCGCTACCCCATTGATTTCAATGGGCAGGGGCGCTATAGGAGCGGTATTTTACCGCTCCTATTGCGCCTCAAAGATGCGGCTTGCAGGAGTTTTTTTTACCCTCCTGCCAGTGCACCGCTCCAGTGTGAAAGCCATCGGGCTTTCACATTGGATACAAAGTAGCGGCTTTTTCAGGGCACTTTGCAGGCGCTATTTTTAGCACAATAGCGCCTCAGTGTGAAAGGGGCCTTACTTTAACTAAAAGTCCCGGCGCCGCCATCCTCAGTAAGGGAAACAGGCAGTGAAGCTTGCGGCTGCACTGCCCGTTTTCTACTTCGCATGCGCAAGGCTCACGCCGCTTTGTGAATGGGCGGCTGTTCTCTGGGATACACACAGTTCCAAGAAGGAAGCACGCCCCATTCACAAGAAGTAGGATGCGGAAGAAGACCAGCCGCGGACTAGGAAGAGGCAGATTAGGAACATCCGCATAGCAACAGGTATTTCGGGTGAGTAAAAAATATTATTTTTTAAAAAAAAAAAAAAATTTCCAGCATTTTCATGTAATTTTTTTTTTCAGGGTGGAACTCCACTTTAACTAGTTCCCAGTTAGGAACGTCCCTCAGAAGGAGGGGGATCGAGTGCACGCGTGCCCGCGCAGCGGCGCGATTTGATGCGCTCGTGTCACCCGGACACAACGCATCTCCGATCGGCAGGAGGGCTTTGTGATTGGCCCTCCTGATCACATGACGGCCGTGTCCAATCACAGCCGTCATGTGATGTAAATAGAGAGCCGGTTGCTCCCCTCTCCTCACACAGAAGTTGTCTGTGAGGAGAGGAGAGCGGATCGCTGCAGTCGGTCAGTGAGTATGATCTGTTTTTTACACACTGATCACCAGCCTAGTGTCCCCACACAATGTTAACACACAATGTCCCCAAAACACATGTCCCCAAAACACATGTCCCCAAAACACATGTCCCCACACAGTAAAAACACCTGTCCCCCCACATATGTAACAGTAAAATCACATAGCCCAATGATCATCTGCACACATATGTCCATGATCACCTGTGCACATCTGTACATGATCATTTGCGTACATCTGTCCGTGATCACACAAACCAATTATTATACACTTAACGGCATTTTTTTTACCAAAGCCATGTAGCAGAAGACATTTTGGCCTAAATTTATGGCAAAATTCGATTTTACTGGATTTCTTTTAAAATAGAAAGAAGAAAATATTGGGGTTTTTTTTCCAAAATTTCCGCAATTTTTTCGCTTATATCGCAAAAAATAAAAATCAGAGTTGTGAATAAATACCACCAAAAGAAAGCTCTATGTGTGCGAACAAAATCATAACGATTTATTTGGGTACAGCGTAGCATGACAGCGCAATGTCATTAAAAGTGCGAGAGTGCTGAAAGCTGAAATTTGGCCTTGGAAGGAAGGGGGCGAAGGTACCCAGTATTGAGGTGGTTAAAAATGCACAAGGCCGTGTTCACACTATGAGACCTTTCCTGGGGCTGCAGTTCCTCTGAGCTCCACAAGGTGGAAATCTCACTTCTTTTAGACAAGAAGACTCTATGGAAGACAGGAAGTGATGTCAAGTATAAATAAGAAGTTCCAGGTGAGAGGTGACTCGGGAGAAAGTGGAAAGGAGACATTTCTAGAGCTGGCAGAAGGGGAGGTAATAAAATATTTTTTACATTTACACAGATTGGGGTTGGGAGTTCCAGCGCATGGGAGAGGCTCTGAAAAAGTCCTGGAGGTGAGCATGGGATGAGGGAGATAGAGTGCAGGTCATGGGAGGAGCGGAAAGGACAGTTTGGGTGATGTATTGAGGTGAAGTTGGTGATGTAGTTTAGGGCAGGAACTATGGAAGGCTTTGTATGTTGTTGGTAATATTTTTTATTTTTTGGGGGATTGGCAGAGAGGGGTGGAGGACACTGAATGGAAGCCAGTGGAGGGATTGGCAGAGAGGGGTGGAGGACACTGAATGGAGGCTAGTGGAGGGATTGGCAGAGAGGGGTGGAGGACACTGAATGGAGGTCAGTGGAGGGATTGGCAGAGAGGGGTGGAGGACACTGAATGGAGGCCAGTGGAGGGATTGGCAGAGAGGGGTGGAGGACACTGAGTGGTTGGTAAGGTGAGTGAGTCTGGTAGCAGCATTCATGATAGACTGAAGGGGGATATCCTGTGTAGAGGTCAACCAATGGAAGGGAGTTGCAGTAGTCAAGACGAGAGATAAGCTGGAAGTGATTTGGTTGCTTTGAGGTGTCATTGGTTAGGAGGAGCGTATTTTGGGGGGAGGAGAAGATGGGTACAGAAATTAGAGAGAGAAGACACTATTGTGGAAAGAGTGGTAGAGGGAACATATTACAGGAGGACAGAGTTGTAGTCAGTCTGGGAATAAAAAGGTTGGCTGGGGAAATGCAGGTTCACCTGCAACCTGTCAGGAACTCTGTTTGTAGATGCCTTAGTTAAGTACCGTGTTAAAAATGCAAGGGCACCTATTTAAAAAAAATATAACTATTGGTCTACAGGGAAACCTGTATACATTGCATGACCAATGAGGATGAAGGAGGACTGGAGTCACATGACTGAGAGGATACTAAACCTCACCCTGGAGATCATCTACCTGCTGACCGGAGAGGTGAGGAGGATTCTGGGAGGTCACATGACATCACTCTTATCTCTATTAAGGATGAGCTCCGGCGTGTTCGCATTGAACACGTGCAGAGCCCGCCAGGAAGTCGGCACCGTGCTGCGCTAATCACAGGCAGGGAGACATTTCCCGATCTCTGCAGCCGAGCATCGGGAAATGTCTCCCTGCCGGTGATTAGAGCAGCGTGGTGCCGACTTCCTGGCAGGCTCTGCACATGTTCAATGCGAACACGCCGGAGCTCATCCTTAATGTCTATTAACAAAACACAGACCTGACCGGAGAGGTGAGGGGATTCTGGGATTCTAACATGATATTCCTATTGGTTCTCCAATACAGAGATTTCCTCTTCTGAAGTCAGGTGATCATATGACCATCACAGTGCCTCCATGTGACTCCCTAAAACCTGAGAGACACAACATGGAGAAGATTCTAGAAGTCACCAAGAAGATGATGGAGCTGCTGACAGGAGAGGTGAGCGGTGCCGGGAATTCTGGGACATTATCCAGTAACAGACAAGGGATGTGTCTGGATGGTGACTGTATCATTGTGTGTGTCAGGTTCCTATAAGGTGTCAGGATGTCACTGTCTATTTCTCCATGGAGGAGTGGGAGTATTTAGAAGGACACAAGGATCTCTACAAGGACGTCATGATGGACAATCAGCCGCCCCTCACATCACCGGGTAAGAGGAGACTTTATTGTAAAGGAGAGAGCAGTACGGAGGCTCCACCTAGATCCCCCATCATCTGATAAACACATAGAAACAATGTATTCAGTCAGTGTGTGTGTTTCCTACAGATGGATCCAGTAATGGGAACCCACCAGAGAGATGTCCCCGTCCTCTGTATTCCCGGGATTCCACACAGGAAGGTCACACCATCCCTCACCATCATCAGGTAGATGAGGAACAATCACTGATAGTATCATTAGGATCTGTACATTATCTGCATTGTTACCATTGATGTCATTTTTATTATATATTCAGAGTGGAAACCTGAGAGATTCTAAAGTTGAGGTTAAAGAAAAGATAAAAGAGGAGGATGATGAGGATGGGGTGATGGAGGAGTCAGAGGTTTCAAAAGGACACAAAGATCTGTACCAGGACAACATGGGTGAGACATCCAGCTACGGAAACCCACCAGAGAGATGTCCCCGTCCTCTGTATTCCCGGGATTCCACACAGGAAGGTCACACCATCCCCCACCATTATCAGGTAGATGAGGAACAATCACTAATAGTATCATTAGGATCTGTACATTATCTGCATTATTACAATTTATGTCATTTGTATTATATATTCAGAGTGGAAACCTGAGAGATTCAGAGATAAAGGAGGAGGATGATGAGGATGGTGTGTTGAAGAAGCTTTTTGAAGGACACGATGTCAACATGATGGAGCCACCTAATGACAGAAACCCCCCAGAGAGATGTCCCCGTCCTCTGTATTCCTGGGATTCCACACAGGAAGATCACAATTATGCTAAATCGGATCAGGTAGATGAGGAACAATCACTAATAGTATCATTAGGATCTGTACATTATCTGCATTGTTACCACTGATGTCATTTTTATTATATATTCAGAGTGGAAACCTGAGAGATTCTAAAGTTGAGGTTAAAGAAGAGATAAAAGAGGAGGATGATGAGGATGGGGTGATGGAGAAGGAACACAAAGATCTGTACCAGGACACCATGGGGGAGTCATCCAGCTACAGAAACCCACCAGAGAGATGTCCCCGTCCTCTGTATTCCCGGGATTCCACACGGGAAGGTCACACCATCCCTCACCATCATCAGGTAGATGATTGACAGACACTCGTAGTTATACTTTATATTCAATCGTGCATGTTACAATAAATGTTTAAAAATAAATTTCAGAGTGGAAACATCGGGGATAATTTTATTGCTGTTAAAGAAGAGTATAAAGAGGAGGATGAGGAGTATGGAGTGACGATGCAACTTTCTGAAGGACTCAAGGATCTTTACAAAGACAACACGATAGAGCCATCAAGCAACAGAAACCCACCAGAGAGATGTCCCCCTCCTTTGTATTCCACACAGGAAGGTCACACCATCCCCCACCATCATCAGGTAGGTGGAGTTGAGGGTCGGGAACATAAAGTGATTGAACACTCTGACATGTGGAGACGATGTGTGGACTCTACAAGATGATATTTTCTATGGGATCTCACATCATAAATACTTCTATGTTACAGATGTTATTTTCTGCCATTCTGTTGGTTTAGGGTGAAGATCTGATGAACATGAAAGTTGAGGGTGAAGTAGAAGAGACGTATGTGAGGGATGATCAGCAATATACGGAGGAGGCTGGAATGATGAGGACATTCATAGAGGAGGACACTCCTACAGAGATCAGCACAGGTGACCCATAATATATTCTTCTCTTATCTCCTCTCTGTTACTGCTCACTGATTGGTCCAGAGTAGGGCGGGAGCTGAGTGATATCAGCCAATAATGGGTTGATAATGGTCCCCTTCCTGTCCTGATACCCATCCTGGGGTTCAGCTGGCAGTATTAGGTTGTGTGTCACTCCTAGTTACAATAGCACAGATATGATAACACAGATTGAGCCTTTCTTAGGTCGGTCCCTCTTCTTCCAGAAGACTTGTAGCCAAATGTTACCATAAAGCTCTATTAAACATCTCCTTGGGATAAGGAGTAACACTAAAACATTGATCTTTCCAGGAGAAAATACTGCAGCAAGCTCCCTCCAGTGTTGCTTATAATCAGAAGCCTAGGCCTAAGGTCACTTCTTCTATGGTAAAGGGTCTACAAGTCTGAACTTTGACCCTCTTGTCTATCAGAGATCACATGACCCAGTGCCTAGGCTTGTGGTTGTGTAAAGAGCACGCCCCTCCCAGTCCCCATTGGTTCCTGCTCTTCTGACAAGGCTGTGTAAATGTAGAAGTGATCTGGGAGGAGGACCAAAGGCCCTTTGACTGAAGAGGGGAAGAGTCCCAGCTGGTTGGGACCTCCACAGAGAACATCTCCTCACTCATATCTACCTGATCCAGATGGAATCTTGATGGAAGTGAACTAACCCTCTCAGATATATTGATGATGTTTTTATATTTTTCCAGGACCCGCCATGGAGAAACCCTCAAAGGATCGTCTCACTTTATCTCCAGGTTGTAAAATGGAAGATGAGGACATCACAGGAGATCACATGGAGGAAGAAGAGAAATGTTTGTCCCCTATGTCCTTTCTTTCTGAACATCAGACATTGCACACGAATGAGAAGAAACATTTCTGCTCCGAGTGCGGGAAGGGTTTTCCACGAAGATATGACTTTAATTTACATCTGAGATCTCACACAGGTGAAAAGCCGTATCCCTGTCCTCAGTGTGGAAAATGTTTTTCAATAAAATCAAACCGTGCAAAACATCAAAGAACCCACACAGGTGAGAAGCCATTTTCCTGCCTTGAATGCGGGAAATGTTTTACACAGAAGGCCCATCTTATTTCACATCAGAAGTCTCACCCGGGTGAAAGGCCGTATTCCTGTTACCAGTGTGGAAATTGTTTCACAGAAAAATCCGACCTTATAAAACATCAAAGAACTCACACGAGTGAGAAGGCATATTCCTGCCCGAGTGCGGGAAATGTTTTTGACGGAAATCAGACCTTGTTACACATCAAAGATCTCGCACAGGGGAATAGCACTGTTCTTGCCCTAGGTGGAGGATATGTTTTTCTCTCAAGTCCCGTCCTTACAAACTTTTGAGGTCTCCCATGGGTGACAAACCACATTCCACATGGGAAAAGCTGTTATTGTGAGGGAGATTTTTATCCACAAAATTTCAGAACTTGTCACACATCAGTAATCTCACACGGGGGGAGAAGCCGTATTCCTGCCCCGAGTGTAGGAAATGGTTTTCCCAGAAGTTCTATCTTCTCAAACATCAGAGAACCCACACAACCCTCGAGGTGTATTAGTGTCCTGAGTGCGGGAAATGTTTTCTATACGTGTCATATTTTGCCGTACATCAGAGATCTCACACTGGGAAGAAGCACACCTTGATATACACCTCAGAAAACACGTGACTGAGCGTTCCTCTGATCTTTATCATGGAAGAAACACTTTGAAGCCTTTAGTAAGATTATTTGTACCACCTGCTGACAAAGTGGACATTTTGATATTTCCAGATGTAGCATTTAATATTTACCTGATATAAAATGCAAATATAATCCTAATCTTGTGTCTTTAGTAGGTTTGTTTTACCAGCTTGTACTTGTTGAAACAGCTGACTGTCCCCCTTCTCATAAGTTCATCAGTTCATAGACCCATCTATCATTCCACTCGTAATTCCTCCTCCGCACCATCACCACCTGCAACCTCATCATCATCACTATCGCCACCTCACCATCACTATAACCCCCTCCAACCACATCCCCCATAACCCCCTCCAACCACATCATCATCACTATCACCATCACCCCCTCCAACCTCATCCCCATCACCCCCTCCAACCTCATCCCCCCCATCACCCCCTCTAACCACATCCCCATCACTATCACCCCCTCTAACCACATCCCCATCACTACCTCTAACCACATCACCATCACCCCCTCCAACCACATCACCATCACCCCCTCCAACCACATCCCCATCACTACCTCTAACCACATCCCCCATCACTATCACCACCTCCAACCACATCACCATCACCCCCTCCAGCCACATCCTCATCACCATCACCCCCTCCAACCACATCCCCTATAACCCCCTCCAACCACATCCCCCCCCATCACCCCCTCCAACCACATCCACATCCCCATCACCCCCTCCAACCACATCCCCTATAACCCCCTCCAACCACATCCCCCCCCATCACCCCCTCCAACCACATCCCCATCACCCCCTCCAACCACATCCCCATCACCCCCTCCAACCACATCCCCCCCCCCCATCACCCCCTCCAACCACATCCACATCACCCCCTCCAACCACATCCCCTATAACCCCCTCCAACCACATCCCCCCCATCACCCCCTCCAACCACATCCACATCCCCATCACCACCTCCAACCACATCCCCTATAACCCCCTCCAACCACATCCCTCCCATCACCCCCTCCAACCACATCCCCTATAACCCCCTCCAACCACATCCCCATCACTTTCACCCTCTCCAACCACATCCCCATCACTATCACCCCCTCCAACCACATCCCCATCACCACCTCTAACCACATCCCCCATCACTATCACCACCTCCAACCACATCACCATCACCCCCTCCAACCACATCACTATCACCACATCCCCATCACCCCCTCCAACCACATCCCCATCACTATCACCATCCCCACCTCCAACCATATATTTAGCATTTTCTTTTTTCGGCTCTCTAATTCTTGCAGCAACTCCAAAGAAACAAACCTATTACTATATTTTTTACTGAACAAGATTGCTGTTAATACAAACTATTTACAGTCACAGGAGAAACGATATGAGGCATATAGAGTACTCTCCATATACATACCGTATTTTTCGCACCATAATGCCGCGTACACACAATCATTTTTCACGTCATGAAAAATTACATTTTTTTTTTTTTCAACAAGAAAAACGACCGTGTGTGGTCATTTTTCACGACGTGAAAAACGGCATTAAAAACGACGAGAAAAATTAAAACATGTTCTAATTTTTCTCGTCGTTTTTCCTGACATTTCTTCCGCGGCAGTGTTTCCCATAGACGATCGTTTTTCTCGTCATTTTAAAAAATGACGAGAAAAATGACCGTGTGTGGGGAACAAGCTGTTCCCTCGTTTAAAATGTCATTATTCACGGCGGTTTTTTAACCGCCGTGAATAATGATCGTGTGTACGCGGCATGAGACGCACCTAGGGTTTAGAGGAGGAAAACAAGAAAAATAATATTCTGAACCAAATGGTGTACTAAAATATTTTCCAGTGCCCATGAAATGCAGAGTGACCATTGCCATAGTAAACGCAGAGTGACCATGCCATAGAAATGCAATGAACGTTGCCACAAATGTAGCCTTACCTCTTCCACCTAACAGAAGACAGAGCAGCCCGAGCGGCAGAATGCTCTGAGGAACTAGCCAGAGGATCGCTCGGTGCCCACAGGGGGTTTGTAAGTCTGGCTCCTGCCTCTCTTCCGGTGGTGGCGGCGGGGGGGCGATGCGAGCTGTGGCAGGGGCAGCGGGGGGCGGTTCCAGCGGCATCATGAAGCGGTGGCAGGGGGTGGTGTCAGCAGCAGGGGGGTGGTTCCAGCGGCGGCGAGGGGCAATGCGAAGGGTGGCGGTGCCAGTGGCGGTGGCAGCGGGGGGCGGGGCCTGTCATATATTCGCACTATAAGACGCAGGGACATTTTCCCCCATATTTCTGGGGGAAAAAAGTGCGTGTTATAGTCGGAAAAATACGGTACATACACACATTCAAATGCTATCTATCCTTTACTAGCTGAAGAAAATTTACCATATCCCTATTGCATAGAGATTATTGTCAAAGTCATTTAACCTCCACTATAGCTGGTCCACAATTTCCTTAATTAACAGAACTCCCAGCATTAAGTGATCACAGTCAAACAGGTTCTTGATCTTGGCAATCTCTCCTTTAGCCCAGGTTCACACTGAGCTGCGGGAATAAAGCCGTGCGAGTTCAGCTGAACTCTCACAATTTCACTCCCGCTTGTCAGTCCCGATTTCGGCCACGATTTCAGAGACATCCTGTGCAGGTTTCTGCACAGATGTCAATGTAAATCGCAGCCCAAAATCGCAAAAAGTAGTACAGAAACTCCTTTTTAAAAATCTTGCAGCGCCGCACCGATTAGGATGGTACCATTGCCGCCAAATGCCGCCGATTTGACATGTCAGGAAAACCGCTCGTGTGTACGAGGCATGACTGTGTGACCCTTTTTTTGCTACTTAATTCTGTTATTTGTCACTATTGCATACTTTGACTTTTAAACGGAAATTTCTTTGGAAAATAAAGGAATTCCCAAAAAAAATCCCATAGACGCACTCCTAAACCTTGTGGACAGCCTTCCCAGAAGAGTTGAAGCTGTTATTTCTGCAAAGGGTGGGCCAACTCAATATTGGACCCTACGGACTAAGTCTGGGATGCCATTAAAGTTCATCTGCGTGTAAAGGCAGGAGTCCCAATACTTTTGGTAATATAGCGTACATACATACGCACATTCAAATGCTAGCTATCCTTTATAGCTGAAGAAAATTGACAATAATCTCTATGCAATAGGCGAAAGCTAAAAGTCATTTAACCTCCGCTATAGCTGGTCCACAATTTCCTTAATGAACAGGACTCCCTGTTCTAAGTGATCAAAGGAAAATAGGTTCTTGATCTTGGCAATCTTTTCTTTACTCTTATAATGGAGCTTTAGTATTGTCTCAAGGTAGAGTCCTTCATTCTGCTTTTTGCTACAGGTCCAATCCAGTAGCTTTTTGCAGGTAGTGGGTGGAGCTTGCTGGGTCTCTCTCACAACTTTGTTCTCTACACAGACTATATACAGTATACACATGTAAGGTAAGGGTGTTGGGTATCCACTGAGAGGGGGATCCTTCACATTCATTTCATAAGCAATGCAGGATACTATAGCTGACTTCTGAAATGATCAGTGCTCATGAGCTAATGATCAAATTAATTGAAATTCCTCCATGGATTGTAGATGAGTAGGTTCGGTAACTCATTCTTCAATGGTGTTGGTGGTATTAGTCTTGCAACACCTAGGTAGTAATGGATAAACAAAAATACCATGCTTCCAGCAAAATAGCAATCAGGAGACAGAGCAGCACGCTTTATATTCTGATAAATAATATTAATTTTAAAGAGGACCTCTGGCTTATGTGCCCATTGTAGGTGCTTTTGGCTGTAGAAACGGGCTAGCATGGGCACACTGACTGGTCTGTGGCTATGCAGCCCCATATAAAACAATCTACAATGCCAATTTTTTTCTGCTTTCAGCACATCAATTTCAAGGACAACATGTTCACTTGCTGCGTAATATACCCCACCCACTTTCAGATGCCTTTGTAATGAGATTGTATTTAGGTGCAGTCTACTTTCTCCACTGCAGGTGGTGCTCTTCCGCAGCAACACTGCAGTTGGAGAGAGAGTCAGGACAGTTCCCATATGGTTTCCTGGGTCACTGGGGAAGCATCCTAATGGATGCGGCCACTCCATGTAACTCTGGCAGCCATCTTGGGTCAGGCAGAGCCGAATCAAGACCCTGGCTCCCAGGTTTGGCACGCAAATGCGAGTTGGTAGAGTAGGGACAGGTACCCTCCTGGTAGAGACAGCACTAGTGACCGGGAAATGTTCCTGATGAGGTGGTTAAGCGTAGGGTTCACAACTTCTCTGGGCATCAACCGGTTGGGCACAAGACAGGCGGGCCACATTCTTTCCCTCTCTACAGACGCTGTCAGTTCGGCTGCATTCTGCTCTTTACGCGCTGTTGGAACTGTGAGTGATCCCGGTTGGGTTGCCGTCCCACTCGGTTATTTGTGAACTGTTTCTGCTATATTTCAATACAAGTTCTTTCATTGCACTGAGACTGAGTGTGTTATTGCGCCGCGCCGCACCGCACCGCACCTACAAGATAATCAATGTTATTCACTTTACCTGTCAGTGGTCATAATGTTATGGCTGATCAGTGTACAGTACACACATAAAACAGCACCAGACCGTGTTTACGCTACAAGACATTTTTTTTGGGCTGCAGTGCCTCTAAGCTCCACAAGGTGGTGATCTCACCTCTAGCCAGACAGGAATTCTCTATGGAAGACAGGAAGTGATGTCGGGTACAGACAGGAAGTGATGTCACGTATATATGGAAAGTTCCGTGTGAGAGGTGAGTCGAGTGGAAGTACTAAGGAGACATTGTTGGAACTGGCAGCTGAGGAGGTAATAAGATATTACTTTCTATTTACATGTAACACCCTGATCCTGCTCATAAATTCAGGCTGCTAGGTGGTAAATAGCCTGGGTAATTGTTAGGCTGATCCACTGACTTTTGCCCTAATCCTGAATTTGGTGCACCTCTCTCTTCTGTCACTAGGTGGCATTAGAATGACAA
The DNA here is from genome assembly GCA_029206835.1 of Rana muscosa. Lineage (NCBI taxonomy): Eukaryota > Metazoa > Chordata > Amphibia > Anura > Ranidae > Rana > Rana muscosa. The sequence goes on along the minus strand of CM055123.1, from coordinate 414,744,408 downwards.
GAGCATAGTGAGTTCAGGTTAGGAGTGGATAGGTTTTCCCAGCCAATTGGTAGGAGTCTCTTTGGCCCCATGGACTGCTGGGAGAGCCTATTTATTCGGGAGGAGTCAGGTGATCGGGGTTCTGTGCCACCTGGACGTCTGTCTGTCTGGGTGGACGTGTGTTGTATTGCTCCCGGTTGCTAGGCCAGAAGCCAGAGGCCTATCCGGGAGCACCTGACTGCTAGGCTGTCTGAGGCCTATCCAGGACTGTGAGAAGTAGCACAGGGTTGGGGCTTCAGGTTGGGATCCTGACCAAGCTGCAGAGGTTCAGCAGGACGGGGAACCAAATGTTTTGCCAGAGGTGAAGGAGAAGCAGTTGCCATAAGCAGTGGCGTTGCTATGGGGGTGCGGGCCGCACCGGGTGACACCTGCTAGAGGGGTGACACCAGGGGGCGGGACTAGGCAGGGGCGGGAGGGGCTCCAGTCTCGGGCGCAATGTGCTAGCATCGAGGGGAGGGCCAGTAGGCTGCTACAGTGTCAGCGATCACTAGCACGGAGCATTTGCCGACATCTCCTGCGTGGTGTCCCTGGGTCTCCAGCGCAGTGATTGCCGACACTTTAGCAGCTGGTATCTGTCCCAGCCGGCTGCATGTTAGCAGTGTCAGTGCGCCGAGGGAAGTTTCCCATAGGTTCCTCCTGTGTCTTCTGACAGGACAGGAATAGGAGGAGCCTGGGAAGGAGGTCTCTCTGTGCTGAGGTCCCGGTAACTAATAACCAGTAAGTCTGGGGACAGGAATCTGGGGATTGTGCAATAAGAGGAGGGGGGGGGGGGTTTATGCTGAGCGAGATTAAGAGTTTTTTTTATGGGAAAATCTGCAGGCGAGTGCCTTTTGTATTGGGGTGGGGATTGTGCTTGTAGGGGGGAATTGGCAGGGAGGGATAAAAATAAGAGGATTTGTGCTGAGGGTAGCTTGGGTGGGGGAATAAGAGAATTTCTGCAAGAAGAGGGGTTTAATACTGAAAGGGGTATATGGGGGTGGGGATTTGTGATCAGAGGGAAGATTTGGGGGGTTCATAAGATCATTTGTGTAAGAAGGAGGGGTTTGGATTGGGATTTGTGCTGAGAGCGGGGATGAGGGAAGGAGAAAGAGAAATTGTGCTAGGAGGGGGTATATGGGGGTGAGGGGCACTCTGCACATAGTTCTTTAGACAATGGTCGGGGGGCGGGCGGGCACCATGTTTTACCATGTTGGTGACACCAACCCTAGTTACGCCACTGGCCATAAGGGACGACCACTCCTGTTACCAGAGGCAAGTGAGGATTAAGGTCAGAGGTAAAGGGCAAGCAGTTGCCACCAAGAGACAACCACTCCTGCTATCAGAGGCCAGTGCATGAAGTCTGAAGAAGTACCAGAGCAGCCCTTTTCACTAGCTGGGGAGCAGGGGAGGGCTGGGCCAGGAGGCAGGGTGGCAATTGCCTCCCAGGCCGCCCTAACTTATGTTCAAAAGGGCCGGCAGCCGCTGCCAGCTACCATTTTCTTTTTTATTCTGGTCTAGGAAGTCGGGCCGGGGGCATGGCCATGGCGGCCAACCACTAGCTGTTGCATTCCGGGAGTTGTAGTCCACACTCAAGCTTCTGGTGGGTGAAAAACACAGCAGCGCAGAGAGAACTACAACTCCCTGGGACCAGATTCTTGGAAGCAGGCAGAGGCAGGGCGTGCCAGGGAGTTGGGACTCAGGGCTGCAGGGCTGGGCGCTGGCTGCAACTTGACCCCAGGATCAGGAGCGTTACCCCCCCCAGGAGACCGTGGCGTGCAAGGACCTGCTGAGCTGAGATCGCTGAGGTGAGAGACCCTGACGCCCCTAGCTGACCCCCCCATCTCCCCACCATACACCCCATGTAACCTGCCCCAGTGATCAGGCTGCACTGATGGGCACTGATGAGGCTGCATTGAAAAACCAAGTGGACCATGGATGGTGAGCTGATTCGGCGGTTCAATGGGCCACTTGACTGGACTTGCCCCCCAGGCCTAAGGCCGCCAGCCCTCCCCTGCCAGGGAGGGTGAAGAAGTGGGAAAGCTTCAGCAGAGTCAAGTCAGGGACCCAGCGGGTAAATTCCTTTAAATATAGTGCCTGGGGGGTCTCCTTAGTCTGCCTTTAAAGCGCAGTCACTGCAGGGGACCGGAAAAGCTCCCAATGCACACGTGTGATTGGGAGCTTTTCGATCATGTGACAGCCATTTACAGCGCTCACACGACCCGAATGTCTGTCTCCTGGCATTTAGAAGCTCTTAAAGGGCCAGAAGGCAGTGACGGGAAATGGTTAAAGTACATGGATGCTAATGTAAAAAATTTACATTGCAAGTGTGCCTACCCCCAAAGGTTGCGTTAAATTTAAAGGAATGTGGGATAGAGGAATGTCTGTCAATTAATCTATTAGAAAGTAAAAGACCTAAAAGGAGTCATATTCAGCTTTCTTTGCTGGCAGATTAAAACAAAGCAAATATTAAACAGCTCAAAATAAAATGGAATTTCTGATCCAACAGGCCAAAGGGTAAGAGGCTGCCAGAGCCCAAAACCATAGCAAACCCTAAACTGAATGTTGATTTTGTGTTTCAGGTTACTATAAGGTGTCAGGATGTCTCCATGGAGGAGTGGGAGTATTTAGAAGGACACAAGGATCTCTACAAGGACGTCATGATGGAGAATCAGCCGCCCCTCACATCCCCGGGTAAGAGGAGACTTTATTGTAAAGGAGAGAGCAGTACGGAGGCTCCACCTAGATCCCCCATCATCTGATAAACACATAGAAACAATGTATTCAGTCAGTGTGTGTGTTTCCTACAGATGGATCCAGTAATGGGAACCCACCAGAGAGATGTCCCCGTCCTCTGCATTCCCAGGATAACACACCGCTCAATCTTAAAGAAGAGATAAAAGAGGAGGATGATGAGGATGGGGTGATGGAGGAGTCAGAGTTTTCAAAAGAACACAAAGATCTGTACCAGGACACCATGGGGGAGTCATCCAGCTACAGAAAACCACCAGAGAGATGTTCCCGTCCTCTGTATTCCCGGGATTCCACACAGGAAGATCACACCATCCCCCACCATCATCAGGTAGATGAGGAACAATTATTAGTAGTTATGATTTACACACAAGCATGTTTGTTACAATGAATGTTTTTTATTGATCCAGAGTGGAAACTTTGAGGATTATAATATTGTTGTTAAAGAAGAGTATAAAGAGGAGGATGAGGAGTATGGAGTGATGGAGCTTTCTGAAAGACACAAGGATCTGTACAAGGACATGTTGGAGCCACCTAATAACAGAAACCCACCAGAGAGATGTCCCCGTCCTCTGTATTCCCGGGATTCCACACAGGAAGGTCCCACCATCCCCCACCATCATCAGGTAGGTGGAGTTGAGGGTCGGGAACATAAAGTGATTGAACACTCTGACATGTGGAGACGATGTGTGGACTCTACAAGATGATATTTTCTATGTGATCTCACATCATAAATACTTCTGTGTTACAGATGTTATTTTCTGCCATTCTGTTGGTTTAGGGTGAAGATCTGATGAACATGAAAGTTGAGGGTGAAGTAGAAGAGACGTATGTGAGGGATGATCAGCAATATACGGAGGAGGCTGGAATGACGAGGACATTCATAGAGGAGGACACTCCTACAGAGATCAGCACAGGTGACCCATAATATATTCTTATCTCTGCTCTGTTACTGCTCACTGATTGGTCCAGAGTAGGGCGGAGCTGAGTGATATCGGCCAATAATAGCTACATAATGGTCACCTCCCTGTACTGATACCCTGTCAGAAACCATGAGTCAGACCGAGACAGAAGTCTTGTTTAATAATAAAAATAAAAAAGTAAACAGAGTAAGCGTAGTCAAAACATAGCCAGAGTTCAGTAACCGGATCGGGTAGTCGGCCAAGCCAAAGTCCAAGAGTCAGCGATAAAGGTAGTAGTACAGAAAGCAGGTCTTCAACTGGAAAGCAGGAGAAAGTCTCTTGTGATGTTAACACAGGCGAAGGCGAAGAGCAAATGAACTGGAAGTCCTTAAGTAGGCAGAGCTGACGAGCGGATCATCAACAGGTGGATCACTGTGGAGAGATGGAAGCTGGCAATTAGCTAACAGCTGAGCTGCCAGCACAGAGAGGGAAGGGCTGAGCCCAGCCCTGACATACCCGTCCTGGGGTTCAGCTGGCAGTATTAGGTTGTGTTACAGTAGTTACAGTAGCACAGATATGATAACACAGATTGAGCCTTTCTTAGGTTGGTCCCTGTGACAGACCTAGCCGGGACAGAGGCTTTTGAAGGGGACTGAATACTAGCCTCTTGCCTACCGATCATGGGCCCTGGCATTTGGGGGAACAGTGCTCTTTGTGAGCTGTATGCCTGGTGACCGCTGAGGTGGTGTTACTTTGGATTCAGGTCCATGTCCCCCCAAGACACACAGACTCTGGGAACTCTGTATATGCCATATTAGAAATAGTGACTGATTCATAATGTTGGGACACATACTGTTAGAAGATGCTGATGTCAACTTCAGCCACCTGTCTGTCTGTTTGCTATAATGTAAATGAGTCTAGTATAACTTCTAAGAGTCTTCCACCCATTGTTGCTTGTTCTAATTAACCCTGCAATTGTATGAAGGAGTTCTATGTTAATGTGTACTGTAGTTAGGGAGTCACATCGGCTGCTTTATGGGGATTAGTTAGTTAGCTCATGTTAATTTATGTTTCTGGTTATAGGTGTATTGTTAGAGTAATATGAGCAGGAGGGGGGAACCTCCTCTTTAACTGTATATAACACTTGTATTCTGGTTCTAATAAACCGTCTGATGTTTTACCCTACACTGAGCTACAACTAGTGAATGGGGAGGCTAAGGGGTCTTGGATTGTGTGGTACCGGACAGAGGAAGCATTTACAGCGGACAGACTCATGTTGAGTACGGGGGTCCGTCACAATTGGCTGGCAGCGGTGGGATGTCTCCTGCAGTCCGGGACATCCAAACCACCACCAGGATTCAAGATCCGGGCAGCTGCCGAGGAGCGATACGGGGATCGGCCAGCATGAGAGCGAAGGTAGGGAGGAGGCTGCAAGGCATGCGGAAGCAACATCTGGGACCAGCAACGGAGCACACCATGCTCAGCTTAGGGGATGTGATCCGTCGGCAACCCTGGCAAGAGACACTAAGCCACGAGCGGCACCATCAGGGGAAGATCCTTCCCTCCTCCGCAGAGATGTACTGGACACAGTACTGTGCACGAGAGGTGTTCCTGAGGGAGCAACCGCGAGATGAGTGGAAGACGGAGCTCAGAAGATTGGTCCGGGAGGAGGCGAGGCTGGACACCAGCTACAGAGCCCTCCGGTGGTTCGCGGCTCAACTGTGGCCAGGTACAGCAGATGGCAGCCCGACAGAAGGCATTGGCTATGGCGGCATGGGGCTGTTCCATCAAAAAATGTACGGAGACCCAGACTTTGGGAGCGACGGGGAGTGGCGGCTGGAAGACATCCTGGACTTCTGAGATGAGGTGCTGGACCTCCCCGAAGAGGCGTGTGACCTGGAGGAATTGGAGTTCCTGGTTGAGCAGGAATGGGAGGAAGCTCGAGATTGCCTACAAGCGGCTGTTTGACGATGATCAGCAGCCCGGCATGGCTCCCGTTGCCTGGGACTGTCCGGGAGAAATAGCGGACAGTCGCAAAGATGCGGAACAAATGGGGCCAAAGGTGCCACTACGTTTTCCCGTCCTAACCGCAATGGAAGAAGCGGAGATGATATGGAGGGCACTGCGAGTGCTAAAATGCCGGAACGTACTGGAGGTTCCCCAGGCAGCAAGACATGCTAATAGCATAAAGGTCTCAGAAGGGGGAATTGAGACGGGCGCTGTTAGGCTGGTAAATGGTGATCAGCAGCAAATCCAGAGTATCGCATCCGGTGCACCAGCAGAAGCGCTGGTGACGGAGCAGAGCGTCGCTGGCCTCTGCCCACCCTCAGAGTTGGATCCGGAGAGTCCGAGAGATGATTTTGGTGAGCTGTTTCCCCAGCACAAGATATCCCCACCGGGAGTGGAGGAAGCAATTCTCCCTCCCAGCAATTGGACACTACCCCCATGTTCATATTCCCAGCAGAGGCGCTGGCTACAGGGCAGAGTGCCCAGCATCGGAAAAAGAGACAGGGAGTCCGGGAGATACCTCTCCAGCGGCTGGTAACTACACCAGGAGAAAATCAAGTACCTTTTCCTCCCCAACAGTCGGCCAGGGTGGAGGAAGCGGTCTTTCCTCCCCAGCACAAATCCGTACACTTGGGAGACAGTACCACAGACATGTTGTCCCAGCAGCCAGATAAGGGAATGGAAAAGGAAGCGGCCGGCTTACCTCCCCAATGGAAGCTACACAGTTTTGGGAGTGGAGGAAGCCAACCTCCTGCCCCAAAGGTTAGCCGGAGCAGAGGATGTGGAGTCCCCAGCAGAAGTGCTGGTAACAGGGCAGAGTGCTACCAACCTCTGCCCAGCACCGGCAACAAATATGGAGTTCCAGGGACAAGCTGATGTAGCTGAATCACTGGCAACAGGGCAGAGCGTTGCTGGCCTCTGCCTAGCACCTACAGTGTCTCTACAGTTTCAGGAAGCTGGGGCGATCGGCGCCTCTGCCCAGCAGCAGACCGAGCCCCGGAATGTTAAACACCCAGCTGAAGCGCTGGCAGCTGGACAGAGAGTCAATGGCCTCTGCCCCACACCTACTGGTGTCAACTACTTCTTGCAGCCAAGATTGGAGATCATGTGGACTGACTATGTGAGTTCACTTTGCCCAACTAACGCATGTTCAGACCAGGTGGAGGTCTGGGACCTTGTTAGTTGACTTTTGATGGGGGAGAAATGTGACAGACCTAGCCGGGACAGAGGCTTTTGGAGGGGACTGAATACTAGCCTCTTGCCTACCGATCATGGGCCCTGGCATTTGGGGGAACGGTGCTCTTTGTGAGCTGTATGCCTGGTGACCCCTGAGGTGGTGTTACTTTGGATTCAGGTCCATGTCCCCCCAAGACACACAGACTCTGGGAACCCTGTATATGTCATATTAGAAATAGTGACTGATTCATAATGTTGGGACACATACTGTTAGAAGATGCTGATGTCAACTCCAGCCACCTGTCTGTCTGTTGTCTGCCATAATGTAAATTCGTCTGGTATAACTTCTAAGAGTCTTCCACCCATTGTTGCTTGCGCTAATTAACCCTGCAATTGTATGAAGGAGTTCTGTGTTGATATGTATGATAATGTGTATTGTAGTTAGGGAGTCACATCGGTTCCTTTAAGGGATTAGTTAATGAGCTCATGTTAATTTGTTTCTGGTTACAGGTGTATTGTTAGAGTAATATGAGCAAGAGGGGGGAACCTCCTCCTCAACTGTATATAAGACTTGTATTCTGGTTCTAATAAACTGTCTGATGTTTTACCCTACACTTAGCTACAACTAGTGAATGGGAAGGCTAAGGGGTCTTGGATTGTGTGGTACCGGACAGAGGAAGCATTTACGGCGGACAGACTCATCTTGAGTACGGGGGTCCGTCTCAGTCCCTCTTTTTCCAGCAGACTTATAGCTAAATGTTACCATAAAACTGTATTAAACATCTCAATGGGGTCAGGAGTAACACTAAAACACTTATCTTTCAAGGAAAAAATACTGCTGCAACCTCCCTCCAGTGCTGCATATCACCAGAAGCCTAGTCCTATGGTCACTTGTTCTATGATAAAGGGTCTGCAAGTCCGAACTTTGACCCTCTTGTCTATCAGAGATCACATGACCCAGTGCCTAGGCTTGTGGTTGTGTAAAGAGCACGCCCCTCCCAGCCCCCATTGGTTCCTGCTCTTCTGACAAGGCTGTGTAAATGTAGAAGTGATCTGGGAGGAGGACCAAAGGCCCTTTGACTGAAGAGGGGAGGAGTCCCAGCTGGTTGGGACCTCCACAGAGAACATCTCCTCACTCATATCTACCTGATCCAGATGGAATCTTGATGGAAGAGAACTAACCCTCTCAGATATATTGATGATGTTTTTATATTTTTCCAGGACACGCCATGGAGAAACACTCAAAGGATCGTCTCACTTTATCTCCAGGATGTAAAATGGAAGATGAGGACATCACAGGAGATCACATGGAGGAAGGTGGGAAATGTATTTCACCGAAGTTCCTTCCATCTGAACATCTAAGATTGCACACGGGTGAGAAGAAACATGTCTGCTCCGAGTGCGGGAAAAGTTTTCCACGACGATATGACTTTGTTTTACATCAAAGAACTCACACAGGGGAGAAGCCGTACTCCTGTTCTGAGTGTGGAAAATGTTTTGCGATAAAATCAAACCTTGCAAAACATCAAAGAACTCACACGGGTGAGAAGGCATTTCCCTGCCCTGAGTGCGGAAAATGTTTTTCACAGAAGGTCCATCTTAATACACATCAGAAGTTTCACACGGGTGAAAAGCCATATCCCTGTCCTGAGTGTGGAAAATGTTTTACAGAAAAATCAGACCTTGTAAAACATCAAAGAATACACACGGGTGAGAAGGCATTTTCCTGCCCTGAGTGTGGGAAATGTTTTTCACAGAACAAATATCTTGTTAAACATCAAAGATCTCATACAGGGGAGAAGCCGTATTCTTGCCCTGAGTGTGGGAAATGTTTTAGTCTCAAGGCCCATCTTAACAGCCATCTGAGGTCTCACACGGGTGAGAAACCGCATTCTTGTTCTGAGTGTGGAAAACGTTTTAGAGAAAAAAAAGGCCTTGTAAATCATCAAAGAACTCACACGGGTGAGAAGGCTCATTTCTGCCCTGAGTGCGGGAAGTGTTTTGCACAGAAGCACCAACTTGATACACATCTGAGGTCTCACACGGGTGAAAAGCCATATTGCTGTCCTGAGTGTGGAAAATGTTTTACACAAAAATCAGGCCTTCTAAATCATCAAACAACACACACGGGTGAGAAGGCATATTCCTGCCCTGAGTGCGGGAAATGTTTTTCACAGAATTCCCATCTTAAAATACATCGGAGAATTCACACGGGGGAGAAGCCGTATTCCTGTGCTGAGTGTGGAAAATGTTATCCACAGAAGTCGGACCTTAATAAACATCAAAGATCTCACACAGGTGAGAGGCCGTATTCCTGCCCCGAGTGCGGGAAATGTTATCCACAGAAAGCAGACCTTAATAAACATCAAAGATCTCACAAGGGTGAGAAGCCGTATTCCTGCCCTGTGTGCGGGGAAACTTTTTCGCTCAAGTATGAGTTTAACAAACACTGTAGGTCTCACATAGGGGAGTAGATGCGTCGCTACTTAGTGTGGAAATTGCAGAGAGATCTCACACTGGGAAGAAGCACACCTTGATATACACCTCAGAAAACACGTGGCTGAGCGCTCCTCTGATCTTTATCATGGAAGAAACTCTTTGAACCCTTTTAGTAAGATTATTTTTCCCTTATAAAGTTCTGTCTGGCTTATTCTTATGCCGCGTACACACGGACGTTTTTTAATGTCATTGAATAAACTAAGTTTTTCTCGACGTGATTCCTCTCAAGCCTGCCTTGCCTACACACTATCATGAAAAAAACGCTTGAGCAAAGCGCGGTGACGTACGAAACGTATGCCGGCACTATAAAAGGGAAGTTCTATTCGGATGGCGCCACTCTTCGGGCTGCTTGTGCTGATCCTCGTGTTAGTAAAGTTTGGTGAGAGACGATTCGCGCTTTTCAGCCTCGTGCTTTTCAGTCCGTTACAGCGCGACGAATGTGCTATCTCCATTACGAACGTTAGTTTTACCAGAACGAGCGCTCCCGTCTCATCACTTGCTTCTGAGCACGCGCGTTTTTTTCACGTCGTTAAAGCCTACACACGCCCATTTTTTCACAACGTGAAAAACTACGAGAAAAAATAGAGCATGTTCCAAATTTTTAATGGCCATTTTTCACGTCGTGAAAAATGCTCTGGAGCCCACACATGATCGTTTTTAATGACCAAATTAAAAAATGCCATTTTTCTCGTCATGAAAAACGGTCATATGAGAGGAGGAAATATTACTGCTTGTTGGATCCCTCTAGCAGTGTAGTCTGATCTCCCCTGATCTTCAGCAGAAGCTTCATAGGAAGACATCCTGGTGAGAGAATCTAGATATGGATGAGAGAGAAGGGGAGATCAGATTACATTACAAGACTGACAATTTCTGTGTAATAGTCATCAGCCTGCACAGGCAGCTTCATTTCCTTTGAGAGCACCACCTGCTGGCTGACATTGGAAAATATGAAATTTCTAGATGTAACGTTTCATATTTATCTGAAATAAAATACAAATTTAATCTTGTGTCTTAGTAGTTTTGTATTACCAGCTTGTACTTGTTGGAACAGCCACCTCTCCATCTATCAGGACGTCTGTAGTAGACTCCAATTTAAGTCCATCGGGTCATAGATCCATCTATCATTCCACCACCACCTCCAACCACATCCCCATCACCACCTCCAACCACATCCCCATCACCACCTCCATCCACATCACCATCACTACCTCCAACCACATCACCATCACCACCTCCAACCACATCCCCATCACCACCTCCAACCACATCCCCATCACCACCTCCATCCACATCACCATCACCGACTCCATCCCCATCACCACCTCCATCCACATCCCCATCACCACCTCCAACCACATCCCCATCACCACCTCCAACCACATCCCCATCACCACCTCCATCCACATCCCCATCACCACCTCCAACCACATCCCCATCACCACCTCCAACCACATCCCCATCACCACCTCCATCCACATCACCATCATCGACTCCATCCCCATCACCACCTCCATCCACATCACCATCACCACCTCCATCCACATCCCCATCACTACCTCCAACCACATCCCCCATCACCACCTCCAACCACATCCCCATCACCACCTCCAACCACATCCCCATCACCACCTCCAACCACATCCCCATCACCACCTCCAACCACATCCCCATCACCACCTCCAACCACATCCCCATCACCACCTCCAACCACATCCCCATCACCACCTCCAACCACATCCCCATCACCACCTCCAACCACATCACCACCTCCATCCACATCACCATCACTACCTCCAACCACATCCCCATCACTACCTCCAACCACATCCCCATCACCACCTCCAACCACATCCCCATCACCACCTCCAACCACATCCCCATCACCACCTCCAACCACATCACCACCTCCATCCACATCACCATCACTACCTCCAACCACATCCCCATCACTACCTCCAACCACATCACCATCACCACCTCCAACCACATCACCATCACCACCTCCATCCACATCCCCATCACCATCTCCATCCACATCACCATCTCCATCCACATCACCATCTCCACCTCCATCCACATCACCATCACCACCTCCATCCACATCCCCATCACCACCTCCAACCACATCCCCATCACCACCTCCAACCACATCCCCATCACCACCTCCAACCACATCCCCATCACCACCTCCAACCACATCCCCATCACCACCTCCAACCACATCCCCATCACCACCTCCAACCACATCCCCATCACCACCTCCAATCACATCACCATCACCACCTCCAATCACATCACCATCACCACCTCCAATCACATCACCACCTCCAACCACATCACCATCACCACCTCCAATCACATCACCCATCACCACCTTCAATCACATCCCCCATCACCACCTTCAAACACATCCCCCATCACCACCTTCAATCACATCCCCCATCACCACCTTCAACCACATCCCCATCACCACCTCCAACCACATCACCAACACCACCTCCAACCACATCACCAACACCACCTCCATCCACATCACCACCTCCAACCACATCCCCATCACCACCTCCAACCACATCCCCATCACCACCTCCAACCACATCCCCATCACCACCTCCAACCACATCCCCATCACCACCTCCAACCACATCCCCATGACCACCTCCCACCACATCACCATCACCACCTCCAACCACATCACCATCAAAACCTCCAACCACATCCCCATCACCACCTCCAACCACATCCCCATCACCACCTCCAACCACATCCCCATCACCACCTCCAACCACAAGATATTTTTATTTGTTCAGCTCTCTGATTCTTGCAGTAACCTAAGGAAACAAACCCATTACATATTAATATGCTTTTTCTGAACAAAATTGCTTTGTATACAACTATTTATGTTTATAGGAAAATCAATGCAAGACATATAGAGTCACTATCAATATGGACACATGATATCTATCCTTTACAAGCTGAAAAAATTTACCAATTCATGTCTATGCAATAGGGATACACTAAAAGTCAATTTAAACTCCGTTAGAGCTGGTCCACAATTTCCTTAATGAACAGGACTCTCGGCATTAGTAGAAGTAAACTTCTTTTTATAAATTTTGGATAGAGTAAGGGAGGGTTATAACCCCTGTTGGACTTTTTTCCGTCATCTGTATCCTATTACTGAGATTCCACTTCCTGTCCCATAGCCAAAACAGGAAGTGAGAGGAAATCCCTGCAAATTAAAGTGTAAATTCACCTTTACAGAAAAATCTGTACGGTGAACTTACACAGGACCCCCTCCTCACCCCCCCCCCCCCCCCATGAAGAGGTATACTTGGTATACTTGGTCATCAACTATGCTTAGGTAGGTGGTACTTGTCAAAGTGACATCTACATAAATGGAAGGAGCCAAGGTCCCCCAGCAGAACACTGCCTCCGCCGGCTTGTCTTCTTCCCCTACTGCATCCTGTTGCCATCTCTCCCCAGGTAAGCGACACACATGCACCCGGCCATCCGCATGATGTAATGGAAAATGAAATTAATCAGATCGGGCCACCTTCTTCCACTGCTCCGTGGTCCAGTTCTGATGCTCCCGTCCCCATTAAAAGATGTGGACACGGGTAAGCATGGACACCCTAACCTGTCTGTCGCTACACAGCCCCATACACAGCAAACTAAAAAAAAAATCTGCTTTCAACACACTTATTTCATGGACAACATGTTCTCTTGCTGCCCTACTTTATGAGTTGTTTCTCGGGGCTGCAGTTCCTCTCAGATCCACAAGATGGTGATCTCACTTCTACCCAGACAGGAAGTCTCTATGAAAGGCAGGACGTGATGTCAGGTACATACAGGAAGTGATGTCAGGTATAAATAGGAATTACCGAGTAAGAAGTGAGTCGGGAAGAAGTAAATGGCTGAAAGAGGTAATAGGATATTATTTTCTATTTACACAGATCAGGGATTGGGAGTTATAGAGGATGGGGGAGGCTCTGGAGAAGTCATTATAGGTGAGCATGGAGGAGGTGATGAGGAAGATAGAGGAGATGCTTTTGTATGATGTTGTTATTAGTATTATTTTTTTATTAGGTGAGTGGAATCCAGTGGAGGGATTGGCAGAAAGGGGTGGAGGACACTGAATGGAGGCCAGTGGAGGGATTGGCAGAGAGGGGTGGAGGACCCTGAATGGAAGCCAGTGGAGGGATTGGCAGAGAGGGGTGGAGGATACTGAATGGAAGCCAGTGGAGGGATTGGTAGAGAGGGGTGGAGGACACTGAATGGAGGCCAGTGGAGGGATTGGCAGAGAGGGGTGGAGGACACTGAATGGAAGCCAGTGGAGGGATTGGTAGAGAGGGGTGGAGGACACTGAATGGAGGCCAGTGGAGGGATTGGCAGAGAGGGGTGGAGGACACTGAATGGAAGCCAGTGGAGGGATTGGCAGAGAGGGGTGGAGGACACTGAATCGAAGACAGTGGAGGGATTGGCAGAGAGGGGTGGAGGACACTGAATAGAGACCAGTGGAGGGATTGGCAGAGAGGGGTGGAGGACACTGAATGGAAGCCAGTGGAGGGATTGGCAGAGAGGGGTGGAGGACACTGAATCGAAGACAGTGGAGGGATTGGCAGAGAGGGGTGGAGGGCACTGAATGGAAGCCAGTGGATGTATTGGCAGAGAGGGATGGAGGGCACTGAATGGAGGCCAGTGGAGGGACTGGCAAAGAGGGGTGGAGGGCACTGAATGGAGGCGGGTGGAGGGCACTGAATGGAAGCCAGTGGAGGGATTGGCAGAGAGGGGTGGAGGAAACTGAATGGAGGCCAGTGGAGGGATTGGCAGAGAGGGATGGAGGGCACTGAATGGAGGCCAGTGGAGGGATTGGCAGAGAGGCGTGGAGGGCACTGAATGGAGGCCTGTGGAGGGATTGGCAGAGAGGGGTGGAGGACACTGGATGGAGGCGGGTGGAGGGATTGGCAGAGAGGGATGGAGGGCACTGAATGGAGGCCGGTGGAGGGCTTGGCGGAGAGGGGTGGAGGACACTGAGCCGTTGGTAAGTGGATGAGTCTGGTAGCAGCACTAATGATAGACTGAAGGGGGATATCCTCTGTAGAGGTCGGCTGATGGAAGGGAGTTACAGTAGTCAAGACCAGAGCTAAGCTGGGAGTGATTTGGTTGCTTTGAGGTGTCATTGGTTAGGAGGGGCGTATTTTGGGGGAGGAGAAGATGGGTCCAGGAATGAGAGTTTAGGGAGAGAAGACACTATTGTGGAAAGAGTTGTAGAGGGAACATATTACAGGGAGGACAGAGTAGTCAGTCTGGGAAGAAATAAGCTGGATGGGGAAATGCAGGTTCACCTGCAGTCTGTCAGGAGCTCTGTTTGTAGATGCCGTCTTGTTTGTGTTTTAGATAAAGTGTCGTGTTGCTTATGTATAAAATGTACGCTTTCCGATCAATCATAGCGGTCACATGACCCGGATACCTGCGTCCCGGCATTTAGTAGCTCGTAAAGGGACGAGAGGCAGTGCCAGTAAATGATTAAAGTGCAAATATGCCTATGTAAAAATTGCAAGAATGCCAACACCTCCAGGCAACAGTACCTACCTCCCAAAGTTTGCTGTAAATTGATAGAAATATGGGATGGAGGAGGGTTAATCAATTAGAAAACTGATAGATATAAAGGGAATTCTATACAGCTTTCTTTGCCAGCAGATTAAAAACTAAACAAATAGTAAACAGCTAACCACAAAACAGATTTTACATATAAAATAGAACTTCTGATCTAGCAGCCCGAACCATAGCAAACCCTAAACTAAATGTCCCTCTGTGTGTAATCCCACTGGGGACGATTCTTCCATGATAGAAACCCTCATATTATCCCCCCATACATCCCCACCCTAATATTATACAACCAGTCCAGTCCAGATAAATCTTAACTTTTAATTGTTGGTCTACAGGGAAACCTTTATAGATCACATGACCAATAAGAATGGAGGTGGACCGGAGTCACATGACTGAGAGGATACTAAACCTCACCCTGGAGATCATCTACCTGCTGACCGGAGAGGTGAGGAGGATTCTGGGAGGTCACATGACATCACTCTTATCTCTATTAATAATACACAGACCTGACCGGAGAGGTGAGGAGGATTCTGTGATTCTAACAGGCTATTTCTATTGGTTCTCCAATACAGAGATTTCCTCTTGTGAAGCCAGGTGATTATATGACTATCACAGTGCCTCCATGTGACTCCCTAAAACCTGAGAGACACAACATGGAGATGATTCTAGAAATCACCAAGAAGATGATGGAGCTGCTGACAGGAGAGGTGAGCGGTGCCGGGAATTCTGGGACATTATCCAGTAACAGACAAGGAATGTGTCTGGATGGTGACTGTATCATTGTGTGTGTCAGGTTCCTATAAGGTGTCAGGATGTCACTGTCTATTTCTCCATGGAGGAGTGGGAGTATTTAGAAGGACACAAGGATCTCTACAAGGACGTCATGATGGAGAATCAGCCGCCCCTCACATCACCGGGTAAGAGGAGACTTTATTGTAAAGGAGAGAGCAGTACGGAGGCTCCACCTAGATCCCCCATCATCTGATAAACACATAGAAACAATGTATTCAGTCAGTGTGTGTGTTTCCTACAGATGGATCCAGTAATGGGAACCCACCGGAGAGATGTCCCCGTCCTCTGTATTCCCGGGATTCCACACAGGAAGGTCACACCATCCCTCACCATCATCAGGTAGATGATTGACATTTATTGGTAGTTATGATTTATATACAAGACTGTTATAATGAATGTTTTTTATATATTCAGAGTGGAAACCTTGGGGATGATAATATTATTGTTAAAGAAGAATATAAAGAGGAGGATGAGGAGTATGGAGTGAAAAAGGAGTTTTCTGAAGGACACAAGGATATGATGGAGCCACCTAATAATAACCAACCAGAAAGATGTCCTTGTCCTCTGTACTCTGTGCATTCCACACAAGAAGATCACGACTATGCAAAACCGGATCAGGTAGATAAGGAACAATCACTGATAGTATCATTAGGATCTGTACATTATCTGCATTGTTACCATTGATGTAATTTTAATTATATATTCAGAGTGGAAACCTCGGGGATAATATTGTTGGTAAAGAAGAGTATAAAGAGGAGGATGAGGAGTATGGAGTGATGAACGAGTTTTCAGATGAACTCAAGGATATGATGGAGCCACCGAATACCAGGAACCCACCAGAGAGATGTCCCCGTCCTCTGTATTCCCGGGATTCCACACAGGAAGGTCACACCATCCCCCACCATCATCAGGTAGAGGAGTAAAAAAATCACTGATAGTTATAACTTATACACAAGCTTGTTTGTTACAATACATGTATTTATTATACCTTCAGAGTGGAAACCTCAAGGATGATAACGTTGTTAAAGACGATTATAAAGAGGAGGATGAGGAGTATGGTGTGATGGATGAGCTTTCTGAAGGACCCAAGTATCTCTGTAAGGATGATATAATGGAGCCTCCAAATACCAGGAACCCACCAGAGAGATGTCCCCGCCCTCTGTATTCCCGGGATTCCACACAGGAAGGTCACACCATCCCTCACTATCATCAAGTAGGTGGAGTTGAGGGTCGGGAACATAAAGTGATTGAACACTCTGACATGTGGAGACGATGTGTGGACTCTACAAGATGATATTTTCTATGTGATCTCACATCATAAATACTTCTATGTTACAGATGTTATTTTCTGCCATTCTGTTGGTTTAGGGTGAAGATCTGATGACCATGAAAGTTGAGGGTGAAGTAGAAGAGACGTATGTGAGGGATGATCAGCAATATATGGAGGAGGTTGGAATGACGAGGACATTCATAGAGGAGGACACTCCTACAGAGATCAGCACAGGTGACCCATAATATATTCTTATCTCTGCTCTGTTACTGCTCACTGATTGGTCCAGAGTAGGGCGGGAGCTGAGTGATATCAGCCAATAATAGGTTGATAATAGTCACCTCCCTGTCCTGGGGTTCAGCTGACAGTATTAGGTTGTGTGTCACTCCTAGTTACAGTAGCACAGATATGATAACACAGATTGAGCCTTACTTGGGTTGGTCCCTGTAACGGCACCCCAAGTATGAAAGGGGTTAACGCCGTTTAGGATATTCTCTCTCCGAACACACATCAGCTACTGACACTCCACAGTCAGGCGACCGAGACCCATAGGAATAATTCTTCCAGAAATACAAGACAAACGCTCTGTATGAGGTTTCCAACTGGTCTGACAATCTTTAATGAGAGCAGGCTCTTTTTATACACCAAAATAATACTGCATTAATCTAAATGAACAATGGTCCAACTCCACCCACAACATAACGAGGCCCAATACACATTATTTTGACATCTCTTAGCAGACAACAGGTGAGTTCATTAGCTAATCCCTTTTCAGTTTAAAGGACTATACATGACCTTTATATTCCCCAGACTGTCTGTCTGCTAATTTACAATACACACAAGTACAGAGTTAATTATCACTATTCACAATGAAAGGATCCTCAGAAGCCATCCTAGATTCATTTACATCACAACAGGCAGGTGGGCTGGAGTTGGTGACATTAGCATCTAAGTATGTGTCCCAACATTATGAAGGAGTCACAGTATGTGTCCCAACATTATGAAGGAGTCACAGTATGTGTCCCAACATTATGAAGGAGTCACTCTTTCAGTTAACCTCTTGAGTTCATAATCAAACAGTAAATAGTTCTTTACAGATATCCTGGGGAATAGTGTGGAAAAATATCACTGTCCCATTTTAAAGCAATCCAAGACATATTCTTAATGTCCATTATTTTCTTGCTCACCCTGTGCCCAAAGTGACCCCTGTCACAGTCCCTCTTCTTCCAGCAGACTTATAGATAAATGTTACTATACAACTTCATTAAATGTCTCATTGGGATAGGGGGAAACCGAATATAAAGATATTTGCCAGCACAGCACGGATCATCAAGTCGAGTCCTATCGGTTTTTATTGAAGCATGATCACATCACAATAAATATGGTGCAACGTTTCAGAGCCACGCAGGACCCCTTTATCAGGCATGGGATCACATGCCTACTGTGTGGCTCCGAATCGTTGCACTATCTTTATTGTGATGTGATCATGCTTCAATAAAAACCACTTGGACTCAACTTGATGATCCGTGGTGTGCTGGCAAATAACTTCATTGTGGCTTTCTGATCCAGTCTTCAGCTGGTGGTTGCTATAGCACCCAAAACTCTAGAGAAGAGGGGTAGGCAATCTCGGCACTCCAGCTGTGGTGAAACTACAAATCCCATTGTGACAGGAGTGACTTTGGGTCGGGGGTTTGTGGGACTCAGCTTGACCTGGAGAGTTCTGAAGGCTCCTTGTCCAGCTTCCCCAGGCCCTCTTATGTGTAAATCACCCTGTGTCTTTAATAGGGGCACAGGGTGAATGAGAACTCCAGTCTGATCTGTGCTAGTCAGATTCAATGCTGTATACATTGTATATATTGTGTGTTGGCTGTTGTGGACTATTTGCTGTGATGGGGTGGGGTGTGACTATTCTATTGTCTATTGTGGCTGCTTCAACTATTATGGGATGTGTAAGTGTATTGCTGTGAGGAAAGAGGGGGGGATTCCTCCAGTAGCCCCCCTGCTAAGACTATTTACTGAGGAGAAGTTGGAACACACCTGACCTGTATCGCCATTGTCATTGGACAGTTTAACCCGCCCTGTTTCCCAAGGGTGGGGGGAGTGTTTTGAAGTGAGAGATATCTGTTAACATGTGCTTGAAAAAAGAGTCTGCTGTTTTTACCCTACACTGAGGTGCTGTCTGATGACTGGGATGGCTGGAGAGTCTGGGATAAGTGCTGGTTCTGAACAGAGGAAGCATTGACGGCGGACCTAGATCTGTTTGAGGACAGAGGGTTCGTCACACCCATCATGCCTCTTTCTCTAGGAGTTATGCCTGTGATTGTCAGGGTCTTGCAATGTCTCATGGAACTTGTATTTTCACCTCAGCTGGAGGGCCAAGGTTGCCTACCTCTCCTCTAGAACTCTCTCTACGAACGTGTTCGATGGGAATATGGAGTTCCCTCCAGTGCTGCATATCACCAGAAGCCTAGGCCTATGGTCATTTGTTCTATGGTAAAGGGTCTGCAGGTCTGAACTTTGACCCTCTTGTTTATCAGAGATCACATGACCCAGTGCCTAGGCTTGTGGTTGTGTAAAGAGCACGCTCCTCCCAGCCCCCATTGGTTCCTGCTTGTTTTGTCACGGTCACGTGATAGTTTACATATTTGGGGTTGTATTCGTCATGTGCAAATAGAGATTACACAAATACTTATAAGTATAACATTGATTAAAAATAATGACAGATACAGATAATATTGGAAAATTTAACAAGAATGCTTAACTAAAGATGCCGTTTCCGCCACGGAGTCTCGTCTGATTGCACAGCATGGCACACAGGTGATCACAGTCACACATGCATGATTGCAAGCTCTGATGTGAGACTGAGATCTTAAAAGTTTTGTGACCCACGGAAGATTGGCGTGCTGCTCAGGCTTGTATAAAGGTTTGGTGAGTAATGTAGATGGTGCATAAGTCCGCTACAGCAGGTGTGCCGGTGAGGGAGTGGAGCTCGTCCCAGCTCCTGTGACCATTAGAGGGAGGTAGTGTAATGGTGGAAAAGACAACCTCAGCCTTGGCTCTTGCCAGGCCACACCCCCAACGCGTTTCGCTCAGCCCCCGGAGCTTAATCATGGGGATAGAGAACCCATATGTGTGGGGGAGTTGGGTGTGTGTCCCACGCATATAGGTTCTCCATCCCCATGACTAAGCTCCGGGGGTGTAGCGAAATGCGTTGGGGCGTGGCATCTTACAAGTTTTGGCTGTGGTAATATAGGTGTCGGAAACCAATGGTAAGAGAAGGACTCTAGGACCCAGCATCTGTCAAGACACCAACAGCTACCTTTAAAAAAAAAAAAAGACACCAACAGCAGGAGAAGGGCTCTACCAGCACGTCACATGGGTCTTTATAAGGAAGTGTGGTTGATGCTGCTGATCTTCAGATCGTACTGTGTTCCTGAAAGTTCTTTGCTACCATCCCATCCTTGACTATTCTCCTGCCTGTCTCCTCACCTGACCTCGGCTTGTCCATGGATATTCTCTACTGTCTCCTGTGTCTGACTTCGGCTTCCCCTCTGACCCTGCTTGCTCTGTTATCCTCCTGGCTCCGAACTCAGGCTTGAACTGACTTCTCATTATCTCGGTGCTACTACAGCCCTACCACGTCTCACAGGCGCCACCTGTCTGCAGCCACTACTTAGCACATCAGAAACCCTTCTGAGATCCTCTGCAAACAACATCACTGGCGACCTGTGCTACTTTGAGCCTGACTCCTCCCTGTTCTCACTTTCAGGGGAGTCTGGAACTTAGCCGCAAGGGAAGCCCTCTCTCCATTGGCCTCCAGCACCAGGTACGTGATAATAGGACTTGTGTGTAAGGAATGGCCAACCCATCTCCGATGGAGCAAAATTACCTTCTAAGGAAAATGGCACATTCCTGACAGGAGATTAGTGGACTATCTCATCCATATGGTCAGTTTACAATGACATTCCTTTGGGCCGAGTCAGCTAAGGTAACCAGACTTTGTCCTGTTTGGCCTCGTAGCCAATTCTTTATTCGGTATTGTGAGCCAACAATAATAAAGAAATATGAAATCTATAATGTCCCCATTGGTTCCTGCTCTTCTGACAAGGCTGTGTAAATGTAGAAGTGATCTGGGAGGAGGACCAAAGGCCCTTTGACTGAAGAGGGGAAGAGTCCCAGCTGGTTGGGACCTCCACAGAGAACATCTCCTCTCTCATATCTACCTGATCCAGATGGAATCTTGATGGAGGTGAACTAACCCTCTCAGATCTATTGATGATGTTTTTCTATTTTTCCAGGACACGCCATGGAGAAACCCTCAAAGGATCGTCTCACTTTATCTCCAGGATGTAAAATGGAAGATGAGGACATCACAGGAGATCACATGGAGGAAGGCGGGAAATGTTTGTCACCGAAGTCCCTTCCTTCTGAACATCAGACATTGAACACGAATGAGAAGAAACATGTCTGCTCCGAGTGCGGGAAGAGTTTTCCACGCAGATATGATTTCGTTTTACATCAAAGAACTCACACGGGGGAGAAGCCATATTGCTGTTCTGAGTGTGGAAAATGCTTTGCGATAAAATCAAACCTTGCCAAACATCAACGAACTCACACGGGTGAGAGGGCATTTCCCTGCTCGGAGTGCGGGAAATGTTTTTCACAGAAGATCCATCTTATTTCGCATCAGAGATATCACACGGGCGAAAAGCCTTATTCCTGTCCTGAATGTGGAAAGTGTTTTACCGAGAAATCAGTCCTTGTAACACATAAAAGAACTCACACGGGCGAGAAGGCATATTCCTGCCTTGAGTGCGGGAAATGCTTTTCACAGGGAAAACATCTTCTTGCACATAAAAGATCTCACACAGGGGAAAAGCCTTATTCTTGCCCTGAGTGCGGGAAAAGTTTTTCCCTCAAACCCCATCTTAACAACCATCTGAGGTCTCACACGGGTGAGAAACAGCATTCCTGTTCTGAGTGTGGAAAATGTTTTAGATTGAAAAAAGGCCTTGTAAATCATCAAAGAATTCACACGGGCGAAAAGACCTATACCTGCTCTGTGTGCGGGAAATGTTTTACACAAAAGCACCATCTTGATGCGCATCAGAGGACTCACACGGGTGAAAAGCCGTATTCCTGTCCTGTGTGTGGAAAATGTTTTTCACAAAAAGCAGGCCTTCTACACCATCGAACAACTCACACGGGTGAGAAGGCATATTCCTGCCTTGAGTGCGGGAAATGTTTTGCACAGAACTCCCATCTTAAAATACATCAGGGAACTCACACGGGTGAAAAGCCACATTCCTGTGCTGAGTGTGGAAAATGTTTTTTACATAAATCAGCTCTTGTTATACATCAAAGATCTCACACAGGGGAGAAGCCGTATTCCTGCCCCGAGTGCGGGAAAAGTTTTTCTCGGAAGTGCAATTTTAACAAACACTGTAGGTCTCACACAGGGGAGCAGATCCATACTGTAGCTTCTTAGTGTAGATAATGCCCATCATTAAAGTCCAGTCTTACTGAACATCAGATATGCTACACAGAGGTGGGAAACCGTATTCCTGCCCCGAGTGCGGGAAATGTTTTTTACATTAGTCCTATCTTCTCAAACATCAGAGAACCCACACAACCCTCGGGGTGTATTCCCCTGAGTGCGGGAAATGTCTTCTATACGGATCGTATTTTGCTGTACATCAGAGATCTCACACTGGGAAGAAGCTCACCTTGATATACACCTCAGAAAACATGTGGCTGAGCGCTCCTCTGATCTTTATCATGGAAGAAACACTTTGAAGCCTTTTTAGTAACATTGAGGAAAAAAAAAGTTATGTCTGGCTCATTCTGAGCGGAGGGAATATTACTGCTTGTTGAGTCCCTCTAGCAGTGTAGTCTGATCTCCCCTGATCTTCAGCAGAAGCTTCATAGGAAGACATCCTGGTGAGAGAATCTAGATATGGATGAGAGAGAAGGGGAGATCAGATTACATTACAAGACTGACAATTTCTGTGTAATAGTCATCAGCCTGCACAGGCAGCTTCATTTGCTTGGAGAGCGCCACCTGCTGGCTGACATTGGAAAATATGACATTTCCAGATGTAACATTTCCTATTTAGCTAAAAATATAAAATACAAATTTACTCATAATCTTGTGTCTTAGTAGTTTTGTTCTACCGGCTTTTACTTGTTGGAACAGCCGACTCTCCCCCTTCTCATAAATCTCAGGACGTCTGTAGTAGAGTCCAATGATAAGTCCATCAGTTCATAGACCCATCTATCATTCCTCCCGTAATTCCTCCTCCACACCATCACCACCTCCATCATCATCACCATCACAATCACCACCTCTAACCACATCACCATCATCACCTCCAACCACATCACCATCTCCAACCACATCACCATCACCACCTCCAACCACATCCCCATCACCACCTCCATCATCATCACCATCACAACCTCCAACCACATCACCACCTCCAACCACATCACCATCACCACCTCCAACCACATCACCATCACCACCTCCAACCACATCACCATCACCACCTCCAACCACATCACCACCTCCAACCACATCACCATCATCACCTCCAACCACATCACCATCACCGCCTCCAACCACATCACCATCACCACCTCCAACCACATCCCCATCACCGCCTCCAACCACATCACCACCTCCAACCACATCCCCATCACCACCTCCAACCACATCACCATCACCACCTCCATCCACATCACCACCTCCAACCACATCACCATCACCACCTCCAACCACATCCCCATCACCACCTCCAACCACATCACCATCACCACCTCCATCCACATCCCCATCACCACCTCCAACCACATCCCCATCACCACCTCCAACCACATCCCCATCACCACCTCCAACCACATCACCACCTCCAACCACATCCCCATCACCACCTCCAACCACATCCCCATCACCACCTCCAACCACATCCCCATCACCACCTCCAACCTCATCACCATCACCACCTCCAACCACATCCCCATCACCACCTCCAACCACATCCCCATCACCACCTCCAACCACATCACCATAACCACATCACCATCACCACCTCCAACCACATCCCCATCAACACCTCCAACCACATCCCCATCACCACTTCCAACCACATCACCATCACCACCTCCAACCACATCTCCATCACCACCTCCAACCACATCCCCATCACCACCTCCAACCACATCACCATCACCACCTCCAACCACATCCCCATCACCACCTCCAACCACATCACCATCACCACCTCCAACCACATCACCATCACCACCTCCAACCACATCACCATCACCACCTCCAACCACATCCCCATCACCACCTCCAACCACATCCCCATCACCACCTCCAACCACATCCCCATCACCACCTCCAACCACATCACCATAACCACATCACCATCACCACCTCCAACCACATCCCCATCACCACCTCCAACCACATCCCCATCACCACCTCCAACACATCACCATCACCACCTCCATCCACATCACCATCACCACCTCCAACCACATCCACATCACCACTTCCAACCACATCACCATCACCACCTCCATGCACATCACCACCTCCAACCACATCCCCATCACCACCTCCATCCACATCACCACCTCCAACCACATCCCCATCACCACCTCCAACCACATCCCCATCACCACCTCCAACCACATCCCCATCACCACCTCCAACCACATCACCATCACCACCTCCATCCACATCCCCATCACCACCTCCAACCACATCACCATCACCACCTCCATCCACATCACCATCACCACCTCCATCCACATCCCCATCACCACCTCCAACCACATCCCCATCACCACTTCCAACCACATCACCATCACCACCTCCATCCACATCACCATCACCACCACATCACCATCACCACCTCCATCCACATCACCATCGCAAACCTCCATCCACATCACCATCACCACCTCCATCCACATCACCATCACCACCTCCAACCACATCACCACCTCCAACCACATCCCCATCACCACTTCCAACCACATCACCATCACCACCTCCATCCACATCACCATCACCACCCCCAACCACATCACCACCTCCTTCCACATCACCATCACCACCTCCAACCACATCCCCATCACCCCCTCCATCCACATCACCACCTCCAACCACATCACCATCACAACCTCCAATCACATCACCATCACCCCCTCCATCCACATCACCATCACCCCCTCCATCCACATCACCACCTCCAACCACATCCCCATCACCCTCTCCATCCACATCACCACCTCCAACCACATCACCATCACAACCTCCAATCACATCACCATCACCACCTCCAACCACATCACCACCTCCAACCACATCACCATCACAACCTCCAACCACATCACCATCACCCCCTCCAACCACATCACCGACTCCAACCACATTACCATCACCGCCTCCAACCCCATCACCACCTCCAACCACATCATCATCACAACCTCCATCCATGTTACCATCACAACCTCCAACCACATCACCACCTCCAACCACATCACCATCACCGCCTCCAACCACATCACCACCTCAAACCACATCATCATCACCACCTCCAACCACATCACCACCTCCAACCACATCACCATAACCGCTTCCAACCACAAGATATTTAACATTTTTCTTTCAGCTCTATGATTCTTGCAGTAAGCCCAACTTGTTGGAACAGCCGACTCTCCCCCTTCTCATAAATCTCAGGACGTCTGTAGTAGACTCCAATGATAAGTCCATCAGTTTATAGACTCATCTCTCCTTCCACCCGTAATTCCTCCTCCATCCACATCACCATCACAACCACATCACCATCACCACCTTCATCCACATCACCACTTCCAACCACATCACCATCTCCAACCACATCACCGCCTCCGCCTCCAACCATATCACCATAACTGCCTCCAACCACAAGATATTTAGCATTTTTCTTTCAGCTCTATGATTCTTGCAGTAAGCCCAAGGAAACAACCCTTACTATATTATTTTACTTTTTATGAACAAGATTGCTACATACACAAACTATTTACATTCACAGATAAAATAATACAATGCATATAGAGTACTATAAATATACATACATTCAATCAAATATTATCTATCCTTAACTAGCTGAAGAAAATTGTCAATTACTTTATTATAGGGATACACTAAAAGTCATTTAGCCTCCGTTATAGCTGGTCCACAATTTCCTTAATAAACAGGACTCTCAGCATTAAGTGATCGCAGGACAACAGGTTCTTGATCTTGGCAGTCTTTCTCTACCTAGAGACGACACTAAAGCTCCATTATTAGAGTTAGAGAAAGACTGCCAAGATCAAGAACCTGTTGTCCTGCGATCACTTAATGCTGAGAGTCCTGTTTATTAAGGAAATTGTGGACCAGCTATAACAAAGATTAAGGGACTTTTAGTGTATCTCTATTGCATAGAAATTACCTGCAAAATACTACTGGATGGGGCTACAGACTTTTTAGACACAAGGCCTTCAAAAAAAAAACAAAGGAGGACTCTACCTTGAGACGACACTAAAGCTCCATTATTAGAGTTAGAGTCCTCCTTTCTGCTGTTTGCTGCAGACCTTGCGTCTAAAAAGCCTGAAGCCCCATCCAGTAGTTTTCTGCAGTTAGCGGGAGGACTGTATCTAATATTCCACATCTGAGAGTGAATAAAATATAATACAAAATAAAAGAGCTGCCCGTCATCGGATTTAAAAAAAGTCTAAAGATACTAAAAAATCCTGCCAAAGACTAAGGACTTGACCGCGCTCCTTAATGAATATATCCTCGTAAAAGTGTGTAATCAAAAAGAGCCAAAAAACATAGAAATGTAATCGCAACTTAAATGTACATATAACATATATAGTGCTCAGTTCAAATAAAATCCAAAAGTGGTGGAAATGAGACACCAAAAGAAATTGTGCTCTTCCTCTTCACCAAATAAATGCATCCGGCACTCACCGGAAATTTGACCCCCTTTTTACTCAAAAGAAGTCACAAAACACTTTTGTATTCCCAACTGGCAATCTCCCACACAGGACCGTTGCATTTCAATCAGCTTTCTGCTCCATCTGTTTTGAAATCCCGTAAATGTGGACAAGTAGGCACCATCATATCCTTAATAGCACTCCTGGTCCTTTAGAAGACTGTATATATCTCATTCACAGGGAGGAAGATAAAGGAGCCGCTCATGGTGTAGTAAATTCAGTTTAATAAATAAAAGAGTAAAATTGCATTTACATAAAGTAAAAACTCTCAGGCATTGAAATAGAAACAAAAAAAGCCATTTAGCGCTCCACCTGCATTTTCCAAACGGCAAAAGTGACGTGTCCAGGAAGGCCCACCTAACACAATTCATCAGCAACAGCTGACATCAGGAAGGTGAGTGGGGTCCGGATTGGAGCAGAGCCACTAGCAGATGGCACACATAGTGTGCAACATGGGAACACTATAGCGGAAGGTGAAGGGACCAGAGAGAGATGACTGAGCGGTGAAAGATCAGCAGAGCAGGTAGACCAGAGCAAGAGAAACTAGTGTAGCGGGTATGTACTTTCCCGGGTGTAATTTGAACCTGGCAGAGACACCAGTGATGTGTAATTCCCTGCGGC
This sequence comes from Rana muscosa, assembly GCA_029206835.1. Lineage (NCBI taxonomy): Eukaryota > Metazoa > Chordata > Amphibia > Anura > Ranidae > Rana > Rana muscosa. Next base: position 414,716,730 of record CM055123.1, on the reverse strand, counting down.
CCAGCAGGTGGCGCTGTTGCCATGGGCTGGGGGTTGAGCCATTGCTGTGTGCCAGGCCTCCTTTTTGTCCTCTCTCGGCAGTGGTATGGTGGGGCGGGAAACCCGCCGTGCTTGCTAGGGGAGGGTATAAAGGGGCCGGCCATCTTTGTCACGGGGTCGAGTCCCAGGCACCTTCAGCTTGTGGGCGGTGGTTCGTGTCGGTCCTCTAGGCGGCCTAGGCCTAGAGGACAGCCGGAGGTCGTGTTCCATCCCAGGCACCTTTAGCCTGGGGTGAGGTACTCGGATGGAGGTCTGGAGTTCAGTGCCCAACACTGAGCTCCGCGAGGGAAGGAGGTCCTAGGGAACCCCCGGGAGTGGGTACCCGAATCCGGAAGGCGTAATGGACTGGGGGGAGCTCCTCACTTGAAGACCCGGTGCAGCATATTGCCGGTGACAGGTGAGCCTCCCATCGGAGACCGCCTGGAAGGAAATTCGCCCCCCCGCTCGGAGACCACAACCCACTTTCAGGGAGGAAAGTGGAGGAGAAATTGTGTCTGGGCCTATTCGCATCCACACCCCCTTTTATGTTCTGTTCTCCAAGGGAGTTCAACTGATTGTGTTAATTCAAGAAGAATAAAGGCGTGTTGGACTTTAATGGTGTGGGGCTCTTTCCTGTCAGACATTGTTCAAGGTAACTCTTGGTGGAGGCTCTAGGTGCACAGCACTGACCCGAAGGTGAAACAAGAACTTTGCTCACACCGCACTAACACTTGTGGTGAAGGTTTGGCGTGGTGACCCCGCTCTCTCTCCTCTAGGATACCCCTAGACAAGAGACAGACGAGCTGATAAAAGAGAGGGGAGAGAGGAGGCCGCTACACTAGCAATGTCATACATGGTAAGCAGTGTGAGAGCAATATAGCAGGAGGTGAGCAGGGACCAGAGAGAGAGGAGGATAAGCAAACAATAGGATCAGCAGAGCTGGGGGTTACTACTAAGGGGAATATCAGTAGATCTGGAATTACTACTGAGTGGGGGATCAGTAGAGCTGGAGTTACTACTTAGGGGGAGATCAGCAGAGTTGGGGGTTACTACTGAATGGGGGATCAACAGAGCGGGGGGTTACTACTAAGTGGGGGATTAGCAGAGCTGAGAGTTTTTACTGAGTAGTGGATCAGCAGAGCTGGGGGTTACTACTAAGGGGAGATCAGTAGAGCTGGAGTTACTACTGAGTGGGGGATAAGTAGAGCTGGAGTTACTACTGAGTGGGGGATCAACAGAGCTGGGGGTTACTGCTAGGGGAGATCAGTAGAGCTGAAGTTACTATTGAGTGGGGAATCAGTAGAGCTGGAGTTACTACTGAGTGGGAAATTAGTAGAGCTGGAGTTACTACTGAGTGCGGGGATCAGTAGAGCTGGAGTTATTACCATTGGGGGATCAGCAGAGCTGGGGGTTTCTACTGAGTGGGGCATCAATAAAGCCAAGGGTACTACAGAGCAGGGGATCTGCTAAATATGGGTAGTAATAAGCTGGGGATCTGCTGAACGAGAGTAACAATGCTGAACAGGGATACTAATACACTGGGATCTGCTGAGTATGGGTACTACTGAGCCGGGGTTCTACTGGGCCCTTGTAAAACCAATAGAAAATCAACATGCACAGGGCATTTGGCAAGCTTCATTAAAGCATTACTGAAGCATCAAAAACACATCAAAAAAGCATGCTGAAGCAAAAGGCATTATTGAGGTCAAAGCAAGTGTAAATGAGCCCTAATGCCGCGTACACACGATCGGAAATTCCGACAAGAAAAGGCCAATGTGAGCTTTTGGTCGGAAATTCCGACCGTCTGTATGCTCCATCGGACTTTTGCTCTCGGAATTTCCGCCAACAAAAGATTGAGAGCAGGTTCTCTATTTTTCCGACGGGAAAGGTTCTTGTTGGAATTTCCGATCGTCGGTATGCCATTCCGATGTGCAAAAAAAACATGCATGCTCAGAATCAAGCAGAAGAGCCGAACTGCTTATTAAACTTCATTGATCTCGGCTCGTCGAACGTCTTGTACGTCACCGCGTTCTTGACGGTCGAAATTTCCGACAAGATTTGTGTGACCGTGTGTATGCAACACAAGTTTGAGCCAACATTCCGTCGGAAAAAAAAACACGGTTTTCTTGTCAGATTTTCCGACACACGGTCGGAATATCCGACCAAAAGCTCACATCGAACATTTGTTGTCGGAAATTCCGATCGTGTGTACGCGACATAAGAGTTTCCCCCATACATTGCACCCATTCCTTATGTAAAGGAGGATCAGCGGACTTTCAGTGTCGAAGGATTATCCTTAGAGTCTGAAAGAGAGCTCTGGCCACCGCCTCTCTCTTGTGGGGAACGGTAATTAAAAAACATCTAATATACCTAAAAGACACGGTTTGGGGTCAAGTGGAATCGAGGTCGGAAACGCAGAGTTTAGAGTATTCAACACTCCCACCCAATTTCAGGTCAAATGGATACAGATCCCTAGAACATTTACCACACAAGGGGGATCTAAAATGCCTATCGCAAATAATTTAGCTGGTGCGAAGTGTACCCTAAAAAGTAGATCTAGTTGCATAAGCCTTTGTGTTACATTGAGGGAGCATTGGGGTACAGCCTGCGAGGCCTCCTCCCATTGATCGTCTATAAAAGGACCACAATTTCATTCCCATTTTTCGCCAACCTTCAGGGGAAAGGAAGTCAGAAACTCTGTCAGTAACATTGCATAGCTTCTGGATATAAAAACCTTTTGTAGACACCGTTTCAGCCATCATGTTAAATAGTCGTGTAGGGAATTGCCGCCACTTAAAAGGTGTTTTTGAAGTGCCAAGGTGTCAGAAACCATGAATCAGACCGAGACAGAAGTACAGTTAAATCACACTTGTTTAATAATAATAATAATAAAAAGATAAACCGAGTAAACATAGTCAAAACATAGCCAGAGTTCAGGAACCAAATCGGATAGTCAGCCAAGCCAAATGTCAGAGAGCCAGAGATATATGAAGTAGAACAGCAAGCAGGATCAGGAGCCAGAAGGAACATCAGCCAAGCAAGTCTTCAACAGGAACGCAGGAGATAGTCTCTGTGACGTTGACCAAGGCGAAGGCAGAGATCAACTGAGCTGGAAGGCTTAAGTAGGCAGGACTGACGAGCAGGATCATCAACAGGTGAGTCGCTGTGGAGAGATAGGAGCTGGCAATTAGCCGACAGCTGAGCGGCCAGCTCAGAGAAGGAAGGGCTGAGCCCAGCCCTGACAAAAGGGAACCAAAATTAAATCATAAGTATTTGCAGAGGAGGAAACAGGGGGAGTCGAATGTAAATCACCCTGAACAAAGAGCTTGATCAAAGAATCTGGGGCCGGTGGTCTCTGGAACCTTATCACATATATAGAAAGCTGAACATTGATTGTGCTAAGGGTTGAAGGCTTGCCAAGACCCATTTACAAAAAGGCCAGGATTCGACCCACAGACAATTTCCTTGGGTAAAACTTCCTTGCCTCACACCGAGTGACGTATGCCTTTCATATGTAATGGTAGACCTTATGGAAAGCTAGACTACCTAGTTTTAGCATCGTGGAAATCCCTGATTCAGAAATGCCTCTATCTCTCACAACTTGAGCTTCAGCACCCAAACCATTGAAACCAGCAACTGTGAAGCAGGATGGCAAACAGGTCCTTGAGATAAATGATGCGGACAATCGGTAAGAGCTCATGGAGTGTCTGCCAGGAGTTTGATCAGGTCAGAGTGCCACATCCGTGTGGGCCAGTTGAAAGTTTTCATGATCACTGGAGTTCCCTCCATCTCGATATTGCAGAGGAAACGAGGAAGGAGTTTTAGGGAAGGAAAGGCTTAATAAGACCTGTGACAAACCTGCCCATGTTTATGATGAACCAGGAGGTCCATATCTGGCATCCATCACCTATGACACATGTCCTGGAACACCTTTGGGTGTGGAGACCTCTCCTCTGGGTTCAGTGCCAGCTGAGGATATCTGCTTGCCAATTGTCCATGCCTGGTATATAAACAGCGGACAAGGTGGTACTGTGAAGTTCTGCTCAGACCTGGACCTTTTTTTTTTTACCTCTCTTGCCATGGTAGGCTGTCAGTAGCAGACCCTTTAAGTCATGTAGGTTGTGAGGTGGGGCCTCCATTGACTGGACTTGCTTTTTAGCACATCCCACAGATACTCGATGTTGTGTTCTTCAAACCATTCTTGAACAATTTTTGCAGTATGGCAGGGTGCGTTATCCTGCTGAAAGAGGCCACTGCTATCAGAGAATACCGTTTCCATAAAGGGGTGTACATGGTCACCAACAATGTTTAGGGAGCTGGTAGGTGGCAAAGTAACATCCACATGAATGTAAGGACCCAAGGTTTCCCAGCAGAACATTGCCCAGAGTATTACACTGCCTTTGCCAGCTTGCCTTCTTCTCATACTGCATCCTGGTGCCATCTTTTCCCCAGGTTAGTGGCATACACACACACACACCCGGCCATCTACATGATGTCAAAGAAAACGTGATTCATCAGACCAGGCCTAGGGTGACCACATTTCCAAACTACCATTCAGGGACACCCTCCCTTCCCAAAAATCTGCTTGTGCTGTAATGAATCACAGCACAGTGATTGGACACAAGAGGCGGGATTTATAATTTCTCCAATCACAAGCAGGGGGCGGGGATTGTGCTCCTCCAGGCATTTTGGGCCAGGACAAGTACTGTCAGTGAGTAAAACGGTGATGTGGAGGCATTTTTTGGGGGCATCAGATGGGCCCAGGGGGTGGCTGTGTCAGTTTTATTCCGGGACACTGTATTGTCCTGGAATAAAGGTGCCCGGGACAGACCTGCAAAATGCGGGACTGTCCCGGGCAATCCAGGACATGTGGTCACCCTAACCAGACCACCTTCTTCCATTGCTCTGTGGTCCAGTTCTGAAGCTCAAGCAGCAATTGTAGGCACTTTTGGCTGTGGATACGGGTCAGCGTGGGCACCCTGACCGGTCTGCGGCTACACAGCCCCATAACTAACTATGATGGTAATTTTTCTGCTTTCAACACATCAACTTCAGGGACAACATGTTTACTTTCTGCCTAATATATCCCACTCACTTTCAGCTGCCATTTTAATGAGATAATCAATGTTAGACATGTGTGTTTCATGTCGTTACGATTATTTTTTTGGGATGAAAATTTCATTTTTGGAGATTCGGATGTATAGGAATCTCTGAATACACATAGTAATGAATTTTAGAAAAAAAGTTTTAACAAAATTAATGAATGCATTTGTTTCATTCGGATGACATCACATGATACGATAGTAGTATGGAGAAATTATTTAATGTTCAAATTCGTTCGATAATTTGGATATTTCATTCCGTTCGTTAATTCGGATGCACATGACGCCAGTCGATATTGTCCAATCAGCTCATACCATTTCTTTGGGTGGGTTGGACTAGCGTCCGAAAATATTGGATCCTTCTGATTCAAATCCGTCTGATTCGATAATGTATTGAGTGTATACCAATCTTCCGGAAAAGATGCAAAAATTTTCGAATTCTCCCAGACCAACAAATATAAGAAACGAATGCGGAAGATACGAATCCAAAAAAACGAATCGAATCAACACGACAAATATGACAAAACAAAATTCTTCAACAAACTAATGCATCTGAAACAAAAATGTCTGGCGTGCACATATCTAATCAATGTTATTCACTTCATCTATCGGTGGTCCTAATATTATGGCTGATCAGTGTACAGAATTTACATAAAACAGCACAAGGCCGTGTTTACAGTACGAGACATTTCTCGGAGCTGCAGTTCCTCTGAGCTCCACAAGATGGTGATCTCACTTCTACCCCAGACAGGAAGTCTCTATGGAAGACAGGAAGTGATGTCAGGCACAAACAAGAAGTGATGTCAGGTATAAATAAGAAGTTCCAGGTGAGAGGCGAGGCGGGAGGAAGTAGAGAGGAGACATTGCTGGAGCTGGCAGCAGAGGAGGTAATAAGATTATTTTTATTATACAGGATTTATATAGTGCCCACAGTTTACTCAGCGCTTTACAACTTGAGGGTCGACAGTACAAATACAATAAACTTTAATACAGGAGGAATCAGAGGGCCCTGCTCCTTAGAGTTTATAATCTAGGAGGGAGGGTCAAGAGATACGAGAGGTAATAACTGTGGAGGAATGTGCTGATGGAGAAAATAAATGTACAGTTGTTAGGTGGGGGCCAGATAGGCTGTTTTCAGGGATCGTCTGAAAGTGGACAAAGTAGGAAATTGTTCGGACAGATTGGGGTAAAGCATTCCAGAGGATGGGAGAGGCTCAGGAGAAGCCCTGGAGGCGAGCATGGGATGTGGTGACTAGGGAGCTAGAGAGCAGGAGAGCATAGGTTAGTAATGTAGCTGGAGGCCAAGTTATAAGATCTTATTTTCTATTTACACCTGTAGCACACGGATCTTTTTCCCCCTCTTACCTCCTCAAGCAGGGGGATGAGACACACCATGCCACATGCCCGTGTCCTCTAGATTATAAAGATATCAACTCCAACGTGAGTTTATTTTATCTTGCTTCCAGGAACCAGAGAGTTGAAGTGAGAAAAAAAAGTTAGCAGATAGAAGTGGATTCAGGCACACTCTTGGCTTCGTCGCCACTCAATACCGAGTGGGTACAGCTCACCCGGATAGTCTCTCAATAGAACTAGCAGCCGGCGTGATGCTGGAACAACGGCTCAGTCCCCTCCAAGGACCAAGTCAAGGAGATCCCTTCTGAACTTTAAACACTCCGCAGAGGCAGTCTACGAAGCGAGGAATCCTTCCCTCCGACTGGTCACCAGGCCTTTCCCGAGTCAGCAATACTTTATTACTCGCCCTCTTGTTATGGGATCGATCCTCCCCTGGTTTCCTCTGTGTCAGAGCGGTTACCCTCACGCGGGTTCCCTGGGACTCCTCTTCGGTTGTAGACCCAGTCAAAGGTACTGGGCCTACCTGGAACTCTGCAGTCTCAGGCTGAAGGTGCCTGAGACTCCTCGATCAAGATGGGGCGCACCCCCTTCTGAGGGGTATCTCTCTCCGGGCAGTGGGCCCCGAAATGGTCTCTCCGGGCAGTGGGCCCCGAAATGGTCTCTCCGGGCAGTGGGCCCCGAAATGGTCTCTCCGGGCAGTGGGCCCCGAAATGGTCTCTCCGGGCATGGGCCCCGGGAATTGTTTTTCCGGGCATGGGCCCCGGGAATTGGCTGTCCCGTGTAATGGTGTCTGCCCCTTATATATATACTCTCCCGGCATGCACAGCAGGCCAGAACCACCCACCAACGGCAGCCGAGAAAGGACATCCAATACCTACTCCATCACCTGTGGTTCAACCCCGGGTATAGGTTATAAGACCACCTACACGCCCAAAGGGGAACTGCACGCCAGGCGACACAGCAGTAAGGGAGAGTCCAAAATAATCAAAAGACCTGAGCCAACTATTGCTCTGGTCACCCATAAATTTACGTATAACGGGATTAAATTTGGGGACCCCGCTACACACAGATTGGGGTTGGGAGTTCTAGATGATGGGAGAGGCTCTGGAGAGGTCCCAGAGGAGGAGATAAGGGAGATAGAGAGCAGGAGGTCATGGGAGGAGCAGAGAGGATGGTTTGAGTTATATATTAAGATGAGGATGCTGATGTAGCTCAGAGTAGAACTAAGGATGGCTTTGTATGTTGTTGTTAGTATTTTGAATGTTATTTATTAGGTGAGGCCAGTGGAGGGATTAGCAGAGAGAGGTGGAGGACACTGAATGGAGGTCAGTGAAGGGATTGGCAGAGAGGGGTGGAGGACACTGAATGGAGGCCAGTGGAGGGATTGGCAGAGAGGGGTGGAGGACACTGAATGGAGGCCAGTGGAGGGATTGGCAGAGAGGGGTGGAGGACACTGAATGGAGGCCAGTGGAGGGCTTGGCAGAGAGGGGTGGAGGACACTGAATGGAGGTCAGTGGAGGGATTGGCAGAGAGGGGTGGAGGACACTGAATGGAGGCCAGTGGAGGGCTTGGCAGAGAGGGGTGGAGGACACTGAATGGAAGCCAGTGGAGGGATTGGCAGAGAGGGGTGGAGGACACTGAGCCATTGGTAAGGTGGGTGAGTCTGGTAGCAGTATTCATGATAGACTAAAGGGGGGATATCCTGTGTAGAGGTCGGCCAATGGAAGGGAGTTACAGTAGTCAAGACCAGAGATAAGCTGGAAGTGAATTGGTTGCTTTGAGGTGTCATTGGTTAAGAAGGGGCGTATTTTGGGAGGAGTAGAAGATGGGTAGCAGAGTGAGAGTTTAGGGAAAGAAGACACTATTGTGGAAAGAGTAGTAGAGGGAACATATTACAGGGAGGACAGAGTAGTCAGTCTGGGAGGAAATAAGCTGGATGGGGAAATACAGGTTCACCTGCAGTCTGTCAGGAGCTCTGTTTGTAGATGTCGTCTTGCTTGTGTTTTAGAGACGTGCCGTGTTTAATGTGCAAGGGCACTTATTTTAAAAACGAATTATTGGTCTACAAGGAAACCTTTATACATTATATGACCAATGAGGATGGAGGAGGACCGGAGTCACATGACTGAGAGGATATTAAACCTCACCCTGGAGATCATCTACCTGCTGACCGGAGAGGTGAGGAGGATTCTGGGAGGTCACATGACATCACTCTTATCTCTATTAATAAAACACAGACCTGACCGGAGAGGTGAGGGGGATTCTGGGAGGTCACATGACATCACTCTTATCTCTATTAATAACACACAGACCTGACCGGAGAGGTGAGGAGGATTCTGGGATTCTAACATGATATTTCTATTGGTTCCCCAATATAGAGATTTCCTCTTGTGAAGTCAGGTGATCATATGACCATCACAGTGCCTCCATGTGACTCCCTAAAACCTGAGAGACACAACATGGAGAAGATTCTAGAAGTCACCAAGAAGATGATGGAGCTGCTGACAGGAGAGGTGAGCGGTGCCGGGAATTTGGGGACATTATCCAGTAACAGACAAGGGATGTGTCTGGATGGTGACTGTATCATTGTGTGTGTCAGGTTCCTATAAGGTGTCAGGATGTCACTGTCTATTTCTCCATGGAGGAGTGGGAGTATTTAGAAGGACACAAGGATCTCTACAAGGACGTCATGATGGAGAATCAGCCGCCCCTCACATCACCGGGTAAGAGGAGACTTTATTGTAAAGGAGAGAGCAGTACGGAGGCTCCACCTAGATCCCTCATCATCTGATAAACACATAGAAACAATGTATTCAGTCAGTGTGTGTGTTTCCTACAGATGGATCCAGTAATGGGAACCCACCAGAGAGATGTCCCCGTCCTCTGTATTCCCGGGATTCCACACAGGAAGGTCACACCATCCCCCACCATCATCAGGTAGATGAGGAACAATTATTGATAGTTATGATTTATACACAAGCATGATTGTCACAAAAAATGTTTTATTATATATTCAGAGTGGAGACTTCGGAGATGATAATATTGTTATTAAGGAAGAGTATAAAGAGGAGGATAAGGAGTATGGAGTGATTAAGGAGTTTTCAGAAGGACAAATGGATGTCACAATGGAGCCACCTAGTAACAGGAACCCACCAGAGAGATGTCCCAGTCCTCTGTGTTTCCAGGATTCCACACAGGAAGATCGCAACTATGAAAAACCTGATCAGGTAGATGAGGAACAATCACTGATAGTATCATTAGGATCTGTACATTATCTGCATTGTTACAATTGATGTAATTTTTATTATATATTCAGAGTGGAAACCTGAGAGATTCTAAAGTTGAGGTTAAAGAAGAGGAGGATGAGGAGTATGGAGTGATGGAGCAGTTTTCTGAAGGACACAAGGATCTCTACAAGGACATCGTACCGGAGTCACCTAATACCAGATGTCCCCATCTTCTGTATTACAGGGATTTCACACAGGAAGGTCACACCATCCCCCACCATCATCAGGTAGGTGGAGTTGAGTGTCGGGAACATAAAGTGATGGAACACTCTGACATGTGGAGACGATGTGTGGACTCTACAAGATGATATTTTCTATGTGATCTCACATCATAAATACTTCTATGTTACAGATGTTATTTTCTGCCATTCTGTTGGTTTAGGGTGAAGATCTGATGAACATGAAAGTTGAGGGTGAAGTAGAAGAGACGTATGTGAGGGATGATCAGCAATATACGGAGGAGGATGGAATGATGAGGACATTTAAAGAGGAGGACACTCCTACAGAGATCAGCACAGGTGAGCCGTAATATATTCTTCTATTATCTCTGCTTGTCACGTACCTGGTCGGAGGCTAAAGTGCTGAGAGGGCTTCCCTTACGGCTGAGTGCAGGGCACCCCTGAAGTGTGGTCCTTCAGGGGAGTCCTATGTTCAAAAAAAGCAAGGGTTGCCAGCTGTGACAGGCTGAAGTGATGAGATGTCTGCTGAATAGCAGCTGGAGGAGCAGGATGCACTGCTGGGCAGGAGTCCCTCAGATGTACCAAAAGAGACTTGGCAGAAGGGAGAGCCGGAAGCAAGGTCAGGAGCCAGGCCACACGGATCAGCCAGGGGTAAGGCAGCAAGCAGGGTCAGGCGTAAGCCGGGGTCCTACACTGGTAATCGGGCAGCAGTGGAGTCCAAAGTGCAAGCCGAAGGTCATACACGGATCAGTAGGCAGAAGCGGAGTCAATGGAGCAAGCCGAGGTTCCAAGACAGGTCAAAGGCAAGCCAGGTGGGTAACAGGAAATCCAATAATATCAGGAGCTCAGAAACACATGGGGAGCTGATGATCATCCAGCAACTTGTGACTCGGCCTGCCGGCTTTAAATGGGGTACTGGGCGCTAGGATCTGTCATGCCATGCGTGTGCCATTGCACATCAATGTTTGCCACCATTTGCACTCTCAAACGCCCGAGTGCCCGTAATCTGTAAATTTGCTGATTATTATTATTATAAGCAGCTGTGCCCGTGAAGTCCTTTGCGAACTATTCTCCGTCAGAGAATCTAAAGATGTTGTTCACAAAATTCTGGAAGGTAGCCGGGGCATTACACAGTCCAAATGACATAAAAAGATATTCAAAACGCCCAAAGTGACTTTGAAAAGGCTGTCTCCCATTCATTTCCCTCATGAATGCGCACAAGATTGTAGGCGCCCCATAAGTCCAGCTTACTAAAGATTCAGGCGGCACAAAATCTCTGGAAGAGCTCAGGAATGAGAGGGAGAGGATAACTGTTTTTGATGGGACACTTATTGAGTTCTCTGTAGTCCACACAGGGCCAGAGAGTATGGTCTTTTTTATGCACAAAGAAGATTCCGGCACCAGCTGGGGAAGATGAAGGACGAATGATTCCCTTTTTGAGGTTCTCGTCAATGTATGGACCTAAAGCCTCAAGCTCAGTCTCTGAAAGCGGGAATTTTCATCCAAAAGTAATCTCCGCACCAGGCAACAACTCGGTTGGACAATCGTGAAGATGGTGAGGTGGTAATGTGTTGGCTTTTTTATCGAAAACGTCCAGGAAGTCGTGGTAGACTCCATGTATATCTTGGCTGGCGTTAAAACTGGCTGGATGGTATGGCAACTGGTAGACATCACAGATTTAGGCACATTGCAATGCTGACTGTAGTAGGTTGACTTACAGGCGATCTCCCCTTTTGTTCCAGTCTATCTGTGGATTCTGCGCCCGCAGTCACGGGATTCCCTGAATCAGAGAAAGCATTGGTGGGCAAAGAACATCAAAACAAAGGAATTCTCGATGGCCTGAGTCAGTTAAGGTAAGTATAGGTAAAGTCTCTTGTGTAACAGGCCGGATCGAGGAGTGGTGCCATCAGCTAAATTTACCATTCTTGGCTTGAAGGGGAATCTGAAATTCTCTTGCATGACTAATGTTCATAAAACTGCATGCCCCAGAATCAACTATTGGTGGAAGCCTGACCCCCTTCCGCCACCTGTAATGCAACATGCAGAACAAGGGGAGTTGGAAGGTACAGGGACTTGAAGGTACGTAGGGCTGCAGGGAGAGGACTTCCTTGGCCTCACAGGACAGTTGCGAAGGAAATGTCCGGCTCCTCCACAGTAGAGACAAAGGTTGGCTTGCCGGCGACAAAGTCTTTCATTGGAGGTCATAGTAGAACAGACCATGCCAATTTGCATAGGCTCTCCTTCAGAAGCAACTGGAGTGGCAGGCATAGGTGCAGGAGCAGGTGGGACCTTGGGAAAATCCATGAAGGCTAGAAGGCTTGTGCATGTTCCAACCGTCGCTCCCGCAGGCGTCTGTCAAGTTGGATGGCTATCTGAATGAGCCCACATAATGTGGTGGGGGCCTTCACTCATGCCAGTTCATCCTTAAGAGCTTCGGACAGGCCAAGCCGGTACCGATATCTGGAAGTGGCCTTGTTCCACCCCCGTATCTGCAGACCATTTACGAAAGTCCACTGTGTAGTCTTCTACGGGGCACCGTCCCTGCTGCAAGGTATGAAGAGCATCTTCAGCAGTGGCTATGCAGGTACCAGATATATTGACAATGTTTTTATATTTTTCCAGGACACGCCATGGAGAAACCCTCAAAGGATCGTCTCACTTTATCTCCAGGATGTAAAATGGAAGATGAGGACATCACAGGAGATCACATAGAGGAATCTGGGAAAGGTTTTTCACCCAAGTCCCGTCCTTCTGAACATCAGAAATTGCAGACGGGTGAGAAGGTATACACCTGCTCCGAGTGCGGGAAGTGTTTTCCACGAAGATATGACTGTTTTGTTTTACATCAGAGATCTCACACGGGGGAAAAGCCATTTCCCTGCCCCGAGTGTGGAAAGTGTTTTACGATAAAATCAAACCTTGCAAAACATCAAAGAATTCACACGGGTGAGAAGCCGTTTCCCTGCCCTGAGTGCGGGAGATGTTTTTCACAGAAGGCCCATGTTGAATCGCATCTGTTTTTTCACACGGGTGAAAAGCCATATCCCTGTCCTGAGTGTGGAAAATGTTTTACAAAAAAATCTGTCCTTGTAAGGCATCAAAGAACTCACACAGGTGACAAGGCATATTCCTGCCCTGAGTGTGGGAAATGTTTTTCACACAAAAATTCCCTTGTTGCACATCAAAGATCTCACACAGGGGAGAAGCCGTTCTCTTGCCCTGAGTGCGGGAAATGTTTTTTTTTAATGGCCCATCTTAACAAACATTTGGAATCTCACACAGGAGGTGACAAAGTGCATTCCTGTTCTGAGTGTGGGAAATGTTTTAGAGAAAAAAATGACCTTGCAAGACATAAAAGAACTCACACGGGCGAGAAGGCATATTCCTGCCCTGAATGCGGGAAATGTTTTTCAAATAAATCCCATCTTAATGCGCATCTGAGGACTCACACGGGTGAAAAGCCGTATTGTTGTCCTGAGTGTGGAAAATGTTTTACACAAAGATCAGGCCTTCTAACCCATCGAACAACTCACACTGGAGAGAGGCCGTATTCCTGCCCTGATTGCGGGAAATGTTTTTCACAGAATGCCCATCTTACAATACATCGGAGAATTCACACGGGGGAGAAGCCGTATTCCTGCCCTGAGTGTGGAAAATGTTATCCACAGAGATCAGACCTTAATAAACATCAAAGATCTCACACAGGTGAAAGGCCGTATCCGTGCCCCGAGTGCGGGAAATGTTATCCACAGAAATCAGACCTTAATAAACATCAGAGATCTCACACGGGGTCAAAGCCGTATTCTTGCCCTGAGTGTGGGAAAAGATTTTCACGCAAGTTTGATTATAACACACACTGTAGGTCTCACACAGATGAGTAGATCCATAGCTTCTTAGTGTCGAAAATGCCCTTCATCAAAGTCCAACCTTACTGAACGTCAGATATGCTACACACGGGTGAGAAGCCGTATTTCTGCCCTGAGTGCGGGAAATGGTTTATCACATTATTTCGATCTTCTCAAACATCAGAGAACCCACAAAACCCTTGAGGTGTATTAGTGTCTTCATCTTCTCGACAAGAAAACTGTTGGGAGAGCTTTTTTGCCGTGAAAACCGTTCGTGTGTATGGTTTCTCGTCATGAAAACTGCCGGGAATCCCGGCGAGAAAAATAGAGAACCTGCTCTCTATTTTCTCGTTGTGATTCCCGTCGGACTATTTCCCGTCTTGAAAACCGGCCGTGTGTATGCTTGTCCGAGGGGAAAAAAACGTGCATGGTCAGAATCAAGTATGAGACGGGAGCGCTCGTTCTGGTAAAACTAGCGTTCGTAATGGAGATAGCACATTCGTCACGCTGTAACAGACTGAAGAGCACGAGGCTGAAAAGCGCGAATCGTCTCTCACCAAAATTTTACTAACAGGAGATCATCAAAAGCAGCCCAAAGGGTGGCGCCATTCGAATGGAACTTCCCCTTTATAGTGCCGTCATACGTGTTGTACGTCACCGCGCTTTAGAACGACGGGATTTTGAATGTCAGTCTGTACGCAAGACAAGCCTGGCAGGAATCCCGTCGGCAAAACCAACGGTTTTTTTTTTTCCCGACGGGAATCCCGGTCGCGTGTACAGGGCTTACGTCTAGAAAATGGCCTTCATGAAAGTCCAATCTTCCTGAACATCAGATATGCTACACACGGGTGAGAAGCCATATTCCTGCCCTGAGTGCGGGGAAAAGGTTTTTCACAGAAGTCTTATTTTCTCAAACATCAGAGAACCCACACAGCCCTCGAGGTGTATTAGTGTCCTGAGGGCGGGAAATGTCTTCTATATGGATCATATTTTGCCGTACATCAGAGATCTCACACTGGGAAGAAGCACACCTTGATCTATACCTCAGAGGAGCGCTCAGCCACGTGTTTTCTGATCTTTATCATGGAAGAAAAACTTTCAAACCTTTAGTAAGATTATTTTTTTCCCTTTTTATAAAGTTCTGTCTGGATTACTCTTAGAGGAAGGAAAATTGTTGCTTGGTGTGTCCCTCTAGCAGTGTAGTCTGATCTCCCCTGGTCTTCAGAAGCTTCATAGGAAGACATCATGGTTGGAGTCTCTAGCCAGTTCCTACCCGGCTAATAGCGGATTGACAGGCGGGCAGTGGTTTTGTTATTCTGACTGGACGTTATATGACATCCTGTCAGAATGCGTGGCCGTGCAGTGGCACGATCTACCACCGGCCATGTCCACAGGAGTACCGGCTCGCTGCCGGTACCATGTGACCTCCGTGACCAATCACAGCAGGTCACTTGACAGTTGTACCCAATAGATGGCTTCCTTTCATGCCTACCATTGGATAGAACTGTGTTGCTAGCTGTGATTGGTCAGTGTGATCACATGGTACAGACAAGGCCAATCACAACCCATCTGTATCATGTGATTTATCTCTGGCCAAGCATAGCTAATCACAACAAAATAGACTGAATGAATGTTTCAGTCACACAAAATGGTTGCTTATAGCAATATAATGCGTTGCTATAAGCAAACAAAATGTGTAAAAAAACAAACAAAAAAAGTACATTCTAATCACTTACCCAGAGTAGTATAATGTTACCAAGGTAACACTGTATTGCCCCGGTCACAGTGTGTTTAAAAAAGAAAAGCAAAAAAAGTAATAAAAAATAAGAAAAAATCCTGATTACTTCCCTAGAGTTGTACAATGTTACTATGGTAACATTATATTGCTCTGGTCACAGTGTGTAAAAAAAAAACTATAAAATAGGGCTACATTTTTTGAAGAAAGATTATTTGCAAAATTTTATAACAGAAACAAAGAAAAACACTTTCTTTTTCAAATTTTTTATATTTAATTTTTTCATTTATTTAGCAAAAAATAAAACTGTGGTGAATATATACCACCAAAAGAAATCTCAATTTGTGTGAACAAAATGATAAAGTTTTTTGTTTGGCTACAGTGTTGCATGACTGCACAATTGTCAATCAGACTGCGACAGTGCTGAAAATTGGCCTGGGCAGGAAGGGGGTTAAAGTGCCCGGTATTTAAGTATTTAGACATGGAAGAAAGAGAAGGGGAGATCAGACTACATTACAAGACTGACAATTTCTGTGCAGTAGTCATCAGCCTGCAAAGACAGCTTCATTTGCTTGGAGATCGCCTGAAAGTGGAAAATCTGACATTTCTAGATGTAACATTTCATGTTTACTTGAAATAAAATGCAAATTTAATCTTGTATCTTAGTAGTTTGGTTTTATCGGCTTGTACTTGTTGGAACAGCCGACTCTCCCCCTTCTCATAAATCTCAGGACGTCTGTAGTAGAGTCCAATGATAAGTCCATCAGCTCATAGACCCATCTATCATTCCTCCCGTAATTCCTCCTCTACACCATCGCCAACTCTATCATCATCACCATCACAACCTCCAACCACATCACCATCACCACCTTCATCCACAAGATATTTGGCATTTTATTTTTTCGGCTCTCTGGTTCTTGCAGTAACCGAAGGAAACAAACCTGTTACTATAATAATACGCTTTTCCTTAACAAGATTATATACAAACTATTTACATTTACAGGAAAAACAATACAAGGCATATAGAATACTATCAATATGCATACATACACACATTCAAATGCGATCTAATCTTTACTGGCTGAAGAAAAGAAACAATTCATCTCTACGCAATAGGAATACACTAAAAGTAATTTAACCTCCGTTATAGCTGGTCCACAATTTCCTTAATGAACAGGACTCCCAGCATTAAGTGATCACAGGGGAAAAAAATATCTCTTTATCTTAGCAGTATTTCTCTTATAATGGAACTTTAAAAGAGGCTGGGTTCCCACTATCTTTGCATGTGGCTCACAGCAGGGGTCCCAGTTCACACGTTTCAGGTCTGATTTTAGCGAAATTTTTGGGCTGAATTCGGACCTGAAACGGACCAAAAGATGCACAGGGCTCCTGTGCAAATTCGAACCCGAGCCGCAGCGGAAATATGTGAACCAGCTACATAGAGAGCCAGTCAAAAACTCCTGCTTTTGCGAATTGGATGCAGGGAACCCTCATCTAATTCGCAATAGTGTGAACCCAGCCTTAATGTTGTATCAAAGTACAGCCGTCCTTTCAGCTTTTTGTTGCAGGCCTTGTGTCTAAATAGTCTGTGTAGTCCCTTCCGGTTCTATTCTGCAGGTAGTGGGTGAAGCCTTCTGGGTCCTTCCCACAGCTCTGTTCTCGTCACTGGCTATGTACACCATAGTGATGTAAGGGAAGGGTGTTGGGTAACCACTGAAGGGGCTATCCTTGATATAAGAGCACTTTTTAAATTGTGTAAACTGTGCATAATTCAATTATCTATACGATTTGTTTTTTTTTTACTCTTTGTAAAAACCTTCAATAAAACGATTGAAAGGAAAGGAGTATCCTTCACAGTCAAGTTAGCGATCCAGGATACTATAGCTGACTTCTGATGCGATCAGTGCTCATGCAGTAAATCTAAGTGCTCCAGGTAGATACTTAATGATTATATTTATCACAAAGTTGGGCTTTCGGTTCTTGCATGTGTTGTAGATGAGTAAGTTCGGTAACCCATTGTTCAATAGTGGGGTTATTACAACAAACAGTATAAATATGCCAAAAAGGGTAAACAAATTATGTTGCGTCAGAGAATGCCTGAACGATTAACTTAATCAGCTAAAATTTATTAAATCACAGTGCTTTTAATATAAGAGTAATTTAACTGACTTAATTATTTTGAGTTAAAGAATTCTGCATTTGGCTAAAAATTAAGAATACAAACAAGATCCATGTGAGTACAGACTTAGCTATCGACATGAATTTATAATTATTATAATCGGTCACATACAGCACACACAATAAATAATTTGAGGCAGACACAGACACTAAAATTTAAATAAAAAGTGAACGAATATAAGGAAGGTCCACAAATGTGTATTTACTCAAGGGCCACAATGGAGTGAAAAGTCCACAAATCCCATTGAAAATACTAATTGTAAACGGGAGGGCCCGTGGAACCCAGAATCTATTAGAAAGTCTGAGATATCCTTGCTTCAGCTCCCCATGCACCTCTTATGTCTAAATCACCCTGTGTCTCTAATGGGGGCATAGGGTGACAGAGAAAATATATCTTGGACATTAAGAACATGTCTTGGATTACTTAAAATGGGACAGTAATATTCATTAACAATATCTCTCAAGAAATATGAAGATGTTATTTGGGCATTCCAGGAAGTTCAATGTAACAGGCCGACCGTCTATTGCTTAACGATGTTAATGTCATTACCCCAGCCACCTGTCTGTTGTAATGCAAATGGGTCTAGGATAGCTTCTAAGGGTCTTTTCATTGTGGCTTGTGGTAATTAACTCTGTTGTTGTGGGAGGGAGTTCTGTGTGTTAATGTTGATTGTGTCTTCTGAGCTACAAGGCGGCATGTCTAGCCTAAAGGTCTCTGAGCCAGGCTGCTTAAAAGGATTAGGTAATTAGCATGTTAATTCGGTCTGGTCACAGGTGTATTTCCAGAGAAATATGATGCACCTCCTCTTTTGACTGTGTATAAAACTTGTGGTCTTTTCAATAAAGATTGTCATTCCTGTTTGAACCTCATACAGAGCCTTGTCTCGTATTTGGGGGAGAATTATTCTTATGGGTCTTGTTCACCTGACTGGAGTGTCGATAGCTGCCTTGGTGTTCGGGAATAGAATATCCTAAATGGCTTAACCCCTTTCATACTTGGGGTGTCGTTGCATTGTTGGCAAGCAGTGGGATGATTCCACAGCCTAGAAGGACAGCTACAAGAGGACACAGGACAATGGAAGCACAGTATGAACGGCTAAAGCTCTCTTCCCTCAAGGACTTACTGGAGAACCGGGGCAGACCAGCCAACAACTGTAAGAAAAGGGACATTATCGCAGAACTAGTCGAAATGGATAGAGCCGAAAGAACCAACATAACCAAAAGGCCCAGCGTAACAGTCAGGACACCCGAAGAGGCAAGTTTGGATTGGGCTGTTAAACTAAGACTGGCATATTATGGTCCTAACCCTCCAGCGGAGATCATAGCCCAACAGCAAACCGGCCCAGATTTTTGTTGAACCTTAAGGCCAAGAGGTCCACATTTTGCATCCACCACCTGTGGTACAGGTCTTGGAACACCTTTGGGAGTTGAGACCTGTTCCTTGGGTTTAGTGCCAGCTGATGATGTCCGCCTGCCAATTGTCCATGCCTGGTATATAAACAGCAGATAAGGCTGTACTGTGAAGTTCTTCTCAGGACAGCATTGTTCCTACCTCTCTTGCCACGGTGAGCTGTCAGTATCAGATCCTTTAAATCCTGTAAGTTTGTGAGGTGGGGTCTCCATGGCCGGTTTGTTTTTTCCAGCACATCCCAAAGATTCTCGGTGGATTGAGATCTGGAAAATTTAGAGGCTAAGTCAATATCTCAAACCATTCTTGAACCTATTTTGAAGGGTGCAGTATCCTGCTGAAAGAGGCCACTCCCATCAGGGAATACCATTTCCATGAAGGGGTGTACTTGGTCACCAACAATGTTTAGGTAGGTGGTTTATGTCTGTAGTGCTACCCCCTAAGGAGCTGCTGAGTTTTGGGTCCTATAGTCTGCACAGATAGGCAACACACATTTTCCCACTTGCATTCATATACAAGAAGCAGTACATGGGCTTGGTTTTTAGGGTTTATTAGAGATTTTAACGTGGATAGGGTAAAAGGGGTTATGGGATGCCCAACTTGACTCGAAGATCAACAAAATGAGGACAACCTCCTCTGGCACACTTCAACAACAGATACTTGGATGTATTCCTTCCGGAACTTAGAAAAGTAGTTCCCTTCTAGGACTTTGGTGTCCCCTAAGTGGATTTTTAGCAAAGCCCCAACTTGTAGAATCTCTCGGTTCCCTTAATGAAAAATACAAGCCCACCTGGCTACGGTATATGATTCCCAAGGTAAGCAGTAAACTGTTTTCTGAACACTTGCCAAGAACTTGCTTCTAGCAGACTCCTCCCTTATAGGCCCAGGGGTGTAGAGGTACTCACATTTTCCTTGTCCTACAACTATAGCTAGAACTGCTTTCAGGCCTTCTGCTGGGCTTGTTCCTTTCAGGCTATGCAGGCTGTCCTTTCCCGGTGGACTGCAGGGCAGTGAAGCTCCCTCTGTTAGCTTTCCTCTTTCCTCCAACTTCCAGCCTGAAGGCAGAACCACCTTCTCTGGGCCCCATCCCAGCCTACTGTCATGTACCTTGTAGGAGGCCGAAGTGCTGAGAGGGCTTTCCTTGCAGCTAAGTGCAGAGCACCCCTGAAGGTAGTAACAGGGAATACTAGGTCCAAAGAAGCAGGGGTCACCAGCTGCGATAGGCTGAGGTGCAGAAGTGATGTACACTGTGTGATGGCCAGACAAGTAAGATGTGCTGTAGGGCAGGAGTCCCTCAGATGCGTCCGGTGATACTTGATAGTGGGAAGAGCCGACAGCCAGATCAGAAGTCAAGCCGGTAGTCATACACAGGATATCAGCCAGGAGCAGTGGCAGGAAGCAGAATTAGAACAAGTCGGGGTCATACACTAGAAATCAGGCAGCAGCGGAGTCAGGAGGTTAAGCCAAGGTCTTATACTGGTAAGCAAACAGAATTGTAGTTGGCAGAACAAGCCAAGGGTCAGAAGCCAGGACTGGGGACAAGACAGGTCAAGGACTAGCCGGGTTGAAAACAGGGAATCCAATAACAGAAGAAGAACACAGGAAACACATGGGAAGCTGAAGATCATCCAGCAAATAGTGGATCAGGCTGCTGGCTTTAAATAGACCACTGGGCACCAGAATCTGTCACACATTGCGTGCGCAATAGCGCACATAATGTTCACGGCTGTGCGCATGCACATTTACATTGGCGAATGCCTAGATGCCCACAATCTGCGTTTTCGGTTGGCATTAGCAGATGTGCCAGTTCTTCTACGACACCTACGCAGCAGCACCTCAACCTTCCATATTCTACCCAACTCCGCTGCTGTCAAGGCTCCTCAATATTTATGGGCTGGTTCAGCCACCCTGCCAGGCCTCCTGCATGGGGATTGGCCAGATTCCCATAAATATTCAGATCAGCACCTTCTGGCCTCCGTCCAATAGCTTATAGAAACATTTCCAAGCTTCTAGAACCAGGGGGAGGTACCAGAGGCCTGACCTACAGAGCCCTCCAGCCTGAGCTAAAGTAAGCCCTCTGATTCACACCCAGACTACATGTCAATGTAACATCCACATAAATGGAAGGACCCAAGGTTTCCCAGCAAAACATTTCCCAAGGCATCACACTGCCTCTGCCGGCTTGCCTTTGTCCCATACTGCATACTGGTGCCATCTCTTCCCCAGGTAAGTGACACACATACCCAGCCATCCACATGATGTCAAAGAAAACATGATTCATCCGTGCAGGCCACCTTTTTCCATTGCTCTGTGGTCCAGCTCTGATGCTCACATGCCCATTGTAGGCGCTTTTGGCATGGGCACCCTGACCTGTCTGCGGATACACAGCCCCATACACAACAAACTGCGATGATCCTTTTTCTGCTTTTTAACACATCAACTTCAGGGACAACATGTTTACTTTCTGCCTAATATATCCCACTGACTTTCAGCTGCCACTGTAATGAGATAACCAAAGTTAGACATGTGCGTTTCATGTTGTAATGGTTCATTTTTTAGATGAAAATTCTATTTTTGGGAGATTTGGATGTATATGAATCTCCACATGGACATAATACCGAATGTCAGAGAATCTGGGAAAAAAAAGTTAAAGTGAAATTTGTTTAATTCGGATGATGTCAAATCATGCAATAGTAGGTCGGGTCCATGTGGAAATTAATTCCTTCTCCAAATTTTCAAATTTGTTTGATAATTCAGTTTCGAATAATAAAATTGATCTGAAATTCTTTAATTCAGATGCACATGACGGCAGTTGATATTGTCCAATCATCTCATGTCATTTCTCTTGGTGGGTTGGACTATTATCCAAAAATATTGAATCCTTCTGATTCGAATCTGTCTAAAACGAAATTCTTCAATGAACGAATGCATCCAAAACAAAAAATTTCCGGCATGCACATATCTAATCAATGTTATTCACTTTACCTGTCAGTGGTCTTAATGTTCTGGGTGATCGGTGTACAGTACATACATAAAACAGCCCAAAGGCCATGTTCATACTACAAGATGATTCTCGGGGCTGCAGTTCCTCTGAGCTCCACAAGATGGGGATCTCACTTTTACCCAGACAGGACGTCTCTATGGAAGACAGGAAGTGATGTCAGGTATAAATAGGAATTACCGAGCGAGAGGTGAGTCAGAAGGAAGTAGAGAGGAGACATTGCTTGACCTGGCAGCTGAAAAGGTACTAAGATTATTATTTTCTATTTACACAGATTGAGGTTGGGAGTTCTAGAGAATCGGTGAGGCTCAGGAGAGGTCCCAGAGGAGAGCATGGGAGGAGGAGATGAGGGAGATAGAGAGCAGGAGGTTTTGGGAGGAGCGAAGAGGGTGGTTTGGGTGATATATTGAGAAGAGTTTGCTGATGTAGCTCAGGGTAGAGCTATGAATGGCTTTGTATGTTGTTGTTAGTATTTTGAGTATTCTTTAGTAGAGGGATGGAGGACACTGAATGGAGGACGGTGGAGGGATTGGCAGAAGGGGGTGGAGTGATTGGCAGAGAGGGGTGGAGGATACTGAATGGAGGCCGGTGGAGGGATTGGCAGAGAGAAGTGGAGGACACTGAATGGATGCCAGTGGAGGGATTGGCAGAAGGGGGTGGAGTGATTGGCAGAGAGGGGTGGAGGATACTGAATGGAGGCCGGTGGAGGGATTGGCAGAGAGGGGTGGAGGACACTGAATGGCAGTCAGTGGAGGGATTGGCAGAGAGGGGTGGAGGACACTGAGCCATTGATAAGGTGAATGAGTCTGGTAGCATTCATGATAGACTGAAGGGGGGATATTCTCTGTAGAGGTCGGCCACGGGAAGGGAGTTACAGTAGTCAAGACGAGAGATAAGCTGGGAGTGAATTAGTTGCTTTGAAGTGTCATTGGTTAGAAAGGGGCGTATTTTGGGGGAGGAGAAGATGAAATTAGAGTTTAGGGAGAGAAGACACTATTGTGGAAAGAGTGGTAGAGGGAACATATTACAGGGAGGACAGAGTAGTAGTCAGTCTGGGAGGAACAAGCTGTATGGGGAATGTAACGACACCCCAAGTATGAGAGGGGTTAAAGCCGTTTAGGACATTCCCTTTCCGAACACCAAGTCAGCTACCGACACTCCAGTCAGGCGAACAAGACCCGTAAGAATAATTCTCCCTCAATAACGAGACAAAGCTCTGTCTTGAGGTTCAAGCAGGACTGACAATCTTTATTGAAAAGACCACAAGTTTTATACACAGTCAAAAGAGGAGGTTCTTACATTCAGCTCATATTACTCTGAAAATACAACTGTGACCAGACCTAATTAACTCATCCCTTTTAGCAGCCTGGCTGTGTCCTAAACTCCAATACACATCATCGCAGTACTCCTTCATACAATACAGGGTCGATTAGCCCAATCCACAAAGAAAAGATCCTTATAAATTAGCCTGGACTCAAATTACATTACAACAGGCAGACAGGTGGTTGGAGTTGATGACATTAGCATCGTTAAGCAATAGACGGTCGGCCTGTTTCATTGAACTTCCAAGGAATGCCAAAATAAGGAGTTATACTTCCTGGGCATCACAGTGTACAGGGGATAGCATCTTTCAATTAACATGTTGAGTTCAGAATCAAACAAACAGTAATAGTCTTTTACATATATCCTGGGAGATACTGTGGATAAATATTACTGTCCCACTTTAAGTAGCCAAGATATATTTTCTCAGTCACCCTATGCCCCTAATGGACATAGGGTGATTTAGACATAAGAGGTGCATGGGGAGCTGAAGCAAGGGTATCTCATACTTTCAAAGAGATTCTGGGTTCCACGGTCCCTCCTGTTACAGGGAAATACAGGTCTGTCAGGAGCCCCGTTTGTAGATGCCATCTTTTTTGTGTTTTAGAGAAGTGCCGTGTTTAAATGCAAGAGCATTTATTTTTAAAATTAATTATTGGTCTACAGGGAAACCTTAATAGATCACATGACCAATGATGATGGAGGAAGATCGGAGTCACATGACTGAGAGGATACTAAACCTCACCCTGGAAATCATCTACCTGCTGACCGGAGAGGTGAGGAGGATTCTGGGAGGTCACATGACATCACTCTTATCTTTATTAATAAAACACAGATGACCAGAGAGGTGAGAAGGATTCTAACTTGATATTCCTATTGGTTCACCAATACAGAGATTTCCTCTACTGAAGTCAGGTGATCATATGACCATCACAGTGCCTCCATGTGATTCCCTAAAACCTGAGAGACACAACATGCAGAAGATTCTAGAAATCTCCAAGAAGATGATGGAGCTGCTGACAGAAGAGGTGAGCAGTTCTGGGAATTCTGGGACATTATCCAGTAACAGACAAGTCATGCATCTGGATGGTGACTGTATCATTGTGTGTCAGGTTTCTATAAGGTGTCAGGATGTCACTGTTGATTTCTCCATGGAGGAGTGGGAGGATTTAGAAGGACAAAAGGATTTCTACAAGGACGTCATGATGGAGAATCAGCCGCCCCTCACATCACCGGGTAAGAGGAGACTTTATTGCAGGGGTGCCGAACCTTTTGAAGAGCAGGGGCCACTTAAGCGGCTTGGTAACCGGTTGCAGGCCACAGTGAGCGGAGCGGGTGGATGGCAGCCCACTCTATAGAGCCCACTAAACTTTTTTTTTTTAGCGGATCAGATTGGAGGTAGGCGTTTGTAAACAGACACAAGCAGGGCTTTTTTTCTCAGGGAATTTGTGCAGGAACTCCGCCCTTCCAAGCCACCATTGACTCCGCCCCCTACCCACCTCCGAGCAACAATAGAACCCCCTGCAAAAATAGATCCCGTCCAGCAACAATAGATTCTCCAGTAGCCAACATCAATAGACCCTCCAGCAGCCAGCAACAAAGACCCCTCCCTCAACAGTACATACCTCCTAGCAACAACTGAGCCCCCAGCAACAATAGATCCCCCACAAGCAACAGAAGAACTCCCCAGCAACAATAAACCCCCTTCCTTCGCAAAAAGAGCGTGAATAGAGGGTCGGATGGACTGTGTGAAAGGGGCCCAAGGCTGCTTCAACGCTGATGCACTGTTTACCCACACCGCGGGTTCACCTGTGGCTTTGCTGCAGGTTAGCTGCACTTTGCCATAGGCTTCTATTATATCCTGTAGGTGTGGTGCACTTTCAGAAAGCGCACCAAACTCGCAGGTAATAGAAGTCTATGGTTCAGTGCAGGTAACCCGCAGGTGCACTGCTCTGCACATGCAGATCAGTTGAAAGCAGCCCAGTAACCACTGCAGAACACATATGCCCATATATACACTTATTTTAGTAATAAACTTACCTTTAATAACAGTATTCTATTCTATTCCAGAGCAGGAGGTCGCGGGCCACATCACAGAGCTCCGCAGGCCACATGTGCTGCTTTATTGTAAAGGAGAGAGCAGTACGGAGGCTCCACCTAGATCCCCCATCATCTAATAAACACATAGAAACAATGTATTGTCAGGTCCCCTGTGGCCAGATGACAGATGCACACCGTTGGGGGTCAGGAGTGCACCACAAGGTAATGAACCCTATGGCTGACTGCTGCGAATGGGATACTGGGTGGTTGTGGAAAGCGGGACCAGTGGAGCACAGCAGGGATCCACAGGAAGCTAGAGCCAAGATTCCCCAGGGCGCAGAGTCTAAGACCCAGCAAGTTTTCACCAGAGCCTCTAGTGGTGAGGATGTTACGCTGCAGCTGGGTCCAGGTCGCGGCCCCTAGAGTCCCCTAGCTCACGCTCCATAGTGTAAGGAGGATAGAGGGGAAGCAGCAGCACAGGATAAAAGAATAGTGAGGGGGAAAGGCCAAAGTCAGGGCAACAAGCAGACAAGGATAAACAAAGGACAAG
Source organism: Rana muscosa (assembly GCA_029206835.1). Taxonomy (NCBI): domain Eukaryota; kingdom Metazoa; phylum Chordata; class Amphibia; order Anura; family Ranidae; genus Rana; species Rana muscosa. The sequence goes on along the minus strand of CM055123.1, from coordinate 414,690,714 downwards.
CCGAAGGTCAAGGTCACAAGCAGACAGGAATAGTCGGGAACAAGCCAATATCGGTAACGGAGAGACAGACGCAGCACACGGCAGGCAGGAACCCAAACACACAATGCTTAACAAACACGTTGATCAGCAAGGCAGACTTGCAGTGCACAGGTTAATATAGAGTTCTGTGATAGGGCCTGGGGTGGAGCCAGACTGGGAGGAGAGATTATAAAAGCAGCCAGGTGAGAGTGTCTGGCCTCTAAGGTGAACACATGAGGAGGAAGATAAGCTGACAGACAAACATTACTGCATATCCATGACATGTATTCAGTCAGTGTGTGCGTTTCCTACAGATGGATCCAGTAATGAGAACCCACCAGAGAGATGTCCCCGTCCTCTGTATTCCTGGGATTCCACAAAGGAAGATCAGGTTGGTGGGATGGACCATCTAGAACATGACTTGTAAAGAGGATGTATGGATCCTACAAGATATTTTCTATCATATTCTTGGTTTAGGGGGAAGATCTGAATAGCATAAAAGTTGAGGGTGAAGTAAAAGAGACGTATGTGAGGGATGATCAGCAATATACGGAGGAGGCTGGAATGACGAGGACATTCATAGAGGAGGACACTCCTACAGAGATCAGCACAGGTGAGTCATAATATATTCAGAGAGCAGTACGGAGGCTCCACCTAGATCCCCCATCATCTGATAAATACATAGAAACAATGTATTCAGTCAGTGTGTGTGTTTCCTACAGATGGATCCAGTAATGGGAACCCACCAGAGAGATGTCCCCGTCCTCTGTATTCCCGGGATTCCACACAGGAAGATCACACCATCCCTCACCATCATCAGGTAGATGAGGAACAATCATTATGTCAGAATGTTTATACTGAAATATTAAAACAGAATTGTATTTATGAAGTTATGCAAATCTTGGTTTTGGGAGATTTACCTTTTTTCCATAAATATCAACAAGAAATTCAAGTTCGGTTATCCGTGATATTTTGAAGACAAGTGACACAAATGATATGCTTAAAAATATATATTTATTAACTAAAAATACCGTGCAAATTAATATCAGGTATGTTTCGTGATAGTACAAATAAATGGTTATATCAAAGATAAATGCTGATACAGATAATATTCACCTTTCTACAATTTTCACATTTCAATTCTTGAATGATACTTGTACATTTTAGACTTGGTAACTTAATGAATATCTTTCCGTAGTTTCACAGACTTGTAAAAACAATTGATGTTTATTTAAGTACGCTGTGATACCTTAAGAGCCCATTCACACAGGGGCGGCACGACTTGTCCCGCGACTGTGCTGGGTGATCTGCAGACGACTTCAAAGGAGACTTCCAAAATGACTTCTGTATTGAAGTCAATGGAAGTCGCCTTGAAGTCGTACAGGAACCTTTTTCTAAGTCGGAGCGACTTCAGTCGCTCCGCTTAGAACGGTTCCATTGTACAGAATGGGACGCGACTTGTCAGGCGGCTGAGACGCCTGACGAGTCGCCCCTGTGTGAATGGGGTCTTACTCACGATGTGATTCCTTCTCAAAACAAACAGATCTTCTAACTTAAACTTTAAACGTGCACAGACAAAATGTCATATTGTGCACAGCTTGATAATGTGATCAAGACTTATGTTATATTTAGGATGAGTCAATTTCTAAACATATATCATAATAAAACCATTGTACAAACTTTAGCTTTTTAAAGACAGACAAAACTGTGTATGTCTCTTAAGATTTGGAATATAATTATTTCATACTGCAGTTAAAAATAATACAACTCCAATTTGCTTTGCCATATATTTAAATGGTTTTAGTAATGTATATGCAAAAACAATTCAATTACCAAAAGGGTATACATGAAAAGATTAATACTTTACCAGTAGGGATGAGGCGCAACCCCCCGATTCGGTTCGCACCAGAACCTGCGAACGGGCCGAAAGTTTGCGTGAACTTTAGAACCCTATTAAATACAATGGACTCGAACGTTCGAAATCAAAAGTGCTAATTATAAAGGCCAATATGCAAGTTATTGTCCTAAAAAGGGTTTGGGGACCCGGGTCCTGCCCCAGGGGACATGTATCAATGCAAAAAGAAGTTTTAAAAACAAACGTTTTTTCGGGAGCAGTGATTTTAATGATGCATAAAGTGAAAAAAAAAGTGAAATATTCCTTTAAATATCGTACCTGGGGGGGGTGTCTAAAGTATGCCTGTGAAGTGGCACGTGTTTCCCGTGTTTAGAACTGTCCCTGCACAAAATGACATTTCTAAAGGAAAAAAAGTCATTTAAAACTGCTTGCGGCTTTAATGTCATGTCTTGTCCTGGCAATATGGATGAAAATCATTGAGAAAAATGGCATGGGTACCCCCCCAGCCCACTACCAGCCCCTTTTGGGTCTTGTATGGATATTAAGGGGAACCCCGCACCCAAATTAAAAAAAGGCCCTATATACTCTGAACAGCAGTATACAGGCGGTGCAAACAAGACAGGGACTGTAGGTTTCTTCTTACGTAGAATCTGTTTGTAAATTTGAACAGGTACATTTTGTAAGTGTAGCTCCAGCCAAAAAATCTATTTTTAAGCTTCTTGGAAAACATAGGGAAGGGTTATCACCCCTGTAACATTTGTTTTGCTGTCTGTGCCCCTGTTCAGAACATTTCACCTCACTTTGCGTCCCAATGACAACTGTTTTTGGAAAAGTGGGGTTTTTATTGAAACAAGGATTGGTGATAAAGCATCAGTAGAGAGGAGACACCTTTTTCCCATATTAGCTCTTACAGGAGAGAATTTCCCTTCCTAGGGGTAGATTTCTTCTCACTTCCTGTTGTCTCCTTCCGTTTGCAAGTAGGAGTCGTTTGTAAGTTGGATGTTTGAAAGTAGGGACCTGCCGTATATACTCTGCAGAAATTTGCCCCTTACATGTTGGTGTTGGCACAACACTGAGCCCTCACAGTTACTCTTGGTGGGTGCAGGAATGGGCCCTGCTGTGAACTATTATATCAGGAATTATATTTACATGCCATTGTTGAACAGTGGTAAGAAAAATTGGGCCTTTGGTGGTGGTGCTGGTGCCACAACACTGTAAGCCCTCACAGTTACTCTTGGTGGGCACATGAATGGGCCCAGCTTTGAAATATTAGATCAAGAATTGTAATTACATGCTGCACATGCAGTTTGCATGTGTAGCACTATACAAGTCGCTCATTCATTCATTCATTCATGTGTCAAATTCCCCAGCCATCCTGGCGTTAGCTTAAATATATGGACTAAGAAAGTCTACCCCACCTAATTTAGCTGAGGCTATTAGTTAAATTCCTTGAACCTGAAGTCATTGGAATTTAACTCTAATGCCGCGTATACACGACCGTTTTTCCTGTCATGCAAAAAACTGACGTTTTTCTCGACGTGATTTTTCGTGTTTCCTCACAAGCCTGCCTTGCATACACACGTTCAGGGAAAAAAAATGCTCGAGCAAAGCGCGGTGATGTACAACACGTACAACGGCACTATAAAGGGGAAGTTCCATTCGGATGGCGCCAGCCTTTGGGCTGCTTTTGCTGATCTTGTGTTAGAAAAGTTTGGTGAGAGACGATTCGCGCTTTTCAGCCGCATTCTTTTCAGTCCGTTACAGCGTGACGAATGCGCTATCTCCATTTCAAACGCTAGTTTTACCAGAACGAGCGCTCCCGTCTCATACTTGATTCTGAGCATGCACGTTTTTTTTCCCCCTCGGAAAAACATACACACGAGCGGTTTTCGCAACAAGAAAAAGTACGGCGGGAAAAACGACGAGAAAAAAATAGAGCAGGTTCTAATTTTTTTGCGGGCAGTTTTCTCGTCGAGAAAACTGCTATGGAGCCTACACACAAATGTTTTTTACCACCAATCTCAAAAATAGCAGTTTTCTCGTCATGAAAAATGGTCGTGTGTACGCGCCATTAGCCTAACAGTTATTCATGAATACCCTCACCAATAGAATATCATGTTTGCAACTTTTATCATAATAATCTATATACCGTATATACTCGAATATAAGCCAAGTTTTTCATCACATTTTTTGTGTGCTGAAAATGCCCCCCTCGGCTTATACTCGAGTCACCTTTTTGCGCCTGATCTCCCGAAATTTGGGGACCCGGTACCTGTTGGCCATAGGTCTCCTGGACCCCAAACTTCAAACTTGGCACACATGTAGCCCCACTCTTCCTCTACAAGTGTGCAAAGTTTGTTGTCCGGCGAACCTACGGCCGGGGAGCACCGATTTTTCAAAGCCGAGCACCCCTTCCATAGACTCCCATGTTAAACGGTCATTTCTCTGGTGACTTTGGGGACCCAGTACCTGCCAATTGTAGGTCCCCTGGACCCGGAGCTTGGCAAACCTGTAGCCCCATTTCTCCACTACAACTGTGCAAAGTTTGTTGTCTGGGGGACCTACGGCCAGGGAGCACCGATTTTTTCAAACCTGGGCACCCCTTCCATAGACTCCCATGTTAAACACCAGTCTAGTCATGGGCACAGTGAGGCATGCAGATGGACACCCTAGGCTTATACTCGAGTCAATAAGTTTTCCCATTTTTTTTTGTGGTAAAATTAGGTGACTCGGCTTATATTCGGGTCAGCTTATACTCGAGTATACACGGTATATGCATTGATGGGTTTTATAATAACTAATACATTGTTAAGATATATGAAAGACATTATTATTTAAAATATATAATACAATAGAAATAAGCCCCCTGGTTTTGTTCATGCAAAGACAATTCCTGTGAGCTTATGTGAAACAAGAGATTCTTACCATTTTCTTATCTTGTTTATTTTACTAAATGTTTAAACCTTTGAATTATAACCTGGGGTGACGGTACTGACAGACTCCTCGTGAAACTTCCTGTCACAATGTCTATTCATGAGCTATGAACTTAATTTCAACTCTTTTAAAAAAAATGAAAACCAAAATGGCTTTGGTATTGTTCATATGAAAAATATACAATATACGGTCATATATATATATATATATATATATATATATATTGTGACAGTGGGGTCACTTTGGACACAGGGTGAATAAAAGAAACCCCCAATATGGTCTATGATGGCCATATTCAATGCTGTACATACATTTTATCTAGATGGGGTCTGTAATATTCATCCACCATATTCCCCAGGAATACCTGCAAGGAACTCTCTACTGTTTGATTATGACCTCAACAGGTTAATTAAAAAGTGACGCCTTCATGATGGTTAGACACATACTTGTGTGTATTGTAAAGGCAGACTGGGATTTACAATACAAAGGGATTTAAGATGTAAAGGGTTTAGAACCTGTTGTCGCCAGACAGACTGGCTGCCAACCCTTTGTGGGAAGATGTGTATTGGAGATCGTATATTCTATTGTGTTGGGATCTTTTGAAGCCTAGCAGACGTCAGGATGAGGTGTTGAGTTTTGGGATGTGTGGGTGGAGCTGGGCCCTTGTTCATGTTAAATCATGTGCCTTGAATTGTGTATAAAGTTACAATGTTTGGGATTAATAAATTGATTCCTACTACAGAAGAGACAGAGTGCGTCTCGTCTTCTTCCAGAGGGGTCGGCTCCTATAGGAAATGGTCGTTTAGCTGTGGATATCGGTAGCGAGTGGATGTGTGCCTAGGAGAGGGAACATAGTAAACGGCGTTAATACCCCTTGAGATTGGGGTGCCGTTACATATATATATATATATATATACACTTTCAACCCCAATAGTTCTGACAATTGGTAGTTATGATTTACATGTTTGTCACAATAAATATTTTATTATATATTTAGAGTGGAAACCTCGGGGATGATAATATTGTTGTTAAAGAAGAGTATAAAGAGGAGGATGAGGAGTATGGAGTGATGGAGGAGCTTTCTGAAGGACACAAGGATATGATGGAGCCGCCTAATACCAGGAACCCACCAGAGAGATGTCCCCGTCCTCTGTATTCCCGGGATTCCACACAGGAAGGTCACACCATCCCCCACCATCATCAGGTAGATGAGGAACAATCACTGATAGTATCATTAGGATCTGTACATTATCTGCATTGTTACCATTGATGTCATTTTATTATATATTCAGAGTGGAAACCTGAGTGATGCTAAAGTTGAGGTTAAAGAAGAGTGTGAAGAAGAAGATGAGGAGTATGGGGTGATGAAGGTGCTTACTGAAGGACACCAGGATCTCTACAAGGACATCATGCTTGAGTCACCTAATACCAGGAACCCACCAGAAAGATGTCCCCGTCCTCTGTATTCCCGGGATTCCACACAGGAAGGTCACACCATCCCCCACCACCATCAGGTAGGTGGAGTTGAGGGTCGGGAACATAAAGTGATTGAACACTCTGACATGTGGAGACGATGTGTGGACTCTACAAGACGATATTTTCTATGTGATCTCACATCATAAATACTTCTATGTTACAGATGTTATTTTCTGCCATTCTGTTGGTTTAGGGTGAAGATCTGATGACCATGAAAGTTGAGGGTGAAGTAAAAGAGACGTATGTGAGGGATGATCAGCAATATACGGAGGAGGCTGGAATGACGAGGACATTCATAGAGGAGGACACTCCTACAGAGATCAGCACAGGTGACCCATAATATATTCTTCTCTTATCTCTGCTCTGTTACTGCTCACTGATTGGTCCAGAGTAGGGCGGAGCTGAGTGATATCAGCCAATAATAGGTTGATAATGGTCCCCTCCCTGTCCTGGGGTTCAGCTGGCAGTATTAGGTTGTGTGTCACTCCTAGTTACAGTAGCACAGATATGATAACACAGATTGAGCCTTTCTTAGGTCGGTCCCTCTTCTTCCAGAAGACTTCTAGATAATTGTTACCATAAAACTCTATTAAACATCTCATTTGGATAAGGAGTAACACGAAAACACTTCCAGGAGAAAATACTGCAGCATATCACCAGAAGCCTAGGTCTATGGTCACTTCTTCTATAGTAAAGGGTCTTCAAGTCTGAACTTTGACCCTCTTGTCTATCAGAGATCACATGACCCAGTGCCTAGACTTGTGGTTGTGTAAAGAGCACGCCCCTCCCAGTCCCCATTGGTTCCTGCTCTTCTGACAAGGCTGTGTAAATATAGAAGTGATCTGGGAGGAGGACCAAAGGCCCTTTGACTGAAGAAGGGAAAAGTCCCAGCTGGTTGGGACCTCCACAGAGAACATCTCCTCACTCATATCTACCTGATCCAGATGGAATCTTGATGGAAGTGAACTAACCCTCTCAGATATATTGATGATGTTTTTATATTTTTCCAGGACACGCCATGGAGAAACCCTCAAAGGATCGTCTCACTTTATCTCCAGGTTGTAAAATGGAAGATGAGGACATCACAGGAGATCACATGGAGGAATCTGGGAAATGTTTGTCACCCAAGTCCCATCCTTCTGAACATCAGACATTGCACACAAGTGGGAAGGTATACGCCTGCTCTGAGTGCGGGAAGAGTTTTCCACGAAGATATGACTGTTTTGTTTTACATCAAAGATCTCACACGGGGGAGAAGCCATTTCCATGCCCTGAGTGTGGAAAATGTTTTACGATAAAATCAAACCTTGCAAAACACCAAAGAACTCACACGGGTGAGAAGCCGTTTCCCTGCCCTGAGTGCGGGAGGTGTTTTTCACAGAAGGCCCATGTTGAGTCACATATGAGATATCACACGGGTGAAAAGCCATATCCCTGTCCCGAGTGTGGAAAATGTTTCACAAAAAAATCAGACCTTGTAAAACATCAGAAAACTCACACAGGTGAGAAGGCATATTCGTGCCCAGAGTGTGGGAAATGTTTTTCACAGAAAAATTCTCTTGTAACACATCAAAGATCTCACACGGGGGAGAAGCCGTATTCCTGCTCTGAGTGCAGGAAATGTTTTTTTCTCCAGTCCCATCTTAACAAACATCTGAGGTCTCACACAGGTGAGAAACTGCATCCATGTTCTCAGTGTGGAAAAAGTTTTAGAGAAAAAAATTACCTTAAAAAACATCAAAGAACTCACACGGGTGAGAAGGCATATTCCTGCCCTGAGTGCGGGAAGTGTTTCTCACATAAATCCCATCTTAACGCACATCTGAGGACTCACACGGGGGAAAAGCCGTATTGCTGTCCTGAGTGTGGAAAATGTTTTACACAAAGATCAGGCCTTCTAACCCATCGAACAACTCACACTGGAGAGAGGCCGTATTCCTGCCCTGATTGCGGGAAATGTTTTTCGCAGAATGCCCATCTTAAAATACATCAGAGAATTCACACGGGTGAAAAGCCGTATCCCTGTCCTGAGTGTGGAAAATGTTATCCACAGAGATCAGACCTTAATAAGCATCAAAGATCTCACACAGGTGAGAGGCCGTATCCGTGCCTCGAGTGCGGGAAATGTTATCCACAGAAATCAGACCTTGTTAAACATCAAAGATCTCACACGGGGGCAAAGCCGTATTCCTGCTCCGAGTGCGGGAAAGGTTTTTCACGCAAGTACGAGCTTACCAAACACTGTAGGTCTCACACAGGTGAGTAGATGAATAGCTTCTCATGCCCGCGTACACACGACCTTTTTGCATGACGAGAAAAATGCAATTTTTTTAATTGGTCATTAAAAACGATCGTGTGTGGGGCTCCAGAGCATTTTTCTCGACGAGAAAAATGGGCATTAAAAATTTGGAACATGCTCTAATTTTTTCTCGTCATTTTTCGCGTCGTCGTTATTCACGTCGTGAAAAACGGCCGTGTGTAGGCTCTAATGACGGGAAAAAAAACGCGCATGCTCAGAATCAAGTGATGAGACGGGAGCGCTCGTTCTGGTAAAACTAGCGTTCAGAATGGAGATAGCACATTCCTCACGCTGTAACGGACTGAAAAGCACGAGGCTGAAAAGCGCGAATCGTCTCTCAACAAACTTTACTAACATGAAGGGTGGCGCCATCCGAATGGAACTTCCCCTTTATAGTGCCGTTGTACTTGTTGTACGTCACCGCGCTTTACTCGAGCGTTTTTTTTCACGATAGTGTGTAGGCAAGGCAGGCTTGAGAAGAATCACGTTGAGAAAAACGTTGGTTTTTTCAATGACATTAAAAAAAAGCCGTGTGTAGAAAAGTGTAGAAAATTCCCTTCATGAAAGTCCAACCTTACTCAAGATCAGATATGCTACACGGGGGAGAAGCTGTATTCCTGCCCTGAGTGTGGGAAATGTTTTTTCCAGAAGTCCTCTCTTCTCAAACATCTGAGAACCCACACAACCCTCGAGGTTGTATTAGTGTCCTGAGTGTGGGAAATGTCTTCTATATGGGTCATATTTTGGCGTACATCAGAGATCTCACACTGGGAAGAAGCTCACCTAATATACACCGCAGAAAACACGTCCTCCTCTGATCTTTATAATGTAAGAAACACTCTGGAGCCTTTAGTTCGATTTTTTTTTTTTTCTCTTATAAAGTTCTGTCTGGCTTACACTGAGAGGAAGGAATATCACTGCTGGTTGAGTCCCTCGAGCAGTGTAGTCTGATCTCCCCTGCTCTTCAAAAGCTTCATAGAAAGACATCATGGTGAGAGAGAATCTAGATATGGATGAGAGAGAAGGGGAGACTTAACCACATTACAAGACTGACAGTAGTCATCAGCCTGCACAGGCAGCTTCATTTGCTTGGAGAGCGCCACCTGCTGGCTGAAGGTGGGAAAATATGACATTTCTAGATGTAATATTTCATATGTAGCTAATAAAAATGCAAATATAATCTTAAAAGGGTTGTAAAGGTACATGTTTTTTCACCTTAATGCATCCTATGCATTAAGGTGAAAAATCATTTGACAATACCGCCCCCCCCCGAGCCCCCGTTTTACTTACCTGGCCCCTCGAAAGTCCCGCGCTCGCCCCCGTCATCCTCTGAGTTCCTGTGGCTGGCCGTTGATTGGCTACTGTGGATGGATTGAAAGCAGCGCAGCCAATCACATCCAATGACGCGGCGCGCCGGGGGGCGGGGCCGAGTGATACAGTCGGCGGCTATGGACGCCGCTGTATCACGGGAGCGCGCCCGCAGTAACTCCACACCATGCGAGCTCGCTCGTATTATGGTGTGGAGTCCTTGTGGGGAGGAGCCGAGACAGCCGCCGAGGGACCCCAGAAGACCAGGATTGGGGCCACTGTGTGCAAAACGAGCTGCACAGTGGAGGTAAGTATAACATGTTTGTTATTTAAAAAATAAAAAAAAACGGGAACCTTTAGTGTTCCTTTATTCTTGCATCTTAGTAGTTTGGTTTTACCGGCTTGTACTTGTTGCAACAACCGACTCTCCCCCTTCTCATAAATCTCAGGACGTCTGTTGTATAATCCAAGTATAAGTTCATCAGTTCATAGACCCATCTATCATTTCACTTGTAATTCCTCTGACTTTGTTTTGCATTGATGGTGGATACCCCTGTGTGGGCAACTGTTCTGTTGTTGGATTTTATTTCTTTTAATAAAAGTGGGAATACAAGCCCTTAAACGGCACAACCGGCATGGATCCTACTCACTGGTGAGCGCTACACTGAGCTAAGCAACCCCCCAAACATCACAACATGCACACAATCAAATGCTACCTTTCCTTTCATAGCTGTAGAAATTTAAAATTCATCTGTATGTAATAGGCATACACTTAAAGTCATTTAACCTCTGTTATAGCTGGTCCACAATTTCCTTAATGAACAGGACTCTCTGCATTAAGTGATCACAGGAATAAAAAAATCTTAATCTTGGCAGTCTCTCTCTCTCTCTAACTCTCTTATAAAGGAACTTTAATGTTGGCCTATGGTAGAGTCCTTTCAGCTTTTTGCTGCCGGCCTTGTGCCTAAAAAGTTTGTAACCCCATCCAGTTGTATTCTGCAGGTAGTGAGTGGGGCCTGCTTCTGTCCATCCCACAGCTCTGTTTTCTGCACTGGCAATGAACACCATAGTGGTGAATGGGAAGGGTGTTGGGTAACCACTGAGAGGGGGATCCTTCATAGTCATTTCATAAGTTAGCCATCTAGGATACTATAGCCAACTTCTGAAGCGATCAGTGCTCCTGCAGTGAATCTAAGTGCCCCTGGTAGATCCACAATGATTACATTTGTCGTGGAGATAATGCTGTACGCAGAGTGTACACCATATCTCCTGTGCTAATAAGCACACATATCGTCTAATAATATAATGTATCTCACCTATAGCTCTATTTCCTGTATATCCCCAAGTAAACAGACATCACCACAGCTTACGTCTCAGCTCCATCAGCATGACTGCCCAGAGACCAGTCTGCTTGGCTTTTTATTCCAACATCACAAAAGCTATGACAAACAGGAAGTGATCGCCACAATAGCCAATTGCTTCCTCAATACAAAATGACATCACAGGAAATCCTTCCAACAGGTAAAGTTGCCACCTCATCCCTTTAAACCCGAACACATATCAATTACACAGGTTCTGTGGCTGATTCGGGTAGTAATTAAACTCACTTGGTGCCTTATTTGCATTAAATTAGCCTTAGAACCTGTGTAATTCATATGTGTTCAGGTTTAAAGGGATGAGGTGGCAACTCTACCAACAGGATGAGTTAATACAAACAGCCAATGAATAATGGCTAAAGGAGTTCTATGGGTGTGTCTGAGTAGAGACAGGGTGTATTGCCTTTCCTGGAACAAAAGGAAGCCGCATGGCTGAACAAACATGGACTCCGTCTCTGATCATAACAACCCAAAGACTGCCGTATTACCGCTGATAGGAATCCTTATTCTGCGTTGTTCCAGAGAACAATGCATACCCGGATTATACTACCGTTCCTTGTGGATGGGAGGCTATCTGCAGGTGGACGCTACAAATCATGACCGTACTGATCAGACATAGCAGAGACAAGAGCGTACATCCGCCTATAACCGATAATGTCCTTGCTGAGTGAACATATCCCCTCCAGACGATCGTTCTGTGCATCGCACAGGGGCCCTTTTGCTAGCGGACATATCCCCACTCTGCAAATACCTCTCTCCAATCAGAGGAAGAAGTTTTCCACTACCAGACAGGACTCAACCAGCGTCAGTCTGCCCCAGTCAGCTCTTTAGAGCGGGCTGCGGGAGTACTAACTGGACGACATTATGACAATACATATTAAATACCTTTTCATAAAATTTTCACAACAATTTGTAGCCAAGTGCTGGCTGTGTTATTACCTTCACTCAGGGACACTCCTTTGTGTGCCATACATGGAGGTCTTTCCCCCTAGTGCTCGACATGGAAAAAAAAAACACATCACTTCCTGAATGCAGAGGGAAAGCCACTCACTGATAACAAAGGATCGTGGGACATTTAGTCTGGTCGCTTGGATTTACACCAGACTTAATACTGTCTAAAACTACAAGCTCCGGGGCCTACAGGTTGCCAGTCAGGCACCTCACTACTCTGTGTACAGGACCTGTGTATTGGCTGGTTTGGTGAGTGGGCAGAAGCCCATTATAAATCTGACATTGCTTAAAGTGGTTGTAAACCCACTCTTGCAACTTGCACCTACAGGTAAGCCTAGATTAAGGCTTACCTGTAGGTGTTTGCAATATCTCCTAAACCTACAAGGTTTGGCAAAAAGAGTACACCGATGTGTACGGCGCATGCGCGCCGTACACATTGGCGCAGGCGCACTGTAAATGCCGGTTTTATGAATGATAGAGCCGGCTTTTACAGCTCACACACGCATGCGCGGAGTGACGTCATCGCCGCTCCAGCCAATCACAGCGCCGCAGCAGCGATACCCGGAAGTAACCTCCGGGATAGATGGCTGCGGCATGAGGGGGAGAAGAGGACGGCTTCGATCTAAGGTAAGTAATGCATAATGAACTAGTATGCTAGTCATACTAGCTCATTATGCCTTTGTCTTGCAGGTTTAAAAAAAAAAAAAAGAATCTGGGTTTACAACCACTTTAAAGACACTTCATGCAGACACCTTTACACCTGACCAGTTGGAGGGTCTTTGCGGGGAAAGGTACAACATCTATCACCTTCAGCCTCATTGGCCAGCTACAGCACAATAACATCTTTGGGCCCCACAATAGCTAGCTAAAGATCAAGGATACCCATACTCCAAGGACCTTCCTTCATCAAAACAGACTCTGCACATAGAAGCTGTGGCAGAATACAACCTCCATAGACTGTAGATCTAAAACCATTTATTAGTGCAGAACTCCTACACAAACCTTATATTATGTTTATTTCATAGTTCTTGTGTCATCGGGGTCTGGAGGGAGTAGACTGACTAAAAGTATTATCTTCCCCCTCTTGTTTCCAGGGTCGTACATCTATTTTAGCCTGTTTATTATAGCCATTTGATTTATTGCTATTGTTACTTGATTGTGTGTTCTTGTGATCTCATTTCGCTCCAATATCACTCAAATTGGGTTATATCCGTAACCTTTATAGTCTGGTTGACTTAATATCCCAGTAAAGTGTTGACTTGCGAATCTTACTGATTATTAGTGTCTTTGCGTTTTATGTTTGCTTGAAGTATGCCAGAACATAGAGTGTTGGAGGTGTTGGGGGGCTTGCAAGGTCAGAGCAATCAATGAAGACAAGCAACTTCCAGCGGCCCTTGCAAATGTAGTGATACATTTGGTGGGGGCTCATCCGGGATACCCTTTGTGGTTGGCCCGAGCAAGGGATGTAATGAGCCAAGAAATGAGGAGTAGATGGACTCTACCACCACCAAAACAAGGCAGGCATCTGGAGCTATGCACAGTAATTGAGATTCCCAGGAGTGAATGAACTTAACGGGAAGTACAGCAGCTGGTGAGTTTGGTACCAGAACAAGGGGCCTATCTCATTGACATGAGGCTTAAGCCTCGTACACACGGTCAGACTTCCATCTGACTTTTCCGTGGTTTTTTGTCCGAACGGAGTTGGTTGGGAACACCCATAGCATACACAAGCTCGGACTTTTCTGTAAACTGTCTTAAAACTTCTTACAACATCACGTGTTTTTTCTGCTCTTTTCTGCTCTTTACTGCCACCCTTTGGTCAACTTCTGCTATTATTGGTTGATTTTAACATTAGTTGTTTTGTCCATCGGACTAAAGTCTGATGGTTTTCTGTACACACGGTCGGACTTTGCTCCATCGGACTTTTGTTGGGCAAAAGTTTGTCCGTTTGCAGACCAAACTTTTGTCCAATGAAATCCAAAACCAAACGAAAAAAGTTTGTCCGATGGAGCGTACACACGGTCGGATTGTTGGTCCAACTTGCTCAAAACGAAGTTTGTTGGGCAAAAGTCAGACCGTGTGTACGGGGCTTTAGACTGCACCCATGCTTTACTGGAGTGGAGGAGGGCTATACCTGCCTACTTTCAGAATCACAGCGTAAGCCTGGCGGAAGGTTGGAGATTCAAGTCAGGTCAGAAAGCCCAGTATCGGTGGAAGGTGATCAAGGGGCTTAAGTCTGGTTGACTTAATCTCCCACAAAGTATTGACTTGTAAATTTTACTGATTATTATTAGTGTCTTTGCATATTATATTTGCTTGAAGTATGTCAAAACTCAGAGTGTAAAGCCCTGTACACATGATCGGATTTCCTATGGATTTTAAACCAATGGATTTTTCCATCGGTAATCCGATGAAGCTGACTTCCATCAGTCTTGCCTACACACCATCAGTCAAAAAAACGATCGTCCCAAACGGCGTGACGTAAAACACTCCGAAGAGCCGAGAAAAATTAAGTTCAATGCTTCTCAGCATGCGTCGACTTGATTCTGAGCATGCATGGGTTTTTTCTCCGATGGAGTTCCCCACAGACGATCAGAATTTGCTATCGGTTATTTTTCCATCGGTAAAATTTAAAACATGTTCTATTTTTTTATACCGATGGAAAAAAGACTGATGGGGCCCATACACGATCGGTTTGTCTGATGAAAAAAGTCCATCGGACTGTTTTCATCGGTAAAACCGATCGTGTGTACACGGCTTAAGAGGTGTTGGGGGGCTAGCAATAATAACACCCCACCCTGCCTCTCCACCCTAAGGCCCCTTTCACACTGAGGCGCTTTGCAGGCGCTATTGCGCTAAAAATATTGCCTGCAAAGCATCCGCAAAAA
The DNA here is from genome assembly GCA_029206835.1 of Rana muscosa. Taxonomy (NCBI): domain Eukaryota; kingdom Metazoa; phylum Chordata; class Amphibia; order Anura; family Ranidae; genus Rana; species Rana muscosa. The sequence continues at coordinate 414,675,609 of CM055123.1, read as the reverse complement.
GCCGCTACTTTGTATCCAGTGTGAAAGCCCGAGGGCTTTCACACTGGAGCGTTGCGCTTGCAGGAGGGTAAAAAAACTCCTGCAAAAGCCGCATCTTTGAGGCACGATAAGAGCGGTAAAAATACCGCTCCTATAGCGCCCCTGCCCATTGAAATCAATGAGGTAGCGCCTCCAAAACGCTGCAAAGAGGCGTTATTGCGGGCGTTTTTAACCCTTTTTCGGCCGATGGCAGGGGTTAAAATCACCCCGCTAGCGCCCGCAAATCACGGCAAAAACAGCAGTATAGCGGCGCTAAAAATAGCGCCGCTATACCGCCAGCGCATCAGTGTGAAAGTAGCCTTAGGCCCCTTTCACACTGAGGCGTATTTCAGGCATTTTAGCACTAAAAATAGCGCATAAATAACGCCTGAAATACTCCTGCCCCAGTATTCTCAATGTGATATCCCGAGGGCTTTCACACTGAGGCGATGCGCTGGCGGGAGAAAAAAAATCTCCTGCAAGCCGCATCTTTGGAGCGGTGTGTATACCGCTCCTTCCCATTGAAATCAATGGGACACCGCGGTAATAACGCCCGCAAACCGCGGCTGTAGCCGTGGTTTGCGGGCGGTGTTAACCCTTTTTTCGGCAACTAGCGGCCGAATATTGCGGTAAATACGACGGTATAGCGGCGCTAAAAACCGCGCTGCTATACCGCGACCGCACCTGCCCGCCCCAGTGTGAAAGGGGCCTAAATAATAACACCCCCTGCCCCATCACCCTAAATAATAACACCCCACCCTGCCTCTCCACCCTAAATAATAACCCCCCTCCCTGCCTCTCCACCCTAAACAATAACCCCCCTCCCTGCCTCTCCACCCTAAATAATAGCACCCCCTGCCCCATCACCCTAAATAATAACCCCCCTCCCTGCCTCTCCAACCTAAATAATAACCCCCTACCCTGCCTCTCCACCCTAAACAATAACCCGTGTTCAATGATGGGGGTAGTATGGGGGAGGGGGTCCTCTGTAATCATGTGGGAAAGGGGTCCTGTGTATCAATGGGAGTAATATGGTGGAGGGATGGTGTTAGGGGGGATTTGGGGGGGAAAACAAGAGAATTTATGCTAGAATAAGGTGACCAGATTTTTAAAATGAAATCCGGGGACCTTTTTTTTTTTTTTTTATTGGCAAATGGTAAAACTATTTTATAAGCATATTTTCCTCCAATGATATAATGCAGTGTATGTGGTGTGTGTTTATGTAATGATTGTATGCAAATGTCTCCAGGCCCCCTTCGTTCAGTGGGAGCCGGGTGACAGTAAGCGTACTATTTCTTCACTTTTGGGTTTAGGCGGCCGCGGTGTATTCATATTGAAAAGGCCGGGCTTCAACTGTGTAGCGCGCTGCTGAGGATTAATCCGCCTAAATCCGAAAATGAAGAAATCGTCCGCTTACTGTCCCCTGGCCCCCACTGAGCACAGGGGGCCCGGAGACGCTTGTTTTGTAAATAGCTGCACTGCGGGGGATTAGCGTAATGGTGGACAGGATTTTGGAGTCCCCGTCCGCTCTACCTCCGGGCCCCCCCTGCTGAGATGACAGATCCGGGGACAGACGGGCTCCAGGGACAGCGTCCTCAATTCGGGGACTGTCCCCGGAAACCAGGGACGTCTGGTCACCCTATGCTAGAAGGATGGGTGTGGGAGGAAGATTTTTGTTTAACCATGCTCCCTAAGCTAGGGGGACCAGACATCCCCGGTTTCCGGGGAAAGTCCCAGGATTGAGGACACTATCCCCGGACCAAGTCTGTCCCCGGTTTTGTCCCCGGATTGCCGCTCCGGCCAATCACAGCACCGGAGCGGCGCTGTGATTGGCTTGAGCGGCGATACCCAGAAGTAACCTTCCGGCTATCGCTGCAGCGATGGCTGGAGAGGGAGACAAGAACGGCTTTGGGGGCCCCGATCTAAGGTAAGTGATGCATAATGAGCTAGTATGCTAGTCATACTAGCTCATTATGGCTTTGTCTTGCAGGTGGGATATTTAAAAAAAAAAAATTTCCAGGGTTTACAACCACTTTAAGTCCCGGCCAGCCGCCTGCCTGCTTATCCCCTTGCCTTCCCTGGCAGAGTGATCTTCCTTTACTCCCCACCCAGTAGTAGTTGGGGCCCGAAGAGTGAGACTTGACAGGCTGTGAGGCAGGCGGCGGCAGCGATGGGCAAAGAGTCGCTGATTGCCACCATTACTAGTAAAAAAATAAATATGTCCCCGGATTTCATTTTAAAAATCTGGTCACCTTAGCCCTTTAATAATCTGGCCACACCCACGTTTTTGTACGGCGCCTCACATGCTTACATCAGCCGCTAGTGTCCCTCATTCTCCAGTTCTTTAAAGTTGGGAGGTATGCAGTACATACATAAAACGGCACAAGGCCGTGTTCACACTACGATACGAAGTGCAGCTGCAGTTCCTCTGAGCTCCACAAGGTGGTGATCTTCTGACTTCTCCCCAGACAGGAAGTCTCTATGGAAGACAGGAAATGATGTCAGGTATAGAAAGGAAGTTCCGGGTGAGAGGTGAGTCAAGAGGAAGTAGAGAGAAGACATTGCTGGAACTGGCAGCAGAAGAAGTAATAAGATATTATTTTCTATTTACACAGATTGGAGTATAGGGAGTTCTAGAGAATGGGAGAAGCTCCGGAGAGGTCCCCGAGGTGAGCATGGGAGGAGGTGATGAGGGAGAGAGCAGGAGGTAGGGTTGCCACCTTTTAGTCAAGCCAAACCCGAACACTTCAGTGGCCTGGGACATCTTTTGGGTGCCCCAAGGAGAGTAGTAATGATGCGGTGCGCATAGCCTACTGCAGCAAACAGTGGGTGCAGCCAAATTGCTGTTGCTGACATCATTGCCCTGCCCCCCCCCCCCCCCCCCCAGTGATGCCGAACCTGCCCGCAGCCCCCGGACAGCAACAGATGTGTGTGACTATCTTGGTTGTATGGGGAGCCACAGCCCAATCTGAATAATGTGTCCGGGTTTCAGTCTGCCTGAAACCCGGACACATGATTCAAAATCCGAACTGTCTGGGTGAATCCCGGACAGATGGCAACCCGTGCAGGAGGTCATGGGAGGAGTGGAGAGGACAGTTTGGGTGATCTTTTGAGATGAATTTGGTGATGTAGCTCAGGGCAGAGCAGGGCTTTGTATTTTGTTTCTAATTTTTGTTTTATTTTTTTCCAGATTGTCAGAGAGGGATAAAGGACACTGAGTGGAAGCCAGTGGAGGGATCGTCCGAGAGGGATGGAGGACACTGAATGGAGGCCGGTAGAGGGATTGGTAGAGAGGGATGGAGGACACTGAATGGAGGCCAGTAGAGGGATTGGTAGAGAGGGGTGGAGGACACTGAATGGAAACCAGTGGAGGGATTGGCAGAGAGGGGTGGAGGACACTGAATGGAGGCCAGTAGAGGGATTGGTAGAGAGGGGTGGAGGACACTGAATGGAGACCAGTGGAGGGATTGGCAGAGAGGGGTGGAGGACACTGAATGGAGACCAGTGGAGGGATTGGCAGAGAGGGTGGAGGACACTGAATGGAGGCCAGTAGAGGGATTGGTAGAGAGGGGTGGAGGACACTGAATGGAGACCAATGGAGGGATTGTCAGAGAGGGGTGGAGGACACTGAATGGAGACCAGTGGAGGGATTGGCAGAGAGGGGTGGAGGACACTGAATGGAGACCAGTGGAGGGATTGGCAGAGAGGAGCGGAGGACACTGAATGGAGGCCAGTGGAGGGATTGGCAGAGAGGGGTGGAGGACACTGAATAGAGGCCAGTGGAGGGATTGGCAGAGAGGGGTGGAGGACACTGAATGGAGGCCAGTGGAGGGATTGGCAGAGAGGGGTGGAGGACACTGAGCTGTTGGTAAGGTGGATGAGTCTGGTAGCAGCATTCATGATGCACTGAAGGGGGATATCCTGTGTAGAGGTCAGCCAATAAAAGGGAGTTACAGTAGTGAAGACGAGAGATAAGCTGGAAGTGAATTAGTTGCTTTGAGGTGTCATTGGTTAGGAGGGGCGTATTTCGGGAGGAGGAGAAGATGGGTAGAGGAATGAGAGTTTAGGGAGAGAAGACACTATTGTGGAAAGAGTAGTAGAGGGAACATATTACAGGGAGGACAGAGTAGTTGTCAGTCTGGGAAGAAATAAGCTGGATAGGGAAATACAGGTTCACCTGCAGTCTGTTGGGAGCTCTGTTTGTAGAAGCCATCTTCACGTCTTGTTTGTGCCGAAGATAAAGAGCCGGGTTTGAAGTACACGGATCCTTATGTAAAAAAAAAAAATCACACTCTGGATAAAGATTGACATTGGCAACACCTCCAGGCCAGAGTGCCCAACCCCAAACACTGCCCTAAATTTATAGGAATACGGGATGGAGGAATGTCTGTCAAAAAATACATTATAAACTTATAAATAAAAGGAATCTTATTCAGCTTTCTTTTTTTTTTTGCTGCTGTTAAAAAAAAAAACAAAGCAAATAGTAAGCTCAAAACAAAATAGATTTTCCAGATAGAATGGAATTTCTGATCTGCCAGGCCAAAGAGTAAGAGGCTGCCAAAGACCAGAGCAAACCCTAAACTGAATATTCCTCTGTGTGTAATCCCACTGGGGACCGTTCTTCCATGATAGAAACCCTCATATTTTCCCCCCATCCTAATATTATACAACCAGTACAGTCCAGATAAATCTCTTATCAATTATTGGTCTGCAGGAAAACCTTTATAAATCACATGACCAATAAGGATGGAGGAGGACATGACTGAGAAGATACTAAACCTGACCCTGGAGATCATCTACCTGCTGACCAGAGAGGTGAGGAGGATTCTGGGAGGTCACATGACATCACTCTTATCTCTATTAATAAAACACAGACCTGACCGGAGAGGTGAGGAGGATTCTGGGAGGTCACATGACATCACTCTTATCTCTATTAATAAAACACAGACCTGACCAGAGAGATGAGGGGGATTCTGGGAGGTCACATGACATCACTCTTATCTCTATTAATAAAACACAGACCTGACCGTAGAGGTGAGGAGGATTCTGGGAGGTCACATGACATCACTCTTATCTCTATTAATAAAACACAGACCTGACCGGAGAGGTGAGGAGGATTCTGGGATTCTAACATGATATTCCTATTGGTTCTCCAATACAGAGATTTCCTCTTGTGAAGTCAGGTGATATGGAACCTTGGAGAATCTTCCAGATGTAGTGTGTGGAGATGAGGAGGAACTGTTTGCCATATTTATGAGGTCCTCGACCAATCCCCAGCAAAAAGGGTCTGGAAGGGGGTAGGCACCTCATAAATAGGCATTGGTCATGCCAGCAAGGGCAGTCGGTTGGAAGATAGCCACCTCAGCACCCTAGCTCTATCAGTGGCACTTGAGGGTGCCCTCTAGTCTGAGGGTGGTGACCTTAGGCCTGGGGCTCGGGTGCTGGAAGGATCCCCCTCAACACACAAAGGAACTTATTCCTGGAGGCATGGGAGCAAGAAGAGAACAGCGAGAGCAGGTCAGCACATTTGAGAGATCTCCTGAGAAGTCAGCCGGTTGGGCTGGTGAGTGTTCAGTGTGGGAGGACTGTGGAGAAGTTAGCCTGGGGGGTCTAGTGAAAGGGGCAGCTGCAGCCAGGAGGGCTAGCAGTGCCTGAATAGGTGGTGCTGGGCTCAGTGACCAGGGGAGGAAGTGCTGTAAATGTGTTAGGCACCACTCCAACGTGCTACAAGTATAGGGGCTGCGGGTCTCAGCCTGTAATGGACCATTGCTACAAATCCTTTTAGAGTGACACAGCTAGGACAAGAAGTGTCTCTGAAGTTTGTTACGAAGTCAAATGGGCAATCTATAATTCCAGGAGTCCTTCAGGACAGCACCGGTACTCGCCCGAAAAATGTATTTGCAATAAGAAGTCCCTGGCTGGGGGAACAGTCAGGAGGATTACATTTTTTTTTTTTTTTGTGTGAGGTGTTCTTATGTCTCCCTAGCTGGCCGGAGGTACTTTTGGAAGACTGAGGGTCGTGTGGGGCAAGAGGGGCTTAAATCTTGAAGCTAAGGCAGCGTTTCTTGTGAAGGGAGGAGCCAAGGTCTCTCAAAGGTGACTGTCCTGAAAGACGATTAGGGAAATTACACAACTCTTAATAGTTATACCCTTAAAGCCATCAACTGTGAAGCAGGGTGGCAAACCGATCCTTGAGACAGAAGATGCGGACAATCTGTGAGAGCTTATATAGTGTCTAGCCAGGAGTTTGATCAGGTCAGACCATATGTGCATGGGCCGATTCAAAGCTATCAGGAGTACTAGAATCCCCTCCATAGTCACAGAGCAAACGAGGAAGGGGTTTTAGGGGAGGAAAGGCTTAATAAGAACTGGAGATGTAAGGTAAACCGGATTTCTAGCACCAAAACACCAGTGCGGATTCATGCTCTTTGCACTTATGCTAATATTAATGAGCAAACGACCAATGTCACTTACAGTATGTAGTACCAGTTCATTGCGCATATATTCGTGCATAAGCGCAAACTGGTGTGCGAGCATCTGCACATACCAATTAGCACTTAGCCCCCAGTGGCCTATTTAAACTGGTCTATCATCTCCTGGACTTGCTTTGCCTGCTGATTCGGTATCTCACTGCCCGGTTGCCGCTGACTGCTGCTTGTCTTCTGGTTCTGCTTCCATCCCACACACTCTGGTGGCACTGTTTGGCTGCACTTATGAGTAGGCACTGATAGGCATCACTGATGGGCACTGATTGCCATTAGGGCTGCACTCAGTGGCGGCTGGTGTTTTTTTGTTTGGGGGGGATGGCAAACAACCCCCCCCGGCACCTCAACCCCCCTCCCTCGCTGTTCACCGGCACTTACCCCATATAGGTGTAGCGGGTGTTTGAATTTATGTGAGGACCCTGGTGGATGTGGGGTTCCTTGGGGCCTACAGGTGGCGTTGTTGCCTTGGGCCGGAGCTGAACTTGCACCGCAAACTGTGCCTTTTTGTCCTCCCCTGGAGCTGGTACAGCGGGGCGGGGAACCCGCTGTGACGCAAAGGGAGAGGTCATAAAAGGGGCGGACGCCCTGATTTTGGGGCAGAGAGTTGGAGGACGCGGCCGCACCCAGGCACCTTCAGCTTGGGTGCTGGCGTTCCGGTGTTTCAGGCCTAGGCGCCCTTGGCCTAGCTGGAGCAGGGATGGAGTCCATCTCAGGCACCTTTAGCCTGGGGTGAGGTACTATGGCGGATGCCTGGGGCTCAGTACCTTCGACTGACTTCTGCGAGGGTGGAGGAATCCGAGGGGGCCCTAATTCCTTGGGTGCCCGTGTCTGAGTTCGTGAGGACTGGTGCGCAGTAACTTCTCTGAAGAGCCCGGCGCAGCATCGCTGGTGACGGAGAGGCCTCCACTTCTCCCTTGGACGGATTTCTTCCTCTGACGGGCAAAGTGAGCAAAGGTAATTCACGTTCTATATTACCTAGTCAGTGGCAGTGACTATTCACCACTGGTGACAGCACAGTGGGCAGCAGCAAGAAGGGAAAGGATTGTGCCTCGATCTGTCCCCCTCATTTTCCAAAGGAGAAAGATTGTTTTATTGCTTGGCAAGAAGAATAAAACTGAGTTGTACCTATTCACTGTGTGGAACTTGGGTTACTAAGCAAAGGAGTCAGGGACGAAGGACTGGACTTGACTCTAGGACACCTACACAAAAGCCCAATCTTCTGGCCTTCACCTCTTAGTTATGGAGGACATGGGCCTTGGTGTGTTTTATCTCTCTTTCCCAGGTACCCCTAGACAACAGCCATATAATCGATAAAGCAAGGGAGAGAGGTGAGGCCGCTACATAGGCGTCGGGCACATCGGGCAGCGGTGGGGATCGTGGTTGACGCGTTTCACAAATTTCTTCACTTAGTCATAACTTAGTCGGGTTATGAATAAGCGAAGAAATTTGTGAAATGCGTCAACCATGCTCCCCTCTGTGCTGTCATGATGCTGTAACCTCGATGGTTTTTCATGTTGGATGTTTTTATACCAATAAAGCAATTTTCTTTATCTTTGGAGTGCGGTCAATCTCCTGCATCAGTTACCCAGATCACGGAATGGACTTGCACCTGATTAGTAAGGAAGGTATTACCATCACCTGGAGCGGTGTTATCCCCTGTAAGTGGTGGGGATCGGGCAGCGGTGGGCACATCGATGATTGTGCATCGGCGGGGACATCAGGCAGCGGTGGGGATCGGGGCACATCGGCGGACATCAGGCTGCCGCGGGCATCAGGCAGCAGCTCCTGTGTCTTCTCCTCCTTGCTTCCGCCGTGCTTCTCCTCCCCTCCTCTTAGGCATCCAATAGGATTGCCTGTCCTTTTAGCCAATCGGGTGGCGGGTATCAGATCCGTTTCCCGATTGGCCGGGAGGAGGATCAGTATTTCAACAGCGAATATTCATTCACTGTTGCAACACATAACAACATGGCCTGGGGAATGCCCAGGGAAAAACCAAGCCTACTTACCGACCAGCTCGCTGACAACCAATTAACCTGTCTAACAGTATGCGTTAAAAACAGGGGTTTGTCCGCACGCATTTGCAAACGCATGCGTGAGCCACAGAGCCACGCCAAGGCCCCCTGGAGTCTGTGGTCCTACACTAACAATGAGTGTCCCCACAATGGAGGCACATGCATTCTGATGGTTAGATGAGGGCAGGTGGACTGAAGGGGAGCCACCCCTCCTTAAAGGTACAGGAGCACACCAAACACCCAGCATGTAGCACAATGGCTGCAAAGGTGCTGGTGCGTTGCTGGACCAATACAAGCACCACAGGTGAAAACAAAAACATGTCCACCGCCCCCATCTATAGCTGGCTATCCCGGTAAGTAGCATTGGAAGGCTAAAGCAGATAACAACATGGCCTGGGGAATGCCCAGGGAAAAACCAAGCCTACTTACCGACCAGCTCGCTGACAACCAATTAACCTGTCTAACAGTATGCGTTAAAAACAGGGGTTTGTCCGCACGCATTTGCAAACGCATGCGTGAGCCACAGAGCCACGCCAAGGCCCCCTGGAGTCTGTGGTCCTACACTAACAATGAGTGTCCCCACAATGGAGGCACATGCATTCTGATGGTTAGATGAGGGCAGGTGGACTGAAGGGGAGCCACCCCTCCTTAAAGGTACAGGAGCACACCAAACACCCAGCATGTAGCACAATGGCTGCAAAGGTGCTGGTGCGTTGCTGGACCAATACAAGCACCACAGGTGAAAACAAAAACATGTCCACCGCCCCCATCTATAGCTGGCTATCCCGGTAAGTAGCATTGGAAGGCTAAAGCAGATAACAACATGGCCTGGGGAATGCCCAGGGAAAAACCAAGCCTACTTACCGACCAGCTCGCTGACAACCAATTAACCTGTCTAACAGTATGCGTTAAAAACAGGGGTTTGTCCGCACGCATTTGCAAACGCATGCGTGAGCCACAGAGCCACGCCAAGGCCCCCTGGAGTCTGTGGTCCTACACTAACAATGAGTGTCCCCACAATGGAGGCACATGCATTCTGATGGTTAGATGAGGGCAGGTGGACTGAAGGGGAGCCACCCCTCCTTAAAGGTACAGGAGCACACCAAACACCCAGCATGTAGCACAATGGCTGCAAAGGTGCTGGTGCGTTGCTGGACCAATACAAGCACCACAGGTGAAAACAAAAACATGTCCACCGCCCCCATCTATAGCTGGCTATCCCGGTAAGTAGCATTGGAAGGCTAAAGCAGATAACAACATGGCCTGGGGAATGCCCAGGGAAAAACCAAGCCTACTTACCGACCAGCTCGCTGACAACCAATTAACCTGTCTAACAGTATGCGTTAAAAACAGGGGTTTGTCCGCACGCATTTGCTGAACTTGCACCGCAAACTGTGCCTTTTTGTCCTCCCCTGGAGCTGGTACAGCGGGGCGGGGAACCCGCTGTGACGCAAAGGGAGAGGTCATAAAAGGGGCGGACGCCCTGATTTTGGGGCAGAGAGTTGGAGGACGCGGCCGCACCCAGGCACCTTCAGCTTGGGTGCTGGCGTTCCGGTGTTTCAGGCCTAGGCGCCCTTGGCCTAGCTGGAGCAGGGATGGAGTCCATCTCAGGCACCTTAAGCCTGGGGTGAGGTACTATGGCGGATGCCTGGGGCTCAGTACCTTCGACTGACTTCTGCGAGGGTGGAGGAATCCGAGGGGGCCCTAATTCCTTGGGTGCCCGTGTCTGAGTTCGTGAGGACTGGTGCGCAGTAACTTCTCTGAAGAGCCCGGCGCAGCATCGCTGGTGACGGAGAGGCCTCCACTTCTCCCTTGGACGGATTTCTTCCTCTGACAGGGGCAAAGTGAGCAAAGGTAATTCACGTTCTATATTACCTAGTCAGTGGCAGTGACTATTCACCACTGGTGACAGCACAGTGGGCAGCAGCAAGAAGGGAAAGGATTGTGCCTCGATCTGTCCCCCTCATTTTCCAAAGGAGAAAGATTGTTTTATTGCTTGGCAAGAAGAATAAAACTGAGTTGTACCTATTCACTGTGTGGAACTTGGGTTACTAAGCAAAGGAGTCAGGGGCGAAGGACTGGACTTGACTCTAGGACACCTACACAAAAGCCCAATCTTCTGGCCTTCACCTCTTAGTTATGGAGGACATGGGCCTTGGTGTGTTTTATCTCTCTTTCCCAGGTACCCCTAGACAACAGCCATATAATCGATAAAGCAAGGGAGAGAGGTGAGGCCGCTACATAGGCGTCGGGCACATCGGGCAGCGGTGGGGATCGTGGTTGACGCGTTTCACAAATGTCTTCACTTAGTCATAACTTAGTCGGGTTATGAATAAGCGAAGAAATTTGTGAAATGCGTCAACCATGCTCCCCTCTGTGCTGTCATGATGCTGTAACCTCGATGGTTTTTCATGTTGTATGTTTTTATACCAATAAAGCAATTTTCTTTATCTTTGGAGTGCGGTCAATCTCCTGCATCAGTTACCCAGATCACGGAATGGACTTGCACCTGATTAGTAAGGAAGGTATTACCATCACCTGGAGCGGTGTTGTCCCCTGTAAGTGGTGGGGATCGGGCAGCGGTGGGCACATCGATGATTGTGCATCGGCGGGGACATCAGGCAGCGGTGGGGATCGGGGCACATCGGCGGACATCAGGCTGCCGCGGGCATCAGGCAGCAGCTCCTGTGTCTTCTCCTCCTTGCTTCCGCCGTGCTTCTCCTCCCCTCCTCTTAGGCATCCAATAGGATTGCCTGTCCTTTTAGCCAATCGGGTGGCGGGTATCAGATCCGTTTCCCGATTGGCCGGGAGGAGGATCAGTATTTCAACAGCGAATATTCATTCACTGTTGCAACACACCTGGGTGGGCTCCAGACGCGTCTCTAACCCACCCTATTTTGAAGCCTATTAGAGTCTCAGGTGCTTCAAAAAAAACCCTTCCCGCTCAACCCCACCATAGGAATTCATGCGCCCGGTGTCCAGAAAGGGGCCGAGCCACGGATAGCGGGGCGGAGCCCATGCACCCACAATGGACGGGCCGCCCCTTGCTGCACTGATAATCAGTGCCTTAATTATCTGTGCAGATCTCCCTTGTGAGGAAATGCTGCAGATCGGCTCTCCTCACACGCTGTCAGTATGAGAAAAGGAACTGGCATTTCCTTGTTCAGATGTGATTGACACAGCTGGTCACATGGGTAAAGAGCCTCGGCATCGGCTCTTTACCGAGATCGGTGATGTGCCGATTGGTGATGACGAGAGTGGGGCGACGTCCCAGAAAAAAAGAGCCGCCGCCCGTGAATTCACAAAACGGCGGGCAGGAGCTGGTTAAATCCTGTAAGTTGTGAGGTGGGGTCTCTCCATGGTGGGTTTGTTTTTTCCAGCTCGGTGAATTGTGATCTGGAGAACTTAAAGGCCATACCTTAAATCTGTTCTGTACCTAGAACCATCCTTGAACCATTTTTGCAGAGTGTCAGGGATCATTATCCTGCTGAAAGAGGTCACTGCCTCCTGGGAATACAGTTTCCATGAAGGTGGGGGGCTTGGCCACCAACAATGTTTAGGTAGGTGGTAAGTAGACATGTGCAATTCGTTTTCGCTACAAATTAGTTTTTCAGTCGAAATTCGGCATATTCGTTCTTTCGAAAGCATCCCAATGAACGAAAGACTCTTTTGATGAATGCATACGAAAACGAATTTTCAGAAAGAACAAAAACCCGAAAACGAAAAATTTTCCAACCTACGAGTTTAACAAACCGATCACATTCAGAGAATTTCGTTTTTTTGGTATTTTCTATTATAATTAAATTAAAACATTCAGTTCCCGAGTGTCTCTGAGTGGTCTCCGAGCGTCTCCGGTGCCCTCCCACCTCTGGCCACATGCGGGACTGCATACACTAGCAGTCTCACTGGAACAAATTATCTTTGTTTCCATTGATTCCTATGGGGAAATTCGTTTTGATAAAGGAGTGCTTTGGATTACAAGCATTTTTCTGGAACGGATTATGCTCGTAATTCAAGGTACTACTGTATGATTATAGTTTGTTTTATTATTCGTGTAGCACTACCCCCGTAGGAGCTGCTGGTTTAAAGTTTTGGGCCTACTGTTACCTTTTCTGTTCACCGCACTTGTGTCAGGGATCCCTCTTGAAGAGCTTTCATGAATGTTCACACCAACACTTGGATACGTTTTCTTCAAGGCTTTATTTTACCAGTTCCAACAGAGGGATAGAGGGAGAGGGGAGGTTCAGGTACCTTGCTTTGCGGATCACGGGCACAATCCTATATCCAGAGGACAAATCAGTTCCACGCTGGATTCAGCAACCACCGGATAGGCCTACTCTCACTGGCCTAGCAACCGGTGCAAAGCTCATTCAAAGTCTCTGCCACAGACTCGATGAGTGCCGTCAAGTCGTTCCACAATCATCCGCCACAAGATCGTGTAACCACACTGACACTTTGCAAAAAGTTCCTTCAGAAGTACACAGCTCACGGTGCCAGGATCGTTCAGCCGTCCGGCAGCACCGCGAGGCAAACTGGCCAGGATGCGTCCCTCAATTGAGTCCCCAATTTTTACGCTTCTTCCCGCAGGCAGGACCGCGTAGGACCATCCCTGGACTAGTAGGCCCCAGCAACTCCTGGGCCTGCTTCTCAGTTTCAAAGCCTCAGGCCAGCAGGCCCCGAGGCCGAAAATGTCTCGCACATCCCTGAGGCCAGGAGGGCCCTCAGGTCAGGATCCGGCAACGAACCCCGATAGAGCGATCTCTGTCTCCTAAGTACCCCCTCCCAGAATGCACAGCGGGGTGACCACGCCCCCTGAGCCACTTCTGAGAAAGGAATACCCAATACACCTAGCCTGCTGCATTTCCAACCCTGACCTGTGGTGACAGTGACACCTACTGTCAGGTGGAAAACGTGCAACCCAGCTAGACTGAAACAGAGCCAAAAATTAGCATAATCCTTCTGAGCAGAACTACAGCTCAGATAGCTAAATTTAACACATAGCGCCTACCCAACAGGAGCAGCTACATTATAAATGATTCAATTATAGGTATTGGAATTTTCTTTCATATTTGGCTAAAGTAACTGTACGAATGCATCTGAAGTTACAAATTATCCGAAGTAACGAATGCCGCATCTAAACGAATGGAACAGAACGAATACGAATATGTCCGAGGTTACGAATAATCCGAAGTAACAAATGACGATCATAACGAATGATCCGATAAACGAAAAAAAAAAAAATATGAATGAAACGAAAACATTTTTTTTTTCCGATAGTGCACATGTCTAGTGGTAAGTGTCACATCCCCGTAAATGGAAGGACCCAAGGTTTCCCAGCAGAACATTGCCTAAAGCATCACACTGCCTCCGCCGACTTGTCTTCTTCCCATCCTGCATCCTGGTGCCATCACTTCTCCAGGTAAGTGTTTTTCCCTGACCATCTACATGCTGTCAAAATGTAATACTTCAGACCAGACCACCTTCTTCCATTGCTCCGTGCTTCAGTTCTAATACTCATGTGCCCATTGTAGGCACTTTTGGCTGCGGACACGGGTCAGCATGGGCACCCTGACCAGTCTGCGGCTACACAGCCCCCATACTAGGGTGACCACATGTCCCGGATTGCCCGGGACAGTCCCGCATTTTGCAGGTCTGTCCCGGGCACCTTCATTTCAGGACAATACAGTGTCCCGGAATGAAACTGACACAGCTACCCCCTGGGCCAATCTGATGCCCCCAAAAAAGGCTGCCACATCACTGCTTTACTCGCTGACAGTACTTGCCCTGGTCGGGAATGCCTTGAGGAACACAATCCCCGCCCCCCTGCTTGTGATTGGAGAAATCATAAATCCCGCCTCTTGTGTCCAATCACTGTGCTGTGATTCGTTACAGCACAAGTTGATTTTTGAGAAGGGGGGGTGTCCCTGAATGGTAGTTTGGAAATGTGGTCACCCTACCCCATACATCAACATTTTTTCCGGCTTTAAACACATCGATTTCATAAGCAACATGTTCTCTTGCTTCCCAATATATTCCAGTGACTTTCAGATGCCCGTGTAACAAGATAATCAAAGTTATTCACATTACCTGTCAGAAGTCATAATGGTATGGCTGACCAGTGTACAGTACATGCATAAAACAGCACAAGGTCACAAGACGGTTCTCGGGCTGCAGTTCTTCTGAGCTCCACAAGGTGGAGATCTCACTTCTACCCAGAGAGAAAGTCTCTATGGAAGACAGGAAGTGATGTCAGGTATAAACAGGAAGTTCCGGGTGAGAGGTGAGGCGGGAGGAAGTAGAGAGGAGACATTGCTGGAATTAGCAGCAGAGGAGGTAATAAGATCTTATTTTCTATTTACACAGATTGGGAGTTCTAGAGGATTGGTGAGGCTCTGGAGAAGTTCCGGAGGAGGTGATGAGAGAGATAGCGCGCAGGAGGTCATGCGAGGAGCGGAGAGGACGGTTTGCGTGATCTATTGAAACAAAGTTGGTGATGTAGCTCAAGGCAGAGCTATTGATGGCTTTGTATGATGTTGTTAGTATTCTGAATTTTATTAGGTGAGGCCAGTGGCAGAATTGGTAGAGAAGGGTGGAGGATACTGAATGGAGGCCAGCGGAGAGAGGGGTGGAGGACACTGAGCCGTTGGTAAGTGGATGAGTCTGGTAGCAGCACTAATGATAGACTGAAGGGGGGATGTTCTCTGTAGAGGTCGGCCAATGGAAGGGAGTTACAGTAATCAAGATGAGAGAGAAGCTGGAAGTTAATTGGTTGCTTTGAGGTGTCATTGGTTAGGAGGGGCGTATTTTGGGGAGGAGAAAATGGGTCCAGGAATGAGAGATTATGGAGAGAAGACACTATAGTGTAAAGAGTTGTAGAGGGAACATATTACAGGGAGGACAGAGTAGTAGTCAGTCTGGGAAGAAATAGGCTGGATGGGTAAATACAGGTTCACCTGCAGTCGGTCAAGAGCATTGTTTGTAGATGCCGTCTTGTTTGCGTTTTAGAAAAGTGCCATATGACCAATGAGGATGGAGGAGGACCGGAGTCACCTAACCGAGAGGATACTAAACCTCACCCTGGAGATTATTAACCTGCTGACCGGAGAGGTGAGGAGGATTCTGGGAGGTCACATGACATCACTCTTATCTCTATTAATAATACACAGAGCTGACCGGAGAGGGGAGGAGGATTCTGGGAGGTCACATGACATCACTCTTATCTCTATTAATAAAACACAGACCTGACCGGAGAGGTGAGGAGGATTCTGGGAGGTCACATGACATCACTCTTATCTCTATTAATAAAACACAGACCTGACCGGAGAGGTGAGGAGGATTCTGGGATTCTAACATCATATTCCTATTGGTTCTCCAATACAGAGATTTCCTCTTGTGAAGTCAGGTGATCATATGACCATCACAGTGCCTCCATGTGACTCCCTAAATCCTGAGAGACACAACATGGAGAAGATTCTAAAAGTCACCAAGAAGATGATGGAGCTGCTGACAGGAGAGGTGAGCGGTGTCGGGAATTCTGGGACATTATCCAGTAACAGACAAGGGATGTGTCTGGATGGTGACTGTATCATTGTGTGTGTCAGGTTCCTATAAGGTGTCAGGATGTCACTGTCTATTTCTCCATGGAGGAGTGGGAGTATTTAGAAGGACACAAGGATCTCTACAAGGACGTCATGATGGAGAATCAGCCGCCCCTCACATCGTTTTTTTCTAATTTTCTTTGTTTAGGGTGAAGATCTGATGAACATAAAAGTTGAGGGTGAAGTAGAAGAGACGTATGTGAGGGATGATCGGCAATATACGGAAGAGGCTGGAATGACGAGGACCTTCATAGAGGAGGACACTCCTACAGAGATCAGCACAGGTGACCCATAATATATTCAGAGAGCAGTACGGAGGCTCCACCTAGATCCCCCATCTGATAAACACATAGAAACAATGTATTCAGTCAGTGTGTGTGTTTCCTACAGATGGATCCAGTAATGGGAACCCACCAGATAGATGTCCCCGTCCTCTGTATTCCCGGGATTCCACACAGGAAGGTCACACCATCCCTCACCATCATCAGGTAGATGAGGAACAATTATTGGTAGTTATGATTTATACACAAGCATGTTTATTACAATAAATGTTTTATTTTATATTCAGAGTGGAAACCTCAGGGATGATAATATTGTTGTTAAAAAAGAGTATAAGGAGGAGGATGAGGAGTATGGAGTGATGGAGGAGTTTTCAGAAGGACACAAGGATATTATGGAGACACCTAATACCAGGAACCCACCAGAGAGATGTCCCCGTCCTCTGTATTCCCGGGATTCCACACAGGAAGGTCACACCATCCCCCACCATCATCAGGTAGATGAGGAACAATCACTGATGGTATCATTAGGATCTGTACATTATCTGCATTGTTACAATTGATGTTATTTTTATTATATATTCAGAGTGGAAACCTGAGAGATGAAGTTGAGCTTAAAGAAGAGATAAAAGAGGAGGATGAGGAGTATGGAGTGATGGAAGAGCTTTCAGAAGGACACAGGGACATTATGATGGAGCCATCTAATAAGAGAAACCCACCAGAGAGATGTCCCAGTCCTCTGTATTCCCGGGATTCCACACAGGAAGGTCACACCATCCCTCACCATCATCAGGTAGGTGGAGTTGAGGGTCGGGAACATAAAGTGATTGAACACTCTGACATGTGGAGACGATGTGTGGACTCTACAAGATGATATTTTCTATGTGATCTCACATCATAAATACTTCTATGTTACAGATGTTATTTTCTGCCATTCTGTTGGTTTAGGGTGAAGATCTGATGACCATGAAAGTTGAGGGTGAAGTAGAAGAGACGTATGTGAGGGATGATCAGCAATATACGGAGGAGGCTGGAATGATGAGGACAATCAAAGAGGAGGACACTCCTACAGAGATCAGCACAGGTGACCCATAATATATTCTTCTCTTATCTCTGCTCTGTTACTGCTCACTGATTGGTCCAGAGTAGGGCGGGAGCTGAGTGATATCAGCCAACAATACCTTGACAAAGGGCACTTCCCTGTACTGATACTCGTCCTGGTTCTCAGCTGGCGGTATTAGGTTGTTTCATTCCTATGTAGCGCTACCCCTGCAAGAGCCACTGGATACTGAGTCCCTCTATTCCTGCACAGCCAGGCAACACGCAATTACACCTTGCATCCAGACACAAGAAATTAGTCCAGGGGCTTGTTTTATTGGGGGAAACAGCTTGGATAGGGTATAGGGATTATGTCGTGCCCAACTTGACTTGAACATCAGATAAGAACAAACTTCCTTCTCTATGTACAAAAACAGATGAAGATCCTGGACTCTACTCCCTCTGGAATAATCGCAGTCTCTATGGATCAGTGACAAAGGAGCTCTCAGTCCCCTTTAATGAAATAGCGCAAAGTTGAAAACTGTATGTGTCTCCTCAGTAGAACCTCATACAGTTCTGACACTTGCAGATACTACCAGCTTGCCTGGCTGCCTTGCCCATCTGGCTGCTTCTAAAAACGCCCCAGGACAAAGGATTGGGATTTAGCACGATGCCGTCTGTCACGTACCTGACTGGAGTCTGAAGTGACGAGGTCAGCCTCTCTTGTATCTCCGGCCCTGGCTCCGCTGGAGATGAGGACAGGAGAAACCAAGGGACCGGAGGAACACGAGTGCCTGCAGAAGCAGCCCTGGAAGCCTGGAACAGATGATGCGACTCTAGAATGGCAGAAGGTCGCAGCAGATCGCAGGACCGAAGTTGCAGAGACCCGGGAAACGGATTTGACCCAAACAGGAGACAGGAGCGTAGTCACATGGATAGCCGGGTTCAGCAGCAGGCGGACAGCAGGGTACATAGACATTAGGCAGGAGCGAGGTCAACAGGAAGCCGGGTTCAGAAACTGGTAATCAGAGAAGTAGCGAAGTCCAGCAGCAAGGTCAGGGGAAGCCAAGGTTCGGTAACAGGTATCAGGCAGGTTCAGGTAATAGCAGGTAGGGGTACTGGAACGCTGAAGATCCGTCAGCGCTAGACTGGTGTCAGTGCTCCCCTTAAATAGGCCGGCTGGCGCCAGAGGCAAGCGTGGACGCGTTCCCGCGAATGCGCATTGGCGCATCTGCGCACGAGCGGATGCGCCCGGAGCGCGCTGACAGTTCTCTTACACCGTCCTTGGAAAATATCCTACGTATCACGTACCTGGTAGCAAAGCCTGAAATGATGTGGAAGGCCTCACTTGCACCTCTGGTAAAAAAAAGGTTCAAAGAACAAGGGAAGAAGAGAAAGATAAGAAGAAAGACGATGGAAGAGGAGGAGAAAGAGAGGCAAAGGGAAAAAGGTCGCCCAGGCTGGGAGATAAGCGGGGTGATTTAGACAGGCCTAGGCTGGTCGGATTCAGAGTAGGTAGAGTGTAAGACCACCATGGGGTCCACACCTTGAAAAATTTAGTGTGAGAGTCGTGGAGGATACTCCTCATCTTCTCATTGATCATGAGGGTCGTCAGGATGCTACTCAACTCTGAAAACGAAAAACAGCTGTTTTTCTCCAGGCCCTGGCTATTGCACGTTTAGCGGCTATAAATAGGTGGCCAGCTTCTGTTGGCATGAGAAGAGACCCGGGATCGGGCAGTGAAGCAAGGTTAACTTGGCGTCTTTGTGAATAGGTACATGGAAGAGGGTGAACAACAATCCAAAGACCCTTGATCAGAATCCCCCTAGACGGGGGCAGAATCACCAGATATAAAGTTCGTCTCCTTGTTGGCCGCATCCCCGAAAACATTCATCGGTGTAGGATGGGTTTGATTTGGCGATGCGTGCTGGGACCCAATACCAGCGTAAGAGCACCTTATAGGCTGCCTCCAAAGTGTTAAAGGAGCACTTTGCAATACTGGACCGGGCTTTACTCCAATCCACCAAATCAATGGGGGATAGGTCTCATTCAGCCTCACTTGCACCTCTGACTCTGGGCCCCTGGTAGTGTAAACAGAAGGCGCAGGAGTGCAGAGTGGCACGAGTGCCTGTAGATCTTGCCAGTAGCAGAGCGAGTAACCATGCCAGGCAGGAGAGGTCGTCGGTAGTCTTCAGTGAAGCAGATGGGTTGGTGGAGAGCAGGAGGATGGCAGTCTGAAGCAGGCGGGTCTTGGCGACAGCGGGGAAGGTGAGGAATGCACTGGTAGCAGACTGTAGAACAGCAGGATGTGTCAGGAAGCAGAGTCAGGCAAGCCGGGTCATATACCGGCAGAACAGATCAGGTACAAAGGAGCAGGCAATTGCATGGTCTGGGTACAAGCCAAATCAGGAGCCAATCAGTGCAATAGAAGCCATTGGAGTAGACAGAAGCGGAGGTCAAGGAAAAGCCTGGGTTGGTGAAGACGGAGTTCAGAGTGTGGTCAGACAAGCCGGGTCGGCAACTGGAATCGGCATAACAAGAACACAGGATGCGGGGAAGGCTGAAAGATAAAGCAGCAATAATCCTGAGCCCTGGCTGAGTTTAAATAGCCTGTTTGACGCCAACATCTGTCACAGGTGCACGTGTGCGCCGTCACGCACAAGAATGCGCGATGGCTCATGCGTGCGCGCGGTTTCACGCATGTGCATATGCATTAGCCGGTGCCCAATTCTTGCGAGCTCGAAAAGGAACATGTTTTAGCCTGTGCACAGAAGGCCTTTCCTTACACTACGTCTGGCAGTCTCTCCCCTTGTATGCGCTGAGGTACGCACACTGTCCTTTACTCCTCGTTGCACTGAGAAAGATTCCGGTTCACCCTGCCTGGTCCTCTGCCTAAAGGATTAGCCAGATTCCCTCAAGTATGCAGATCAGGACATCTTGGCCTCTGCACACCGCTTCTCCAAACTTCTTGATCCAGGGGGGAGGTTCCAAAGACCTTCCCTGTAAAGCCATCCAACCTGCCCTGCAGTAACCCGACCCATTTACAGACTTGCACAACTACCATGAGCCATTAACTAAATTTTACCAACACTAGTTGTAGAGGGTTATACAACTAGTTACAGTAGCACAGATATGATAACACAGATTGAGCCTTTCTTAGGTTGGTCCCTCTTCTTCCCCGAAGACTTCTAGCAAAATGTTAACTCTATTAAATGTCTTATTAGGATAAGGAGTATCACTAAAATACTTATCTTTCCATTCGAAAATATTGCTGCAAGCTCCCTCCAGTTCTGCATATCACCAGAATCCCAGCACCACTTGTTCTATGGTAGATGGTCTACAAGTCTGAACTTTGACCCTCTTGCCTATCAGAGATCACATGACCCAGTGCCTAGGCTTGTGGTTGTGTAAAGGACACGCCCCTCCCAGTCCCCATTGGTTCCTGCTCTTCTGACAAGGCTGTGTAAATGAAGAACTGATCTGGGAGGAGAACCAAAGGCCCTTTGAAGCTGCTGGCTTTTAATATTTTCTTTTTACGGCGGAGCTCCGCTTTAAGTGTGTCCTAAGGATGTGTTCTAACTGTAGGGGGGATGGGCTACGTGTGACACAACACTGATCACCGCTCCCGGTTACAGGGAGCTGTGATCAGTGTCCTGTCACTAGGCAGAACGGGGAAATGCTTGTTTACATTAGCATTTTCCCCGTTCTTCCTCACTGTGAGACCCGCAGTCAGACTCACGGAGCTCACGGCGGGTGCGCGCCCGCAACCCTGGGCCTTAAAGGCGACGTATATATACACGTCGATCTGCCCAGCCGTGCCATTCTGCCAACGTATATAGTCGTGCATCGGTCGGCAAGGGGTTAAATGTCTCGTTGGGATAAGAAGTAACACTAAAACACGTGTCTTCTCTCTGCAACCTCCCTCCAGTGCTGCATATCACCAGAAGTCTAGGCCTATGGTCACTTCTTCTATGGTAAAGGGTCGACAAGTCTGAACTTTGACCCTCTTGTCTATCAGAGATCACATGACCCAGTGCCTAGGCTTGTGGTTGCGTAAAGAGCACGCCCCTCCCAGTCCCCATTGGTTCCTGCTCTTCTGACAAGGCTGTGTAAATGTAGAAGTGATCTGGGAGGAGGACCAAAGGCCCTTTGACTGAAGAGGGGAAGAGTCCCAGCTGGTTGGGACCTCCACAGAGAACATCTCCTCACTCATATCTACCTGATCCAGATGGAATCTTGATGGAAGAGAACTAACCCTCTCAGATCTATTGATGATGTTTTTATATTTTTCCAGGACACGCCATGGAGAAACCCTCAAAGGATCGTCTCACTTTATCTCCAGGATGTAAAATGGAAGATGAGGAGATCGGTGAAGAACATTTTCCAGATTCCTCCCTGTTATCTCCTGTGATGTCCCATCCTCCTGAACATAAGAGAATGAACACGGGTGAGAAGAAACACGTCTGCTCCGAGTGCGGGAAGGGTTTTCCACGAAGATTTGACTTTGTTTTACATCAAAGAACTCACACGGGGGAGAAGCCATTTCCCTGTCCTGAGTGTGGAAAATGTTTTGCGGTTAAATCAAACCTTGGAAAGCATCAAAGAATTCACACAGGTGAGAGGCCATATTGCTGCTCTGAGTGCGGGAAATGTTTTTATATGAAGGCCCATCTTCTTTCCCATCTCAGATATCACACGGGTGAAAAGCCATATGCCTGTCCTGAGTGTGAAAAACGTTTTACAAAAAAATCAACCCTTAAATCCCATCAAAGAATTCACATGGGTGAAAAGGCAAGTTCCTGCCCTAAGAGTGAAGAAGGTTTGTCTCCAAAATCAGACTTAGTTAAACAGCCAAGATCCCACGCAGGTAAGAAGGCATATTCCTGCCCTGAGTGCGGGAAATGTTTTAAACACAAATCCCATTTTAATGCACATCATAGGACTCACACGGGTGAAAAGCCGTATTGCTGTCCTGAGTGTGGAAAATGTTTTACACAAATAGCACACCTTCTAAACCATCAAACAACTCACACGGGTGAGAAGGCGTATTCCTGTTCTGAGTGCGGGAAAAGTTTTTCACAGAATTCCCATCTTAAAATACACCAGAGAATTCACACGGGTGAAAAGCCGTATTCCTGTCCTGAGTGTGGAAAAGGTTATCCACAGAGATCAGACCTTACTAAACATCAGAGATCTCACACGGGAGAGAAGCCATATTCCTGCCCTGAATGTGGAAAATGTTATCCATTGAAAACCGACCTTAATAAACATCAAAGATCTCACACAGGGAAGAAGCCGTATTCCTGCCCTGAGTGTGGAAAATGTTATACACAGAAATCAGAGCTTGTTAAACATCAAATATCTCACACGGGTGAGATGCCGTACTCTTGCTCCGAGTGCGGGAAATGGTTTTCACGCATGTGCGATCTTAACAAACACTGTAAGTCTCACACAGGGGAGCAGATCCATACTGTAGCTTCTTAGTGTAGAAAATGCCCTTCATGAAAGTGCAATCTTACTGAGCATCAGATATGCTACACATGGGAAAAGCTCTTTTTTAGTCATGAGTGAGGGACATTTTTATCCACAAAAAGCAGACCTCAATAATCTCACACAGAGGAGAAGCCGTATTCCTGCCCCGAGTGCGGGAAAATATTTTTCACAGAAGTCCTATCTTCTCAAACATCAGAGAACCCACACCACCCTCGAGGTGTATTGTTGTCCTGAGTGCGGGAAATGTCTTCTATATGGATCATATTTTGGCGTACATCAGAGATCTCACACTGGGAAGAAGCACACCTTGATATACACCTCAGAAAACACGTGGCTGAGCGCTCCTCTGATCTTTATCATGGAAGAAACACTTTGAAGCCTTTAGTAAGATAATTTTTTCCTACATAAAGTTCAGTCTGGCTTACTCTGAGAGGAAGGAATATTGCTGCTTGTTGAGTCCCTCTAGCAGTGTAGTCTGATCTCCCCTGATCTTCAGCAGAAGCTTCATAGGAAGACATCCTGGTGAGAGAATCTAGATATGGATGAGAGAGAAGGGGAGATCAGATTACATTACAAGACTGACAATTTCTGTGTAATAGTCATCAGCCTGCACAGGCTTTCCGTGGAGAGCGTCACCTGCTGGCCTAAAGTGGAAAATATAACATTTCTAGATGTAACATTTTATATTTGCCTGATAAAAAATGTAAATATCATCCTAATCTTGTGTCTTAGTAGTTTGGTTTTACTGACTTGTACTTGTTGGAACAGCCGACTCCCCCCCCCCCTTCTCATAAATCTCAGGGTGTCTGTAGTAGACTCCAATGATAAGTCCTTCAGTTCATAGACCCATCTATCATTCCTCTCGTAATTCCTCCTCCGCACCATCACCACCTCCAACCACATCCCCATCACCACCTCCAACCACATCACCATCACCACCTCCAACCACATCACCATCACTACCTCCAACCACATCACCATCACTACCTCCATCTACATCACCACTTCCAACCACATCATCATCACCACCTCCAACCACATCACCACCTCCACCCACATCACCACCTCCAACCACATCACCATCACCACCTCCAACCACATCCCCATCACCACCTCCAACCACATCACCACCTCCAACCACATCTTCTCCTCCAACCACATCACCACCTCCAACCACATCACCACCTCCAACCACATCACCCCCTCCAACCACATCACCACCTCCAACCACATCACCTCCTTCAACCTCATCACCACCTTCAACCTCATCACCACCTCCAACCACATCACCATCACCACCTCCAACCACATCACCTCCTTCAACCACATCACCACCTTCAACCTCATCACCACCTCCACCCACATAACCATCACCACCTCCAACCACATCACCTCCTCCAACCTCATCACCACCTCCAACCTCATCACCACCTCCAACCTCATCACCACCTCCAACCACATCACCACCTCCAACCACATCACCACCTCCAACCACATCACCACCTCCAACCACATCTTCTCCTCCAACCACATCACCACCTCCAACCACATCACCCCCTCCAACCACATCACCCCCTCCAACCTCATCACCACCTCCAACCACATCACCATCACCACCTCCAACCACATCACCTCCTTCAACCTCATCTCCAACCACATCACCACCTCCAACCACATCACCTCCTCCAACCACATCACCTCCTCCAACCTCATCACCACCTCCAACCTCATCACCACCTCCAACCACATCACCACCTCCAACCACATCACCACCTCCAACCACATCACCACCTCCAACCACATCTTCTCCTCCAACCACATCACCACCTCCAACCACATCACCCCCTCCAACCACATCACCCCCTCCAACCTCATCACCCCCTCCAACCTCATCACCACCTCCAACCACATCACCATCACCACCTCCAACCACATCACCTCCTTCAACCTCATCACCACCTCCAACCACATCACCACCTTCAACCTCATCACCACCTCCACCCACATAACCATCACCAACCACATCACCACCTTCAACCTCATCACCACCTCCAACCACATCACCCCCTCCAACCTCATCACCACCTCCAACCACATCTTCTCCTCCAACCACATCACCACCTCCAACCACATCACCCCCTCCAACCTCATCACCACCTCCAACCTCATCACCCCCTCCAACCTCATCACCACCTCCAACCACATCACCATCACCACCTCCAACCACATCACCTCCTTCAACCTCATCACCACCTCCACCCACATCACCATCACCACCTCCAACCACATCACCTCCTTCAACCTCATCACCACCTCCACCCACATCACCATCACCACCTCCAACCACATCACCACCTCCAACCACATCACCGTCACCACCTTCAACCACGTCACCACTTCCAACCACACCACCTCCAACCCCATCACCACCTCCACCCACATCACCATCACCACCTCCAACCACATCACCCCCTCCAACCTCATCACCACCTCCAACCACATAACCATCACCACCTCCAACCACATCACCACCTCCAACCTCATCACCACCTCCAACCACATCTTCTCCTCCAACCTCATCACCACCTCCAACCACATCACCCCCTCCAACCTCATCACCACCTCCAACCACATCACCATCACCACCTCCAACCACATCACCTCCTTCAACCTCATCACCACCTCCACCCACATCACCATCACCACCTCCAACCACATCACCTCCTTCAACCTCATCACCACCTCCACCCACATCACCATCACCACCTCCAACCACATCACCGTCACCACCTTCAACCACGTCACTACTTCCAACCACACCACCTCCAACCCCATCACCACCTCCACCCACATCACCATCACCACCTCCAACCACATCACCATCACCACCTCCAACCACATCACCATCACCACCTCCAACCACATCACCATCACCACCTCCAACCACATCACCATCAACACCTCCAACCACATCACCATCACCACCTCCAACCACATCACCATCACCACCTCCATCCACATCACCATCACCACCTCCAACCACATCACCTCCTCCAACCTCATCACCACCTCCACCCACATCACAATCACCACCTCCACCCACATCACCGTCACCACCTTCAACCACGTCACCACTTCCAACCACACCACCTCCAACCCCATCACCACCTCCACCCACATCACCATCACCACCTCCCAACCACATCACCATCAACACCTCCAACCACATCATCACCATCACCACCTCCAACTACATCACCATCACCACCTCCAACCACATCACCATCACCACCTCCATCCACATCCCCATCACCACCTCCAACCCCATCACCACCTCCACCCACATCACCGCCTCCAACCACATCACCATCACTGCCTCCAACCACATCACCACCTCCAACCACATCACCACCTCCAACCACATCACCACCTCCACCCACATCACCACCTCCACCCACATCATCATCACCACCCACATCACCATCACCACCTCCAACCACATCACCACCTCCAACCACATCACCATCACTACCTCCAACCACATCACCAACTCCATCCACATCCCCATCACCACCTCCAACCACATCACCGTCACCACCTTCAACCACGTCACCACCTCCAACCACATCACCAACTCCATCCACATCCCCATCACCACCTCCAACCACATCACCGTCACCACCTTCAACCACGTCACCACCTCCAACCCCATCACCACCTCCACCCACATCACCACATCACAATCAACACCTCCAAACACATCACCTCCTCCATCCACATCACCAACAACACCTCCACCCACATCACCGTCGCCACCTTCAACCCCATCACCACCTCCACCCACATCACCACCATCAACTCCAATTACAAGATATTTTTATTTTTTCGGCTCTCTGATTCCTGCAGTAAGCCCAAAGAAAAAAACCTTTCTATATGCTTTTACTGAACAAAATTGCTGTGCACAGAAGCTTTTTACATTCAGAGAAAAAACAATATGAGGCATACAGAGTACAATACATATACATACATGCATACAAATGCTATCTATCCTTTTAATAAATGAAGAAAATTGACAATAATCTCTATGCAATAGGAATAAACTAAAAGTCACCTTACCTCCATTGTAGCTGGTCCACAATTTCCCTAATGAACAGGATGTCTGTAGTATGCTCCAAGTATAGGTTCATCAGTTCATAGACCCATATATCATTCCAACCATAATTCCTCTTACTTTGTTTATCATTAATGGATACCCCTGCGTGGGCAACTGTTCAGTTGTTGGATTTCTTTTTTCTTTCTCTTTAATAAAAGAGGGCTATACAGCTATGAGTAAGCATCATTTGATGTGAAACATGTCAGCTAATCTTTGATCAGTGTGTCGTGATGTGCAGTGTATGCTTTGGATTCCTGGACTTTTGAAATAAAGGCTTTTTATCTTGGAGTGCTGCTATCCAGAAAAATCCTTTTCCTGTTTTGCTCATACTTGCATTGCTTGCACCCTTGGTGGCTGGGAGGAGGTCGTTTGGAGGATATCTACACCTGAGCGGCTCCCTTTCTCTGCATACAAGCCCTTAAAAGGCACAACTGGCGTGGTCTCTACTTACTGGAAAATCTGATTGCCTCTCTGGGGATCAGGAAGGAATATTTTTTTCCCTGCTGTAGCAAATTGGATCATGTTTTGCTTGGGTTTACCGCCTTCCTCTGGATCAACTGTGGTTATAGGATTTAAAGTGAAGAAATGCAGCGCCGGACTTTCCGGACTTTAAAGTCAGTTCCGGACTTTAAAGTCAGTTCCGGACTTTAATGGTTTGGCTATTAAAGCCCAAGTTGTGAGAGATATAGAGGCATCTCTGTATCAGGGATTTTCACGATGCTAAAACTAGGTAGTCTAGCTTTCTGCAAAGTCTACCATCACATATGAAAGGCATACTTCGCTCGTTGTGAGGCAAGGAAGTTTTACCCAAGGAAATTGTTTGTGGGACAAATCCTGGCCTGTTTGGAAATGGGTCAGGGTCAGCCTTCTACCCTTAGCACCATCAAGAATCTAATTTCTATGCATGTGATTTAGTTTCCAGAGTACACCACTTGCAATCTATTGTAACTCCCTCCTCATTGGCCTACCTCTCCGCAAGCTTTCCCCTCTTCAGTCTATCATGAATGTCACTGCCAGACTCATCCACCTTACCAACCGTTCAATGTCCGCCACTACTCTGCCAATCCCTTCACTGGCTTCCCATTGCCCAACGAATAAAATTCAAAACACTAACAATAACATACAAAGCCATCAGTGGCGGTGCGTCCATAGAGGGCGCCGGAGCGCCGCCCCCTCTCGCTCCTGCACCGCCACTGAAAAACAATACATAGGTTCATGCATTGCATGAATCTGTGTATTGTCACCGCTGCCGCCCACTATTCAGATGGCCATATATGAGAACACCAGCAATTGTATTCAGGAAAGCTTTAGGTGCACACTGTGCAAAAGACACTGAATCAAAATACTGCAGCTCCCTGCCTGTATTTGTATGAGAACACCAGCAATTGTATTCAGGTAAGATTTAGGTGCACACTGTGCAAAGGACACTAAATCAAAATATTGCAGCTCCCTGCCTGTATTTGTATGAGAACACCAGCAATTGTATTCAGGTAAGATTTAGGTGCACACTGTGCAAAAGACACTAAATCAAAATACTGCAGCTCCCTGCCTGTATTTGTATGAGAACACCAGCAATTGTATTCAGGTAAGCTTTAGGTGCACACTGTGCAAAGGACACTAAATCAAAATATTGCAGCTCCCTGCCTGTATTTGTATGAGAACACCAGCAATTGTATTCAGGTAAGATTTAGGTGCACACTGTGCAAAAGACACTAAATCAAAATATTGCAGCTCCCTGCCTGTATTTGTATGAGAACACCAGCAATTGTATTCAGGTAAGCTTTAGGTGCACACTGTGCAAGGGACACTAAATCAAAACACTGCAGCTCCCTGCCTGTGGTATTAGTATGAGAACACCAGCAATTGTATTCAGGTAAGCTTTAGGTGCACACTGTGCAAAGGACACAGTACACTAAGTGAAAATAATGCAGCTAGCACAATCACCTGCCTGTCAGTATATCATGAAGAGAATAACAGGAACGGATCTAGCTAAACCGAATACAGTGTATAAATATATATACAACACCAAGGATGCATATATATCCTCTACACACTGTAACTGACTCGCCTGCCTGCTCTATCTAACTCAATATAAATTACACTGTCTCTCTCTCTCTGTCTTTAACCACCGCCGCAACACACTACACAAGGGCGCCACGCAGGCGGCCTTATATAGTGTGGGGCGTGTACTAAACCCCCTGAGACATAATTGGCCAAAGCCAACCTGGCTTTGGCCATATATGGCTCTCCGTTTTTTTTTCGCGCTGTGATTGGCCAAAGCATGCGGGTCATAGTGTATGCTTGGCCAATCATCAGCCAGCAGTGCACTGCGATGCCGCAGTGAATTATGGGCCGTGACGCGCCACTCGAATTTGGCGCGAACGGCCCATAATGTTCGAAATTCGGCGAACGGCCAAACAGGATGTTCGACTCGAACTCAAAGCTCATCCCTAGTGGTGACGTACAACACGTACGACAAGCCGAGATCAATGAAGTTCAATAGGCAGTTTGGCTCTTCTGCTTGATTCTGAGCATGCATGTCTTTTTGCACGTCGGAATTGCATACAGACGATCGGAATCTCCGATGGGAACTTTTCCCGTCGGAAAATTTGAGAAGCAGCTCTCAAATTTTTCTTGGCGGAAATTTCCGACCAAAAGCTCACATCGGACTTTTCTTGTCGGAATTTCCGATCGTGTGTATGCGGAAGAAGGAGTTTAAGACCTGGAGAAAAACCTGGCCCAGGCTTTTGTTGAACCTGGAGGCCAGGAGGTCCATATCTGGCACCTATGACACAGGTCCTGGAACACCTTTTGGTGTGGAGAACTCTCCCATGGGTTCAGTGCCAACTGAGGATGTCCGCCTACCAGTTGTCCATGTCTGGTATATAAACTGAGGACAAGGCTGTATTGTGAAGTTCTGCTCAGGACAGGATCTTTTCTACCTCTCTTGCCACGGTGAGCTGTAAGTAGCAGATCTTTGAAGTAATTTCGGTTTGCAAGTTGGGGCCTCCACGGAACGGATTTGTTTTTCCTACTGATGCTCGATTGGATTGAGATCTGGCCAGTCAACATCTCAAACTCATTCTTGTTTTCCTCAAACCATTCTTGAACAATTTTTGCAGTGTGGCAGGCCACATTAGGTGGGCTGTCAGTAGCAGATCCTTTAAGTCCTTTAGGTTGCGAGGTGGGACCTCCATGGATCGGACTTGCTTTTCCAGCACATCCACCAGATGCTTGATGGATTGAGATCTGGAAAATGTGGAGGCCAAGTCAATACCTCAAACTTGTTGTGCACACCAAACCATTCCTGAACTATTTTTGCAGTATGGCAGGGTGCCTTATCCTGCTGAAAGAGGCCACTGTCACCTGTTAATATTGTTTCCATGAAGGGGTGTACTTGGTCAGCAGCATTGTTTAGGTAGGTGGTACGTGTCATAGTAACATCCACATGAATGGCAGGAACCAAAGTTTTCTAGTAGAACATTGCCCAGAGCATCACACTGCCTCCGCTATCTTCCTATACTTTGTCCTGGTGCCATCTCTTCCCCAGGTACGTGATGCGTCCACATGATATAAAAGAAAACGTGATTCATTAGACCAGGCCACCTTCTTCCATTGTTCTGTGGTCCAGCTCTGATACTCAAGTGCCTATTGTAGTTGCTGTTGGTTGTGGACACGGGTCAGCATGGGCACCCTGACCAGTCTGTGGCTATGTAGCCCCGTACACAACAAACTGCAAGGACCATTTTCTACTGTAGTGGGTGTTTGCTTTAAGGCCCAGAGACTACCATACCCGGGATGCATTTCCCCGCGCAAGGACTGCTGGGGCGGGGTATTTAACCAGGAGGCGGGCCGGGAAACTTTCTCTTTGGACACCGCCCGCCCAGCAAGTGGAACTCTGTGCTGAGTCTGCTGAGAATACAGGGCCTGAAGCCTAGGCCTGTATTATTCCAAAGAGCCTTCCGTGTCGACTAGGAGCCTGAGGGACGTCGCATCCTGTTGCTGTTCTGCTACTACCAGGAGGACCGAAGGCCCGGGTGTCGCGGAATCTGTGTACCAAGACACAGCAACGGAAGACACGGACTGTTCCGGTTGGGTGAGAGAGCACTTGCTCATGAGAATAAGACAGGATCTCTAGACCCAGTAACTGTTGTTTGGAACTAACGTTAGTGTTGGCAGTTGCACACCGGAGGGACAGTGCATTGAATAACACTAGTAGATTTGTTCTGGGTCACCAAGTTACCACATTCCTTTATCCTTGTGGATTACAAATCGTTCCAGAAGTGCACCACTGGTTGCTAGCGAAGATCTTTCTCTGCAGAACTTTCACATAGTACAGTCAGGCCTGACTAGGGTGACCACATTTCCAAACTGCTATTCAGGGACACACCCCCTCTCGCACCTTCCCCCAAAAAAGATGAGGGGGGGCACAGGGGGTAATGTAGTCTCGGGGTTGATGGGGAATTTGTTTGGAGGCGAGTTATTTGTCAGGTGAATGTGCCACTTGCCACCAGATGCAGTGCCGCTTGCCTGCTGTCACTCCCTCTGCATGAGCCACGTGCGTAGAAGGAAAGGAGTGGCGTCACTGGAGAGTGAAGATCACACCAGTCCCTGCTGCTTGCCGCTGGGTGCTGGAGAAGGAGGAGGTGCCGAGGTGGGTGGGGACAGCAGTGCTGCACTAGGCCCAGGCCTCGCTCCCGGTCTCACTGTCTGAGAATAAATTGTCACTGGTTGCAAGATGCCAGGCAGTGCTGGCCCCAGCAACCAGTTCTGGAAATGTAGTTATTAGTTAGTAGGGGGTGGCTGTGTCCTCTATTTCATTCCGGGACATTGTATTGTCTCGGAATGAAGGTGCCCGGGACCCAGGACAGACATGTCAATTGCGGGACAGTCCCGGGCAATCCGGGACACGTGGCCACCCTAGGCCTGACTTAGTAGTAGTGAAATTGCTGGGCGCCATCTTGCCCACGAGGGGAAAGAGCTGCAGCGGGGTCCGTTAGTTTCTTGTTATAGAATTATATATTTGTCTGTGTGCTAAAACACTTTTCCATTGCAGGGCTCTGCACATGTCTATGTATATTGTTTTGCCTGCTTAACCATTATTTTCAGTAAAGTACCAGGGTTAAGTATATCAGTTGTTTGTGTCATTTACTGTGCATGAGAAATGGTTAGTGATAGCTACCCCATACTGTTGTGTGCCTTTATTGTGGGATTGTGCTGCCAAGAATCACAGGTTACACAATCCCATCATCCCCTACGAACTGTGCCAGGGGAGGGTAGAGCAAATTGCCGGGGGTTGACAGTGAGTGCTACAGGGCCCGAAACAAATCATACCAGCGGCCCTCTTAGCTGGGGGTATCGCTACACTACTTTCAACACATCAACTTCAGGGACAACATTCTTCAACGAATACATCTCAAACGAAAAAAAAATTCCAGCGTGCATAT
This sequence comes from Rana muscosa, assembly GCA_029206835.1. NCBI lineage: Eukaryota > Metazoa > Chordata > Amphibia > Anura > Ranidae > Rana > Rana muscosa. Next base: position 414,643,087 of record CM055123.1, on the reverse strand, counting down.
ATCTAATCAATGCGTTACCTGTCCGTGGTTATAATGATATGTCTGATCGGTGTACAGTACATACATAAAACATCACAAGGCCGTGCTCACACTACAAGACGTTTCTCGGGCTGCAGTTCCTCTGAGCTCCACAAGATGGTGATCTCACAGGCATAGAGACTCTCTATGCTAGACAGGAAGTCTCTGTGGAAGACAGGAAGTGATGTCAGGGTATAAAGAGGAAGTTCCAGGTGAGAGGTGAGTCAGGAGGAAGTGGAGAGAAGACATTGCTGGAAGTGGCAGCTGAGGAGGTAATAAGATCTTATTTTCTGTCTACACAGATTGGGGTAGGGAGTTCTAGATGATCGGTAAGGCTCTGGAGAAGTCCCAAAGGTGCGCATGGGAGGAGGCAATGAGGGAGATAGAGAGCAGGAGGTCATTGGATAGGGTTGCCACCTCATCCCTTTCAACCCGAGCATGTATTAATTACACAGGTTCTGTGGCTGATTAAGGAGGTAATTAAAGGGGTTGTAAAGGTACATGTTTTTTCACCTTAATGCATTCTATGCATTAGGGGGAAAAAACATCCGACGATTAGCGCCCCCTCAGCCCCCCCCCCCCCCGTTTACTTACCTGAACCCTTGAATGTCCCGCGTCGTGAATGCGCAGGCTTCTCGGTTGGCTTCTCGGCTCATTCATTGGATGATTGATAGCAGCGCAGCCATTGGCTCCCACTGTTGTCAATCAAATCAATGACGCGGTGCGCCGAGGTGGCGGGGCCGAGTGATACAGTTGGCAGCTATGGCCGCCGACTGTATCACGGGAGCGTGCCCGCAAGCTAACCCCCATGGGAGAGAGCTCCCATGAAGGGGGTTAGCTCTTGCGGGGAGGAGCCGAGACAGCCGCCAAGGGTCCCCAGAAGACCAGGATCGGGGCCACTCTGTGCAAAACGAGCTGCACAGTGGAGGTAAGTATGATGTTTGTTATATTTATTTTTTTAAAGGAACCTTTACAACCCCTTTTAAACTCACTTGGTGCCTTATCTGCATTAAATCAGCCTCAGAACCTGTGTAATGACTATGTGTTTGGGTTTAAAGGCATGAGGTGGTAACCCTATCATGGGAGGAGCAGAGAGGACCATTTGGATGATATATTGAGATGAGAATGCTGATGTAGCTCAGGGCAGAACTGTGGATGGCTTTATATTAGAGCTGCACGATTAATCGTTAATCAAAATCGGGATTCTTTTCCCTTCCCGATCTTAAAACGGCATTTCACGATTCTATCTCACTTGGGGGGAAAAAAAAAATCTAGGCAGCCTGCCAAGTTTTATCACAACATTGCCACTTCTTAGATCAAAGGAATGAACTTCTGTCTGTAGATGAGGGAAGTTTAACCACTTAAAAACTAAACCTTTTGATACTTGCTGCTTACAAGTTAAAATCAATATTTATTGCTAGAAAATTACTTAGAACCCCCAAACATTATACATGTATATCTTTTAGCAGAGACCCTGGAGAATAAAATGGTGGTTGTTGCAATATTTTATGTCGCCCTGTATTTGCACAGCCGTCTTTCGAATGCAATTTTTTTGGGGGAAAAATACACTTTAATGAATTAGAAAAAATACTAAACAGTAAAGTTAGCCCAATTTTTTTTTGTATAATGTGAAAGATTATGTTGCTCCACGAGAATCGTGATCTTTATTCTAAGCAAAAAAAATTGTGATTCTCATTTTAGCTAAAATCGTGCAGCTCTACTTGTGTGTTGCCATTAGTATTTTGAATTTTATTTGTTAGGTGGAGGTCAGTGTAGAGATTGGCAGAGAGGGGTGGCGGACACTGAATGGAGGTCAGTGTAGGGATTGGCAGAGAGGGGTGGAGGACACTGAATGGAGGTCAGTGTAGGGATTGGCAGAGAGGGGTGGAGGACACTGAATGGAGGTCAGTGTAGGGATTGGCAGAGAGGGGTGGAGGACACTGAATGGAGGTCAGTGTAGGGATTGGCAGAGAGGGGTGGAGGACACTGAATGGAAGCCAGTGGAGGGATTGGCAGAGAGGGGCGGAGGACACTGAATAGAAGCCAGTGGAGGGATTGGCAGAGAGGGGTAGAGGGCACTGAATGGAAGCCAGTGGAGGGATTGGCAGAGAGGGGCGGAGGACACTGAATAGAAGCCAGTGGAGGGATTGGCAGAGAGGGGCGGAGGACACTGAATAGAAGCCAGTGGAGGGATTGGCAGAGAGGGGTAGAGGGCACTGAATGGAAGCCAGTGGAGGGATTGGCAGAGAGGGGTAGAGGGCACTGAATGGAAGCCAGTGGAGGGATTGGCAGAGAGGGGTGGAGGGCACTGAATGGAAGCCAGTGGAGGGATTGGCAGAGAGGGGTGGAGGGCACTGAATGGAAGCCAGTGGAGGGATTGGCAGAGAGGGGCGGAGGACACTGAATAGAAGCCAGTGGAGGGATTGGCAGAGAGGGGCGGAGGACACTGAATGGAAGCCAGTGGAGGGATTGGCAGAGAGGGGCGGAGGACACTGAATAGAAGCCAGTGGAGGGATTGGCAGAGAGGGGTAGAGGGCACTGAATGGAAGCCAGTGGAGGGATTGGCAGAGAGGGGTGGAGGACACTGAATGGAAGCCAGTGGAGGGATTGGCAGAGAGGGGTGGAGGACACTGAATGGAAGCCAGTGGAGGGATTGGCAGAGAGGGGTGGAGGACACTGAGCTGTTGGTAAGGTGGGTGAGTCTGGTAGCAGCATTCATGATAGACTGAGGGGATAGTCTGTGTAGCGGTCAACCAACGGAAGGGAGTTGCAGTAGTGAAGACGAGAGATAAGCTGGGAGTGAAATAGTTGCTTTTTGAGGTGTCATTGGTTAAGAAGGGGTGTACTTTGGGGGAGGAGAAGATGGGTACAGGAATGAGAGATTAGAGAGAGAAGACACTATTGTGGAAAGAGTGGTAGAGGGAACATATTACGGGGAGGACAGAGTAGTAGTCAGTCTGGGAAGAAGAAAGCTGAATGGGGAAATGCAGGTTCACCTGCAGTCTGTCGGGACCTCTGTTTGTAGATGATGACTTGTTGTGTTTTAGATAGGTGCCCTTGCACTTCAAACATGGCACTTATATATAAAAAAAAAAAATATTGGTCTACAGGGAAACATTTATCATTTTATAGAGGAGGACTGGAGTCAGATGACCGAGAGGATATAAAACCTCACCCTGGAGATCATCTACCTGCTGACCGGAGAGGTGAGGAGGATTCTGGGAGGTCACATGACATCACTCTTATCTCTATTAATAAAACACAGACCTGACCGGAGAGATGAGGAGGATTCTGGGAGGTCACATGACATCACTCTTATCTCTATTAATAATACACAGACCTGACCGGAGAGGTGAGGAGGATTCTGGGAGGTCACATGACATCACTCTTATCTCTATTAATAAAACACAGACAGAGGTGAGCGGTGCCGGGAATTCTGGGACATTATCCAGTAACAGACAAGGGATGTGTCTGGATGGTGACGGTATCATGATAAGTATCAGGTTCCTAAGTGGTGTCACTGTCTATTTCCCTATGTAGGAGGATTTAGAAGGACACAAGGATCTCTACAGGGACGTCATGATGGACAATCAGCCGCCCCTCACATCACCGGGTAAGAGGAGACTTTATTGTAAAGGAGAGAGCAGTACGGAGGCTCCACCTAGATCCCCCATCATCTGATAAACACATAGAAACAATGTATTCAGTCAGTGTGTGTGTTTCCTACAGATGGATCCAGTAATGGGAACCCACCAGAGAGATGTCCCCGTCCTCTGTATTCCCGGGATTCCACACAGGAAGGTCACACCATCCCCCACCATCATCAGGTAGATGAGGAACAATCACTGATAGTATCATTAGGATCTGTACATTATCTGCATTGTTACCATTGATGTCATTTTTATTATATATTCAGAGTGGAAACCTGAGAGATCCTAAAGTTGAGGTTAAAGAAGAGATAAAAGAGGAGGATGATGAGGATGGGGTGATAGAGAAAGAACACCAAGATCTGTACCAGGACACCATGGTGGAGTCATCCAGATACAGGAACCCACCAGAGAGATGTCCCCGTCCTCTGTATTCACGGGATTCCACACAGGAAGGTCTCACCATCCCTCACCATCATCAGGTAGATGATTATTAATTATTGGTTATTATGATTCATACACGAGCATGTTTTGTTAAAATACATTTTTATTATATATTCAGAGTGGAAACCTCGGGGATGATAATATTGATGTTAAAGAAGAGTATAAAGAGGAGGATGAGGAGTATGGGGTGATGATGGAGCTTTCAGGAGGACCCACAGAAGTAAAAATGGAGCCACCTGATGGCAGAAACCTACCAGAGAGATGTCCCAGTCCTCTGTATTCCCGGGATTCCACACAGGAAGGTCACACCATCCCCCACCATCAGGTAGATGAGGAACAATCACTGATATTTTATACACAAGCTTGTTTGTTACAATACATTTATTTATATACACTATATTGGCAAAAGTATTGGGACACCTGCCGTTACACACACACACGTTTACTTTAATGAGATCCCAGTCTTAGTCTGTAGGGTTCAGTATTGAGTTGGCCCACCCTTTGCAGCTAGAACAGCTTCAATGCTTCTGGTAAAGCTGTCCACAAGGTTTAGGAGTGAGTCTATGTGAATGTTTGAGCATTCTTCCAGAAGAGCATTTGTGAGGTCAGGCACTGATGTTGGACAGGAAGGCCTGGCTCGCAGTCTACGCGCTAAGAACACCTTTGGGATGAATATCGGGTTGAGGTCAATGAAAAAATTTGAGCTAGGAAGCTGTAAATTGCCGGGTGTACTGGCCAATTTTGTTTATATTCAATGGGGAAAAAAATCAACTACCTATGATTTTTAACTTCTCTTTCTTTTTCAGGTCCAAAGTGAACGTGGCAGCACGTCCAGAAAAATCCAAATGTGGAAGAGCATAGGACCATAATCAAGTTCCTGTTTCTCCAAGGGAAAGGTGCGAAGCAGATCCATGATGAAATGTCACAATCTTTGGGTGGCGGTGGCCCTTCGTTTTGCAACAGTAAAAACATTGGGTTGCCCATTTTAAAACTGGACATTTTGGTGTTGAATGTGAGAAACCCAGTGGAAGGCCTGTTTCTGTCTCTGTGCCTGCAAAATGTGAAAGCCATCCATGACAATATTAATAATATTTCTATACAGCAGCGCTTTACAATATATAGAGGGGACAGCATAATTTACAGTACAGCTCAATACAGAAGGTACAGGAGGGCCCGGCTTGTAGAGCTTACATTCTAATGGGAGGGGGTGGTGATACAAAAGGTAATGGCTGCAGAGAATGATTTGATGGGGGTGGCTCGGGGATAGTTGTTAGGTGGGTGTGGCTTCCCTGAATAAATACGTTTTCAGGGATCTCCTAAAGGTGGGCAGGGTAGGGGCTGACCGGACATTCCCGGGGCAGGGAGTTCCAGAGGATGGGAGAGGCTCTGGAGAAGTCCTGGAGACGAGCATGGGAGGAGGCAACAAGGGAGCTAGTAATCAGGAGATCCTGGGAGGAGCGATATCTGTAGATGAGGTTGGCGATGTTGTGAATGGCCTTGTACTGTATGTTGTGATTAGCAGTTTGAATTTTACACGGTGGAGTAGAGGAAGCCAGTGAAGGGATTGGCAGAGAGGAGCAGCAGTCACGGATCAGTTAGTGAGGTGTATTAAGCCTCTTACACACGGCCGAGAATCTCGTCAGGAAAAAACTTGTCGTTTTTCCAGACGAGTTTCTTGGACAAGAATCTTGTCCCGGCCGAGTGTACACACGCTCCATTCAAAAGAACCGCCGTTATTTTGAATGGCACGATAGCGGTGACGTCATCGACTACGACGAGTGTGCGCTCGTCACATTCGATGCCGTCTCCGCCATCTTGCTACGTCCTACCTATGCCTAGGAAGCTACCCCGCATGCGTCAAAGTCATTTCGAGCATGCGCGTGTTTCCACGGCGACAGGTAAGTGTACACACACTCGGGTTTCTCGTCGGGAAACAGGCCGACGAGAATCCCGACGAGAAAATAGAGAGCAGGTTCTCTATTTTTCTCGTTTGAGATTCTGGGCAGTTTTCTTGACGAGAAACCTGAAAGCCGCATACACACGACCGATTTACTCAGCAAGAAAGCTCTGCCAGCAAGTTTCTTGCTGGTTCTTGCTGAGAAAATCGGTCGTGTGTACGAGGCTTCAGTCTAGCAGCAGAATTCATAATAGACTGAAGGGGGAGGAGCCTGTGTAAGGGTAGGCCATTAATTAGAGAGTTGCAGTAGTCAAGGCGGGAAATAATCAAGGAGTGAATAAGTTGCTTTGTGGTGTCATTAGTCAGGAAGGGTCGAATTCTGGAGATGTTGCGGAGGTTAATGCTGCATACACGCGGTCGGAATTTCCGACAACAAATGTCCGATGTGAGCTTTTTGACGAAAATTCCGACTGTGTGTAGGCCCCATCGGACATTTGCTGTCGGAATTTTCGACCACAAAAATTTGAGAGCTGGTTCTCAATTTCTCCGACAACAAAATCCATATCTCGTAAATTCCGAGCGTGTGTAGACAACTCCAATGCACAAAATTCCACGCATGCTCTTAATCAAGTATGAGACGGAAGCGCTCGGTCTGGTAAAACTAGCGTTTATAATGGAGATAGCACATTCGTCAGGGACTGAAAAGCGCGAATCGTCTCTTACCAAACTTCTACTAACACGAGATTAGCGGAAGGAGCCCAAAGGGTGGCGCACTTGGTATGGAAACTCCACTTTTATTGTGCCGTCGTACGTGACCTCGTTCTTGACGTTCGCAATTTCCCACAACATTTGTGCGGCCGTGTGTATGCAAGACAAGTTTGAGCCAACATCCGTCGGAAAATTATCCACGGTTTTGTTGTCAGAATGTCCGATCGTGTGTACGCGGCATTAGGCGGCAGGATTTAGCCAGTGATTGGATGTGGGGGCTGAAGGAGAGATTAGAGTCAAGGATTACACCCAGCACCCTGGCATGTTTGGAGGGACCAATGGTTGTGTTGTTGATTTTAATGGTAAAGTCATGGGGAGGGGGGTTGCCTAATATCAGCCAAATATTAGGTCCCATGGAGGACCGCTGAGTATCCGCTGAAAATATTGCTACATATCTGGGAATATGTGAGAGAGTTGGTGCCGTTATCCACAAAGACTTGGGAATTAGCTTGCAGCAAAGTAGATCCCAAAACTTTTGACTTTTGCAGGCACAGAGAAAGAAACAGGCCTTCCAATGAAAGTTTCTCACTTTCAAACACCAAAATGGCCAGTTTTTTAAAATGGACAAGCCAACGTTTAACTGTTGCATATGAAGGGCCACCGTCACCCAAAGATTGTGACATTTCATCATGGATCTGCTTCGCACCTTTCCCTTGGAAAAACAGGAAATGATTATGGACATTGAAATTTTCTGAAGGTGCTGCCATGTTCACTTTGGACCTAAAAAAAGAAAGATACTGTATATACTCGAGTATAAGCCGACCTGAATATAAGCCGAGGCACCTAATTTTACCACAAAAAACTGGGAAAACGTATTGACTCGAATATAAGCCTAGGGTGTTCATCTGCATGCCTCACTGTGTCCATGACTAGACTGACGTTTAACATGGGAGTCTATGGAAGGGGTTCCCAGGTTTGAAAAATCGGTGCTCCCTGGCCGTAGGTCTCCCAGACAACAAACTTAGCACACTTGTAGAAGAGAAATGGGGCTACATGTGTGCCAAGTTTCGGGTCCAGGGGACCTACGACCAGCCAGTACCGGGTCCCCAAATTCACCGGAGAAATTACCGTTTAACATGGGAGTCTATGGAAGGGGTGCCCGGGTTTGAAAAATCGGTGCTCCCCGGCCGTATGTCCCCCGGTCAACAAACTTTGCACACTTGTAGAGGAAGAGTGGGGCTACATGCATGCCTCACTGTGTCCATGACTAGACTGACGTTTAACATAGGAGTCTATGGAAGGGGTTCCCGGATTTGAAAAAAATCGGTGCTCCCCGGACGTAGGTCCCCTAGACAACAAACTTTGCACACTTGTAGAACAGAAATGGGGCTACATGTGTGCCAAGTTTCAGTTCCAGGGGACCTACGACCGCCCGGTACCGGGTCTCCAACTTCATTGAAGAAATGACCGTTTAACATGGGAGTCTATGGAAGGGGTGCCCGGGTTTGAAAAATCTGTGCTCCCCGGCCGTAGGTCCCCCGGACAACAAACTTTGCACACTTATAGAGAAAGAGTGGGGCTACATGTATGCCACGTTTGGAGTCCAGGGGACCTACAGCCGGCCGGTACCGGGTCCCCAAAGTCCGGGAGATCAGGCGCAAAAAGGTGACTCGAGTATAAGCCGAGGGGGGCATTTTCATCACAAAAAAAATGGGCTGAAAAACTCGGCTTGTACTCGAGTATATACGGTAAGTTAAAATCATAGGTAGTTGATTTTTGCACCCTTGAATATAAACAAATTGGCCAGTACACCTTGCAATTTACAGCGTTCTAACTCAATTTTATTCTGTGTAAGGCTCAATACTTATCAGCACCCCCTCATATCGTTAAGGAAGGGTATAAAGAGGAGTATTGTGTGATAAAGGAGCTTTCTGAAGGACACGAGGATCTCTACAAGGACATTATGATGGAGTCACCTAATAACAGAAACCACACACGAAGGTTGAGTGGTATCTTAATATAGCGCAGTCTTACCCCGAAGGGTCCCGACGCGCATATCAGAGTTCCTGGGAAAAGAGGACTCCGAAGCAGCACAGAGCGGCAGAAAGGGTGGAAGAAAGAGGCTACGCAGGGAAGGCTTGCGTGAAAAGCCAAGTCTTCAGTAACCCACGGAAGACTGGAATAGTAGGGGCCTCCTGGAGCTCGACAGGGAGGCTATTCCATAGAACGGCACACTGGTGGGAGAAGGCCCGGCCACCACGCCGGATCCTCTTGGGCACCGAGATGTAGATGAGATCTCTGCTGAGTGATCTGACAAAAGCTTGTTTATGAAAACGAGAGCAGAGATAGCTTGGGGCCAGGCCTCTTATAATCTTAAACATAATGCATCTGGCCTTAAATAAGGTGCGATTTAGTGGACCGGCAGCCAGTGCAAGGCGCAGAGGACAGGGGTGATATGATCCCTCAGCGGGACATCCATGAGTAACCTAGCCGCAGCATTTTGAATAAGTTGAAGCTTCTGCACTGACATCTTTGGCAATCCCAGATAAAGAGAGTTGCAGTAGTCTAGGCAGCTACCTATCGTGGCGCAGATGACAGTTTTTCTGTCAGATATCCAGATATTTAAACAACCCCCTCAGGAGTTTTAGCTGCCAGTGACATGCACTGACGACCTTTTTTTTTTACCTGAAGAGCCTGAAGTTAAAGCGGAGCTCCGCTGTAAAAGAAATATGACTGCTGACTTTTAATAAATGGACACTTACCTGTCCTGGAGTCCAGCGACATAGGCGGCAGAAGACGAGCAATCGCACGTTTCTTGGCTGCCCCCACCGCCATCATGGGTGAGGGAATCGGGAAGTGAAGCGTTGCGGCTTCGCTTTCCGGTTCCCTACTGCGCATGCGCGTCTTTCACTGGTCCCCGCTGTGTTCTGGGAGCCGTGTGTTTCCCACAACACAACGGGGGGGACTGGGAAGTGACGCACTACCCGCAGTGTGTATTCCCGGAAGTGGGTGAAAATACATGTCTTAGACAGGTATCTGCACCCCCCTGAAAGGTGCCAATTGTGGCACCAGAGGGGGGGGGGGGGGGAATCCGATGAGCGGAAGTTCCACTTTAGGGTGGAGCTCCGCTTTAAACCTGAATCTAGGACAAATCCCTGGGGGGCCACCTCCGGAGCAGGACCAAATGAGGGAGGCGAAGGTGGGATATCTGGAGGGGGTGGCCAGATCGCTGAAGGTGATCACCTCTGTTTTTCCCCCCATTAAGTTTCAGGAAGTTTGCAGACATCTATTTTGTTAATGGCCTCCAAATGGGTGGCATCGGCCGTCTGGTTCCTAGGAATCTTCAGGTAAATTTGGGCGTCGTCCGCATAAACGTGGTAATGGACGGCGTGGGACTTTAGCAGGTCGGCAAGGGGCATCATATAGATATTAATTTATATCCATCCCTCACCATCATCAGGTAGGTGGAGTTGAGGGTCGGGAACATAAAGTGATTGAACACTCTGACATGTGGAGACGATGTGTGGACTCTACAAGATGATATTTTCTATGTGATCTCACATCATAAATACTTCTATGTTACAGATGTTATTTTCTGCCATTCTGTTGGTTTAGGGTGAAGATCTGATGACCATGAAAGTTGAGGGTGAAGTAGAAGAGACGTATGTGAGGGATGATCAGCAATATACGGAGGAGGCTGGAATGACGAGGACATTCATAGAGGAGGACACTCCTACAGAGATCAGCACAGGTGACCCATAATATATTCTTCTATCTGTTACTGCTCACTGATTGGTCTAGAGTAGGGCGGAGCTGAGTGATATCAGCCAATAACAGGTTGATAATGGTCCCCTCCCTGTACTGATACCCGTCCTGGGGTTCAGCTGGCTGTATTAGGTTGTGTGTCACTCCTAGTTACAGTAGCACAGATATGATAACACAGATTGAGCCTTTCTTATGCCCCGTACACACAAGCAACATTTCCGTCAGAAAAAAGTTGGATGGTTTTTCCGACGGAATTCCGCTCAAGCTTGGCTTGCATACACACGGTCACACAAGTTCTCTGAGATTTCGAGCGTTAAGAACGTGGTGACGTACAACGCTACGAAGAGCCGAGAAAAAGAAGTTCAATGCTTCCGAGAAAGCGTGTTTTTTTTTTTTTTTTTTTTTTTTTTTTTTCCAGTCGGAATTGCAAACAGACAATCGGAATTTCCGTCGGAAAAATAGAGAACCTGCTCTTCTCCCCAATCCCCCCCCCCCCCTTCTTCTTTTTTTTTTTTTTTTTTTTTTTTTATCAAAACAGCATTTATTGAGCATATAAAAGGTATAAACATGCGGGTAGATAGTGCAACAGGCACTACATTTACGGATCGGTGCAATTGACATACATAAAAACATGACATAGCGGTAAAGGTGCGTGTACAGTACTATTTGTTGTGTAACATAGCATTGTGGGGCTGACAGAGAGAAGGGGGGGGCCAGAGAGGAGCGTATCTAGTCTTCCGCATCACAGGGGCAGGCGTACCCCCCCCAACCATCTATCCCAAATTTTATAGTATTTTTGTCCGGGCAACCCCTGTGTGAATGTAGAGTATTTTTTTTATAGGGAAGAGTGTTTTTGACAGCTCTGATCCATTGCTGCAGTCAGGGGAGGGCTGGCGGCCTTAGGCCTGGGGGGAAAGTCCAGTCAAGTGGCCCACTGAACCGCCGAATCAGCTCACCATCCATGGCCCACCTGTTTTTTCAATGCAGCCTCACCAGTGCCCATCAATGAAGCCTGATCACTGGGGCAGGTTACATGGGGTGTATGGTGGGGGGAGATGGGGTGTCAGGGTCTCTCACCTCAGCGATCTCAGCTCAGCAGGTCCTTCCACACCACGGTCTCCTGGGGGGAGGGGGAGGGGGGTGTAACACTCCTGATCCTGGGGTCAAGTTGCAGCCAGCCCTGCGTCCCGACTCCCTGCCTCTGTCTGCTTCCAAGAATCCGGTCCCAGGGAGTTGTAGTTTCCTCTGTGCTGCTGTGTTTTCCACCCACCGGAAGCTTGAGCCCTGACTACAACTCCCAGAATGCAACAGCTAGTGGTCGACTTCCCAGACCAGAATAAAAAAGAAACTGGTAGCGGGCAGCGGCTGCCGGCCTTTTTGAACATAAGTTAGGGCAGCCTGGGAGGCAATTGCCACCCTGCCCCCTGGCCCAGCCCTCCTCAGGCTGCAGTGTAGGAGGGGGTCCTCTCAGCCATGTCTTGGCTATCTGGAGCCTGGCAAGTTATAATGTTTCTTGCAGAAATATGTTCAGGTATTTTTCGGCCTCAGAGAGTGAGAGGAGCCCCAACACACATTGACGGAGGGCAGAGGGATAATGGGGAGCCCATGCGGTCATGGAGGAAACGGACCACTTGGGACCAGAACATGTCCAAAGGAGGTGAAAGAACCCGCTCTTAATCTTTTGCTGGCAGAAATTCCGACCAGAAAAAGTCTGGAGCCTACACACGGTGGGAATTTCCGACCAAAAGCTCACATCTGACTTTTGCTGGCCGAATTTCCGCTCTTGTGTACGTGGCATTAGGTTGGTTCCTCTTCTTCCAGAAGACTTATAGCGAAATGTTATTACAAAACTATATTCAATGTCTCGTTGGGATAATGAGTAACACTAAAACACGTATCTTCTCTCTGCAAGCTCCCTCCAGTGCTGCATATCACCAGAAGCCTAGGCCTATGGTCACTTCTTCTATGGTGAAGGGTCTACAAGTCTGAACTTTGACCCTCTTGTCTATCAGAGATCACATGACCCAGTGCCTAGGCTTGTGGTTGTGTAAAGAACACGCCCCTCCCAGTCCCCATTGGTTCCTGCTCTTCTGACAAGGCTGTGTAAATGTAGAAGTGATCTGGGAGGAGGACCAAAGGCCCTTTGACTGAAGAGGGGAGGAGTCCCAGCTGGTTGGGACCTCCACAGAGAACATCTCCTCACTCATATCTACCTGATCCAGATGGAATCTTGATGGAAGTGAACTAACCCTCTCAGATATATTGATGATGTTTTTATATTTTTCCAGGACACGCCATGGAGAAACCCTCAAAGGATCGTCTCACTTTATCTCCAGGATGGAAAATGGAAGATGAGGACATCACAGGAGGTCACATGGAGGAAGGCGGGAAATGTATGTCTCCGAAGACCCTTCCTTCTGACCATCAGAAATTGCACACGAGTGGGAAGGTATACGCCTGCCCCGAGTGCGGGAAGTGTTTTCCACGAAAATATGACTGTTTTGTTTTACATCAAAGATCTCACACGGGGGAGAAGCCATTTCCCTGTCCTGAGTGTGGAAAACGGTTTACGATAAAATCAAACCTTGCAAAACATCAAAGAGTTCACACAGGTGAGAGGCCATTTTGCTGCTCTGAGTGCGGGAGATGTTTTTATCAGAAGGCCCATCTTGATTCACATCTGAGCTATCACACGGGTGAAAAGCCATTTCCCTGTCCTGAGTGTGGAAAAGGTTTTTCAAAAAAATCTGACCTTAAAATACATCAAAGAATTCACACGGGTGAGAATGCATATTCCTGCCCTGTGTGTGGAAAATGCTTGTCTCAGAAATCAGAACTTGTTAAACATCAAAGATCTCACAAAAGGGAGAAGCCACATTCCTGCCCTGAGTGCGGGAAATGTTTTAAATACAAGTCCAATTTGAATGCACATGAGAGGACTCACACGGGTGAAAAGCCGTATTGCTGTCCTGAGTGTGGAAAATGTTTTACACAAATAGCACACCTTCTAAACCATCAAACAACTCACACGGGTGAGAAGGCGTATTCCTGTTCTGAGTGCGGGAAAAGTTTTTCGCAGAATGCCCATCTTAAAATACATCGGAGATCGCACACGGGTGAAAAGCCGTATCCCTGTCCTGAGTGCGGAAAAGGTTATCCACAGAGATCAGACCTTACTAAACATCAGAGATCTCACACCGGGGAGAAGCCGTATTACTGCCCTAAGTGCGGGAAAGGATTTTCACGCAAGTACAATTTTAACAAACATTGTAGTTCTAACACATGTGAGTAGTTTTATAGTTGGTCTGGTTGAAAAAAGATAAAAAAAAAATCATCTAGTTCAACGAATAAAACCTATGCATAGCTTCTTAGTGTAGAAAATTCCCTTCATGGAAGTCCGTGTTCTTACTGAACATCAGATATGCTACACACGGGAGAAGCCGTATTCCTGGCCTAAGTGCGGGAAATGTTTCTCCCAGAAGTCCTATCTTCTCAAACATCTGAGAACCCACAAGACCCTCGAGGTTGTATTTGTGTCCTGAGTGTGGGAAATGTCTTCTATACGGATCATATTTTGCTGTACATCAGAGATCTCACACTGGGAAGAAGCCCACCTTCATATACACCTCAGAAAACATGTGGCTGAGCTCTCCTCTGATCTTTATCATGAAAGAAACTGTCTGTAGTAAGATTTTTTTTTTTTTTTTTTTTCATTATGAAGTTCTGTCTGGCCTCGTACACACGGGCGAGAATCCCGTCGGAAAAAAAAAGTCGGTTTTCTCCACGGGATTCCTGGCAAGCGTGTCTTGCCAAGCCCTGTGTACAGACGCACATTCAAAAGAACCGCCATTCTTTTGAATGGCAAGAACGCGGTGACGTCATCGACTACGACGAGCCTGCGCTCGTCACATTCGATGCCGTCGCCGCCATCTTGCTACACCCTACACTACCCTTGTATGCTACCGCGCATGCGTCAGTCTTTTCGAGCATGCGCGGGTTTACCTGGAGACGGGTAAGCATACACACGCACGGTTTTCTCGAGGGGAAACAGGCCATCAAGAATCCCAACAAGAAAATACAGAGCAGGTTCCTCTATTTTTCCCGTCGAGATTCCCGGCCAAGAAACCATACACACGACCGGCAAAAAGCTCTCCCAGCTGTTTTCTTGCCGAGAAAAACGTCCGTGTGTACGAGGCTTTAGAAGAGGTAATATTACTGCTGGTTGAGTCCCTCTAGCTTGTGTAGTCTGATCTCCCCGGATCTTCAGCAGAAGATTCATAGAAAGACATCATGGAGAGTGAGACACTAGATATGGACGAGAGAGAGAAGGGGAGATCAGACTACATTACAAGACTGACCATTTCTGTGCAGTAGTCATCAGCCTGCACAGGCTTTGCTTGGAGAGCGTCACCTGCTGGCTTAAAGTGGAAAATATGACATTTATAGATGTAACATTTCATATTTATATATATAGTCGCGCTAACTTATGACTAAACATAAGCCCACCACTGAATAATTGAAAAAATCCAAATACCAACAGTGATAAATCATATAAATACTCAATGAAGAACCATAAAAAATCAGTAAATTATAAATAATAATAAGGTGAGTGAACCATGATAAACAGTTAATAAGATGGTAGTCCACAACTGCTATATGAAACTCTCAAGGTTCACGTCTAAAAGTCCATAATAAACAAAACACCCGTGAGTAAGTGTCCAAAAAAGCCAACGACAGAAATCTTCTTATAATCCGTGACTTTCACCACCACCAGTAAGAATTCCTGCTTACCAAAAAGCGATGGTCCCCTATGACAGAGGACCTAAAACAGCCTCAAATGATACTCAGTGGAACCTCCAGATTTCAGCAGATGATGAACTTCAATGGTTTAGTAGCCCGACAGCTCATACAGCCTCATGACGTCACCCTCCACTGCTCGGCTTCCACGGACGTATTTGTGTGCCAGCGCCTCTGACCGGTCGGCGCTGACACACTTTAAGGCTGTCTTTTTAACTGCGTTTGTGAGTATGATTCCAATATTCTTTTAATAAATGTACACCAAGGATTTTACACTATTCGGTGTCCTTCCTTCTTTTCATGTTGATGTTGAACATTCGCATGAGGCTGTATGAGCTGTCGGGCTACTAAACCATTGAAGTTCATCATCTGCTGAAATCTGGAGGTTCCACTGAGTATCATTTGAGGCTGTTTTAGGTCCTCTGTCATAGGGGACCATCGCTTTTTGGTAAGCAGGAATTCTTACTGGTGGTGGTGAAAGTCACGGATTATAAGAAGATTTCTGTCGTTGGCTTTTTTGGACACTTACTCACGGGTGTTTTGTTTATTATGGACTTTTAGACGTGAACCTTGAGAGTTTCATATAGCAGTTGTGGACTACCATCTTATTAACTGTTTATCATGGTTCACTCACCTTATTATTATTTATAATTTACTGATTTTTTATGGTTCTTCATTGAGTATTTATATGATTTATCACTGTTGGTATTTGGATTTTTTCAATTATTCAGTGGTGGGCTTATGTTTAGTCATAAGTTAGCGCGAATATATATATATATATATATATATATATATATCTTTTCTTATTTACATGCACTGATGATTGTTTTCAGAATAGTTGCTGCTTTCCTTTATTTCCCCCTTTTTTCTAGTTAAATTTAATTATTTACCAGGTTTTACACTATAGTGCAGTTTCTTTATATTTTTTTCCAACATTTCATATTTACCTGATAAATATGTAAATATCATCCTAATCTTGTGTCTTGGTAGTTTTGGTTTTACTGACTTGTACTTGTTGGAACAGCCGACTCTCCCCCTTCTCATAAATCTCAGGACGTCTGTAGTAGACTCCAATGATAAGTCCATCAGTTCATTCCACCCGTAATTCCTCCTCCACATCACCACCTCCAATCACCATCTCCAACCACATCACCATCAACACCTCCAACCACATCACCATCACCACCTCCAACCACATCCCCATCACCACCTCCAACCACATCACCATCTCCACCTCCAACCACATCCCCATCACCACCTCCAACCACATCATCACCACCTCCAACCACATCACCATCACCACCTCCATCCACATCATCAGCACCTCCAACCACATCATCACCTCCAACCACATCATCACCATCAGCACCTCCAACCACATCACCATCACCACCTCCAACCACATCCCCATCACCACCTCCAACCACATCATCACCATCAGCACTTCCAACCACATCATCACCACCTCCAACCACATCACCACCTCCAGAATAAGTGTGAATGATTCTTATGGAGAACACCAAGAGAACTGCTGCCTCTACGGATTACTGCCACCTAAGTGTAGTAAATGAATGTATAAAGTGAGAGAGTAGATGTGGCGCTGTTCTAATGTTTGCTCTATAGGTTGATATAAAGTGCAAATGATACGTGTACAAATAAACAATAGAAGTGCTTAAGTATCCAATATAACATTGGTTTCACGGCGTGCAAAAATGAACATGTGCAAAAAATATTACTAATAAATACATACAATAGTGGAATTAATTTAAACAGAAAAGATATGTATAAAAAATGATTAAAAGTCCATCATAAAAAAAAATCTGATAGGCTAAAAAAGTGCATAAATAATAAGTAAAGTCACTAGTGCTTGATGATTGAAAATCGTGATGCGTGCCTTGTGGAAAATCGTTGTAGTAATCATATGAGTGATCACAGCAAACGTGGCTATCCGTGCTCTTATTTGGGCTGCACTCACCAGATATTCCTCCCCCACTAGGGGTATGAGGCATTCACAGTGTCTGCCACTGTGGGGCACCCTGGCGATTCACCTGTCACTGCTGCGATGGTAATATGGCTTCAGTTGTAGCCCATGGAAAGGAGAAAGGGGATGCCCAATAGTGTATTACCGTTTAAAAACACAGTTTATTAAGAAAAAATTTGGAAATGTACTCTCATTTGGAACAAAGTTAAAAATGCATGTAATGCTGACACTGGTCTGCAAACCGGAAGTGATGCGAACATGTGCTGACCCCGCCCTACCGGTTTTGTCATGCTACCGTCGTCTTTTTTCTATTTTTTTTTATTAGTGTATTACCGTTTTAAAACAGTTTATTAATAAAAATAAGAAAATAGAAAAAAGACGACGTCAGCACGACGAAACCGGTAGGGCGGGGTCAGCACATGTTCGCATCACTTCCGGTTTGCAGACCAGTGTCAGCATTACATGCATTTTTAACTTTGTTCCAAATGAGAGTACATTTCCGAATTTTTTCTTAATAAACTGTGTTTTTAAACGGTAATACACTATTGGGCGTCCCCTTTCTCCTTTCCATGGGTTACAACTGAAGCCATATTACCATTGCAATAGTGACAGGTGAATCGTCAGGGTGCCCCACAGTGGCAGACACTGTGAATGCCTCATACCCCTAGCGGGGGGAGGAATATCTGGTGAGTGCAGCCCAAATAAGAGCACGGATAGCCACGTTTGCTGTGATCACTCAAGCACTAGTGACTTTACTTATTATTTATGCACATCATATTTTTTTATGATGGACATTTAATTTTTGTTATACAAATCATTTCTGTTTAAATGAATTCCAATATTGTATGTATTTATTAGTAATATTTTATGCACGTATTTGCACATGTTCATTTTTGCACGTCGTGAAACCAATGTTATATTGGATACTGAAGCACTTCTATTGTTTATTTGCACTTTATATCAACCTATAGAGCAAACATTAGAACAGCACCACATCTACTCTCTCACTTTATACATCACCACCTCCAACCACATCACCATCACAACCTGCACTTCCAAGTTCCACATCATCATCACCACTTCCAACCACCTCCACTTCCAAGCGCATCTCTGTCCCTGCCTCCAAGCGCATCTCTGTCCCTGCCTCCAAGCGCATCTCTGTCCCTGCCTCCAAGCGCATCTCTGTCCCTGCCTCCAAGCGCATCTCTGTCCCTGCCTCCAAGCGCATCTCTGTCCCTGCCTCCAAGCGCATCTCTGTCCCTGCCTCCAAGCGCATCTCTGTCCCTGCCTCCAAGCGCATCTCTGTCCCTGCCTCCAAGCGCATCTCTGTCCCTGCCTCCAAGCGCATCTCTGTCCCTGCCTCCAAGCGCATCTCTGTCCCTGCCTCCAAGCGCATCTCTGTCCCTGCCTCCAAGCGCATCTCTGTCCCTGCCTCCAAGCGCATCTCTGTCCCTGCCTCCAAGCGCATCTCTGTCCCTGCCTCCAAGCGCATCTCTGTCCCTGCCTCCAAGCGCATCTCTGTCCCTGCCTCCAAGCGCATCTCTGTCCCTGCCTCCAAGCGCATCTCTGTCCCTGCCTCCAAGCGCATCTCTGTCCCTGCCTCCAAGCGCATCTCTGTCCCTGCCTCCAAGCGCATCTCTGTCCCTGCCTCCAAGCGCATCTCTGTCCCTGCCTCCAAGCGCATCTCTGTCCCTGCCTCCAAGCGCATCTCTGTCCCTGCCTCCAAGCGCATCTCTGTCCCTGCCTCCAAGCGCATCTCTGTCCCTGCCTCCAAGCGCATCTCTGTCCCTGCCTCCAAGCGCATCTCTGTCCCTGCCTCCAAGCGCATCTCTGTCCCTGCCTCCAAGCGCATCTCTGTCCCTGCCTCCAAGCGCATCTCTGTCCCTGCCTCCAAGCGCATCTCTGTCCCTGCCTCCAAGCGCATCTCTGTCCCTGCCTCCAAGCGCATCTCTGTCCCTGCCTCCAAGCGCATCTCTGTCCCTGCCTCCAAGCGCATCTCTGTCCCTGCCTCCAAGCGCATCTCTGTCCCTGCCTCCAAGCGCATCTCTGTCCCTGCCTCCAAGCGCATCTCTGTCCCTGCCTCCAAGCGCATCTCTGTCCCTGCCTCCAAGCGCATCTCTGTCCCTGCCTCCAAGCGCATCTCTGTCCCTGCCTCCAAGCGCATCTCTGTCCCTGCCTCCAAGCGCATCTCTGTCCCTGCCTCCAAGCGCATCTCCGTCACCGCCTCTAACCCCATCACCGCCGCCAACCACAAGATATTTTTATTTTTTCGGGTCACTGATTCTTGCAGTAAGCCCAAGGAACCCAAACCTTTCTATATGCTTTAACTGAACAAGATTCCTGTACCTATAAGTTTCTTGCATTCAGAGAAAAAACAATATGCGGCATATAGAGTACAATTCATATACATATACAAATTCAAATGCTATCTATTGTTTACTAACTGAAGAAAATTGATAATAATCTGTATGCAATAGGGATACACTAAAAGTCACTTAACCTCCATTGTAGCTGGTCCACAATTTCCTTAATGAACAGGATGTAAGTATAGGCTCATCAGTTTATAGACCCCTATATCATTCCAACTGTAATTCCTCTTACTTTGTTTTGCATTAATGGATACCCCTGCGTGGGCAACTGTTCTGTTTGTTGGATTTTGTTTTCTTTCTCTTTAATAAAAGAAGGCATACAAGCCCTTAATCGGCACAACTGGTGTAGACTCTACTCACTGGGAAATCTGATTGCCTCTCGGGGGATCAGGAAGGAATTTTTTTCCCTGCTGTAGAAAATTGGATCATGCTTTGCTGGGGCTTTCTGCCTTCCTCTGGATCAACTGTGATATGGGATTGTGTATATGGGATGGTATGATTTTATTGGTTGAACTAGATGGACTTGTGTCTTTTTTTTTTCAACCTGACTAAGGCCGCGTACCGACGATCGGACATTCCGACAACAAAACCGTGGATTTATTTCCGACGGATATCGCCTCAAACTTGTCTTGCATACACACGGTCACACAAATGTTGTCAGAAATTCCGAACGCCAAGAACGCGGTGACGTACGACGAGCCGAGAAAAATTACGTTCAATAGCCAGTGCTGCTTTTCTGCTTGATTCCGAGCATGTGTGGAATTTTGTGCGTCGGATTTGTGTACACACCGGTCGGCATTTCCGACAAGTTTTGTTGCCAGAAAATTTGAGAACCAGCTCTCAAATTTTTGTTAATAGTGAAAAGATAATATGGACAGCCGAACACAAAAAAAACCTTGACAGTTGTCTTTATTGGTAAAAAGGATAAAAAGCACTACACATCACAGCAAGATGAGGGGACAAACAGCCGATGCATTTCGCACTATAATCTAGTGCTTACTCATAGCTCGTAAGCACTAGATTATAGTGCGAAACGCGTCGGTTGTTTGTCCCTTATCTTGCTGTGATGTGTAGTGCTTTTTATCCTTTTTACCAATAAAGGCAACTGTCAAGGTTTTTTTGGGGTGTGGCTGTCCCTATTATCGTCTCACTATTTGCTTCGTGCATTGCCAGCACCCACGGTTTCCTGAGAGGACATTGACTGCTGCATATTCACCTGGAGCGGTAACTCACTTTCCTCTCAAATTTTTGTTGTCGGAAATTCCAACAGAAAATGTCCGATGGGGCCTACACACGGTCGGAATTTCTGACCAAAAGCTCCCATCGAACATTTGTTGACGGAAATTCTGAGCGTGTGTACGCGGCATAACCAAGTAACTATGGTGAGCGCTACACTGAGCTAAGCAACCCACCAAATATCACAACATACACACATTCAAATGCTATCTATCCTTTAGTAGCTGAAGAAAATTAACAATTTATCCCTATGCAATAACGATGCACTAAACATCATTTAACCTCTGTTATAGCTGGTCCATGATTTTTTTTAATGAACAGGACTCTCAGCATTAAGAGATCACAGAAAAACAAGTACTTGATCTTTGCAGTCTGTCTTTATGTCTTATAAGGGAACTTTAGTGTTGTCCCAAGGTAGAGTTCTCCTTTAAGGTTTTTTGCTGCAGTCCTTGTATCTAAAAAGTTTGAAACCCCACCCTGTAGGTACCCTCTAGAGCAGTGTTAGTGAACCTTGGCACCCCAGATGTTTTGGAACTACATTTCCCCATGATGCTCAACTACACTGCTGAGTGCATGAGCATTATGGTAAATGTAGTTCCAAAACATCTGAGGTGCCAAGGTTCTCCATCACTGCCCTAGCGGATAGAGCTTGCTGGGTCCCCGCCCCCATAGCGCTGTTCTCAGCACTGGCTATGTATACCATAGTGGTGTAAGGGAAGGGTGTTGGGTAACCAGTGAGAGGGGGGATTCTTCACAGTCATTTCATAAGTTAGCGGCCCGGGATACTATAGCCAACTTCTGAAGTGATCAGTAAAAGAATATTCCCATATTTGTAACGAGTTAAGGGTACCTATCTATCTAAAGGCTTTATTCCTTTTTGTATTACTTATTTTCTACCTTTTATCTATACTAACCTGTTGCCGGCACCCTTCGTACCAGACGCGAAGCTCCGGGAGCAATGCACTCCATGGATCGAACTTGCTTTTCCAGCACATCGCCCAAATGCTTGATGGATTGAGATCTGGAAAATGTGGAGGCCAATACCTCAAACTTGTTGTGCACACCAAACCATTCCTGAGGCTGGGTTCACACTGATATGGCACGACAGTTATACGACTTTCATCCTACTTTGCTCTGCGACATCAGTCCTACATCCATCCGACTTGAATGAACAGGATACTACTTTGATCCAACTTTGTGATAGTCTGACTTGTCCTTTGACCAATCAAAACAATCCCAGTGTGAGATAAATTATTTTTACTGCTGCTGTAATCACCATGTCGGATGTCAAAATTCGGATGGTAAGGACAAGGATCCTACTTTGATCCGACTTCAATGGGCTGAAGTAGGATCAAAGTCGGACCAAAGTAGTACAGGGAGCATTTTCAAAGTCGGACCAGTTAAGACGGCTCCCATAGGGAAACATTGATTTTCACACGTCATGCGACATGAGCTCCCAATGTCGGAGCGTTTGTCGTACCAGTGTGAACCCCGGCCTGGACGATTTTTGCAGTATGGCAGGGTGCATTATCCTGCTGATAGAAAAAAAAGCCACTGCCATCAGTTAATATTGTTTCCATGAAGGGGTGTACTTGGTCAGCAGCAATGTTGAGGTTGTGGTACGTATTATAGTAACATGGGCATGAATGGAAGGACCCAAGGTTTCCCAGGAGAACCTTGCCCAGAGCATCACACTGCCTCCTCTAGCTTGCCTTCTTCCCATACTTTGTCCTGGTGATATCTCTTCACCCGGTTTGTAATGCATCCACATGATGTAAAAGAAAACATGATTCATCAGACCAGGCCACCTTCTTCCATTGTTCCGTGGTCCAGTTCTGATACTCACATGCCCATTGTAGATGCCTTTGGCTGTGGACACGGGTCAGCTTGGTGCCATGCTGACCGCTCTGCGGCTAACACAGCCCCATACACAACAAACTGCAATGACAAATTTTTCTGCTTTTAACACATCAACTTCAGGGACAACATGTTTACTTTCTACACAATATATCCCGCTAACTTTCAGGTGCCATTTTAACAAGCTAATCAATAATAGACATGTGCGTTTTATGCCGTTATGATTTGTTTTTTGGATGAAAATTTCATTTTCAGAGATTTGGATGTATATGAATGTCCGAGTTATAAAGTTATAGTGAAATTAACAAATGTATTTCTTTCATTTGGATGACGTCACATGATGCGATAGTAGTTCTTGATCATGAGGAAATGAATTCAATTTTCAAATTAATTAGATCAGGGGTCTCCAAACTGCAGCCCGGGGGCCAGATGCGGCCCTTTGCTTGCTTTTATACGGCCCTTGGGGCACTAATCCTCCCACTGATACAAGACACTATTCTGCCATCGAACACCAACACTGGAGCACCATTTTTCCCACTGACATTAATAGGGCACTATTCTTCCTTATGATACCAACGATGGGGCACTATTCTTCCTTATGATACCAACGATGGGGCACTATTCTTCCTTATGATACCAACGATGGGGCACTATTCTTCCTTATGATACCAACGATGGGGCACTATTCCTCCAACCTAATACCAAATGTGGTGATGTTTACTCCCACTGATGCCAGAAAAATTTCCACTCCCACTGGCCACGATCTGGCCCTCCTGAAGTCTGAAGGACAGTAAACCGGCCCTTTGTTTAGAAAGTTTGGAGACCCATGAATTAGATCATTCGCAATCAGGTAACAAATGGATCTGAAATTTGTTGCATTCGGTAATTTGGGTGCACATGATATTGTCCAATGAGCTCATGTCATTTCTTTTGGTGGGTGGGACTAGCATCCAAAAATATTGAATCCTTCTGATTACAATCTGTCTGATTCAATAATGTATCAAATATATAGCAATCTTCTGGAAAAACTGCAAAAAAAATTCCAATCCACCCGAACATAAGAAACGAATGCCGAAGATACGAAACAAATCCCAAAAACGAATTGGAGGAATGTAACAAAACAAAATTCTTCAGCTAATGCATCCGAAACCAAAAGAAAATTTCCAGTGTGCACAAATCTAATCGATGTTATTCACGTTACCTGTCAGTGGTCATAATGATATGGCTGATCAGTGTACAGTACATACATAAAACAGCACAAGGCCGTGTTCACACTACGAGACGTTTCTCAGGGCTGCAGTTCCTCTGAGCTTCACAAGGTGATGATCTTCTCACTTCTACCCAGATAGGAAGTCTCTATGGAAGACAGGAAGTGATGTCAGGTATAAATAGGAAGTTCCGAGTGAGAGGTGAGTTGGGAGGAAGTAGAGAGGAGACATTGCTGGAAATGACAGCAGAGGAGGTAATAAGATCTTAATTTCTATCTACACAGATCGGGGTAGGGAGTTCTAGATGATCGGTAAGGCTCTGGAGAAGTCCCGAAGGTTAGCATAGAAGGAGGTGATGAAGGAGATAGAGAGCAGGAGGTCATGGGATAGGGGTCCCACCTCATCCCTTAAAAACCGTATACGTATTTATTACACAGGTTCTGTGGCTGATTAAGGTGGTAATTAAACTCACTCAGTGCCTTATCTGCATTAAATCAGCCTCGGAACCTTCATTCATATGTGTTCGGGTTTAAAGGGATGTGGTGTAAACTCTATCATGGGAGGAGCAGAGAGGACAGTGTGGACGATATATTGAGATGAAGATACTGATGTAGCTCAGGGCAGAACTGTGGGAGGCTTTGTATGTTGTCGTTAGTATTTTGTTAGGTGGGGTCAGTGGAGGGTTTGGCAGAGAGGGTGGAGGACGCTGAATGGAGGTCAGTGGAGGGATTGGCAGAGAGGGGTGGAGGACACTGAATGGAGGCCAGTGGAGGGTTTGGCAGAGAGGGTGGAGGACGCTGAATGGAGGTCAGTGGAGGGATTGGCAGAGAGGGGTGGAGGACACTGAATGGAAGCCAGTGGAGGGATTGGCAGAGAGTGGTGGAGAACACTGAATGGAGGCCAGTGGAGGGATTGGCAGAGAGGGGTGGAGGACACTGAATGGAGGCCAGTGGAGGGATTGGCAGAGAGGGGTGGAGGACACTGAATGGAAGCCAGTGGAGGGATTGGCAGAGAGTGGTGGAGGACACTGAATGGAGGCCAGTGGAGGGATTGGCAGAGAGGGGTGGAGGACACTGAATGGAGGTCAGTGGAGGGATTGGCAGAGAGGGGTGGAAGATGCTAAATGGAGGTCAGTGGAGGGATTGGCAGAGAGGGGTGGAAGATGCTAAATGGAGGTCAGTGGAGGGATTGGCAGAGAGGGGTGGAAGATGCTAAATGGAGGTCAGTGGAGGGATTGGCAGAGAGGGGTGGAGGACACCGAATAGAGGCCAATGGAGGGATTGGCAGAGATGGGTGGAGGACACTGATCTGTTGGTAAGGTGGATGGGTCTGGTAGCAGCATTCATGATAGACTGAAGGGGGGATATCCTGTGTAGAGGTCAACCAACAGAAGGGTGTTGCAGTAGTTAAGACGAGAGATAAGCTAGGAGTGAATTGGTTGCTTTGAGGTGTCATTGGTTAAGAAGGGGCGTATTTTGTGGGGGGGGGGAGAAGATGGGTACAGAGATTAGGGAGAGAAGACAGTATGGTGGAAAGAGTGGTAGAGGGAACATATTACAGGGAGGACAGAGTAGTTGTCAGTCTCAGAAGAAGAAAGCTGAATGGGGAAATGCAGGTTCACCTACAGTCTGTCGGAAGCTCTGTTTGTAGATGATGACTTGGTGGTTTAGATAAGTTCTATGTTTGAAGTGCAAGGGCACTTATTTAAAAAATGTATTATTTGTCTCAAGGGGAAACAGTTATAGATCATATGACCTATGAGGATGGAGAAGAACTGGAGTCAGATGACCGAGAGTATATTAAACCTCACCCTGGAGATAATCTACCTGCTGACCGGAGAGGTGAGGAGGATTCTGGGAGGTCACATGACATCACTCTTATCTATATTAATAAAACACAGACCTGACCGGAGAGGTGAGGAGGATTCTGGGAGGTCACATGACATCACTCTTATCTCTATTAATAAAACACAGACCTGACCGGAGAGGTGAGGAGGATTCTGGGAGGTCACATGACATCACTCTTATCTCTATTAATAAAACACAGACCTGACCGGAGAGGTGAGGAGGATTCTGGGATTCTAACATGATATTCCTATTGGTTCTCCAATACAGAGATTTCCTCTTGTGAAGTCCGGTGATCACATGACCATCACAGTGCCTCCATGTGACTCCCTAAAACCTGAGAGACACAACATGGAGAAGATTCTAGAAGTCACCAAGAAGATGATGGAGCTGCTGACAGGAGAGGTGAGCGGTGCCGGGAATTCTGGGACATTATCCAGTAACAGACAAGGGATGTGTCTGGATGGTGACTGTATCATGATAAGTATCAGGTTCCTAAGTGCTGTCACTGTCTATTTCCCTATGTAGGAGTATTTAGAAGGACACAAGGATCTCTACAAGGACATCATGATGGAGAATCAGCCGCCCCTCACATCACTGGGTAAGAGGAGACTTTATTGCAAAGGACAGAGCAGTACGGAGGCTCCACCTAGATCCCCCATCATCTGATAAACACATAGAAACAATGTATTCAGTCAGTGTGTGTGTTTCCTACAGATGGATCCAGTAATGGGAACCCACCAGAGAGATGTCCCCGTCCTCTGTATTCCCGGGATTCCACACAGGAAGGTCACACCATCCCTCACCATCATCAGGTAGATGAGGAACAATTATTGGTAATTCTTATTTATACACAAGTATGTTTGTTACAATAACTGTCTTATTATGTTCAGAGTGCAAACCTCGGGGATAATATTATTGTTAAGGTGGAGCATAAAGAGGAGAATGAGGAGTATGGAGTGATGGAGGAGCTTTCAAATGGACATAAAGACGTGATGGAACCACCTGATAACAGGAACCCACCAGAGAGATGTCCCCGTCCTCTGTATTCCCGGGACTCCACACAAGAAGGTCACACCATCCCCCACCATCATCAGGTAGATGAGGAACAATCACTGATAGTATCATTAGAATCTGTAAATTATCTGCATTGTTACCATTGATGTAATTTTTATTATATATTCAGAGTGGAAACCGGAGAGATTCTAAAGTTGATGTTAAAGAAGAGTATAAAGAGGAGGATGAAGAGTATGGTGTGATGAAGAAGCTTTCAGGAGGACACACAGATGTCACAATGGAGCCACCTAAGGGTAGAAACCCACCAGAGAGACGTCTTCGTCCTCTGTTTCCCGGGGATTGCACACAGGAAGGTCACACCATCCCTCATCATCATCATCATCAGGTAGAGGAGTAACAATCAATGATATTTTATACACAAGTTTGTTATAATACATTTGTTTATTTACACTATATTGGAAAAAGTATTGGGGCGCCTGCTTTTACACGCACATAAACTTTAATGGCACCCCCCAGTCTTAGTCCGTAGGGTTTATTATTGAGTTGGTCCACCCTTTGCAGCCTCAACTCTTCTGGGGAGGCTGTCCACAAGGTTTAGGAGTGTGTCTATGAGGATGTGAGGGTGAGAGGTGAGTTGTGAGGAAGTAGAGAGGAGACATTGCTGGAAGTGGCAGCAGAGAAGGTAATAAGATCTTATTCTTTATCTACACAGATTGGGGTAGGGAGTTCTGGATGATCGGTAAGGCTCTGGAGAAGTCCCAAAGGTGAGCATGGGAGGAGGTGATGAGGGAGATCGAGAGCAGGAGGTCATGGGATAGGGTTGCCACCTATTAAGGAAGGATATAAAGAGGACTATGGTGTGATGAAGGAGCTTTCTGAAGGACACAAGGACATTATGATGGAGTTGCCCAATAACAGAATCCCACCAGAGAGATGTCCCCGTCCTCTGTATTCCCGGGATTCCACACAGGAAGGTCACACCATCCCCCACCATCATCAGGTAGATGGAGTTGGGGGTCGGGAACATAAAGTGATTGAACACTCTGACATGTGGAGACGATGTGTGGACTCTACAAGATGATATTTTCTATGTGATCTCACATCATAAATACTTCTATGTTACAGATGTTATTTTCTGCTATTCTGTTGGTTTAGGGTGAAGATCTGATGAACATGAAAGTTGAGGATGAAGATCTGATTAACGTGAAAATTGAGTGTGAAGTAGAGGAGGAGGAGGAGTATATTTGGGATGATCAGCAATATACGGAGGAGGCTGGAATGACGAGGACATTCATAGAGGACACTCCTACAGAGATCAGCACAGGTGACCCATAATATATTCTCCTCTTATCTCTGCTCTGTTACTGCACACTGATTGGTCCAGAGTAGGGCAGGAGCTGAGTGATATCAGCCAATAATAGGTTGATAATGGTCCCCTCCCTGTCCTGGGGTTCAGCTGGCAGTATTAGGTTGTGTGTCACTCCTAGTTACAGTAGCACAGATATGATAACACAGATTAAGCCTTTCTTATGTTGGTCCCTCTTCTTCCAGCAGACGTATAGCTAAATGTTATTACAAAACTATATTAAATGTCTCGTTTGGGATAAGGAATAACGCTAAAACACTTATCTCTGCAAGCTCCCTCCAGTGCTGCATTGTCGGGGCTGGGCTCAGCCCTTCCTTCTCGGAGCTGGCCGCTCAGCTGTCGGCTAATTGACCGCTCCTATCTCTCCACAGCGACTCACCTGTTGATGATCCTGCTCGTCAGCCCTGCCTACTTAAGCCTTCCAGCTCATTTGCTCTCTGCCTTCGCCATGGTCAACATCACAGAGACTATCTCCTGCGTTCCTGTTGAAGACTTGCTTGGCTGACGTCCCTTCTGGCTCCAAACCCTGCTTGCTGTTCTACTACGTTCATCTCTGGCTCTCTGACATTTGGCTTGGCTGATTATCCGATCCGGTTCCTGAACTCTGGCTTTGTTTTGACTACGCTTACTCTGTTTACCTTTTTATTATTATTATTAAACAAGTGTGATTTAGAGCCCATTCACACAGGGGCAACACGACTTCCAGCGCGATTTTATGAGGCAACTCCGACGCGACCTGAGTATGAATCACAGCGCGACCTGGAGCTATTTACAAGGCAACTCCAAGTTGCCTGCAGGACAGGAGACATTCCAGTGGCCAATCAAACAAGAATCAGCTCTGTGGGAGGGAGGGGGGAGAGAGCATTTTGCCTGATAAATGTATGTTATCTTCCTGGAGAGTTGCTCCTATTAAGACAGTGAGAGGCGACTCCCATTGAAATGAATGGGTACAGGTCGCCTAGGAGTCGGATTGAAGTAGTACAGGGACCTTTTTTGAAGTCGGAGCGACTGCAGTAGTGTGCATAAGGACGGCTCCATTAACTTACATTGATTTCTTCAGCCAGAGCGACCTGAGGCAACTAGGGGCGACCTGGGGCGATTTGGAGTCGGATCCAAAGACGCCCCTGTGTGAATGGGCTCTTAACTGTACTTCTGTCTCGGTCTGATTCATGGTTTCTGACAGTAGGCGAAGGCCATGAATTTGGAAGATGCAGTCAATCCACTTGATGCTAATATTTTTTCCATATTGGATGACCAGGATCACCGCATGGATCAGTTTGCCATGGCCTTACAAATGCTCCTGAGTCGTGTGGCTCACCTGGAATCTCCCACTGTGGCTTCTCCGGTATAACCTGTGTTGCAGGCCATCCCTGCTGTTGCTCCAGTCTCTGTGCAGGCACCCGCCTCGAGTATTACCTCTATAGGAGGTATGTCTGGTTCCACTCCACTTCCCCAGCGATTTGGGGGCGATTCAGTTCAATACAGTACAGAGGGTTTCTTAACCAGGTTGGGATATACTTTGAGATGCTGCCCCAGGCATTTCCCACGGACAGGAACAAAGTAGGTTTCGTGATATCTTTGCTTTCTGAGAGAGCCTTGGCCTGGGCAAACCCTCTATGGGAGACGCAAAAACCCGTGGTCCTGAGTTACCCAGAATTTGTGGCTTCCTTCAAAAGGCTATTTGACATTCCCGCACGCTCCGCTTCTGCTGCCAAGAGCCTCATGTCCATCAAACGGAGTACAAGAACTGTTGCCGATTATGCCATTATATTCTGTACTCTGGCAGCAGAGGTTGCTTGGAACAATGAGGCCCTTGTGGCTGCTTTTTCTCATGGTCTCCCGGATAACATCAAGGATGAGATAGCAGCCTGAGATATACCCACTGAGCTGGAGAAGTTGATCACATTTGCCATCCTCATTGACTCCAGACTAAGACTCTCTTTTAAGGAGCGCTTGCGGAAGCCTCCTGTACACTTGTCTCCGAGCTTTGCAGTCCCACCCTTGCCTCCCTCACCTCCCATACCTCCTGGTACAGAGTCGGTCAGTGAAGGTGAACCCATGCACTTGGGCTTCACGCGTCTCTCTGCGGATGAGAGAGCCCTTAGGAGGAGGGAGAGATTGTGCCTTTATTATGGCCAGGCTGGTCACTTTTTGAAGTCTTGTCCTACCCGTCCAGGGAACGCCCGGACCTTGAGGTCCTGTCACGGACAGACCTTAGGTGGCATTGTTTCAAGCCCCTGGTTTTGGTTACCCTTTCTTGGGCTGAGTCATCGTCGAGATACAGGCTCTAATCAACCCTGGGGCTGCAGGCCTGTTCATTGATGCTGCCTTTGTATCGAAGCACTCGATTCCGCTGCAGTTGCGTGACACTCCACTTGCCATTTGAGGCTCTTGACGGGAGACCTCTACAGCCTGCCCATGTGACTTATGAGACTGTTCCGTTGTCCATGGCCGTAGGGGCTCTTCACCATGAGATAATCCAATTCCAAGTTATTTCCTCACCTAAGTTTCCGCTGGTTATTGGTTATCGTTGGTTACAGAATCACAACACTTCTTTTGATGGGCTCCGTGCTGAGGTTCTGTCCTGGTCGCCACAATGCAATAAGAGATGCTTCCAGAAGATAGCCAAGGTCCTGTGCACCTCTTCACTCTCCTCCCTGCTGGAGGAGTATCGCAATTTTAGCGATGTCTTTGACAAAGGTCAAGCCGGTACTTTGCCTCCACACCGGTCATGTGATTGCGCAATTGACCTTCAACCTGGTGCCATACCCCCTCGTGGCCAGGTTTACCCTTTGTCGGTCTTGGAGGATAAGGCCATGGAGGAGTATGTTGCAGACACACTTTCTCTAAGGTTTCATCCGCAAATCCTCGTCTCCTGCTGGTGCTGGTTTCTTCTTTGTAAAGAAGAGTGGTGAACTGAGACCTTGTATCTATTATAGGGGTCTCAATCGTTTCACGATTAAGAATGCCTGTCTGATTCCGTTGATTACAGAGTTATTTGACCGCCTCAAGGGAGCAACGGTTTTCACGAAGCTTGATTTGAGAGGGGCATACAATGTCGTCAGGATTAAGGAGGGCGACGAGTGGAAAACTGCGTTTAATACCAGAACAGGTTATTGTGAATACCTCGTAATGCCTTTTGGACTTTGTAACGCTTCGGCAGTTTTCCAGGAGTTTATCAACGATGGCCTTTCGCGACTTGTTGCAGTTATGTGTGGTGGTTTACCTCGACGATATCCTCATATTTTCCAAGTGCCTGGAGGGCCACCACACAGATGTCTGTCGTGTGCTTCAGAAACTAAGAGAGAACAATCTCTATTGCAAACTGGAGAAGTGCGAATTCCATTGTGAACAGGTTAAAATCCTGGGTTATGTCATTTCCACTGCTGGTTTTTCAATGGACCCAGAGAAACTTTCAGCAGTCCTACAGTGGCCTCGACCCGTGGGTTTACATCCTCTGCAGCGCTTTCTTGGCTTTGCCAACTATTATCGGAAGTTTATTCGTAACTTCTCGTCTCTGGTCAAGCCCCTGACCGATATGACCAGAAAGGACGGCAACCCACAGAGTTGGTCTCCAGAGTCCATTAAGGCCTTTGAGAGTCTCAAGGCTGCCTTTGTTTCTGCTCCTGTGTTGGCACATCCTGATCCTACGTTGCCTTTTATCCTTGAAGTTGATGCTGCTGAGACTGGATTTGGCGCCTATCTGTCTCAACGTCCTAGCTCTGCGAGCGCTATGTTTTGTGTGGCTACTTTTCCAGGAAACTGTCACCTGCGGAGTGCAATTACGAGATTGGTGACATTTTAGCCCTGAAAGAATGGAGCCATCTCCTCGAGGGTACCACTGTGCTGGTTCTCATTCTTACTGACCATAAGAATCTCACATTCTTGTCTGAGGCTAAGCGCCTCTCTCCCAGAAGGGCACGATGGGCTCTTTTCTTGTCAAGTTTTAATTACATTGTCTCATTCTTACCTGGTACTAAGAATGTAAGGGCTGACGCCTTGTCACAACAATTTTCCTCCACTTCCAAGATGGCCTCGGTTCCAGTTCCTGTGATTCCTCCTGATCGTATTCTGGCTACGGTTCGCACCAGATTTGTTCCAGAGAGTCTCCGTACTGCCGTGCTCAAGACTTAACATTCTCCCATTGCTGCTGGCCACCCTGGGAGGAATCGACTCTTTTGGGCCATTTCCCAACAATTTTGGTGGCCTAGTCTACGTGCTGATGTAGCTGCCTGTTCCGTGTGTGTTCAGAGTAAGACTCCACGACACCTTCCAGTGGGCCTCCTACAACCCATAACCAATGGAGGGAGGCCCTGGACCCACCTGTCTATGGATTTCATTGTGGAGTTACCCAACTCCCAGGGCAACATAGTTATCCTTATGGTGGTTGACCATTTCTCGAAAATATCTCGTTGTATTCCACTTAAGAAGTTGCCCACTTCTAAGGATCTGGCTTCCATTTTTGCTCGGGAGATCTTTCGCTTACATGGGCTACCCAAGGTGATTGTCTCAGACAGGGGTACTCAGTTTGTGCACAGTTGGGTATTCAGCTTGCTTTCTCCTCTGCGTATCACCCGCAGTCTAATGGGGCCGCAGAACGAGCCAATCAGTCCTTGGATCAATTCCTACGTTGCTATATTTCTGACCATCATATCAACTGGTCAGACCTCTTACCGTGGGCGGAGTTTGCTCAAAATAGTGCCTTGAATTCTGCTTCCTGATTGTCACAGTTTATGGCGAACTTTGGTTTCCAGCCTTCCATGTTGTCTGACTTGTTTGTTCCGCAGAGTATTCCTGCGTTAGAGAAGCATCTCTGTGGTCTTCGTTCCACTTGGGCACAAGTCCAGGAGGCTTTGCGACAGGCTAACGATAGATACAGACTCCTGCCGGTGCCTTCGTACCAGGTTTGGGACAGGGTCTGGCTGTCATCTCGCAACCTCCGACTTCGTGTTCCTTCTCTTAAGTTCGCACCTCGGTTTATTGGGCCATTCCGTATTTTTCACAGGATTAACCCAGTGGCTTACGCGTTGGACCTTCCTTCTAGTATGCGTATCTCAAATGTGTTTCATGTCTCCTTATTGAAACCTTTGGTCTGCAACCGCTTTACCACCTCCGTGCCACGTCCTCACCCTATACAGGTAGAGAACCATGAGGAGTATGAAGTACAGTCTATTGTTGACTCCCGTAGGGGTATACAGTACCTAGCGCATTGGAAAGGGTGCGGTCTGAAGGAATGCTCTTGGGTCTCATCCTCAGACGTACCCTGTCCTCCTCCGTGATTTCCATAGACTTTTTCCCCTCAAGCCCGGTGGTCCTCCAAGGGGGAGGGGGTACTGTCAGGGCTGGGCTCAGCCTTTCCTTCTCTGAGCTGGCCGCTCAGCTGTCGGCTAATTGACAGCTCCTATCTCTCCACAGCTACTCACCTGTTGATGATCCTGCTCGTCAGCCCTGCCTACTTAAGCCTTCCAGCTCATTTGCTCTCTGCCTTCGCCTTGGTCAACATCACAGAGACTCTTTCCTGCGTTCCTGTTGAAGACTTGCTTGGCTGACGTCCCTTCTGGCTCCAGACCCTGCTTGCTATTCTACTACGTTCTTCTCTGGCTCTCTGACTTTGGCTTGGCTGACTATCCGATCCGGTTGCTGAACTCTGGCTATATTTTGACTACGCTTACTCTGTTTGTTATTATTATTAATAAACAAGTGTGATTTAACTGTACTTCGGTCTCAGTCTGATTCATGGTTTCTGAAATTCATATCACCAGAAGCCTAGGCCTATGGTCACTTGTTCTATGGTAAAGGGTCTTCAAGTCTGAACTTTGACCCTCTTGTCTATCAGAGATCACATGACCCAGTGCCTAGGCTTGTGGTTGTGTAAAGAGCACGCCCCTCCCAGTCCCCATTGGTTCCCGCTCTTCTGACAAGGCTGTGTAAATGTAGAAGTGATCTGGGAGGAGGACCAAAGGCCCTTTGACTGAAGAGGGGAGGAGTCCCAGCTGGTTGGGACCTCCACAGAGAACATCTCCTCACTCATATCTACCTGATCCAGATGGAATCTTGATGGAAGTGAACTAACCCTCTCAGATATATTGATTGTGTTTTAATATCGTTCCAGGACACGCCATGGAGAAACCCTCAAAGGATCGTCTCACTTTATCTCCAGGATGTAAAATGGAAGATGAGGACATCACAGGAGGTCACATGGAGGAAGGCGGGAAATGTTTGTCTCCGAAGTCCCTTCCTTCTGACCATCAGAAATTGCACATGAGTGGGAAGGTATACGCCTGCTCCGAGTGCGGGAAGTGTTTCCCACGAAAATATGACTGTTTTGTTTTACATCAAAGATCTCACACGGGGGAGAAGCCATTTCCCTGTCCTGAGTGTGGAAAATGTTTTACGATAAAATCAAACCTTGCAAAACATCAAAGAGTTCACACAGGTGAGAGGCCATTTTGCTGCTCTGAGTGCGGGAAATGTTTTTATCAGAAGGCCCATCTTGTTTCTCATCTGAGATATCACACGGGTGAAAAGCCATATCCCTGTCCTGAGTGTGGAAAATGTTTTACAAAAAAATCAGCCATTAAAATACATCAAAGAATTCACACGGGTGAGAATGCATATTCCTGCCCTGAGTGCGGGAAATGTTTGTCTCAGAAATCAGAACTTGTTAAACATCAAAGATCTCACACAAGGGAGAAGCCACATTCCTGCCCTGAGTGCGGGAAATGTTTTAAACACAAGGCCCATTTTAATGCACATCATAGGACTCACACGGGTGAAAAGCCATATTCCTGTCCTGAGTGTGGAAAATGTTTTACACAAATAGCACACCTTCTATCTCATCAAACAACTCACACGGGTGAGAAGGCGTATTCCTGTTCTGAGTGCGGGAAATGTTTTTCACAGAATTCCCATCTTAAAATACATCAGAGAATTCACACAGGTGAAAAGCCGTTTCCCTGCCCTGAGTGCGGAAAATGTTATCCACAGAGATCAGACCTTACTAAACATCAGAGATCTCACACAGGGGAGAAGCCATATTCCTGCCCTGAGTGCGGGAAAAGATTTTCACGCAAGTACGATTTTAACAAACACTGTAGTTCTAACACATGTGAGTAGATACCTATTTATATATTTACGCTGGTTGAAAAAAAAGTTCAACCAAAAAAACCTATGCATAGCGTCTTAGTGTAGAAAATTTCCTTCATGGAACTCCAATCCTTTGGAACATCAGATATGCTACACATAGGAAAAGCTGTATTCCTGCCCTGAGTGTAGGAAATGTTTTTCACAGAAGTCCTATCTTCTCAGACCTCAGAGAACCCACACCACCCTCGAGGTGAATTAGTGTCCTGAGTGCGGGAAATGTCTTCTATATGGATCATATTTTGCTGTACATCAGAGATCTCACACTGGGAAGAAGCCCACCTTGATATACCCCTCAGAAAACACGTGGCTGAGCGCTCCTCTGATCTTTATCATGGAAGAAACACTTTGAAGACTTTTAGTAAGATTATTTTTTCCCTCAAAGTTTTGTCTTATTCTGAAAGAAAGGAATATTACTGCTTGTTGGATCCCTCTAGCAGTGTATTCTGATCTCCCCTGATCTTCAGCAGAAGCTTCATAGGAAGACATCCTGGTGAGAGAATCTAGATATGGATGAGAGAGAAGGGGAGATCAGATTACATTACAAGACCGACAATTTGTTTGCAGTAGTCATAGTAGGAGAGCGCCACCAGCTGGCATAAAGTGGAAAATATGATATTTCTAGATGTAATATTTCCTATGTAGCTGATTAAAGATGCAACAAAAAGTACTAATCTTGTGTTTTAGTAGTTTTGTTTTACCGGCTTGTACTTGTTGGAGCAACCAACTCTTTCCCTTCTCATAAATCTCAGGGTGTCTGTAGTAGACTCCAATGATAAGTCCATCAGTTCATAGACCCATCTATCATTCCTCCCGTAATTCCTCCTCCGCACCATCACCACCTCCAACCACATCACCACCTCCAACCACATCACCATCACTACCTCCAACCACATCACCACCTCCAACCACATCACCACCATCACCTCCAACCACATCACCATCACCACCTCCAACCACATCACCATCTCCACCTCCAACCACATCATCATCACAACCTCCAACCACATCACCATCACAACCTCCAACCACATCCCCATCACCACCTCCAACCACATCACCATCACCACCTCCAACCACATCACCATCACCACCTCCAACCACATCATCATCACAACCTCCAACCACATCACCATCACCGACTCCATCCCCATCACCATCACCACCTCCAACCACATCACCATCTCCACCTCCAACCACATCATCATCACAACCTCCAACCACATCACCATCACCACCTCCAACCACATCACCATCTCCACCTCCAACCACATCACCACCTCCACCTCCAACCACATCCCCATCACAACCTCCAA
This sequence comes from Rana muscosa, assembly GCA_029206835.1. Classification (NCBI taxonomy): domain Eukaryota; kingdom Metazoa; phylum Chordata; class Amphibia; order Anura; family Ranidae; genus Rana; species Rana muscosa. The sequence goes on along the minus strand of CM055123.1, from coordinate 414,606,474 downwards.
CCACATCACCATCACCACCTCCAACCACATCCCCATCACCACCTCCAACCACATCACCATCACAACCTCCAACCACATCACCATCACTACCTCCAACCACATCACCACCTCCAACCACATCACCACCATCACCTCCAACCACATCATCATCACAACCTCCAACCACATCACCATCACCACCTCCAACCACATCACCACCTCCACCTCCAACCACATCATCATCACAACCTCCAACCACATCACCATCACCACCTCCAACCACATCACCATCACAACCTCCAACCACATCACCATCACAACCTCCAACCACATCACCATCACTACCTCCAACCACATCACCACCTCCAACCACATCACCACCATCACCTCCAACCACATCATCATCACAACCTCCAACCACATCACCATCACCACCTCCAACCACATCACCATCTCCACCTCCAACCACATCATCATCACAACCTCCAACCACATCACCATCACCACCTCCAACCACATCACCATCTCCACCTCCAACCACATCACCACCTCCAACCACATCACCATCTCCACCTCCAACCACATCATCATCACAACCTCCAACCACATCACCATCACCACCTCCAACCACATCACCATCACAACCTCCAACCACATCATCACCTCCAACCACATCACCACCTCCAACCACATCACCATCTCCACCTCCAACCACATCACCACCTCCAACCACATCCCCATCACAACCTCCATCTACATCACCACATCACTACCTCCATCACTCTCACCATCTCCATCTCCACCCCATCACGGTCACCATTAATGACTCCAACCACATCACCGACTCCACCCACATCACCATCACCACCTCCAACCCACATCACCGCCTCCAACCACATCACCATCACAACCTCCAACCACATCACCATCACCGCCTCCAACCACATCACCATCTCCAACCACATCACTACCTCCATCACCCTCACCATCTCCATCTCCACCCCATCACGGTCACCATTAATGACTCCAATTACATCACAGACTCCAACCACATCACCGACTCCACCCACATCACCATCACCACCTCCAACCCACATCACCGCCTCCAACCACATCACCATCACAACCTCCAACCACATCACCATCACCGCCTCCAACCACATCACCATCTCCAACCACATCACTACCTCCATCACCCTCACCATCTCCATCTCCACCCCATCACGGTCACCATTAATGACTCCAACCACATCACCGACTCCACCCACATCACCATCACCACCTTCAACCACATCACCATCACCCTCACCATTTCCATCTCCACCCCATCACCATTAACGACTCCAATTACATCACTGACACCAACCACATCACCACCTCCATCCACATCACCAACCACATCACCATCACCACCTCCAACCACATCACCATCACCACCTCCAACCACATCACCACCTCCATCCACATCACCATCACCAACCACATCACCATCACCACCTCCAACCACATCACCATCACAACCTCCAACCACATCATCACCTCCAACCACATCACCACCTCCAACCACATCACCATCACAACCTTCAACCACATCACCACCTCCAACCACATCACCATCTCCACCTCCAACCACATCACCACCTCCAACCACATCCCCATCACAACCTCCATCTACATCACCACATCACTATCTCCATCACTCTCACCATCTCCATCTCCACCCCATCACGGTCACCATTAATGACTCCAATTACATCACAGACTCCAACCACATCACCGACTCCACCCACATCACCATCACCACCTCCAACCCACATCACCGCCTCCAACCACATCACCATCACAACCTCCAACCACATCACCATCACCGCCTCCAACCACATCACCATCTCCAACCACATCACTACCTCCATCACCCTCACCATCTCCATCTCCACCCCATCACGGTCACCATTAATGACTCCAATTACATCACAGACTCCAACCACATCACCGACTCCACCCACATCACCATCACCACCTCCAACCCACATCACCGCCTCCAACCACATCACCATCACAACCTCCAACCACATCACCATCACCGCCTCCAACCACATCACCATCTCCAACCACATCACTACCTCCATCACCCTCACCATCTCCATCTCCACCCCATCACGGTCACCATTAATGACTCCAACCACATCACCGACTCCACCCACATCACCATCACCACCTTCAACCACATCACCATCACCCTCACCATTTCCATCTCCACCCCATCACCATTAACGACTCCAATTACATCACCGACACCAACCACATCACCACCTCCATCCACATCACCAACCACATCACCATCACCACCTCCAACCACATCACCATCACCACCTCCAACCACATCACCACCTCCATCCACATCACCATCACCAACCACATCACCATCACCACCTCCAACCACATCACCACCTCCAACCACATCACCATCACCACCTCCAACCACATCACCACCTCCAACCACATCACCATCACCACATCACCATCACCGCCTCCAACCACATCACCATCACCGCCTCCAACCACATCACCATCACCACCTCCAACCACATCACCATCACTACCTCCAACCACATCACCATCATCACCTCCAACCACATCACCACCTCCAACCACATCATCATCACAACCTCCAACCACATCACCACCTCCAACCTCATCACCATCACAACCTCCATCTACATCACCACATCACTACCTCCATCACTCTCACCATCTCCATCTCCACCCCATCACGGTCACCATTAATGACTCCAATTACATCACAGACTCCAACCACATCACCGACTCCACCCACATCACCATCACCACCTTCAACCACATCACCATCACCCTCACCATTTCCATCTCCACCCCATCACCATTAACGACTCCAATTACATCACCATCACCGACACCAACCACATCACCACCTCCATCCACATCACCAACCACATCAACATCACCACCTCCAACCACATCACCATCACCACCTCCAACCACATCACCACCTCCATCCACATCACCATCACCACCTCCATCCACATCACCAACCACATCACCATCACCACCTCCAACCACATCACCATCACCACCTCCAACCACATCACCACCTCCATCCACATCACCATCACCACCTCCATCCACATCACCAACCACATCACCATCACCACCTCCAACCACATCACCATCACCACCTCCAACCACATCACCATCACCACCTCCAACCACATCACCACCTCCAACCACATCACCATCACCACCTCCAACCACATCACCATCACCGCCTCCAACCACATCACCATCACCACCTCCAACCACATCACCATCACCACCTCCAACCACATCACCACCTCCAACCACATCACCATCACCACCTCCAACCACATCACCATCACCGCCTCCAACCACATCACCATCACCACCTCCAACCACATCACCATCACAACCTCCATCTACATCACCACCTCCAACCACATCACCATCACCACCTCCATCCACATCACCACCTCCATCCACATCACCAACCACATCACCATCACCGCTTCCAACCACATCACCATCACCACCTCCAACCAGATCACCACCTCCATCCACATCACCATCACCACCTCCAACCACATCACCACCTCCAACCACATCACCATCACCATCACCACCTCCAACCACATCACCATCACCACCTCCAACCACATCACCACCTCCATCCACATCACCGCTTCCATCCACATCACCACCTCCATCCACATCACCACCTCCATCCACATCACCAACCACATCACCATCACCACCTCCAACCACATCACCACCTCCATCCACATCACCAACCACATCACCATCACCACCTCCAACCACATCACCACCTCCAACCACATCACCATCACCACCTCCAACCACATCACCATCACCGCCTCCAACCACATCACCATCACCGCCTCCAACCACATCACCATCTCCATCCACATCACCAACCACATCACCATCACCGCTTCCAACCACATCACCATCACCACCTCCAACCACATCACCACCTCCATCCACATCACCAACCACATCACCATCACCACCTCCAACCACATCACCACCTCCATCCACATCACCAACCACATCACCATCACCACCTCCAACCACATCACCATCACCACCTCCAACCACATCACCATCACCACCTCCATCCACATCACCAACCACATCACCATCACCACCTCCAACCACATCACCATCACCACCTCCAACCACATCACCATCACCGCCTCCAACCACATCACCACCTCCATCCACATCACCAACCACATCACCATCACCGCTTCCAACCACATCACCACCTCCAACCACATCACCACCTCCATCCACATCACCAACCACATCACCATCACCACCTCCAACCACATCACCACCTCCATCACCATCACCACCTCCAACCACATCGCCACATCACCATCACCACCTCCAACCACATCACCATCACCGCCTCCAACCACATCACCATCACCGCCTCCAACCACATCACCATCACCGCCTCCAACCACATCACCATCTCCATCCACATCACTACCTCCATCACCCTCACCATCTCCATCTCCACCCCATCACGGTCACCATTAATGACTCCAATTACATCACAGACTCCAACCACATCACCGACTCCACCCACATCACCATCACCACCTTCAACCACATCACCATCACCCTCACCATTTCCATCTCCACCCCATCACCATTAACGACTCCAATTACATCACCATCACCGACACCAACCACATCACCACCTCCATCCACATCACCAACCACATCACCATCACCACCTCCAACCACATCACCACCTCCATCCACATTACCATCACCACCTCCAACCACATCACCACCTCCAACCACATCACCATCACCATCACCACCTCCAACCACATCACCACCTCCAACCACATCACCATCACCGCCTCCAACCACATCACCACCTCCATCCACATCACCAACCACATCACCATCACCGCTTCCAACCACATCACCATCACCACCTCCAACCACATCACCACCTCCATCCACATCACCAACCACATCACCATCACCGCTTCCAACCACATCACCATCACCACCTCCAACCACATCACCACCTCCATCCACATCACCAACCACATCACCATCACCACCTCCAACCACATCACCACCTCCAACCACATCACCATCACCAACCACATCACCATCACCACCTCCAACCACATCACCATCACCAACCACATCACCATCACCACCTCCAACCACATCACCACCTCTATCCACATCACCATCACCAACCACATCACCATTACCACCTCCAACCACATCACCACCTCCAACCACATCACCATCACCAACCACATCACCATCACCAACCACATCACCACCTCCAACCACATCACCATCTCCAACCACATCACCATCACCACCTCCAACCACATCACCATCACCACCTCCAACCACATCACTACCTCCAACCACATCACCATCACCACCTCCAACCACATCACCATCACCGACTCCAACCATATCACCACCTCCATCCACATCACCATCTCCTCACCCACCACTTTCAACCACATCACCATCACCGCGTCCAACCACATCACCGACTCCAACCACATCACCATCACCGACTCCAACCACATCACCATCTCCAACCACATCACCATCTCCTCACCCACCACCTCCAACCACATCACCATCACCGACTCCAACCACATCACCATCACCGAATCCAACCACATCACCATCTCCTCACCCACCACCTTCAACCACATCACCATCACCGACTCCAACCACATCACCACCTCCAACCACAAGATAGTGTTATTTTCATGTAGCGGGGTGTCACTTTAAGGAGTTTAAAAGACTACCATACCCAGTGTGCAGCGGGACACCCAGAGTACATTGCCCGGCGCAAGGTCTGTTGGGGAAGGCCTATTTAAGGAGGAGCGGAGCAACACGCGGGTCTCTTTGGACGCTGCCCACCTAGCAAGTGGAACCTGTGCTTAGCCTGCCGCTAGCCTGGGCTCAGGAGTTTGGGCCTTGAGATCCAAAGAGCCCTCCGACCTTCACGGGAAAACCCAGGAGTCGTTTCATCCATCATCCTTCCAAGGACTGTCGGGAGGATCAGAGAGACTACAGGTGTCGTGTGGCTGTGTGCTGGTGCCCCAGCTACGGAAGTCGGTTGTACGGACTGGTCCGGTCGGGTGAGAGAGCACTTGCTCAGAGAAATACTGTTTAATCTTAGGCCCAGTGTCCCCTGTTCAGGGCCCACCTTTACCGGAGTGTTATATTGCACGCCAGAGGGACAGTGTGCTGTGCAGCGTTAGTTGAACTCTTTAATACTTGCCAAGTAGTCAACTATGTTGATACCTGTTGGATTACAAATACCCTACAAAGTGCACCACCATTGCTAGCGAAGATCCTTCCCAACGGAAGCACCGTATCTGCAATAGTCGGGCCTGACTGTAGAACGGTTAGAGATTGTTTGGGCGCCATCTTGCCCACGAGGGGGGAAGCTCGCAAGCATAGTTAAATGACATTTAACGTGTGTGACACTATTTGAACTCAGTGTTGTTATTTGCTAGATGGTTAACATTGCAGGGCTCTGCATATGCATGTGTATTACTGTTTAACTTGATGCTCTATACTCAGTAAAATTGCTTGTGGTTAAGCTTACACGCTGTGTGGTTATATGTCTTTTGCGGTGTTGTGATTCCAATAGCTAACGGGTTTCACAATACCATTTCTACTGCTATCTGTGCCAAGGGAGTTTAGAGCCAGTTACTGGGGGTTGACAGCAGTGTGTTACAGGCCCGAAATACATGTCAGCAGCCCTCTTAGCTGGGGGTATTGCTACATTCATTTTTTCGGGTCGCTGATTCTTGCAGTAAGTCCAAAGGAACCCAAACCTTTCTATATGCTTTGACTGAACAAGATTCCTGTACCTATAAGCTTTTTACATTCAGAGAAAAAACAATATGCGGCATGTAGAGTACAATACACACACACACACACAAATTCAAATGCTATCTATTGTTTACTAACTGAAGAAAATAGACAACAATCTCTATGCAATAGATATACACTAAAAGTCACCTTACCTCCATTGTAGCTGGTCCACAATTTCCCTAATGAACAGGACGTCTGTAGTATGCGTCCAGTATAGGTTCATCAGTTCATAGACCCATATATCTTTCCACCCATAATTCCTCTTACTTTTTGTTTTCATTAATGGATACCCCTGCGTGGGCAACTGTTCTGTTGTTGTTGTTGTTGTTGTTTTTTTCTTTCTCTTTAATAAAAGAGGGGATGCAAACCCTTAAACGACACAACTGTCTCTACTTATTGCAATATCCGACTGCCTCTCAAGGATCAGGAAGGAATTTTTTTTTTTCCCTGCTGTAGAAAATTGGATCATGCTTTGCTGGGGTTTTTCACCTTCCTCTGGATCAACTGTGGGTAAAGAATTGTGTATATGGAATGGTATGATTTTATTGGTTGAACTAGATAGACTTTTGTGTCTTTTTTTCAACCTAACTATAGTGAGTGCTACACTGAGCTAAACAACCCACCAAATATCACAACATACAAACATTCAAATGCTATCTATCCTTTTATTAGCTGAATAAAAATACCAATCATCCCTATGTAATAAGGATACACTAAACATCATTTAACTTCTGTTATAGCTGGTCCACAATTTTCTTAGAGAACAGGACTCCCAGCATTAAGAGATCACAGGAAAACAAGTTCTTGATCTTGGCAGTCTGTCTTTATCTCTTATAAGGGAACTTTAGTTTTGTCCCAAGGTACAGTTCTCCTTTTAATTTTTTTTTTCGCTGCAGGCCTTGTATCTAAAAATGTATAAACCCCACCCTGTAGGTACCCTCCAGAACAGGGGTCTCCAAATTTTCGAAACAAAGGGCCAGTTTACTGTCCTTCAAACTTTAGAGGGGCCGGACTAGAAAAAAATTCTGGCATCACTGGGAGTAAACAGTGCCCTATCTTTGGTATTAGGGGGAGGAATAGTTCCCCATTGTTGGTGTCAGTGATATAAATGGTACCCCATTGTTGTCAGTGGCAAGAATTATGCCCCATTTTTGGTGTCTGAGGGCAGAATAGTGTATCATATCAGTGGGATGAATAGTGCACCAAGGGCCGGATAAAGGCAACCAAAGGGCCGTATCTGGCCCCCGGGCCGCAGTTTGGGGACTCCTGCTCTAGAGGATAGAGCTTGCTGGGTCCCTGCCCCCCCCCGTAGCTCTGTTCTCTGCACTGGCTATGTACACCATAGTGGTGTAAGGGAAGAGTGTTGGGTAAACACTGAGAGGGGGGATCCTTCACAGTCATTTCATAAGTTAGCCACCCGGGATACTATAGACAACTTCTGAAGTGATCAGTAAAAGAATATTCCCAGATTTGTAATGAGTTAAAGGTTTCTTTTGTATTACTTATCTTCTACCTTATCTATACTAACCGGTGTCGGCACGCTTCGTTCCTCACTACCAGACACAAAGCTCCGGGAGCAATGCACTTAACACACAAACACTGAATGTCCTGAAAGTATTACTTGTTTTATTTCCCCTTTCAGCATCTTAAGTACAATATACAAAGCAGGATATACCGGGCAATATTTCCCTTAAACCAATAAAGAATATCCACCTATAGTTGACCACCAATAGGGGACCGACCTGTTTGTTTGGGTTTGGTCTGTGTACCCCAAACATATTCATCATCCTATCATGAAAATACACGTATTAAAACAAATACTTATTATTCATGAGCATACTGAAAGGTGTGCTTAATAAAGCAATAGGCTTGTGCAATTCATTTCGTAACTAATCAAAATTTGTCAGAATTTAGCAACTTTCGGACATTCGGAAGCATTCGAATTTCCGAACAAAGCAATTACGAATAAAACCGAATCCGAAATAAATTATACCGCAAATAGCGAATGCCCGAATGTCTTCGACATAATTTGTTATGAAAAAAGTTACGAATGTACAAATCCATACGAAGCACAATAACACTCTGCTTTGCTCTCTGCTCCTCCCTCACCGTGCTGAACTCCCTCTCAAAATGGTGTACAGGGGCGGAGGCTATAGCCGCATGTAAAAAACGAAAGTAAAATACAAGATTTCTAATCCATTCGAAGCACAATAACACTCTTCTCTGCTTCTCCCTCACCGTGCTGAACCCTCTCAAAATGGTGTACAGGGGCGGAGGCTATAGCCGCATGTAAAAAATGAAAGTAAAATACGAGATTTCTAATCCATTCGAAGCACAATAACACTCTGCTCTGCTCTCTGCTTCTCCCTCACCGTGCTGAACCCTCTCAAAATGGTGTACAGGGGCGGAGGCTATAGCCGCATGTAAAAAATGAAAGTAAAATACGAGATTTCGAATCGTTACAAATAACCGCTATGTATTTAGAAAAGTACAAATCCATTCGAAGCACATTAGGCATAATAGGCAGCGTCGTTGTGAGAGAGACACAGAAAATTACGAATCAACAAACCCGAAAAAAGTTACGAAAGTAGGAGTTGTGTCCAGAATCAACGAAAAACAACGTACTCTACCGAAAGTACGAATTATAAAGCAACAAAAAATTCAACGAAAAACGTCGCTTGCGAAAATACGAATTAGTCCGAACACGAAAAATCCCGTCTAGCAAAATTTACGAATTATTATGAATCAACAGGAACGAAAAGAAACAAACTGAAACTAAACAAATTTTTTCCGTTGTGCACAAGAAACAAACCGAAACTAAACAAATTTTTCCGTTGTGCACAAGTCTATAAAGCAATATCAGAACATAAAATATTCCACTACACAAGCAAGTACCTCTTTTTCTATAGAAGCCTCTGGGCATAGTGGCAGGTACATTTCTTAAAATGTGTAAGTTCCTCTTTTTAACATTGTTGCTACATAAGTTTATTGCAATGAGCCAGAGCAAAGAACAAGCTAGAAACCAATCAGTACTCCTGCAGTAAATCTAAGTGCTCCAGGCAAATACATAATGATTACATTTATCCCAAAATTGGGCTGCCGGCTCCTTCGTTAGTTCAGGATGAGTACGTTTGGTCACCCATTCTTTAATAGTTAATTAACGAACGCATTTGTTTCATTCGAATGACGTCACATGATGCGATAGTAGTTCGGGATCATGAGGAAATTAATTCAATTTTCGAATTAATTTGAATATTTGCATTCGAATAACAAATGGATCTGAATTTTGTTCCAGTCGTTCATTTAAATGCACATGATATTGTCCAAACGGCTCATGCCATTACTCTTGGTGAGTTGGATTAGCGTCCGAAAATATTGAATGCTTCTGACTAGAATCTGTCTCATTTGATAATGTATCAATTATATAGCAATCTGCCGTAAAAACTGCAAATTTTTTTCAATCCACCCGAATTAACGAATCTAAGAAACGAATGTCGAAGATACGAAACAAACCTGCAAAACGAATCGGACGAATATGACAAAACAAAATTCTTCAACCAATACATCCGAAACTAAAAGAAAATTTCCAGCGTGCGCATGCCTAATCAATGTTATACATGTTACCGGTCAGTGGTTATAATGTTATGGCTGATCAGTGTACAGTACATACATAAAACAGCACACGGCCGTTTTCGCACTGCGAGACGTTTCTCGAGGCTGCAGTTCCTCTGAGCTCCACAAGATGGTGATCTTACTTCTACCATACAGACAGAAAGTCTCTATGGAAGACAGGAAGTGATGTCAGGTATAAACAGGAAGTTCCAGGTGAGAGTTAAGTCGGGAGGAAGTAGAAAGGAGACATTGCTGGAAGTGGCAGCAGAGGAGGTAATAAGATCTTATTTTCTATCTACACAGATCGGGGTAGGGAGTTCTAGATGATCGGTAAGGCTCTGGAGAAGTCCCGAAGGTGAGCATGGAAGGAGGTGATGAAGGAGATAGAGAGCAGGAGGTCATGGGATAGGGTTCCCACCTTATCCCTTAAAAACCAAATACGTATTGATTCCACAGGTTCTGTGGCTGATTAAGGTGGTAATTAAACTCACTTGATGCCTTATCTGCATTAAATCAGCCTCAGAACCTTCATTCATATGTGTTCGGGTTTAAAGGGATGTGGTGGTAACTCTATCATGGGAGGAGCAGAGAGGACAGTGTGGACGATATATTGAGATGAGGATACTGATGTAGCTCAGGGCAGAGCTGTGGAAGGCTTTGTATGTTCTGGTTAGTATTTTGAATGTTATTTGTTAGGTGGGGTCAGTGGAGGGATTGGCAGAGAGGGGCGGAGGACAATGAATGGAAGCCAGTGGAGGGATTGGCAGGGAGGGGTTTGAGGACACTGAATGGAAGCCAGTGGAGGGATTGGCAGAGAGGGGTGGAGGACACTGAATGGAGGCCAGTGGAGGGATTGGCAGAGAGGAGTGGAGGACAATGAATGGAAGCCAGTGGAGGGATTGGGAGAGAGGGGTGGAGGACAATGAATGGAAGCCAGTGGAGGGATTGGCAGGGAGGGGTTTGAGGACACTGAATGGAAGCCAGTGGAGGGATTGGCAGAGAGGGGTGGAGGACACTGAATGGAGGCCAGTGGAGGGATTGGCAGAGAGGAGTGGAGGACACTGAATGGAGGCCAGTGGAGGGATTGGCAGAGAGGGGTGGAGGACACTGAATGGAGGCCAGTGGAGGGATTGGCAGAGAGGGGTGGAGGACACGAAATGGTTGTCAGTGGAGGGATTGGCAGAGAGGGGTGGAGACACTGATCTGTTGGTAAGGTGGATGAGTCTGGTAGCAGCATTCATGATAGACTGAAAGGGGATAGTCTGTGTAGAGGTCAACCAACAGAAGGGAGTTGCAGTAGTTAAGACGAGAGATAAGCTGGGAGCAAATTGGTTGCATTGAGGTGCCATTAGTTAGGAAGGGGCGTATTTTGGGGGAGGAGAAGATGGGTAGAGAAATGAGAGTTTAGGGAGAGAAGACACTATTGTGGAAAGAGTGGTAGAGGGAACGTTTTACAGGGAGGACAGAGTTGTAGTCAGCCTGGGAAGAAGAAAGCTGAATCGGGAAATGCAGGTTCACCTACAGTCTGTCGGGACCTCTGTTTGTAGATGATGACTTGTTGGTGTTTTACATAATTAAATAAATAATTATTGGTCTACAGGGAAACCCTTATAGATCATATGACCAACAAGGATGGAGGAGAACTGGAGTCAGATGACCGAGAGGATATTAAACCTCACCCTGGAGATCATCTACCTGCTGACCGGAGAGGTGAGGAGGATTCTGGGAGGTCACATGACATCACTCTTATCTCTATTAATAAAACACAGACCTGACCGGAGAGGTGAGGAGGATTCTGGGATTCTAACATGATATTCTTATTGGTTCTCCAATACAGAGATTTCCTCTTGTGAAGTCAGGTGATCATATGACCATCACAGTGCCTCCATGTGACTCCCTAAAACCTGAGAGACACAACATGGAGAAGATTCTAGAAGTCACCAAGAAGATGATGGAGCTGCTGACAGGAGAGGTGAGCGGTGCCGGGAATTCTGGGACATTATCCAGTAACAGACAAGGGATGTGTCTGGATGGTGACTGCATCATGATAAGTATCCGGTTCCTAAGTGATGTCACTGTCTATTTCCCTATGTAGGAGTATTTAGAAGGACACAAGGATCTCTACAAGGACGTCATGATGGAGAATCAGCCGCCCCTCACATCACCGGGTAAGAGGAGACTTTATTGTAAAGGAGAGAGCAGTACGGAGGCTCCACCTAGATCCCCCATCATCTGATAAACACATAGAAACAATGTATTCAGTCAGTGTGTGTGTTTCCTACAGATGGATCCAGTAATGGGAACCCACCAGAGAGATGTCCCCGTCCTCTGTATTCCCGGGATTCCACACAGGAAGGTCACACCATCCCCCACCATCATCAGGTAGATGAGGAAAAATCACTGATAGTATCATTAGGATCTGTACATTATCTGCATTGTTACCATTGATGTCATTTTTATTATATATTCAGAGTGGAAACCTGAGAGATTCTAAAGTTGAGGTTAAAGAAGAGATAAAAGATGAGGATGATGAGGATGGGGTGATGGAGAAAGAACACAAAGATCTGTACCAGGACACCATGGTGGAGTCATCCAGCGACAGAAACCCACCAGAGAGATGTCCCCGTCCTCTGTATTCCCGGGATTCCACACAGGTAGGTCACACCTTCCCTCATCGTCATCAGGTAGATGATTATTAATTATTGGATAATATGATTCATACACAAGCATGTTTTGTTACAATACATTTTTATTATACATTCAGAGTGGAAACCTCGGGGATGATAATATTGATGTTAAAGAAGAGTATAAAGAGGAGGATGAAGAATATGGTGTAATGATGGAGCTTTCAGGAGGACCCACAGATGTTACAATGGAGCCACCTGATGGCAGAAACCCACCAGAGAGATATCTTCATTCTCTGTTTCCCGGGGATTCCACACAGGAAGGTCACACCATCCCTCACCATCAGGTAGATGAGGAACAAGCACTGATATTTTATAGACAAGCTTGTTTGTTAGAATACATTTTGCTTATATACACTATATTGGCAAAAGTATTGGGACGCCTGCCTTTACACACACAAGGAGTTTAATGGCATCCCAGTCTTAGTCCGTAGGGTTTAATATTGAGTTGGCCCACCCTTTGCAGCTATAACAGCGTCAACTCTTCTGGGAAGGCTGTCCACAAGGTTTAGGATTGTGACTATGGGAATGTTTGACCGTTCGTTAGTTTTACAAGGTCTCAGGTGTGAATGGGGAGCAGGTGTGTTAAATTTGGTGTTCCCGCTCTCACTCTCTCATACTGGTCACTAGAAGTTCATCATGGCATCTCATGGCAAAGAATTCTCTAAGGATCTGAAAAAAAAAGAATTGCTGCTCTTCATGAAGATGGCCGAGGCTATAAGAAGATTGCCAGGAACTGAGCTGGAGCACGGTGGCCAAGACCATACAGCGGTATAACAGGACAGGTTCCACTCAGAACAGGCCTCGCCATGGTCCACCAAAGAAGTTGAGGTCACATGCTCAGCGTCATATCCAGAGGTTGTCTTTGTGAAATCGACGTATGAGTGCTGCCAGCATTGCTGCAGAGGGTGAAGGGGTGGGTGGGGGGGTCAGACTGTCCGTGCTCAGACCATACGCTGCACACTGCATCAAATTGGTCTGCATGGCTGTCGTCCCAGAAGGAAGCCTCTTCTAAAGATGATGCACAAGAAAGCCCACAAACAGTTTGCTGAAGACAAGCAGACTAAGGACATTGATTACTGGAACCATCTCCTGTGGTCTGATGAGACCAAGATAAACGTATTTGGTTCAGATGGTGTCAAGTGTGTGTGGCGGCAACCAGGTGAGGAGGACAAAGACAAGTGTGTCTTGTCTACAGTCAAGCATGGTGGTGGGAGTGTCATGTCTGGGGCTGCATGAGTGCTGCCGGCACTGGGGAGCTACAGATCATTGAGGGAACCATGAATGCCACCATGTACTGTGACATACTGAAGCAGAGCATGATCCCCTCCCTTCAGAGACTGGGCCACAGGGCAGTATTCCAACATCAGGGCTCAAAATTTCAAGTCTTGAGCCACTAGCCAGGCCTCAAGGGTTACTCGCCACTAGTTGCCCTACCCTGCTCCGCCCCTAATTCTGCCGCTAATCATGCCCTCATAAATTATCTTGTGAAATGTTTTATGCAGAATTAAGTTACAAAGATAAATATTAACAACATCAGTTCCCCTCAGCACAGCCTCACCTGTGCCCATCAATGCAGCCTCACCGTGCCCATCAATGCAGCCTCACCGTGCCCATCAATGCAGCCTCACCGTGCCCCCATTGCGGACTCACCGTGCCCCCATTGCGGACTCACCGTGCCCCCATTGCGGACTCACCGTGCCCCCATTGCGGACTCACCGTGCCCCCATTGCGGACTCACCGTGCCCCCATTGCGGACTCACCGTGCCCCCATTGAAGACTCATTGTGCCCCCATTGAAGACTCATTGTGCCCCCATTGAAGACTCATTGTGCCCCCATTAAAGACTCACCGTGCCCCCATTGCGGACTCGCTGTGCTCCCATTGGCGGCCAGATCATGACAGGAGGAAGAGGAGAGCCGCGGGATCGCAGAGCAGTAAAGCATGCTGTTACAACCTACATTGAAATTTCCTCCGCTCTGCTCACTCACACAGCCACGTCTCCTCCTGACCCCGCGCCTGTATGAGACAACACATCTCAGCATTGGACCCGCATTCTGTCTATTACAGGCGCGGGGTCAGGAAGAGGCGGGGCTGTGTGAGCGAGCAGAGTGGAGGAAATTTCAATGTAAGTTGTAACAGCATGCTATACCGCTCTGCGATCCCGCGGCTCTCCTCTCCCTCCATGCTCTCTGCCATCGGGGCGATCACTGGGAGAACGGCTTGCAATCAACCCCGACCACCGGCGGTGCTCGCCCCCCCCCCCTACTCCCATGCAGCCCAGCTCCTCGCCAGACCTCATTTTCTGCTCACAAAATGCGAGTAGGTGAGTGGAAAATTTGAGGTCTGCCAACATGATAACGACCCCAAACACACCTCCAAGACCACCACTGCCTTGCTAAAGAAGCTGAGGGTAAAGGTGATGGACTGGTCAAGCATGTCTCCAGACCTAAACCCTATTGAGCATCTGTGGGGCTCCTCAAACGGAAGGTGGAGGAGCGCAAGGTCTCTAACATCCACCAGCTCTGTGATGTCGTCATGGAGGAGGGGAAGAGGACTCCAGTGACAACCTGTGAAGCTCTGGTGACCTCCATGCCCAAGAGGGTGAAGGCAGTGCTGGAAAATAATGGTGGCATCACAAAATATAGACACTTTGGGCCCAATTTGGAAATTTTCACTTAGGGGTGTACTCACTTTTGTTGCCAGCGGTTTAGACATCATTAATGGCTGTGTGTTGAGTTATTTTGAGGGGACAGCAAATTTACACCGTTATACAAGCTGTACACTCACTACTTTACATTGTAGCCAAGTGTCATTTCTTCAGTGTTGTCACATGAAAAGATAGAATAATATATGAAGACTCGTGACGTGGTATTCAAAGGTAAAGAAATAACACTCAAAATGAAGATCAGACTCCTCCATGCTCTCATCTTCTCCGTTATCAATTATGGCTGGACACAACAAAAATGGGACAGATGAATATTGACTCATTTTGAGGTTTGGTGCTGGAGATGGTTTTTATGTGTGACGTGGACAACCCAAAGATTTATTGTTAAAATGTTGAAAGAGATCAAACTGGCTATGTTGCTGGAAGCCCAAATGATGAAGTTACGATTGTCCTATTTTGGTCACACTCTCAGCAGAGAGATTACTGGAGAAGGATATAATGTTTTGGAAGATCGGAGGAACCAGGCGAAGAGGCAGATTGGCTACTAGATGGTTGGACACATTGACCACAGATGTGGGGAGGACACTGGAAGATCTCACCAGACCAGTCTAGCACAAAACTGACTTCTTTTTAGAACTCTCATTGATCTGCTAGGAATCAGACCTGAGTTGACCGCACTTAACCACTAGGGGTCCCCATCATAGCCGAATAGACGTCCTCCCCTTTGCACGCGCCCCCTGCTGTGATCACCGATTCACTGAGACTCGGGTGATCACAGATCCAGGTAAGCGGCCGGTCCCGACCCCTTACCACGTGATCAGCTGTCAGCCAATGACAGCTGATCATGTGATGTAAACAAAGCTCGGTAATCGTTTTTTTTCCTCCTCACGCTGACAGGGTGAGGAGAAAAAAAAGCTGATCACCGGCTCTTGTGTAGGGGACATCGGTCCCCAGTGGAAGAGGCACATCAGCCTCATTAGTGCCCACCAGTACCACCTGCCAGTGCCCCCTGCCAGTGCCCACAAGTGCAATAAATGCCACCTATCAATGCCCACCAGTGGTGCCAGTCAGTGCCACCTAGCAGTGCTGCCTATCAGTCTCACCTACCAGTGCTGATCAGCCACCCATCAGTGCCCATCACTGCCACCCATTAGTGCCCATCACTGCCACCTATCAATGCCCTTCATTGCCATCCATCAGTGCCACCTCTTGGTGCCCACCAGTGCCGCCTTATCGGTGCAGCCTATCAGTGCCCATCAATGCCAGCTATCAGTGACACATATTAGTGCCAATTCTCAGTGCCACCTATCAATGCCCTTCAGTGCCATCCATCAGTGTCACCTCTCAGTGCCCACCAGTGCCGCCTTATCGTTGCAGCCCATCAGTGCAGCCTCATCAGCGTACATCAATAAAGGAGAAAAATTATCCCTTTGCAAAATTTTATAACAAAATATAAAACGGTTTTGTATTTGTTTTTAAATTGGTCTTTTTTAATTTTTTGAACAAAAAATAAAAACCGCAGAGGTGATTGATCAAATACCACCAAAAGAAAACTCTATTTGTGGGAAAAAAATTATAACAATTTCATTTGGGTAATTTTTCTCTTTCATTGATGTACGCCGATGAGGCTGCACTGATGGGCACCAATGGGCTGCACTGATGGGTACATTTGGGTACAGTGTGGTATAACCGCGCAATTGTCATTCAAAGAGTGAGAGCGCTGAAAGCTGAAAATTGGTCTGGGCAGAAAGGGGGGTTTAAGTGCTCGGTAAGCAAGTGGTTAAAAACATTTTTTTTAAACCCCAGGGATTGTAAAATTGTTAAAGAAGGGTATAAAGAGAGCAAAAGAGGACGGTGGTATTATAACGGTGCTAGAGACAATATTGTCAATGTAGACAATATCCATAAAAATAGAATCTTTATTTTAATGACAAAATACATATACAAAAGGGTTCATTAAAATCAATTGTCAGAGCAGATATTGAAAATCGTGGGTCGCTGGTTTCCCCAAATTTCATAAGGTGGTGGTCACAGGAGAATGTCCCCATCCCTACATGTTTCGCCGTTTAGGCTTCCTCAGGGGATTTAGTCTGGGACCACCAGTTCATAACCAGGCTCTAGCATAAAATATAAAAACACAATGACCTCCCTATTCAAGGGTATAAAGAGGAGTATGGGGTTATGATAGGAGCTTTCTGAAGGACACAAGGATCTCTACAAGGACATTGTGATGGAGCCACCTAATAACGGAAATCCACCAGAGAGATGTCCCCGTCCTCTGTATTCCCGGGATTCCACACAGGAAGATCACACCATCCCTCACCATCATCAGGTAGGTGGAGTTGAGGGTCGGGAACATAAAGTGATTGAACACTCTGACATGTGGAGACGATGTGTGGACTCTACAAGATGATATTTTCTATGTGATCTCACATCATAAATACTTCTATGTTACAGATGTTATTTTCTGCCATTCTGTTGGTTTAGGGTGAAGAGCTAATGAACATGAAAGTTGAGGACGAAGATCTAATTAACGTGAAAATTGAGAGTGAAGTAGAGGAGGAGTATATTTGGGATGATCAGCAATATACGGAGGAGGCTGGAATGATCAGGACATTCATAGAGGAGGACACTCCTACAGAGATCAGCACAGGTGACCCATAATATATTCTTCTCTTATCTCTGCTCTGTTACTGCTCACTGATTGGTCCAGAGTAGGGCGGAGCTGAGTGATATCAGCCAATAATAGGTTGATAATGGTCCCCTCCCTGTCCTGGGGTTCAGCTGGCAGTATTAGGTTGTGTGTCACTCCTAGTTACAGTAGCACAGATATGAGAACACAGATTGAGCCTTTCTTAGGTCGGTCCCTCTTCTTCCAGAAGACTTGCAGATAAATGTTGCCATAAAACTATTACAAGTCTTGTTGGGATGAAATGTAAGAAGTAACAGAGACTGAAGCGCCTATCTTTCTAGGAGTAAATCCTGCTGCAAGCTCCCTCCAGTGCTGCCTATCACCAGAAGCCCAGGCCTATGGTCACTTCTTCTATGGTAAAGGGTTTTCAAGTCTGAACTTTGACCCTCTTGTCTATCAGAGATCACATGACCCAGTGCCTAGGCTTGTGGTTGTGTAAAGAGCACGCCCCCCCCCCCAGTCCCCATTGGTTCCTGCTCTTCTGACAAGGCTGTGTAAATGTAGAAGTGATCTGGGAGGAGGACCAAAGGTCCTTTGACTGAAGAGGGGAAGAGTCCCAGCTGGTTGGGACCTCCACAGAGAACATCTCCTCACTCATATCTACCTGATCCAGATGGAATCTTGATGGAAGTGAACTAACCCTCTCAGATCTATTGATGATGTTTTTCTATTTTTCCAGGACACGCCATGGAGAAACCCTCAAAGGATCGTCTCACTTTATCTCCAGGATGGAAAATGGAAGATGAGGACATCACAGGAGGTCACATGGAGGAAGGCGGGAAATGTTTGTCTCCGAAGTCCCTTCCTTCTGACCATCAGAAATTGCACACAAGTGGGAAGGTATACGCCTGCTCCGAGTGCGGGAAGTGTTTTCCACGAAAATATGACTGTTTTGTTTTACATCAAAGATCTCACACGGGGGAGAAGCCATTTCCCTGTCCTGAGTGTGGAAAACGTTTTACGATAAAGTCAAACCTTGCAAAACATCAAAGAGTTCACACAGGTGAGAGGCCATTTTGCTGCTCTGAGTGCGGGAAATGTTTTTATCAGAAGGCCCATCTAGATTCACATCTGAGATATCACACGGGTGAAAAGCCATATCCCTGTCCTGAGTGTGGAAAATGTTTTGCAAAAAAATCAGCCATTAAAATACATCAAAGAATTCACACGGGTGAGAATGCATATTCCTGCCCTAAGAGTGGGAAACGTTTGTCTCAGAAATCAGAACTTGTTAAACAGCCAAGATCTTACACAAGGAGGAAGGCACATTCCTGCCCTGAGTGTGGGAAATGTTTTAAACACAAGTCCCATTTTAATGCACATCATAGGACTCACACGGGTGAGAAGCCGTATTCCTGTCCTGAGTGTGGAAAATGTTTTACACAAAAATCAGGCCTTCTGAATCATCAAACAACTCACACGGGTGAAAAGGCGTATTCCTGCCTTGAGTGCGGGAAATGTTTTTCACAGAATGCCCATCTTAAAATACATCAGAGAATTCACACAGGCGAAAAGCCATATCCCTGTCCTGAGTGTGGAAAATGTTATCCACAGAGATCAGATCTTGTTAAACATCAAAGATCTCACACAGGGGAGAAGCCGTATTCCTGCCCTAAGTGCGGGAAAAGTTTTTCACGCAAGTACGATTTTAACAAACATTGTATTTCTTACACGTGTGAGTAGTTATATAGTTAGTCTGGTTGGAAAAAGACACAAGTTCATCTAGTTCAACCAATAAAACCTATGCATAGCTTCTTAGTGTAGAAAATTCCCTTCATGAAAGTAGTAATAGTCTAGAATAGTCTGATCTCCTCGGCTCTTCAGCAGAAGCTTCATAGGAAGACATCCTGGTGAGAGAGAACTTAGACATGGATGAGAGAGAAGGGGAGATCAGACTACATTACAAGACTGACAATTTCTTTGCAGTAGTCATAGTTGGAGAGCGCCACCAGCTGGCATAAAGTGGAAAATATGACATTTCTAGATGTAATATTTTGTTTGTAGCTGATTAAAGATGCAAATAAAGTCCTAATCCTTGTGTCTTAGTAGTTTTGTTTTACCGGCTTGTACTTGTTGGAGCAACCAACTCTTTCCCTTCTCATAAATCTCAGGGTGTCTGTAGTAGACTCCAATGATAAGTCCATCAGTTCATAGACCCATCTATCATTCCTCCCGTAATTCCTCCTCCGCACCATCACCACCTCCATCACCATCACCACCTCCAACCACATCACCATCTCCACCTTCAAGAGGAAGTAAACCCTGATGGGTTTTACTTCCTCTTTTGCTAGCTGCGAAGCCTGCAAATGAAAAGCATAATGGGCTAGTATGCATTGCATACTAGCCCATTATGTGCCACTTACCTGCAAAAGAATCCAGCGATGTTCGTTGTGTAGACAGCGTCCATCTTCTGGCCCCTCTTCCTTCCGGGCCGCAGACTCCGGCTCTGTGATTCGCCGGATCCGCATGACGTCACTCCCGCGCATGCGCACGGGAGCCGCGATTAATGGCCCAGGCTAGGGAAGAAACGGCACTTTGTTTCGTTTCTTCCCTGCACATGCGCCGTTGGAATTTTCGGCGGACTACAAGTGAAATATAGAGAGAAAAATTGAACATATGGACAGCCGCACTCCAAAAAAAACGTTGAGGTTGCCTTTATTGGGTAAAAAACATGGAGCACTACAGGTCACAGCAAATGGTGGGGTCTAGCCGACGCATTTCACACTACGGTCTAGTGCTTAGTCATGGCTCTACAAGTGAAATATCTTCTAAACGGCGCACGTTTAGGAGATATTTCCACTACCGATAGGTAAGCCTTCTTCTAGTCCTACCTATAGGTAGAAGTCCAAAAATTGGGTTTACACCCACTTTCATCCACATCACCATCACCACCTCACCATCACCACATCATCATCATCACCACTTCAAAAAACAATACAATAACCACCTCTAACAACATTACCATCTCCAACCACATCTTCATCACCACCTCAAACCACATCACCACCTCCAACCACATCACCACCTCCAACCACATCACCACCTCCATCCACATCACCACCTCCATCCACATCACCACCTCCACCAACATCACCACCTCCATCCACATCACCACCTCCATCCACATCACCACCTCCAACCACATCACTATCACCACCTCCATCCACATCACCACCTCCATCCACATCACCACCTCCAACCACATCACCACCTCCAACCACATCACCACCTCCAACCACATCACCACCTCCATCCACATCACCACATCCATCCACATCACCACCTCCAACCACATCACCACCTCCAACCACATCACCATCATAGTCTCCAACCACAAGATATTTTGCATTTTCTTTTTTCGGCTCTCTGATTCTTCCAGTAAACCCAAGGAAACAAACCCCATTACTATATTTATATTCTTTTACTGAACAAGATTGCTGTGTATACAAACTGCATTATCGGGAAAAACAATACAAGGCATACAGTGTACTATGAATAAACATGTATACATACACACATTTTAATCCTCTGTCCTTTTACTAGCTGAAGAAAAGGTCATCTCTATGCAATAGGGATACACTAAAAGTAATTTTACCTCTGTTATAGCTGGTCCACAATTTCCTTAATGAACAGGACTTACAGTAATAAGTGTTCACAGGAAAACAGATTCTTGATCTTGGCAGTCTCTCTTTTTTTTATTAATCAGATCATTTTTATTGAAACATTTTTTTGCAGACATACAAAACAAAAAGTCAAGAGGACATACACGTATACAAAAGTGTGTGTGTGTGTGTGTATACGTTGTACGTTTGCGCGTTTTTGACGTGCGGAATTTCCGACAAGATTTGTGTGCCTGTGTGTATGCAACACAAGTTTGAGCCAATGGAAAACATCCTAAACGAAGGTCTTGATCAAAGAATGGGGAGCCAGTGGTCTGTGGAACCTTATCAAAAACACAGAAAGTTGACCCTTGATGTTGCTACGGGTTGAAGGTTGACCCAGACCCATTTTCAAAAAGGCCAGGATTCGTCCCAAGAACAATTTTCTCGGATAAATCTTCCTTGCCTCACCCTGAGTGAAGTATGCCTTCCATTTGTGATGGTGGAGCTAGACTACCTAGTTTCAGCTTCGAAGAAATCCCTAACTCCGAGATGCCTTTATTGCTCACATGTTGGGCTTCCATAGCCAAACCATTAAAGCCAGCAAGGCAAGTGCTTGTAAACCCTTCATATACCCAGTGAAGTGACCGGCCTCAGATGATACTCAGAGAAGAAACAACCCCTCTTACATAAGTTGCACCTGTCAATTTGCAACCCTCTCTTTTCTACAGCCATTCAAAGTGCTGTATTTATAAAGGCTGTCTGAGAGTTCAGGAGAAAGGAGGGGCAGAGAGCTGAAATTTTACTCTGAAGACTTCAATGAGGAGAGCTTTGAGAGCTGATTGGAGTGAAGAGACATACCCCCCCCTCCACACAGGAACAGAGCTGAGGCTGTCAATCTGTTGAAGGTCACTCCCCTGTCACCATATATTTCTTGGTGTCAGGAAAACTTGTCAGAAGTGATTCATGCTGATAGCAGAGGAATGAAGCAGCAGACAGAAATTACACTCAGTGCTCTGGATAGAGAGAAGTACACACTATAGAGGGATATGCCTTGCTCATATTTCATGTCTGAGGTTTA
Organism: Rana muscosa; assembly: GCA_029206835.1. Classification (NCBI taxonomy): domain Eukaryota; kingdom Metazoa; phylum Chordata; class Amphibia; order Anura; family Ranidae; genus Rana; species Rana muscosa. The sequence continues at coordinate 414,583,191 of CM055123.1, read as the reverse complement.
CAACTAGACAAGTGCGATTCGGTTTGTTCATATTCGTTCTGCAGACAACATTTTTATTTTCTGTGATTTGGAAGTATCCAAATTTCTGAATGGACATAGTAACGAATCCAAATAAAGTTAAAACTACATTTTTAAATTTATTCGGCATTTAGATTTATTGAGAAGAGCCTGTTGTTAAGGAGCGAGCGATCATCACGTCCTTAACAACCAATTGCTGTCAGCAGGATTCCCCGCTGTCAGCAAAATGTAAACAAAAGAAATTCTGGTTAAAAACATAAAAGTAACCTTAGACCTGGTATGGATTTTGAGGGGAACCCCACGCCAAAATGAGGAGTCACTCCCAAAATCCATATCAGACCCTTATCCAAGCATGCAGTTCAGCAGGCCAGGTAAGAGGGGGATGAGCAAGCGCACCCTCCCTCCTGAACCATACCCGGCCACATGCCCTCAGGGGGGTGCTTTGGTGGAGGGGGCTCCTAAAGCACCTTGTCACTATGTTGATGAGGACAAGGGCATCTTGGGTTGTGGTTGTGGGGGTATGCGGGTGGGAGCTTATGGGAATCTGTAAGCTCCTTTAACAAGGGGGCCCCCATATGCCAGTTCCCCCTAAGTGAATAATTATTGGGTACATAGTACCCCTACTCATTCACCAAAAAGCGTCAAAAGTAAAAAAAAAATTGAGTTTATTGGAATCCCCCCCAAAAAAAGAAATGCCCCCCAAAGTAAATCCAACGTCAATCGCGATGAACGCCAACCCACAAGAAAAACAAACAAATGCTGCCCCCGAAGAGGATATGGCTCGTCTTGGAACATACCCCGAAGGACAGGGAAATATGGGGGCAGAGTCACCCGGTGATGTCACATGTCTACCTGTCATTCTGAGAGTGACATGTCCCATGGAGACACAATCGCCCAATGACAGGTAGACATCAGTGCGGGGGTCACCCGGTAACCTTACTGGGTGACCCCGCACCCATGTTTACCTATCATTCGGTGTGTGTCCCTGGATGGGACATGTTGTGTTAGGGGATGAGCTGGGATCCGGGGGGCACCTGGTTAAAAGGAGTTTCCAGATTTTAATAACCCCCCACCTGCAGTCCCCCACAACAACCACCCAAGGTTGTGGGGAAGGCTCTTCTCCCTATTAACATGGAGACATGGTGCTTTGGGGGGGAGCCTCCCTCCCCCAAGGCACCCCCCCATGTTCAGGACATGTGGCCTGGTATGGTTTAGGAGGGGGTCTCTCATTCGTCTCCCCCCCCCCTTTCCTCGGATAAGGAAATGGATTTTGGGACGGACCCCACGATATTTGATTTTTTCTATATTTTGGCGTGGGACTTAAAATCTATGCCCCACTCCCACGCTGTTGTAAAAAATGTAACCCCCACTTATTTTGTTTACATTCTGCTGACAATGGGAAATCCCGCTGACAGCAGATGAGTCAAGGTTGTTAAGGAAGCAGCGGCCACCCACTCCCTAACAACTAGCACAATTCCGATTGAAAAGAAAGAAATGCCGAAGATATGAAACAAATTCTGAAAACAAATAAATCCATTAAGGAATGCATCCGAAAACTAAATTTTCCGGTGTGCACATGTCTGTTTACAACCATTTTAATAAGACCTGGGGACAAACCTGCCCAGGTTTTTGTTGAAACTGAAGGCCAAAAGGTCCACATCTGTGACACAGGTCCTGGTACACCTTTCGGTGTGAAGATCTCTCCTGTGTTCAGTGCCAGAGGAAGATGTCTGCCTGCCAATTGTCAGTAAACAGTGGACAAGTCTGTACTGTAGAGTTCTGCTCAGAACAGGATCTTTCCTATAAGTTGCGAGGTGGGGCCTCCATGGATCGGACTTGTTTTTCCAGCACATCCCACAGATACTCAAAAGAATTGAGACCTCGAAAATTTGAAGGCCAAGTCAATACCTCAAACTTGTTGTGTTCCTCAGACCATTCCTGAATGATTTTTGCAGTGGGGTGGGGTGCAATATCCTGCTGAAAGAAGCTGCTGTCATCAAGGAATACCATTTCCATGAAGGGGTGTACTTGACCACCATCAATGTTTAGATAGATGTAATCGGTATTGCTGAAACTTGGCTTTATTCCTCACATGACTGGGCTAATAATATTTCTGGCTATGCACTCTTTCAGAAAGACAGGGTAAAAAGGAAAGGTGGCGGGGTCTGTCTCTATGTGAGAAGTGATCTCAAAGCGAGTGTGAAAGAGGACCTGGTGGATGGAGAGTGGGATGAGTCTGAAGCATTATGGGTGGAACTGCATACTGATGTGAGTAGTTCAAAGTTAATCATTGGAGTTTGTTATAGACCACCCAATGTTATAGAAGACCTTCCACAATAAAGGAGAGCCGGAAACGTACCCGGCAGGTGATGGCAGGGGCCAGCACAGAGGTGGGTGGAGACAAAGAGGTGCAGGCACTAGAAAATAGTAGATGGGTGACAGTCAGGAAGGGTAGAGGGGGAAGTGCCAGGGAGGCCGATCCAGGGCTGGAGCATCCCAATAAGTATGCTCCATTGAGTGACATTGGTGAAACCAGTCAAGGACCAGCACTGCTGGAGCCGAGAAACTCTCCTAGCTGCCGGGGGAAGAACTCCTCCAGTGAGAGGGGGGGGGGAGCGAAGGGAAAGGAAAGACAGATTCTGGTGGTAGGGGACTCAATTCTTAGAAGGACAGAGAGGGCAATCTGTAACAAAGACCTGAAGCGCCGAACTGTATGTTATCTACCGGGCGCTCAGGTTCGGCACATCATGGATCTGGTGGACAGATTACTGGGAGGGGCTGGGGAAGATCCAGCTGTCATGGTGGTAGGGGATGGTCAGGTGTTAAAAAGCTGATGGTATGTGTCATAATGAACAGCCACGTAAATGGAAGGACCCCAGGTTTACCAGTAGAACATTGCCCAAAGCATCATACTGCCTCCGCCGGCTTGCCTTCTTCCCATACTGCATCCTGGTGCAATCTCTTCCCCAGGTAAGTGACACACCTGGCCATCCACATGATGGAAAAGAAAACGTCATTCATCAGACCAGGCCACCTTCTTCCATTGTCCAGGGTCCAGTTCTGATGCTCACATGCCTAATATAGGCACTTCTGGCTGTGGACACGGGTCAGCACGGCACCCTGACTGGTCTGCGGCTTCGCAGCTCCATACACAACAAACTGCGATGAACATTTTTTTCTGCTTTCAACACATCGACTTCAAGGACAACGTGTTCACGTGCTGCCTAATATATCCCACTGACTTTCAGGTGCCATTGTAATGAGATAATTAATAATATTCACTTTACCTGTCAGTGGTCATAATGTTATGGCTGATTGGTGTACAATACATACAAACATACAGCACAAGGCCGTGTTCACACTACAATGTTTCTCAGGGCTGCAGTTCCTTGTAGCTCCACAAGATAGTGATCTCACCTCTACCCAGACAGAAAGTCTCTATGGAAGACAGGAAGTGATGTCAGGTACAGACAGGAAGTGACATCAGGTATAAAAGGTAGTTCCGGGTGAGAGGTGAGGCGGAAGGAAGTGGAGACATTGCTGGAAGTGGCAGCAGAGGAGGTAATAAGATATTAATTTCTAATTGCACAGATTGGGGTATAGGGAGTTCTAGAGTATTGGTGAGGCTCTGGAGAAGTCCCAGAGGGGAGCATGGGGAGAGGTGGTGAGGGAGATAGAGAGCAGGAGGTCTTGGGCGGAGTGGAGGGGGCGGTTTGGGTGATATATTCAGACAAAGTTGATGATGTAGCTCAGGGCAGAACCATGGATGGCTTTGTGTGTTGTTGTTCGTATTTTGAATCTTATTTATTAGGTGAGGCCAGTGGAGGGATTGGCAGAGAGGGGTGGAGGACACTGAATAGAAGCCAGTGGAGGGATTGGCAGAGAGGGGTGGAGGACACTGAATGGAAGCCAGTGGAGGGATTGGCAGAGAGGGGTGGAGGACACTGAATGGAGGCCAGTGGAGGGATTGGCAGAGAGGGGCGGAGGACACTGAATGGAAGCCAGTGGAGGGATTGGCAGAGAGGGGTGGAGGACACTGAATGGAGACCAGTAGAGGGATTGGCAGAGAGGGGTGGAGGACACTGAATGGAAACCAGTGGAGGGATTGGCAGAGAGGGGTGGAGGACACTGAATGGAGGCCAGTGGAGGGATTGGCAGAGAGGGGTGGAGGACACTGAATGGAGGCCAGTGGAGGGATTGGCAGAGAGGGGTGGAGGACACTGAATGGAAGCCAGTGGAGGGATTGGCAGAGAGGGGTGGAGGACACTGAATGGAGACCAGTGGAGGGATTGGCAGAGAGGGGTGGAGGACACTGAATGGAAACCAGTGGAGGGATTGGCAGAGAGGGGTGGAGGACACTGAATGGAGGCCAGTGGAGGGATTGGCAGAGAGGGGTGGAGGACACTGAATGGAGGCCAGTGGAGGGATTGGCAGAGAGGGGTGGAGAACACTGAATGGAAGCCAGTGGAGGGATTGGCAGAGAGGGGCGGAGGACACTGAATGGAAGCCAGTGGAGGGATTGGCAGAGAGGGGTGGAGGACACTGAATGGAGGCCAGTGGAGGAATTGGCAGAGAGGGGTGGAGGACACTGAATGGAAGCCAGTGGAGGGATTGGCAGAGAGGGGCGGAGGACACTGAATGGAAGCCAGTGGAGGGATTGGCAGAGAGGGGTGGAGGACACTGAATGGAGACCAGTAGAGGGATTGGCAGAGAGGGGTGGAGGACACTGAATGGAAGCCAGTGGAGGGATTGGCAGAGAGGGGTGGAGGACACTGAATGGAAGCCAGTGGAGGGATTGGCAGAGAGGGGTGGAGGACACTGAATGGAGGCCAGTGGAGGGATTGGCAGAGAGGGGTGGAGGACACTGAATGGAAACCAGTGGAGGGATTGGCAGAGAGGGGTGGAGGACACTGAATGGAGGCCAGTGGAGGAATTGGCAGAGAGGGGTGGAAGACACTGAATGGAGGCCAGTGGAGGAATTGGCAGAGAGGGGTGGAGGACACTGAATGGAAGCCAGTGGAGGGATTGGCAGAGAGGGGCGGAGGACACTGAATGGAAGCCAGTGGAGGGATTGGCAGAGAGGGGTGGAGGACACTGAATGGAAGCCAGTGGAGGGATTGGCAGAGAGGGGCGGAGGACACTGAATGGAAACCAGTGGAGGGATTGGCAGAGAGGGGTGGAGGACACTGAATGGAAGCCAGTGGAGGGATTGGCAGAGAGGGGCGGAGGACACTGAATGGAAGCCAGTGGAGGGATTGGCAGAGAGGGGTGGAGGACACTGAATGGAGACCAGTAGAGGGATTGGCAGAGAGGGGTGGAGGACACTGAATGGAGACCAGTGGAGGGATTGGCAGAGAGGGGTGGAGGACACTGAATGGAGGCCAGTGGAGGGATTGGTAGAGAGGGGTGGAGGACACTGAATGGAGGCCAGTGGAGGGATTGGCAGAGAGGGGTGGAGGACACTGAATGGAGGCCAGTGGAGGGATTGGCAGAGAGGGGTGGAGGACACTGAATGGAAGCCAGTGGAGGGATTGGCAGAGAGGGGCGGAGGACACTGAATGGAAACCAGTGGAGGGATTGGCAGAGAGGGGTGGAGGACACTGAATGGAGGCCAGTGGAGGGATTGGCAGAGAGGGGTGGAGGACACTGAATGGAAACCAGTGGAGGGATTGGCAGAGAGGGGTGGAGGACACTGAATGGAGACCAGTGGAGGGATTGGCAGAGAGGGGTGGAGGACACTGAATGGAGGCCAGTGGAGGGATTGGTAGAGAGGGGTGGAGGACACTGAATGGAGGTCAGTGGAGGGATTGGCAGAGAGGGGTGAAGGACACTGAGCCATTGGTAAGGTGGGTGAGTCTGGTAGCAGCATTCATGATACACTGAAGGGGGATATCCTCTGTAGAGGTCGGCTGATGGAAGGGAGTTGCAGTAGTGAGGACAAGAGATAAGCTGGGAGTGAATTAGTTGCTTTGAGGTGTCATTGGTTAGGAGGGGCGTATTTTGGGGGAGGAGAAGATGGGTCCAGGAATGAGAGATTAGGGAGAGAAGACACTATTGTGGAAAGAGTAGTAGAGGGAACATATTACAGGAGGACAGAGTAGTTGTCAGTCTGGGAAGAAGAAATCTCGATGGAGCAATACAGGTTCACCTGCAGTCTGTCAGAAGCTCTGTTTGTAGATGACTACTTGTTTGTGCCGAGTTTAAGGCCCCATGCACATGAGACGCCGGTGCAAACTCTGCTGAACACACGTTTTTAAAGGCTGAAACCGGCGGTTAGAAACGCCCATTTTGCTGCGATTGCAGCCGCGTTTAGCGGCTATTAGCGCTTAGTTAAGAAACATCATAAGACCCTCCCCAAGCTCAAAAAACAGTATTATTTAACCATTTCAGACATTTTGTGAGACCAGAGTGAGTAGCAGCAGCTGAGAGAGCAGCAGTGTACTTGTATTCAGTGTATCACCTGCCACAAGCTGTGGATTGTCCACTTGCCACAAGTTGTGAATTGTCCACCTGCCACGTCACCTTGCCACAAATTGTGGATTGTCACCTGGCCACGTCACTTGCCACAAGTTGTGGATTGTCCACTGGCCACGTCACCTGCCACAAGTTGTGGATTGGCCACGTCACCTGCCACAAGTTGTGGATTGTCCACTGGCCACGTCACCTGCCACAAGTTGTGGATTGTCCACTGGCCACATCACCTGCCACAAGTTGTGGATTGCCCACTTGCCACGTTACCTGCCACAAGTTGTGGATTGTCCACCGGCCACGTCACCTGCCACAAGTTGTGGATTGCCCACTTGCCACGTTACCTGCCACAAGTTGTGGATTGCCCACTTGCCACGTTACCTGCCACAAGTTGTGGATTGCCCACTTGCCACGTTACCTGCCACAAGTTGTGGATTGCCCACTTGCCACGTTACCTGCCACAAGTTGTGGATTGTCCACAATGCGATGCAAGCAATTATTTTTTTATTTAATTTTTTTTAATGGTTTTTCATCATTTGCCATCATTTTTGAGATTTCTAATGTAAAAAAATAGGTCACCTTTAAAAACGCTTATAAATGAAAACACGGCAAAACGCCGGTACCGCGTTTAGCGGCGTTTCGCGTCTAAAACGTGGAAAACTTTTGCGTCTGAACCCATTTTTTTGTTTCTTTAAAAACAAGGTTAAACGCAACTGCATATAAACGGCAATAAACGAGACAGTGCACATGGTCACATAGGATAACATTGAATGGGTTCAGGGGCAGTTGAAAAAAGCGTCCAACTGCTTCTGAGCGCGCGCGTTTAACAGCGTCCCGTGTACATGGGGCCTTAAGTGCTAAAGAAAATTGACACTGTGGATGCATTGGCATTGAAAGGTTGCTCTAAATTTACAGGAATATGGGATGGAGGAGGGTTTGTCAATATTAATCCATTTTCTTTGCCGGCAGATTAAAAACCAAGCAAAAATAAACAGCTAAAAAAAAACATAATTTGCATAAAAAATAGAATTTTTGATTCAGCAGGTCAAAGGTTAAGAGGCTCCCGGACCCCAAAAACCATAGCAAACCCTAAACTGAATGTTCTTTGTGTTATTCCACTGGGGACGATTCTTACATGTTAGAAACCCTCATATTATCACCCATACACCCCCATCCTAATATTATACAACCAGTACAGTCCATATAATTCTCTGTTATCAATTAATCGTCTACAGGAAACCTATATAGATCGCATGACCAATGAGGATGGAGGAGGACCGGAGTCACATGACTGAGAAGATATTAAACCTCACCCTGGAGATCATCTACCTGCTGACCGGAGAGGTGAGGAGGATTCTGGGAGGTCACATGACATCACTCTTATCTCTATTAATAATACAGACCTGACCGGAGAGGGGAGGAGGATTCTGGGAGGTCACATGGCATCACTCTTATCTCTATTAATAATACAGACCTGACCGGAGAGGTGAGGAGGATTCTGGGAGGTCACGTGACATCACTCTTATCTCTATTAATAAAACACAGACCTGACCGGAGAGGTGAGGGGGATTCTGGGAGGTCACATGACATCACTCTTATCTCTATTAATAAAACACAGGCCTGACCGGAGAGGTGAGGAGGATTCTGGGAGGTCACATGACATCACTCTTATCTCTATTAATAATACACAGACCTGACCGGAGAGGTGAGGAGGATTCTGGGAGGTCACATGACATCACTCTTATCTCTATTAATAAAACACAGACCTGACCGGAGAGGTGAGGGGGATTCTGGGAGGTCACATGACATCACTCTTATCTCTATTAATAAAACACAGACCTGACCGGATAGGTGAGGAGGATTCTGGGATTCTAACATGATAATCCTATTGGTTCTCCAATACAGAGATTTCCTCTTGTGAAGTCAGGTGATCATATGACCATCACAGTGCCTCCATGTGACTCCCTAAAACCTGAGAGACACAACATGGAGAAGATTCTAGAAGTCACCAAGAAGATGATGGAGCTGCTGACAGGAGAGGTGAGCGGTGCCGGGAATTCTGGGACATTATCCAGTAACAGACAAGGGATGTGTCTGGATGGTGACTGTATCATTGTGTGTGTCAGGTTCCTATAAGGTGTCAGGATGTCACTGTCTATTTCTCCATGGAGGAGTGGGAGTATTTAGAAGGACACAAGGATCTCTACAAGGACGTCATGATGGAGAATCAGCCGCCCCTCACATCACCGGGTAAGAGGAGACTTTATTGTAAAGGAGAGAGCAGTACGGAGGCTCCACCTAGATCCCCCATCATCTGATAAACACATAGAAACAATGGATTCAGTCAGTGTGTGTGTTTTCTACAGATGGATCCAGTAATGGGAACCCACCAGAGAGATGTCCCCGTCCTCTGTATTCCCGGGATTCCACACAGGAAGGTCACACCATCCCTCACCATCATCAGGTAGGTGATGAACAATCACTGATAGTATCATTAGGATCTGAACATCTTCTGCATTCTCAGAAGGAATAGTCAGCAGTAGGGGAAAAAAAGAATATTTGTGCAGCTAGCAATTAAGGTAAGGCAGTTTCCCATGCAAGTACTGACCAGGCTCGGCCCTGCTTAGCTTCCACAATCAGACAAGTGCAATATTTAGGCAAGTAAGGGAAGTATACAAACTCCAAAATAAATAAAATGTGAATACAAAAGTGTAGCGCCTAAAGCAGGGGTCTCCAAACTGCGGCCCAAGGGCCGGATGTGGCCCTTTGCTAACCTTCATTCAGCCCTTGGGACACTATTGCTTTCCAATGATATGAGGAACTATTCCTCCCAATGACACCAACAATGGGGCACTATTTCTTCCACTAATACCAATGATGGAGCACTATTCCTTCTACTGACCATCAACACTGAGGCCGTGTTTACTCTCACTGATGCTCGGCTCCGAGGCATTTTCTACCCCCGCTGGTCGGAATTCGGCCCCCCTGAAGTCTGAAGGACAGTTAACTGGCCCTTTGCATTAAAAGTTTGGAGACCCCCTGGCCTAAAGGATCATGAATGAATATAATATTCCTATAATCAAAAACCAAAGTGGTAATAATATACTTCTGACTAGTGATGAGCCGAACACCCCCGGGTTCGGTTCGCACCAGAACCCGCGAACGGACCGAAAGTTCGCACGAACGTTAGAACCCTATTAAATACAATGGATGCGAAAGTTCGAAATCTAAAGTGCTAATTATAACGACTATTATGCATGTTATTGTCCTAAAAATGTAATGTCTGGTCCCGGTAATATGGATGAAAATCTTTAAGAAAAATGGCATAGCTACCCCATCACATTTTGGAAAACATAGGGAAGGGTTATCACCCCTGTAACATTTGTTTTGCTGTCTGTGCACCTGTTCAGAACAGTTCACCTCACTTTCCGTCCCAATGACAAATGTTTTTTGAAAATTTGTTTTTTTTATTGAAACAAGAATTGGTGATAAAGCATCAGTGGAGAGGAGACACTTTTTTCCCATATTAACTCTTACAGGAGAGAATTTGCCTTCCATGGGGTAGATTTCCTCTCACTTCCTGTTGTATCCTTCCGTTTGCAAGGAGGAGTCGTTTGTAAGTTGGATGTTTGAAAGTAGGGGCCTGCCGTATATACTCTGCTGAAATTTGCCCCTTACATGTTGGTGTTGCCACAACACTGTAAGGCCTCACAGTTACTCTTGGTGGGCGCAGCAATGGGCCCTGCTGTGAATTATTAGATCAAGAATTGTAATTACATGCCCCTGTTAAACAGGGGCAGAAAAATTGAGCCTTAGGCACTGGTGCTGGTGCCACGACACTGCAACCTCTCCCAGATACTCTAGTTGGAGTGCAGGAATGAGCCCTGCTGCAAAGCATTGCATAAAAAATTGTAATAACACGCCCCTGTTAAACAGGGGCTGAAAAATTGGGCCTTAGCCACTGGTGGCGGCACCCAGAAACAAAAATGTTCTTCCAAGCTATCATCATCAATCGGATCATTGAGGAGGAGGAGGATAGTCAGTCAACATAACAGGACAGTCTCTCAGCATCAGCATCAGTCTTGAAGGGATGTGACATTTGAAAATAAATTAGTCTGTTATATCAGCTTCAGGTGTTTGGTAGCTGGTGGTGATCCATGACTGGTTCATCTTTATGAAGGTCAGTCGATCAACCGAGTCGGTGGACAGGCGCACCCTGTGATCCGTGACAAATCCTCCAGCAGCACTGAATGTGCGTTCTGAAAGAACGCTGGATGCAGGACAGGCCAGTAGCTCAATTGCATACTGTGCAAGCTCTGGCCAGTGATCCATCCTCAAGACCCAGTAAGCCAGAGGATTTTCGGTGGGGAAAGTGTCCAAGTCTGACCTTGTCCCTAGGTATTCCTGCACCATGTATATCAGACGCTGGCGATGGTTGCTGGAACCGATCATACCTTGGGGCTGCGGACTAAAGAATTGTCTGAACGCATCGGTCAGACGGCCACCTTCCCCACCGCTCCTTCTTTGACTGACCGAAGCCTCAGCAACTCGTTGTCCAGGACCCTCTCCTTGATCCGAAGAATACGAGGATGCTTCCGCAGACTTTGCAGGATCAGGGAGGCCATGCAGCGTAGGTTAGCTGAGGCATTCGGTCCGGAGTCCTCTGGGTCACTAAGGACGACATGATCCGCAGCCACCTCCTCCCAGCCACGTACAAGTCCACGGGTTTCTTGGGACTGTAAATCATCCCTAAAAGACTGCTGCTGATGATGCCGAGTGCCAGGCTCCACCTCCATGCTGACACAATCCTCCTCCTCCTCCTCTTCCTGTGCGATGGGTGGGACAGAAGGAACACTGTCTGGGTAAAGGGGGCCTTGAGAGGCAAGGAAGTCCTCCTCTTCCTGCCTCTGTTCTGCCTCAAGTGCCCTGTCCATTATTCCACGCAGCGTATGTTCCAACAGGTGGACAAGAGGTACAGTGTCACTGATGCATGCACTGTCACTGCTCACCATCCTCGTGGCCTCCTCAAATGGTGCCAGGACAGTGCATGCATCCCTGATCATGCCCCACTGGCGTGGTGAAAAAAAACCAAGCTCCCCTGACCCTGTCCTGGTGCCGTAGTCGCACAGGTACTCATTGATGGCCCTCTGCTGCGTGTGCAGCCGCTGCAGCATGGCCAACGTTGAGTTCCACCTGGTGGGCATGTCACATATAAGGCGGTTCTTGGGCAGGTTCAACTCCTTTTGCAGCTCAGCCAGGCGAGCACTGGCATTATAAGATCTGCGGAAATGCACACAGACTTTCCTGGCCTGCCTCAGGACATCCTGTAAGCCCAGGTACCTGCCCAAGAACCGCTGCACCACCAGGTTAAGGACGTGAGCCACACAGGGCACATGGGTCAGTTGTCCCTGTCGGAGGGCGGAGAGGAGGTTGGTGCCATTGTCACAAACCACCATTCCTGGCTTAAGCTGGCGTGGCGTCAACCACCTCTCGGCCTGCCCCTGCAGAGCAGACAGAACCTCTGCCCCAGTGTGGCTCCTGTCCCCCAAACACACCAGCGCAAGCACGGCATGGCATCTTTTTGCCTGCGTACTTGCGTAGCCCCTTGAATGCTTACGGAGCACCGCTGGTTCCGAGGACAAAGCACAGGAAGAGGCAACGGAGGAAGAAGAAGAGGAGGGGGTGGAGGAGAGAGGTGTGTCACAACCAGTAGTAGCATTTTGGAGGCGTGGTGGCGGAACAACCTCCAACACTACTGCACCTTGTCCTGCATCCTTCCCAGCTGCCAAAAGAGTGACCCAATGGGCCGTGAAAGAAAGGTAACGTCCCTGTCCATGCCTGCTGGACCATGAGTCAGCGGTAATATGCACCTGACCGCCCTGTCCAGCGAGGCCAAGACATTGTCTTCCACATGCCGGTAGAGAGCCGGAATCGCCTTCCGTGAGAAAAAGTGGCGTTTGGGAACCTGCCACTGAGGAACCGCACATTGCACAAACTCACGGAAGGAGGCCGAGTCTACCAACTGAAAAGGCAGCAGTTGAAGCGCTAGCAATTTAGCCAAGCTAGCATTCAACCGCTGGGCATGTGGATGGCTGGGAGTGAACTTCTTTTGACGGTCCAGCAGCTGGGGCAGGGAAATTTGCCTGCTAGAATCGGACGTCGGTGTACTGCTAGCAGAGTGCCCGCAAGTACTTGGCTGTGACACACCTAATTCTACACCTTCATTCCTCTCAGAGCAGGTTTCAGAGAGGAGTGAAGGTATAGTGGGGTTGGAGATCCCAGCTGATGCGGTGCAAGGAGAGGTCCGCTTTGTTCTTTGGTGTGGGTCTTTAAGGTAGGCTTGCCAACGAGCTGCATGGCAGGTCAACATATGTCTGGTCAAGCATGTGGTGCCCAAGCGGGTGATGTTTTGGCCACGCGATATACGCTTGAGACATATGTTGCAAACAGCAGCTGTGCGATCTGATGCACTCGCCTCAAAAAAGGCCCACACCAAAGAACTTTTTGAATGACGGGCAGAGGCAGCGCCCTGCACAGGCGGAGCTCTGCGGTGTGATTCCGTTGGTGTGCTGGCCTTGCGCTGGCCCCCCGAGGGCATCCTGCCTCGTTGGAGATGTGCCTCCTCCTCGTCCTCCTCCTCTCTCCTATTAAGCACCCACGTGGAGTCAGTGACCTCATCATCCCCTCCCTCTTCATCACTGGAGCCAATCTGGCAGTATGCTGCAGCTGCTGGAACATGACTGCCAGATTGGTGTCCTTCTTGAGCATCCCCTCTCTCTGCTCTCACGCTACTGCCTTCCTCTAGCTGGGTATTCTCATCAGACCCTTCGAAACGCTGGGCATCCTCCTGGAGCATGTACCCAACACTGTGCTCAAACAGTTCGGGGGACTCCTCAGGAGGACATGGTTGGTCTAGGGAAGGAGTGACTGATGATGACATTGATACCAGGGAAGAGGACGCTTTGGCAGCTGCTTTGCCAGTACCCTGAGCCTGGGTGAGAGAGGATGAGGAGGGCTTGGTCATCCACTCTACCAAGTCTTCAGCATGATGCGTCTCAACACGTCCAGCTGCCGAAAAGGACAAGCGTGTCCCATGGCCACGTGCTGATGGCGATGCACCGCGTCCACGACCAGCACTGTTGTCTCTAGACACAGAGCCTGCTTGCCCTCTTTTATTGGCTCCTGACTGTCTGCCTCTCCTTGTTTGCCTTCCAGACATTCTAATGGCCTGCAGGGAGATGGGGAAAACCAGCAATAAGGCCTAGCTTCAGGTGTATATTTAGCAGGAAGCACACTCCGCCCGCTGTAAGTGCTGCAAATGCCTGTTGGTGTAACACACCAGGAAAACACAGCACTACGGGCTAGCTTCAGGTGTATACTGTGCAGGAGGCACACTCCGCCCGCTGTAAGTGCTGCAAATGCCTGTTGGTGTAACACACCAGGAAAACACAGCAATACGGGCTTGCTTCAGGTGTATACTGTGCAGGAGGCTTAGCAACAATGACACTGACACTGTCCCCTGCCTATCCTTCTCTCTCCCTGCACACAAGGTTTATCAAAGTATATGACACTGACACTGTCCCCTGCCTATCCTTCTCTCTCCCTGCACACAAGAATAGCACAAAGAATATCAACACATACGGAACACACTACACAAGGCCGCTGCGCTGGCGGCCTTTTATAGTGTGGGGCGTGTGCTAAACCCCCTGAGCTATAATTGGCCACAGGCAACCTGCCTGTGGCAAATTATGTCTCTCCTAGCTGCCGGCGCTGTGATTTGCCAAGCATGCGGGGTCACAGTGCATGCTTGACCAATCACAGCGCCGGGATTGCACTACGATGGCGCAGTGTATTGTGGGCCGTTCGCGTCACTCGAATTTGGCGCGAACGGCCCAAATCGTTCGATGTTCGTCGAACAGCCGATGTTCGAGTCGAACACCGAGCTCATCCCTACTTCTGACCGAAAATAACCAACAAAAACGTGACTTTAAAAAGGCCCACAAACACGTAACTCTTCTGGTGAATAATAACTCCAATAGTTGTCTTCATCCAACAGTTCAGACACACTCACCGGCCACATTATCAGGTCCACCTCGCTAGTAGCAGGTTGGACCCCCTTATTCCTTCATTCTTCGTGGCATAGATTCCACGAGGTGTTGGAAACATTCCTCAGAGGTTTTGCTCCATTCTGACAGAACATCATGCAGATTTGTTGGCTGCACATCCATGATGCCAATCTCCCGTTTCACCACATCACAAAGGAGCTCTATTGGATGAGATGTGGTGAGTGTGGAGGCCATTGGAGGACAGTGACCTCTTTTTCCAGTGGTGAGACTATTGGATCTTTGTGACATGGTGTATTATCCTGCTGGAAGGAGCCATCAAAAGATGTGGACACTGTAGTCATAAAGGGATGGACATGGTCAGCGATTAGACTACGCAAACTCCCTCTACATAGGACTACCTAAATACCAGATGGTGCGCCTACAAGTCGTCCAGAACACGGCAGCCAGACTGGTAACGGGGGAAAAAACCCTGGGAATCCATCACCCCATCCCTGAGGACCCTTCATTGGCTAACCGTAAAGGATCGGGTCACTTTCAAGACCCTCTGCCTCACCCACAAGTTCACACAAGGAAACGCTCCTCAATATTTATGCGAGAAAATAAAACACTACACCCCCAATCACATTCTCCGATCAACTAACCAAAACCTCCTCCACATCCCCAAGTCCCGCTACAAATCGAAGGGAGAACGAAGATTTGCAGTCCAAGGACCACGGCTATGGAACGCTCTACCAACACACATCTGCATGGAAGAAAACCATCGGGCCTTCAGGAAAAAACTTAAGACCCACCTCTTCAGAAGGATCAGGACAACACTGGATGGAAAAAGCGCCATGAGGCGATTTAGTTCGCATTTGTATCGCTATACAAATTACTCACTCATCAATACTCAGGTAGGCCGTGGTGATTAAACCATGCCTAATTGGTACTAAGGGGCCCAAAGTGTGCCAAGAAAATCTCCCCCACACCATTACACAACTAACCACCAGCCTGAACCGGTGATAGAAGGCAGGATGGATCCATGCGCCAAATTCTGACCCCACCATCTGAATGTTGCGGCTGAAATCCAGACTCATCAGACTCGGCAACGTTTTTCCAGTCTTCTATTGTCCAATTTTGGTGAGCTTGTGCGAATTGTAGCCTCAGTTTCCTGTTCTTAGCTGACAGGAATGGCACCCGGTGTGGTCTTCTGCTGCTGTAGCCCATCTACTTCAAGGTTGGATGTGTTGTGTGTTCAGAGATGGTATTCTGCATACCTTGGGTGTAACGAGTGGTTATTTGAGTTACTGTTGCCTTTATATCGTCTGCCCATTCTCTTCCGACCTCTGACATTAACAAGGCATTTTCCTCCAAACAACTGCCACTCACTGGATATTTTCTCTTTTTCCCACCTTTGTCTGTAAACGAGAGAGATGGTTGTGTGTCAAAATACCAGAAATCCTCAGACCAGCCCGTCTGGCACCAACAACCAAGCCACGTTCAAAGTCCATTAAATCCCGTTTCTTCCACATTCTGATGCTCGGTTTGAACTTTAGCAAGTCGTCTTCACCACGTCTAGATGCCTAAATGCATTGAGTTGCTGCCATGTGATTGACTGATTAGCAATTTATGTTGCCAAGACATTAAACAGGTGTACCTAATAAAGTGGCCAGTAAGTGTATACCGCCACATGTTGCTCCAAACCACCACCTTTGCACACTCTCACCAGCTAGTAAGCTGCATCAGAAAGGCAGCAGACTGCGTTTTTAGCACAGACAGGGAATCGCAGTATGGGAATCCATCCGCATCGTAATCCTCCACTCGCACAAGCAGGGGCCGCAAGCACCACCGATCTATCAAGCCTAGGAGGATCGCTCACCTCACTGGAGCCACACAAAAAAAAAGGTATATAGTGTTTAAATCCGCTTCTATCCAATTAAATAAATCCATACACCAAAGTTTAGAGGTATAGCAGAGTGTAAATGTACCATGCAGAGACATTCACTTACTAAGATGGCCGCCGATCCCAAACGTGAAAGCCGCGGCCTAACGTCAGCATGTAGCTCCGCCCAATGCGTTTCGTGCACATGCACGTCTTTAGAGGACACTAGAGTGCTGACCCGTCCTTTTATTTATTTTTTACATTGTCTGTATTGTTACAATTGATGTCAATTTTTTTTTTTTATACATTCAGAGTGGAAACCTGAGAGAGTCTAAAGTTGAGGTTAAAGAAAAGATAAAAGAGGAGGATGATGGGGATGGGGTGATGGAGGAGTCAGAGATTCCAAAAGGACAAAAAGATCTGTACCAGGACACCATGGTGGAGTCATCCAGCTACAGAAACCCACCAGAGAGATGTCCCCGTCCTCTGTATTCTGGGGATTCCACACAGGAAGGTCACACCATCCCTCACCATCATCAGGTAGATGAGGAACAATTATTGGTAGTTATGATTTATACACAACCATGTTTTGTTATAATAAATGTTTTTTTTTTATTATATCTTTCAGAGTAGAAACCTCGGGGATGATGATATTGTTGTTAAAGAAGAGTATAATGAGGAGTATGCAGTGATGGAGAAGTTCTCAGAAGGACACAAGAATATGATGGAATTACCTAATACCAGGAACCCCCCAGAGAGATGTCCCCGTCCTCTGTATTCCCGGGATTCCACACAGGAAGTTCATAAATATGCAAAACCTGATCAGGTAGATGAATAACAATCACTGATAGGTATAAAACATAACTAAGCATGTTTGCTACAATAAATGTATTTATATATTTAGAGTGGAAACCTCAGAGATTGTAATATTGTTAAAGAAGAGAATAAAGAAAAGTATGAGGAGAACGATGTGATGGAAGAGCTTTCTGAAGGACACAAGGATCTCATCGTAGAAACGCCTAATACCAGGAACCCACCAGAGAGATGTCCCCGTCCTCTGTATTCCCGGGATTCCACACAGGAAGGTCACACCATCCCCCACCATCATCAGGTAGGTGAGGAACAATCACTGGTAGTATCATTAGGATCTGTACATTATCTGCATTGTTACCATTGATGTCATTTTTATTATATATTCAGAGTGGAAACCTGAGAGATCCTAAAGTTGAGGTTAAGGAAGAGATAAAAGAGGAGGATGATGAGGATGGGGTGATAGAGGAAGAACACAAAGATCTGTACCAGGACACCATGGGGGAGTCATCCAGCTACAGAAACCCACCAGAGAGATGTCCCCGTCCTCTGTATTCCCGGGATTCCACACAGGAAGGTCACACCATCCCCCACCATCATCAGGTAGATGAGGAACAATCACTGATAGTTTGACATTTTATATACAAACTTGTTTGTTACAATAAATGTATTTGTATATATTTAGAGTGGAAACCTCGGGGGTGATAATATTGATGTTAAAGAAGAATATAAAGAGAAGGATGAGGATTATGGAGTAATGGAGGAATTTTCTGAAGGACACAAGGATATGATGGAGTCACCTTATACCAGGAACCCACCAGAGAGATGTCCCCGTCCTCTGTATTCCCGGGATTCCACACAGGAAGGTCACACCATCCCCCACCATCATCAGGTAGGTGGAGTTGAGGGTCGGGAACATAAAGTGATTGAACACTCTGACATGTGGAGACGATGTGTGGACTCTACAAGATGATATTTTCTATGTGATCTCACATCATAAATACTTCTATGTTACAGATGTTATTTTCTGCCATTCTGTTGGTTTAGGGTGAAGATCTGATGACCATGAAAGTTGAGGGTGAAGTAGAAGAGACGTATGTGAGGGATGATCAGCAATATACGGAGGAGGCTGGAATGACGAGGACATTCATAGAGGAGGACACTCCTACAGAGATCAGCACAGGTGACCCATAATATATTCTTCTCTTATCTCTGCTCTGTTACTGCTCACTGATTGGTCCAGAGTAGGGCGGAGCTGAGTGATATCAGCCAATAATAGGTTGATAATAGTCACCTCCCTGTACTGATACCCGTCCGGGGGTTCAGCTGGCAGTGTTAGGTTGTGTGTCACTCCTAGTTACAGTAGCACAGATATGATATCACAGATTGAGCCTTTGACCCTCTTGTCTATCAGAGATCACATGACCCAGTGCTCAGGCTTGTGGTTGTGTAAAGAGCACGCCCCTCCCAGTCCCCATTGGTTCCTGTTCTTCTGACAAGGCTGTGTAAATGTAGAAGTGATCTGGGAGGAGGACCAAAGGCCCTTTGACTGAAGAGGGGAGGAGTCCCAGCTGGTTGGGACCTCCACAGAGAACATCTCCTCACTCATATCTACCTGATCCAGATGGAATTTTGATGGAAGTGAACTAACCCTCTCAGATATATTGATGATGTTTTTATATTTTTCCAGGACACGCCATGGAGAAACCCTCAAAGGATCGTCTCACTTTATCTCCAGGTTGTATGGACGATCAGGTCATCACAGGAGATCACATGAAGGACGGCAGGAAATATTTGTCACCTGAGTCCTTTTTTTCTGAATATCAGAGATTGCCCACGGGTGAGAAGATATACACCTGCTCCGAGTGCGGGAAGTGTTTTCCACGAGTTTATGACTTTGTTCTACATCAAAGATCTCACACGGGGGAGAAGCCGTTTCCATGCCCTGAGTGCGGGAAGTGTTTTGCCATAAAATCAAACCTTGCAAAACATCAAAGAACTCACACAGGTGAGAAGCCATTTCCCTGCCCGGAGTGCGGGAGATGTTTTTCACAGAAGGTCCATCTTAATTCACACCTGAAGTTTCACACGGGAGAAAAGCCGTATTCCTGTCCTGAGTGTGGAAAATGTTTTATAAAAAAATCAGACCTTGTACGACATCAGAGAACTCACACGGGTGAGAAGGCGCATTCTTGCCCTGAGTGCGGGAAATGTTTTTCACAGAAAATTTCTCTTGTTACACATCAAAGATCTCACACGGGGGAGAATGTGTATTCTTGCCCTGAGTGCGGGAAATGTTTTTCACATAAGTCCCTTCTTAGCAAACATCTAGGATCTCACACAGGAGGTGAGAAGCTGCATTCCTGTTCTGAGTGTGGAAAATGTTTTTGCCAAAAAAATGACCTTGTAAGACATCAAAAAACTCACACGGGGGAGAAGGCATATTCCTGCCCTGAGTGTGGGAAATGTTTTTCAAATAAATCCCATCTTAACGCACATGTGAGGATTCACACAGGTGAAAAGCCTTATTCCTGTCTTGAGTGTGGAAAATGTTTTACACAAAGATCAGGCCTTCTAACTCATCAAACAACTCACACTGGAGAGAGGCCGTATTCCTGCCCTGAGTGCGAGAAATGTTTTTCACAGAATGCCCATCTTAAAATACATCAAAGATCTCACACAGGGGAGAAACCCTATTCTTGCCCTGAGTGTGAAAAATGTTTTCCACAGAGATCAGATCTTGTTAAACATCAGAGATCTCACACGGGGGAGAAGCCGTATTCCTGCCCTGAGTGCGAGAAAAGTTTTTCACGCAAGGCCGAGTTTAACAAACACTGTAGGTCTCACACAGGTGAGTAGATTCATAGTTGGTTGAAAATAGACACAAGTTCATCTAGTTCAACCAATAAAACCTATGCATAGCTTATTAGTGTAGAAAATTCCCTTCATGAAAGTCCAATCTTACTGAACATCAGATATGCTACACATGGGAGAAGCTGTATTCCTGCCCTGAGTACGGGAAATGTTTTTCACAGAAGTCCTATCTTCTCAAACATCAGAGAACCTGGGGGGGGGGGGGGGGGTCGCAGCGTGACCCGCTGTGAGCTGCGGTGGACATTTTAGAGGGGAGCTCAAGAAACCCTGAACCCTCATCTATCCTGTGCCTCCAAGCCTGACACTGACTTTATCTAGCACAGCTTATCAGACTTCCTTCCCTACCCCTGCTCCTGCCATTATTTCATGGCCAGACTGCCTGATCGATGCGTCCTACTGGCTCTGGCCTGCCGCCATATTGGCAGTATCTGGCGCCATCCTCGGGCCCTGAGAGACTCAAGCCCTCCATCCTCCTTACTGGCAGTGCTGCACTGTTCCTGCCTTCCTCCACATCTCCTGGGAGTGCGGCCTTGGAGGCGCAGGCTGTCTTCTTACCCATGGCCTGCTGCCGACCGCCATCTTGGCCACATCAAGTGACATCCTCTGGGCCCTGAGAGACACAAGCCCTGCCTTCATCCACATCGCCTAAAAGGGCTGCCTGGGAGTACGGCCTGCCTTCTTCCTGCCCCCTTACATGTTGGCCATATCCGGCCCCATCCTCAGGCCCTGAGAGACACAAGTCCTCTATCCTCCTACCTGGCAGTGTTGCACTGTTCCTGCCTTCATCCACATCGCCTGGGAGTGCGGACTTGGAGGCGCAGGCTGCCTTCTTCCTACCTGCTACAGGCCACCATCTTGCCAGTATTCGGTGCTATCCTCGGGCCCTGAGAGACACAAGCCCTTCTTCCTCCTACCTGGCAGTGTTGCACTGTTCCTGCCTTCATCCACATCGCCTGGGAGTGCGGACTTGGAGGCGCAGGCTGCCTTCTTCCTACCTGCTACAGGCCACCATCTTGCCAGTATTCGGTGCTATCCTCGGGCCCTGAGAGACACAAGCCCTTCTTCCTCCTACCTGGCAGCGTTGCACTGTCCCTGCCTTCATTCACATCGCCTGAGAGGGCTGCCTGGTAGTGCGGCTTTGGAGGCATAGGCTGCCTTCTTCCTGCCCGCTGCCATTTTGGCTGTATCCGGCGCCATCCTCAGGCCCAGAGAGACAAAAGCCCTCCATCCTCCTACCTGGCAGTGTTGCACTGTGCCTGCCTTCATCCACATCGTCTGTGCATAGCTCGCCTTACAGAGGAATGTAATCTTATAAGGAATGACCTTTATAAGATTAGAGGTTGGCTGACCAAAACAGAATCCAGAATATCCGCTAGACCTTACAGCCACCCACACCACCACGATAGTGGATTTGCAACTCACTGTGAATGCGATAGTTGCTAAAACAGATGACACTGAAAATGGATCAAGGCGCAATAATGTTCAGGTGCTGGGCCTCCCAGAGGGTGACCTTCCAGCAGAGTTTTCTGAAGGGTTCTTTAAGAATCTGCTGGGCCTCACTGAAATTTCTTTAACCTATGTTGTTGAACGCGCTCATCGTGTATCTACAGGACGCGCCATACCTGGAACGAATCCTCGTCCTTTCTTGGTCCGCTTCCTCAATTGCCGTGATCATGACGAGACCCTCTCTGAAGCTCACAAACACCCCACACTTCCCTACAGTAATATGTCTCTCCTACTATTCTCTTATTTCCCTGATGAACTACAACGCAGAAGGAAAACCTTCAACGATGTTCGTAGGAGGCTTTGTGAGAAGAATATTAAATATAGAATGCTCTACCTTAGCCATCTTCAAGTTCCATGTGAGGTTTTGCGGTAGGACTGCCTGGGAATGCGGCCTTGAGACAGACTGCCTTCTTCCTACCCGCTGATGGCCACCATTTTGGCCATATCCAGCGCCATCCTCGGGCCCTGAGAGACACAAGCCCACCATCCTCCTACCTGGCCGTGTTGCACTGTCCCTGCCTTCATTCACATCGCCTAGGAGTGGCCTGGGGGTGTGGCCTTGGAGGCGCCGGCTACCTTCTTCCTACCCACGGCCGGCTGCCAGTCACCAATTTGCCAGAGAGAAGCAGGCCTCATCTGTTGCGGAACAGGGTGAGTGCATCCTGACATCTAGCGGTGTTACCTGCTCTTGGTCCTTACCCCATGGGCACTGTTCTGTACAAGGGGAGCTTTAGTGAAGCAGTACATTAAAAACGACCATCTGGTAAATCCTGAGGCTGGCCGCCATCTTGGATGAGTACAGGGACCCTCCAAAGCAGAATTCCATACCACTTTGATGCCCTGGGGTGCCCCACTGCCACCAACCCTATCTTTGCCTGACACCACCTGACTCCGGGCACAGGGACCGCAGTGTTTGGAACAATTATATTTTACCATCCCTGCCTCTGGCCCTAATGCCTTCTAATACACTAAGCCACACACCACCCACCCTATCCACTTGTCCTAAATCTGTATTGGTGGGGAAGAGACCGATTTTTTTTTTTTTCCCTTTTATAAAGTTTTGTCTGGCTTACTCTGAGAGGAGGGAATATTACTGCTGTTTGAGTCCCTCTAGCAGTGTAGTCTGGTCTCCCCTGATCTTCAGCAGAAGCTTCATAGGAAGACATCATGGTGAGAGAGAAGGGGAGATCAGACTACATTACAAGATTGACAATTTCTGTGCAGTAGTCATCAGCCTGCAAAGGCAGCTTCATTTGCTTGGAGAGCGCCACCTGCTGGCTGAAAGTGGAAAATATGACATTTCTAAATGTAACATTTCATATGTAGCTGATAAAAATGCAAATCCAACCCTAATCTTGTGTCTTGGTTGTTTTGTTTTACCAGCTTGCACTTGTTGGAACAGCCGACTCTCCCCCTTCTCATAAATCTCAGGACGTCTGTAGTAGACTCCAATCATAAGTCATCAGTTCATAGAACCATCTATCATTCCTCCTGTAATTCCTCCTCCACACCATTAACACCTCCAATCGCATCACCATGACCACCTTCAACCACATCACCATCACCACCTCCAACCACATCATCATCGCCACCTCCAACCACATCACCATCGGCCACCTCCAACCACATTACTACCTCCAACCACATCACCATCGGCCACCTCCAACCACATCAACATCGCCACCTTCAATCACATCACTACCTCCAACCACATTACCATCACCACCTCCAACCACATCACCACCTCCAACCACAAGATATTTAGCTTTTTCTTCTTTCAAAAGCAAGGCTAGTCAGATCACAATCCTCTCTCTCTCTTACGCTATCCTTTTTGGCCGGAGCGGGGAGGTGGCTGCCCAATTGGAGGACACAATTCAGAGATCCTGAATCACCAATGTAGACACATCTGAGCCACCGGTAGTATGGCACGCCTTTAAGGTGGTTGCTAGGGGTGAATGTATATCAGCCATTAAGACAACACGAGTTAATGAAAATGAGGAAATCACCAATTTGACACAGAGTGAGTGTGCGGAGGCTCATGCGGGGTCGCCTTCGGGGGGCTCGTATGAGTCTCTCTTGAAGGCAAGGAGGAGCTTATCCTTGCATGTCAAAGGTTTGACGAGCTCGGAAATGACCCAAGGGACACACACCGTATTTGCAGAAGGGAACAAGAATGGAAAACTTCTGGCTATGATGGTGGCGGATCACCACCCAATTACACAAATCCCGGTAATTAGAGATAAACGGGGGACATAAGTCACTGATTCGGCACTCATCATGCAGGAGTTTGACTTCTTTTCAGCCTTGTACTCCCCCATTCCTCAATATGACCCGGTAGCCTTAGACTCATTGTTAGCAACATTATCTCTTCCAAGACTGTCAGAGGAAGACTGTGACGAGTTAGAGGCCAAAATCACAGTTAAGGAAGTACAGGCAGCAATATTAGCCCAATAAGGCCCCCGGGCCCGATGGATTGCCAGCGGATTTCTACAAAGCTAATGTAGAATAGCTAGCTACTAGATTTAACTGGTTGCTGGACTATTGCTTAGAACACTCCTCCCTTCCGGACTCTATGTTGGAGGCGTATATGATCCTCTTGCTAAAACCAGGGAAAGACCCGACTGAATGTGCATCGTACCGCCCCATAGCTCTTTTGAACACGGACCTAAAGATCCTAACTAAACTTTTAGCAACTAGACTAGCAAACGTTATCCCAACTATAGTTAACATAGATCAGACGGGTTTCATGCCAGTGAAATCGACGGACACGAACTTAAGGAGAATTTTTACTCACCTACAACTTCCACCCAATGACTCAGAGACCAGGATAGTGGTGTCTATTGACATAGAAAAGCCTTTGACTCCGTAGATTGGATGTTCATGTTTAAGGTTCTGGAAGTCATGGGATTCGGGACACAATTTCAGAAATGGATCTCTATGCTATACAGGAATCCGAAGGTGGGCATTCGTTTGGGATCGGCGGTGTCTGATTTTTTTTGCGGTGGGCAGAGGCACTAGACAGGGTTGTCCGCTGTCCCCTTTTTTGTTTGCCCTGGTGATGGAGCCCCTGGCCACTGCACTGAGATCTGCTGGGGACGTGAAGGCCATACAAGTGGGTACAATTCAGGAGACTTTGGCCTTGTACGCGGACGACATGCTCCTGTTCCTCAATGACCCGGGAGACTCGCTGAAGGCGGTCCTGGCGATCTTGGATGAATTCGCCAGATATTCAGGGCTACGGGTGAATTGGAGTAAGTCGTTGATTCTACCACTGGACGTCAAGACCAAAGAGAGAGCTGATCCAGATTTGCCTTTGCAATGGGTATCGACTCTCAAGTACCTGGGGGTGAAAATCACAGTGAATGTACAGGATTACATGTCGCTGAATTTACTTCCATTGCTGACCTTTCTTAAGCAGAAAGTACAGGCCTGGACCAAGTTGCCGCTGTCCTTGATAGGCCGCATTAGTTTGTGAAAAATGAAGGCCCTTCAGGTAATACTATACTTCCTACGCCATGCACCGTTGTGCATACCAAAATCATAATTCAAGCAGCTAGACGGAATTGTTAGCTCCTTCCTCTGGACACCTAAACCCCCCCAGGTTAGGCCTTAAAGTGTTGCAGGAGCCCGGGGATAAGGGAGGCCTGGCACTGCCGGAATGGCATAAATACTATCTGGCTGGCCAGATGGTGTTTGCCCGGCGGTGGTTGGTGACGGATGATGGGGACGCTGCCACTGTGTTGGAAGCGGCTCATCTGGGATCCTATGACAGTTTGCGCCCGCCACTGTTTAGGGGTCCAAAATCTGACCTACCTGTGACATTGACGATGAGGGCTACTGTCACAGCGTGGGTTGTGTCGGTGAAATCAGCGTGGCCAAGCTATCAGGGGTTTTCTCCATCTACCCCATTATGGATGAATCACACATTGCCTCATTTTTACACCATGCCGGACCCGGTAATCTGGGCGGTTAAGGGTATTAAACCGCTTAAGGATATCACATCTTATGGGGACCTTCTGACTTTCTCCCAACTAAAGACCAGACATAACCTTGTTAAGATAGACGACTATGTTAGTCAGGACAGGTATGTTTTGGCCCTGCGTGGCCGCTAATTGTGGGTGAATGTCACGTTGACACACCTAGATAATTGTTTATCTGTTGTGGAAATAAATATGTGTTTAATAAAAATAAATTATAAAAAATAAAAAAAAAGCAAGGCTAGGCCCCATCCGTTTGACAGGGGGGGGGGGGGGCCAGGGCAGCTGACAAGCAGGGAGAATGGGTTCCTTAACACAAGGGCGTGCTTAATGTAGCAGGGGGGAATTTTAATTTACTGGAACCATTACCGTTTGGCTCTCCCTGGACATGTGCAAAAGGAAAAAATTTGTTTAGTTTTCGTTTCGTTTTAATTCGTTAATTAATTAATTTTGTTTAGATTCGTTAAAGTCGTTCAATTCGTTTTCGGATTTCGTTCTGTTTTCGACCGGATTCGTAAAATCGTTCGCATTCGAAAATATTTCGACCGGATTCGAAAATATTTGTACCAGATTCAAAATTATTTCAACATGATTCTAAATCATTTCAACCGCATTCGAAACTATTTCTACCGCATTCGACAAAATTACAACCGGATTCGGTCGTTTTTCAACCGGATTCGATAATATTTCAACCGGATTCGAAATTATTCCAAGCGAATAGAAAAGACCATGTTCAGACATTCGAATTTCGTATAGAATGAATTCAGATTCCAATTAGAAAAGATTAGAATAGAAATAGAAAATAGACTAGACTAGGGCCATTTCCCTAGTCTAGTCTATTTCTAGTCTATTTTCTATTTCTATTCTAATATTTTCTAATTGGAATCTGAATTCATTCTATACGAAATTCGAATGTCTGAACATGGTCTTTTCTATTCGCTTGGAATAATTTCGAATCCGGTTGAAATATTATCGAATCCGGTTGTAATTTTGTCAAATTCGGTAGAAATAGTTTCGAATGCGGTAGAAATAGTTTCGAATTTGGTTGAAATATTTTCGAAGGCGACAGACTTTTCGAATTCCAATTAGAAAAGATTAGAATAGAAATAGAAAACAGGCTAGAAAAAAAATAGAACAGAATAGAATAAAATATAATATATATATTGTATTTTATTCTATTCTGTTCTATTGTTTTTCTATTCGATTCTTTCCAATATTTTCAATTCTATTCTAATTGTTTTCAAATTCGATTCGACTAGAATTTTTTTCGAATTCGATTCGAATTTTGTCTGTGGTTTTTCGATTCGAAACGTTCGGATTCGATAGCATTTTAATTCGTTAATTCGGATGCATCCGAACAATGAAAATTTGTCCGAATTTCGATTTGGAACGAAACGAAATGCACATGCCTACTCCCTGGGGCTGCTGAAAAGCCGGCTCCTCCTCTTCTTTTTCCTGCTGACTTTCAGCTGCCACAGGGAGTGCCACAGGGAATGGATTCCAATAAATGCCCCTGCCGCACCAATAGCCCCTTTCTGTCCACTATCTTCTTCCCTCTGTTTCCTGGGCCCCTCTGTGTGTACACCCCACCCCCCACTGCGCTTCTGGCTTCCCCTCCTCTTCCTTCCACCGGCTCATGTGGGCACACAGGGATGATGTTTCAAGATGGAAAGCAGGGAGCCGGTAAATACATCACATTTACCAGCCCCTTCCTTTTCTGAATGAACACAGTGAGCGACCCGCACCAATGACTCATCTGTGTTCATTCACAAATGAAGCATAGTAATCTGTTTACTATGCTTCTGTGTATGAACAGGGAGATTCTGTGCAGGGCTCTTCCTGTTCATTCATCTCCAACGCAGCTGAGGCTGCAGAGATAGAGATTAAGGACTGTGCCCTCAGTCCCTTTTTCTGTCTCAAAAGTAAGGGCTCATTCACATGAGTTCTCTGGCCCATACAGTGTGAATGAGCAGTTACTCTAAAACAGTGGTCTCCAAACTGCAAGCCGGGGGCCACATGTGGCCCTTTGCTTGCTTTTATCCGGCCCTTGGGGCACTGTTCCATCCACTAACCCCAACAATTGGAGATGTGTCCTCCCACTGACACCAATGAATAAAGATTGGAGCATAATTCCTGCCACTGACACCAACAATGGAGCATAATTCCTCCCAATAACACCAATGATGGGGCACAATTCCTCCCAATGACACCAACAATAAAGCACAATTCCTTCCAATGACACCAATGATGGGGCACTATTCCTTCCACTTACATAAAGATTGGAGCATAATTCCTGCCACTGACACCAACAATAGAGCATAATTCCTGCCACCAACGATGGGGCACCATTCCTCCCAATGACAGTCACACCAACAATGGGGCACTATTCCTTCCACTTACATAAAGATTGGAGCATAATTCCTGCCACTGACACCAACAATGGAGGATAATTCCTGCCACTGACACCAACAATGGAGGATAATTCCTGCCACTGACACCAACAATGGAGGATAATTTCTGCCACTGACACCAACAATGGAGCATAATTTCTGCCACTGACACCAACAATGGAGGATAATTTCTGCCACTGACACCAACAATGGAGGATAATTCCTGCCACTGACACCAACAATGGAGCATAATTCCTGCCACTGACACCAACAATGGAGGATAATTCCTGCCACTGACACCAACAATGGAGGATAATTCCTGCCACTGACACCAACAATGGAGGATAATTCCTGCCACTGACACCAACAATGGAGCATAATTCCTGCCACTGACACCAACAATGGAGGATAATTCCTGCCACTGACACCAACAATGGAGGATAATTTCTGCCACTGACACCAACAATGGAGCATAATTTCTGCCACTGACACCAACAATGGAGGATAATTTCTGCCACTGACACCAACAATGGAGGATAATTCCTGCCACTGACACCAACAATGGAGCATAATTCCTGCCACTGACACCAACAATAGAGCATAATTCCTGCCACCAACGATGGGGCACCATTCCTCCCAATGACAGTCACACCAACAATGGGGCACTATTCCTTCCACTTACATAAAGATTGGAGCATAATTCCTGCCACTGACACCAACAATGGAGGATAATTCCTGCCACTGACACCAACAATGGAGGATAATTTCTGCCACTGACACCAACAATGGAGCATAATTTCTGCCACTGACACCAACAATGGAGCATAATTCCTGCCACTGACACCAACAATGGAGCATAATTCCTGCCCCTGATACCAACAATGGAGCATAATTCCTGCCACTGACACCAACAATGGAGCATAATTCCTGCCACTGACACCAACAATGGAGCATAATTCCTGCCACTGACACCAACAATGGAGCATAATTCCTGCCACTGACACCAACAATGGAGCATAATTCCTGCCACTGACACCAACAATGGAGCATAATTCCTGCCACTGACACCAACAATGGAGCATAATTCCTGCCCCTGATACCAACAATGGAGCATTATTTTTTTTGGGGGGGGGTGCCAATTTTTTTTTTTATTTTGGCATGGTGTTCCCCTTAAGATCCATACCAGACCTAAGGCCCTAGTACAGATTCTGGGGGGGGGGGGGGGGGGCCCACGCTGTTTATTTTTTTGGTGTGGGGTTTCCAAAGGGCCTGGCATGGATGGGGGGGGGGACACTGTTTTTTTTTATGTTTTTAAATTGGTTGTAAACCCTGTCGATATTTTTTTTTTTTATCTAACCTGCAAGATAAAGCTATAATGAGCTAGTATGACTAGCATACTAGCTCATTATGTACCACTTACCTTAGATCGGGGGCCCCCGAAGTCGTCCGTGTCCCTCCTCTAGCCGCATCCATCGCTGCGGCGATAGCCGGAATGTTACTTCCGGGTATCGCCGCTGCAGCCAATCACAGCGCCGCTCCGGCGCTGTGATTGGCCAGAGCGGCGAAGACGTGACTCCGCGCATGCGCGCGTGATCCATCGAATTCGGCTACGTCGTCGAATGTTGCGACCTAGCCGAATTTGTGAATGGGGTTAACCCCATGCGCATGCGCGTGACGTCAGCGTCGCCGCATTTAAATGCAAATATCTCCTTAACCGTGTAGGTTAAGAAGATATTTCATGCACCTACAGGTAAGCCTTAATCTAGGCTTACCTGTAGGCCTTTGTTTATAAAGTGGGTTTACAACCACTTTAACTGCCATTTCTTTTTTTTACCTTCTGCTGACAGCTGGGAATTCAGCTGACAGCGAAAAAAAATCCGAAAACGAATGCATCCTGAAAACAATGTCAGTGCCTGGTATATAAACAGCGAACAAGGCGGTACTGTGAAGTTCTGCTCAGGAAAGGATCTTTTTTGTAAGTTGTGAGGTGGGGCCTACATGCACCGGACTTGTTTTTCCAGCACATCCCGCAGATGCTCAATGGATTGAGATCTAGAGATTTTGTAGGCCAAGTCAACACCTCAAACTTGTTATTCTCCTCAAACCATTCTTGAACTGCCACTGACATCAGGGAATACTGTTTCCATGAAGGGTTGTACTTGGTCACCAACAATCTTTCGGTGGCTGGTATGTGTCAAAGTAACATCTAGGCTTGTGCAATTCGTTTCGTAACGAATCGAAATTCGTCCGAATTTAGCAACTTTCGGACATTCGGAAGCATTCGAATTTCCGAACAAAGCAATTACAAATAAAACCGAATCCGAAATAAAATTATATCGCAAATAGCGAATGCCCGAATGTCTTCGGCATAATTCGTTATGAAAAAAGTTACGAATCCATACGAAGCACAATAACACTTTGCTCTGCTCTCTGCTTCTCCCTCACCGTGCTGAACTCCCTCTCAAAATGGTGTACAGGGGCGGAGGCTATAGCCGCATGTAAAAAACGAAAGTAAAATACGAGATTTCGAATCGTTACAAATAACCGCAATGTATTTAGAAAAGTACAAATCCATTCGAAGCACATTAGGCATAATAGGCAGCGTCGTTGTGAGAGAGACACGGAAAATTACGAATCAACGAACCCAAAAAAAGTTAGGAAAGTAGGAGTTGTGTCCAGAATCAACGCAAAACAATGTACTCTACCGAAAGTACGAATTATAAATCAACTAAAAATAAGGCTTACATTAATACGAATCATTCCGATTCAACGAAAAATGTCGCTTGCGAAAATACGAATTAGCCCGAACACGAAAAATCCCGTCTAGCAAAATTACGAACGATTACGAATCAACAGGACCGAAAAGAAACGAACCGAAACTAAACAAATTTTTCCGTTATGCAGAAGAAACGAACCGAAACTAAACAAATTTTTCCGTTGTGCACAAGTCTAGTAACATCCACGTGAATGGAAGGAGCCAAGGTTTCCCAGCAGAACATTGCCAAAAGCATCACACTGCCTCCGCTGGCTTGCCTTCTTCTCATCCTGGTGTCATCTTCTCCCCAGGTAAGTGATGCACACACACCCAGCCATCCACGTGATGTAAAAGAAAATGTGATTCATCAGACCAGACCACCTTCTTCCATTGCTCCGTGATCCAGTTCTGATGATCACATGCCCATTGTAGGCACTTTTGGCTGTGGACACGGGTCAGCATAGGCACCCTGACCAGTCTGCGGCTACACAGCCCCCATACACAACAGTCTTCAATGAACAGTTTTTTCTGCTTTCAACACATCGATTTTATGGACAACATGTTCACTTGCTGCCCAATATATTCCATTGACTTTCAGATGCCATTGTAACAATATAATCAATGTTATTCACCTGTCAGTGATCATAATGTTATGGCTGATCGGTGTACAGTACATACATAAAACAGCACAAGCAGACCTCCCAACATTTTGAGATGGGAATGAGGGACACCTATCAGAAAAAGTATGCAGGCATAGGACACACCCCTTGCCACACCCCCTTAAAAGAGCATTTTAGAAAAAAAAACAAGATTGGTTAAACCCGCAAGCTGCTTTTTTTAAATCACTACTATTCCTTTATATTGGCTTCCGGAATTTACAAATGCAGCAAATTAGAAATCAGATGAAAGGTTCAGCGCTGGAAAACACTTATATACATCTATATAGATCAGACCCAAATGAGGGACAAATGAGGAGGAATGAGGGACATTGCTCCAAATCAGGAACAGTCCCTCTAGTCTAAGGGACAGTTGGGAGCAATGGCACAAGGCCTTGCTTAGACTATGAGACGTTTCTTGGGGCTGCAATTCCTCTGAGCTCCACAAGGTGGTGATCTCACTTCTACCCAGACAGGAAGTCTCTATGGAAGACAGGAAGTGATGTCAGGTATAAACAGGAAGTTTCAGGTGGGAGGTGAGTCGGCAGGACGTAGAGAGGAGACATTGTCGAAAGTGGCAGCAGAAGAGGTAATAAGATTTTTTATTTATTTATTTACACAGATCAGGATTGGTAGTTCTAGAGGATGGGAGAGGCTCTGGAGAAGTCCCAGAGGTGAGCATGGGAGGAGGTAATGAGGAAGATAGAGAGCAGGAGGTCTTGGAAAGAGGGGGTGGTTTGGGTGATAAATTGAGATGAAGTTGGGGCAGAACTGTGGATGGCTTTCTATGTGGTTGTTAATGAGAGGGGTGGAGGACACTTAATAAAGTCCGGGGGAGGGATTGGCAGAGAGGGGTGGAGGACACTGAATGGAGGCCATTGGAAGGATTGGCAGAGAGTGGTGGAGGACACTGAATGGCAGTCAGTGGAGGGATTGGCAGAGAGGGGTGAAGGACACTGAGCCATTGGTAAGGTGGGTGAGTCTGGTAGCAGCATTCATGATAGACTGAAGGGGGGATATCCTCTGTAGAGGTCGGCCAATGAAAGGGAGTTACAGTAGTCAAGACGAGAGATAGGCTAGTAGTGAATTTGTTGATTTGAGGTGTCATTGGTTAAGAAAGGGCGTATTTTGGGGGGTGGTGAAGATGGGTAGAGGAATGAGAGTTTAGGGAGAGAAGACACTATTGTGGAAAGAGTGGTAGAGGGAACATATTACAGGGAGGACAGAGTAGTAGTCAGTCTGGGAAGAAAAAAGATGGATGGGGAAATACAGGTTCACCTGCAGTCTGTCAGGAGCTCTGTTTGTAGATGTCGTTTTGTTTGTGCCTTAGATAAATGATGTGCTTAAATAGGTCTACAGGCAAACCAGCATAGATCATAAGGATGGAGGAGGACCGGAGTCACATGACTGAGAAGATACTAAACCTCACCCTGGAGATCATCTACCTGCTGACCGGAGAGGTGAGGAGGATTCTGGGAGGTCACATGACATCACTCTTATCTCTATTAATAAAACACAGACCTGACCGGAGAGGTGAGGAGGATTCTGGGATTCTAACATGATATTCCTATTGGTTCCTCAATACAGAGATTTCCTCTTGTGAAGTCAGGTGATCATATGACCATCACAGTGCCTCCATGTGACTCCCTAAAACCTGAGAGACACAACATGGAGATGATTCTAGAAGTCACCAAGAAGATGATGGAGCTGCTGACAGGAGAGGTGAGCGGTGCCGGGAATTCTGGGACATTATCCAGTAACAGACCAGGGATGTGTCTGGATGGTGACTGTATCATTGTGTGTGTCAGGTTCCTATAAGGTGTCAGGATGTCACTGTCTATTTCTCCATGGAGGAGTGGGAGTATTTAGAAGGACACAAGGATCTCTACAAGGACGTCATGATGGAGAATCAGCCGCCCCTCACATCACTGGGTAAGAGGAGACTTTATTGTAAAGGAGAGAGCAGTACGGAGGCTCCACCTAGATCCCCCATCATCTGATAAACACATAGAAACAATGTATTCAGTCAGTGTGTGTGTTTCCTACAGATGGATCCAGTAATGGGAACCCAACAGAGAGATGTCCGCGTCCTCTGTATTCCCGGGATTCCACACAGGTCAGTATTAAAGAAGAGATAAAAGAGGAGGATGGGGTGATGGAGGAGTCATTGTTTTCAAATGGACACAAAGATTTGTACCAGGACACCATGGGGGAGTCATCCAGCTACAAAAACCCACCAGAGAGATGTCCAAGTCCTCCTTATTCCGGGGATTCCTCACAGGAAGGTCACAACTATGCAAATCCTGATCAGGTAGATGAGGAACAATCACTGATAGTATCATTAGGATCTGTACATTATCTGCATTGTTACCATTGATGTCATTTTTATTATATATTCAGAGTGGAAACCTGAGAGATTCTAAAGTTGAGGTTAAAGAAGAGATAAAAGAGGAGGATGATGAGTATGTGGTGATGAAGGATTCAGAGTTTCCAAAAGAACACAAAGATCTGTACCAGGGCACCATGGTGGAGTCATCCAGCTACAGAAACCCAACAGAGAGATGTCCCCGTCCTCTGTATTCTGGGGATTCCACACAGGTAGGTCACACCATCCCCCATCAATCATCAAGTAGGTGGAGTTGAGGGTCGGGAACATAAAGTGATGGAACACTCTGACATGTGGAGACGATGTGTGGACTCTACAAGATGATATTTTCTATGTGATCTCACATCATAAATACTTCTATGTTACAGATGTTATTTTCTGCCATTCTGTTGGTTTAGGGTGAAGATCTGATGAACATGAAAGTTGAGGGTGAAGTAGAAGAGACGTATGTGAGGGATGATCAGCAATATACAGAGGAGGCTGGAATGACGAGGACATTCATAGAGGAGGACACTCCTACAGAGATCAGCACAGGTGACCCATAATATATTCTTCTATCTGTTACTGCTCACTGATTGGTCTAGAGTAGGGCGGAGCTGAGTGATATCAGCCAATAACAGGTTGATAATGGTCACCTCCCTCTCCTGATACCCGTCCTGGGGTTCAGCTAGCAGTATTAGGTTGTGTGTCACTCCTAGTTACAGTAGCACAGATATGATATCACAGATTGAGCCTTTCTTAGGTCGGTCCCTCTTCTTCCAGAAAGACTTACAGATAAATGTTACCATAGAAAAGTGACAGCAAAAAAAGTCTGAGTAGTTCATCGAGTCTGTTGCCATAAAACTGTATTAAACGTCTCACTGGGATAAGGACTGACATTAAAACCAGTATCTTCTGAAGAGAAAATACTGCTGCAAGCTCCCTCCAGTGCTGCATATCACCAGAAGCCTAGGCCTATGGTCACTTCTTCTATGGTGAAGGGTCTACAAGTCTGAACTTTGACCCTCTTGTCTATCAGAGATCACATGACCCAGTGCCTAGGCTTGTGGTTGTGTAAAGAGCACGCCCCTCCCAGCCCCCATTGGTTCCTGCTCTTCTGACAAGGCTGTGTAAATGTAGAAGTGATCTGGGAGGAGGGCCAAAGGCCCTTTGACTGAAGAGGGGAAGAGTCCCAGCTGGTTGGGACCTCCACAGAGAACATCTCCTCACTCATATCTACCTGATCCAGATGGAATCTTGATGGAAGTGAACTAACCCTCTCAGATCTATTGATGATGTTTTTATATTTTTCCAGGACACGCCATGGAGAAACCCTCAAAGGATCGTCTCACTTTATCTCCAGGATGTAAAATGGAAGATGAGGACATCACAGGAGATTGTGGAGGAGAAAAGACAATGAGCTCCACTATGGATGGAGGACTTCACAGTGTGGATAGACCATGGAATCCCTCTGACTCTGAGGAACCTCGTCCTGTGAGGGGCGGGGCCGGGATTCAGGGGGAGGAGACATTTTCCTGTTCTGAGTGCGGCAGATGTTTTCCTTCTAAATCACTACTTGTCATACATTACAGATCTCACACAGGGGAGAAGCCGTATTCCTGTCCTGAGTGTGGAAAATGCTTTGCAATAAGATCGAACTGTGTGAAACATCAAAGAACTCACACAGGGGAGAAGCCATTTCCCTGCCCTGAGTGCGGGAAATGTTTTTCACAGAAGGACCATCATATTTCCCATCAGAAGTCTCACACGGGTGAAAAGCCATTTTCCTGTCCTGAGTGTGGAAAATGTTTTCCAGAGAAATCAGTCCTTGTAAAACATCAGAGAATTCACACGAGTGAGAAGGCATTCTCTTGCCCTGAGTGCGGGAAATGTTTTTCACAGAAACATGAACTTGTTAAACATCAGAGATTTCACACGGGGGAGAAGCCGTATTCTTGCCCTGAGTGCGGGAAATGTTTTTCACAGAAATCATACCTTCTTAAACATCAAAGATCTCACACAGTGGATAAGCCGTATTCTTGCCTTGAGTGCGGGAAAGGTTTTTTACAGAAACATGAACTTGTTCAGCATCAGAGATCTCACACGGGGGAGAAGCCGTATTCCTGTCCTGAGTGCGGGAAATGTTTTTCTCAAAAGTCCAATCTTAACAATCATCTGACATCTCACACGGGTGAGAAACCACATCCCTGTCCTGAGTGTGGAAAATATTTTAGCTTAAAATCAGGCCTTGTAAAACATCAAAGAATTCACACAGGTGAGAAGCCATTTCCCTGTCCTGAGTGCGGGAAATGTTTTTCACAGAAGGTCCATCTTATTTCCCATCAGAAGTCTCACAAGGGTGAAAAGCCATTTTCCTGTCCTGAGTGTGGAAAATGTTTTACAGAGAAATCAGGCCTGGTAAAACATCAAAGAATTCACACGAGTGAGAAGGCATATTCTTGCCCTGAGTGCGGGAAATGTTTTTCACAGAAATCATACCTTCTTAAACATCAAAGATCTCACATAGTGGATAAGCCGTATTCTTGCCTTGAGTGCGGGAAATGTTTTTTACAGAAACATGAACTTGTTAAACATCATAGAGCTCACACGGGGGAGAAGCCGTATTCTTGCCCTGAGTGTGGGAAATGTTTTACTCTCAAGTCCCATCTTAACAATCATCTGAAATCTCACACAGTTGAGAAACCACATCCCTGTCCTGAGTGTGGAAAATGTTTTAGCTTAAAATCAGTCCTTGTAACACATCAAAGAATTCACACGAGTGAGAAGGCGTATTCTTGCCCTGAGTGCGGGAAATGTTTCTCACTGAAGCAGACTCTTCATACACATCTGAGGACTCACACGGGTGAAAAGCCATATTGCTGTCCAGAGTGTGGAAAATGTTTTACACAAGAATCCAACCTTCTACAACATCGAACAACTCACACGGATGAAAAGGCGTATCCCTGCCCTGAGTGCGGCAAATATTTTTCAACAAATTCCTATCTTAAAATACATCGGAGAATTCACACGGGTGAAAGGCCGTATCCTTGTCCTGAGTGCGGAAAAGGTTTTTTACAGAACTCAGACCTTGTTAAACATCAGAGATCTCACACGGGGGAGAAGCCGTATTCCTGTCCTGAGTGCGGGAAATGTTTTTCACGCAAGTACGAGTTTAACAAACACTGTAGGTCTCACACAGTTGAGTAGATGCGTCGCTACTTAGTGTGGAAATTGCCCAGAGATCTCACACTGGGAAGAAGCTCACCTTGATATACACCTCAGAAAACACACGGCTGAGCGCTCCTCTGATCTTTATCATGGAAGAAACTCTGAAGACTTTAAGATTTTTTTTCCTCCTAAAGTCCTCTCTGGCTTATTCTGAGAGGAGGGAATATTACTGCTGATTGAGTCCCTCTAGCAGTGTAGTCTGATCTCCCCTGATCTTCAGCAGAAGCTTCATAAGAAGACATCTTGGTGAGAGAATCTAGATATGGATGAGAGAGAAGGGGAGATCAGATTACATTACAAGACTGACAATTTCTGTGCAGTAGTCATCAGCCTGCACAGGCAGCTTCATTTCCTTGGAGAGCGCCATCTGCTGGCTGACATTGGAAAATATGACATTTCTAAATGTAACATTTCATATGTAGCTGATAAAAATGTAAATACAATCTCAATCTTTGTCTTAGTAGTTTGGTTTCACTGACTTGTACTTGTTGGAACAGCCGACTCTCCCCCTTCTCATAAATCTCAGGACGTCTGTAGTAGAGTCCAATGATAAGTCCATCAGTCATAGACCCATCTATCATTCCTCCCATAATTCGTCCTCCGCACCATCACCACCTCCAACCACATCACCACCTCCAACCACATCACCACCTCCAACCACATCATCACCTCCAACCACATCACCATCATCACCTCCAACCACATCCCCATCACCACCTCCAACCACATCACCATCACCACCTCCAACCACATCATCACCTCCAACCACATCCACATCACCACCTCCAACCACATCACCATCACCACCTCCAACCACATCCCCATCACCACCTCCAACCACATCACCATCACCACCTCCAACCACATCCCCACCTCCAACCACATCACCACCTCCAACCACATCACCTCCAACCCACATCACCGCCTCCAATCACATCACCACCTCCAATCACATCACCAACCACATCACAACCTCCATCCACATCACCACCTCCAACTCCAAGCACATCACCTCCAACCATATCACCATCACCACCAACCACATCATCATCACCACCTCCAACCACATCCCAATCTCCATAAACATCACCACCTCCAAAAACATCACCATCTCAACCTCCATCCACATCACCACCTCAAACCATATCACCGTCACAACCTCCATAAACATCACCATCACAACCTCCATCACCACCTCCATCACCACCTCCAACCACATCACCATCACCACCTCTAACCACATCACCATCACCACCTCCATCCACATCACCACCTCCAACCACATCACCATCACCACCTCCAACCACATCACCATCACCGCCTCCAACCACATCACCATCACCGCCTCCAACCACATCACCATCACCACCTCCAACCACATCACCATCACTACCTCCAACCACATCCCCATCACCGCCTCCAACCACATCACCATCACCACCTCTAACCACATCACCACCTCCAACCACATCACCATCACCGCCTCCAACCACATCACCATCACTGCCTCCAACCACATCACCATCACCACCTCTAACCACATCACCATCACCACCTCTAACCACATCACCACCAACCACATCACCATCACATCCTCCATCTACATCACCATCACCACCTCTAACCACATCACCACCAACCACATCACCACCAACCACATCACCATCACCACCTCCATCCACATCACCACCTCCAACCACATCACCATCACCGCCTCCAACCACATCACCACCTCCAACCACATCACCATCACTGCCTCCAACCACATCACCATCACTGCCTCCAACCACATCACCACCTCCAACCACATCACCATCACCACCTCCAACCACATCCCCATCACCACCTCCAACCACATCACCATCACCGCCTCCAACCACATCACCACCTCCAACCACATCACCATCACCGCCTCCAACCACATCACCATCACTGCCTCCAACCACATCACCATCACCACCAACCACATCACCATCACATCCTCCATCTACATCACCATCACCACCTCTAACCACATCACCACCAACCACATCACCATCACCACCTCCATCCACATCACCACCTCCAACCACATCACCATCACCACCTCCAACCACATCACCGCCTCCAACCACATCACCACCTCCAACCACATCACCATCACCGCCTCCAACCACATCACCATCACCGCCTCCAACCACATCACCATCACCACCTCCAACCACATCACCATCACCACCTCCAACCACATCCCCATCAGCACCTCCAACCACATCACCTCCATCCACATCACCATCCATCACCACCTCCATCCACATCACTATCACCACCTCCAACCACATCACCACCTCCAACCACATCCCCATCACTACCTCCAACCACATCACCATCACTACCTCCAACCACATCACCATCACCACCTCCATCCACATCACCACCTCCAACCACATCACCATCACCACCTCCAACCACATCTCCATCACCACCTCCAACCACATCACCATCACCACCTCCAACCACATCCCCATCACCACCTCCAACCACATCACCACCTCCATCCACATCACCATCCATCACCACCTCCATCCACATCACCATCACCACCTCCATCCACATCACCATCTCCAACCACATCACCATCACCACCTCCAACCACATCACCATCACTACCTCCAACCACATCTCCATCACTACCTCCAACCACATCTCCATCACCACCTCCAACCACATCCCCATCACCACCTCCAACCACATCACCACATCACCACCTCCAACCACATCACCATCCATCACCACCTCCATCCACATCACTATCACCACCTCCATCCACATCACCACCACCACCTCCAACCACATCACCATCTCCAACCACAAGATATTTTTATTTTTATTTTTTCGGCTCTCTGATTCTTGCAGTAAACCGAAGGAAACACCTCATTACATAGTAATATGCTTTTACTGAACGAGATTGCTGTGTATACAAACTATTTCCATTTACAGGAAAAACAATACGAGGCATATAGAGTACTATAAATATACATACACACATTCAAAGGCTATTTATCCTCTTCTAGCTGAAGAAAATCTACAAAAAATTGTACGCAATAGGGATACACTAAAAGTAATTTAACCTCCATTATAGCTGGTCCACGATTTCCTTAATGAGCAGGACTCTCAGCATTAAAGGGGTTGTAAAGGTTCATTTTTTATTTTCTAAATAGGTTCCTTTAAGCTAGTGCATTGTTGGTTCACTTACCTTTTCCTTAGATTTCCCTTCTAAATATTTTTTTTCTTTGTCTGAATTTCTCACTTCCTGTTCCTCCTCAGTAAGCTGTTCTGGCTGACTCCACACCACTCGGATGATGGTGTGAAGTTTACTGAGGAGAAACAGGAAGTGAGAAATTCAGACAAAGAAAAAAAACATTTAGAAGGGAAATCTAAGGGAAAGGTAAGTGAACCAACAATGCACTAGCTTAAAGGAACCTATTTAGAAAATAAAAAACGAACCTTTACAACCCCTTTAAGTGATCACTGGAAAACTGGTTCTTGATCTTGGCAGTCTCACTTTTCTATGGGGCAACACTAAAGCTCCATTATAAGAGTTAAAGCGGAATTCCAGTCTATGTAATATCTTATCCATATAGATATATAATATATATATATATCTAATATGTTATGTTACAATGTTGCAACACATGTTGTAAGAATTAATGTGTACCATAGTCATCCATATCTCTGATAAATCACTCAAATTATCTATGATATTTTAGGTCACAGAGATGATTATAATTTAAGTATCCACTAACCTAATAATAACTTTGGTATAAGGTAAAATATAAAAGTGTGATTATAAGTAGAAGTTTTTTAAAGAACTAATTAGCATTCTGAAAGACACCAAATCATGATTATAACCATATAGGAAATTCATGTAATTAGGCGGTCGCCTAAGGCCTCGCACTCACAGGGGCCACGGGGGCACCTAATTTGCCTCTGATCAATCACTGTGTGATAGATCCGTGCAACTTTCTGCAGCCATTTTTGTTTGCTTTGAATTTTTTTTACCCATTATGGGCATGGTGGGGCCCCCCGTGTCTAAGTTTCGCTTAAGCCCTCACAAAGCCTAGAGCCGCCTCTAAAGAAATTGAGCTATGTTAGATTAACACATACTCATCGGATCTATCAGAATTATCTATTTCCATATATATAATCATTCGGTGTGATATTGATTGATTGATTGATATATATATATATAACATGTGTCCTGCTTAGATGGACCAGTTTTTAAAAGATTTGTATATAAATATAGAACCAGTTTATGTGAAGTCAATGAATCAAAATTATACTAAGCATATTTTATATCATGTCGGTTATCAGCATACCAAAATCTTAGATATATATTCCTCAGAACAAATATAAAGACTGATACACAGTATGAAAAAATATAACATACAGTGGAACCTCGGTTTACGAGTTAACAAGCTTTTTGAAAGACAAGCAACTTTTTTTTTAACTTCAATAAATTTTTATTATAAAGTCAGGTTCATACAATAGACAACGCAATAAACTTTGCCATCAACATTTGGACATCTATGTGATGAACTTATACCTCGACTATATTCAAGGCATAAAATAGAAGGATAAGAGGTAGAATTAACACTCAGAAATTGGTTTATAACTCATAATAAGAACATTGTTGAAAAAAAAAAATATTGTCTCTTAACTATATATCAGAAATAAGGATTGGCTTTACTCCGGTTTCCAATTTCGTTTAAACCATATTTCCCAGGCAGACCATTTGTCTCTTGTGGATAAGTATTTGCCCTGAGATGCTGCGAACATTAACTCGTACGTGGCGTGGGTGTTAGTCGTCTCTACAATTTCTCTAAATGATGGTGGGATTGCTGCTAGCCAGTGTCGCAGAATCACCAGCCTAGTGCTGAGAAGGATGTGCGTGACTACAGTTCTTATTTGTGGCGCTATTTGTTCTATTCCTAAAGATAATACTGCTAGTGCTGCGTTAGGCGCAATGTGTGACCCTGCCAACCTAGAAATGAGATTGAACACTTCGGACCAAAGTGGGTTCAGGGCATGGCAATTCCACAGAATATGGTGCAGAGTACCCCAGAATATGGTGCAGAGTACCCAACTTTTTTTAAAGAAATCTGACTCGGTTTGCAAGTCTTGTCTCGCAAAACGAGTATAATTCAAGCTAATGGGGCCTGCAGTACCGCATTTGGCCTGAGGTGGGGGGGCGCCGATCGGCGCCGTTCGGAAATGCATGAAAAGGCCCGAGGACAGCTCGGCTGACCTCGGCAAATCTCGGGAACGAAGTCTCTCCGAGGTTTGCCGAGGTCAGCCGAAGTGTCCTCAGGCCTTTTCGGCTGTTTCCGAGGCTCTCCGGCGCCCCCTGCCTCTGGCCGCATGCGGTATTGCATGCCATTGAAGTCGATGCGGAACTCATTATTTTCATTTCCATTGACTTCAATGGGGAAACTCGCTTTGATATGCGAGTACTTTGGATTACGAGCATTCTTCTGGAACGGATTATGCTCGTAATCCAAGGTTCCACTGTATTACTGTATTAAGTGGTTGTATAGTAAATTTTTGAACTTTTACCTACAGGTAAACCTATAATAAGGCTTACCTGTAGGTAAAACAAATATCTCCTAAACCTTTACGGTTTAGGAGATATTCCCCTTGCAATGAGCCGCTGACTGCAGCCGCGCATGCGCACAAGGGATTCTTGGCTGAAGGCCCGGCAGACGCCGGACCTTGGCGGAAAGAAGTCTCCCGCGCATGCGCGGGAGTGCCAACATCACGGCTCCAGCCACTCACAGCGCTGGAGCCGCGATACCCGGAAGACACACCGAGGCAACATGTCAGCTACCTTGGCGTGGACCAGGTGAGTTATCGACACCTCGTTCTAAGGTAAGTATTTCATAATGAGCTGGTATGCGGTGCATACTAGCTCATTATGCCTTTTGCCTTCCAGGGGTATAAAAAAAAGAATGTGTCAGCGGGTATACAACCGATTTTAAGAGATAAGCTCAAAACCCATATGAGACATCTAGTGGTTGAAGGTGATATTACCTGAAAATCACTGAACACTGGGAGGTAAATTATTAGGTTTTGCTTACCAATGAAAAAAGAAGCCATACCATTTGGGCAGAGCTTATTATCATTTTTATGATCTCATTGTCTGAGATAGTATTTAGAGACAAGAAAATGTGAAAAAAGGAAACACACACTAGGAGGGGGAGATGCAGCCACACAGACTGACAACCACACACTCAAGATGACAGACACATGTGTAGCGGGGTCTCCGTTGAGGCCCCATGGACTACGTTACCCAGAACCCCGTTTGTGCTACCTCTAAGTGACTATTCCTTATTAAACTCCTATGTATTTATTAAATCGTAAGGGTCTATGCTACCACCATAATAATGTAAATAAATTTAAAAAAAAAGAGGACTGGGGGGGGGGATCACCTACCCCCTATACCTCTTATGCCGCGTACACACGGCCGTTTTTAATGTCAACAAACGTTTTTCTCGACGTGATTTTTCGTGTTTCCTCTCAAGCCTGCCTTGCCTAAACACTATCGTGAAAAAAAACGCTTGAGCAAAGCACGATGACG
This sequence comes from Rana muscosa, assembly GCA_029206835.1. Lineage (NCBI taxonomy): Eukaryota > Metazoa > Chordata > Amphibia > Anura > Ranidae > Rana > Rana muscosa. The sequence goes on along the minus strand of CM055123.1, from coordinate 414,539,601 downwards.
TACAACACGTACGACGGCACTATAAAAAGGAAGTTCTATTCGGATGGTGCCACCCTTTGGGCTGCTTTTGCTGATCTTGTGTTAGTAAAGTTTGTTGAGCGACGATTCGCGCTTTTCAGCCTCGTGCTTTTCAGTCCGTTACAGCGTGACCAATGTGCTATCTCCATTACGAACGTTAGTTTTACCAGAACGAGCGCTCCCGTCTCATCACTTGCTTCTGAGCATGCGCATTTTTTTTCCCCTCGCAAAAGCGTACACACGGCCGTTTTTCACAACGTGAAAAAGTACGACCTGAAAAAACGACGTGAAAAAATAGAGCAGGTTCTAATTTTTTTTTTAGGCCATTTTTCACGTCGTTAAAAATGCTCTGGAGCCTACACACGATCGTTTTTAATGACCAAATTTAAAAAATGGCATTTTTCACGTCGTGAAAAACGGTCGTGTGTACGCGGGCATAAGCGTTAGTGACTAAAAGTGCTCTAATTATGAACTATTATCTAGTGATATGTTCCCTCATATTTACCTCAGCCTTAAGGACAAGGAAAAAACGACATGCTAGTATAAACTAATCTCATATGAGATAATATTTTGTGTTAGTAAATCAAGAAGGCTTGTGCTCCCAAGCCTAATAATGTGTCAGAAATCAGACAAAAAAATATATATATATATATATGTGTAAGGGAGGGGGGAAAAAAACCCTCAAGTGCTGTGATGGAGTTTGTAAAAAGATTATTTTATATAAAGGATTTCTCTCTCTGGTATCTACTTAAATATAGTTTGAGAAGTTTAGCAATGGGTTAAATGATTTGTGCTCAATTGCTAACATAGTCTGTTGCTACCCACCTCAGGAATTTAGGACAATTAGCATCTCTTTTGGGAACGTGTCTGCCTGGGTGTCAGGTCACCTGTGGCCAGGTGACAGATGCACACCGTAGGGCGACAGGAGTGCACCACAAGATAGTGAACCCTATGGCTGACTGCTGCGGATAGGAAACTGGGTGGTTGTGGAAAGCGGGACCAGAGGAGCACAACCGGGATCCCACAGGAAGCTAGAGCCAAGATTCCCCAGGGCGCGGAGTCTAAGACCCAGCAGGTCTTCTCCAGAGCCTCTAGTGGTGAGGATGTTATGCTGCAGGCTAGGTCCAGGTCGCGGCCCCTAGAGTCTCCTAGCTCACGCCCGTAGGGTAAGGGGAGAAGAGGGGAAGCAGCAGCACAAGATACAAGAATAACGAATAACAAGCCGAAGGTCAAGGGTCACAAGCAGACAAGAATAACGAAGGACAAGCCGAGGGTCAAGGGTCACAAGCAGACAGGGATAGACGGGGACAAGCCAATAACGTAACAGAGAGACAGACGTAGCACACGGCAGGCAGGAACCCAAACACACAATGCATAACAAACACGTTGATCAGCAAATCAGGCTTGCAGTGCACAGGTTAATATAGTGTTCTGTGATAGGGCCTGGGGTGGAGTCAGGCTGGGAGGAGATTATAAAGGAAGCCAGGTGAGAGTGTCTGGCCTCTAAGATGAACACATGAGGAGGAAAGGGTAAGATGGCAGACAGACATTAATGCATATCCATGACACTGGGACAGAAATACACACCAAGCTATACTTATACACTGAGAAGCTTATTGATTTTCACATTGGGAATCAGAGTGTTTGTGAATGTTAAGGGTACAAGTTTGAAATGTTATTATATGTGTGTGTTTGGGTGAACCATATAAACAGACAGTATTATTTTCCTTGAGTAACCATATGACAGAGATATTGAACTCAGAGTGGAGTTCCCCACCCCCCTCATTGCTGTCTTCACTCCACTCTGCACTCCTTCAGCCCCCCTCCCACCGACTAAGCTAAAATGGAGCCGACCTAAAGAATGTGAAGACACGAGGAAGAAATTGACGTCACAAGAGAAGCACCATATTTGGACTCAGCCAATCATATGTACATGTTTGTGATGACGAACTGTCTATGTCACTCTGTCTATATAAGCTTAATTAAAGAAGGAGTCGCTCTGGTTGCCTCAGAGATGAGAAGGGGTCTGCACTGACAAAGTTTGTCCTCAGTGTGATTCTTTAAAATATGAATGCATTCACCTCATCAGCATAGATTTGAAGCAGCGGCAGAAGAGAATAGTTTCTGGGATTGGACCAGAATTAATCCATTACAGTGCTTTTATCCTCGTTAAAAATTACTTAATAATAAATACTGTGCGGGAAAACTGTCCTTAAAAAGCACAACACTGTATTCATACCAGTTATTCTGACATCTGTAATCGACCACACCATCTGGTCAGCAGGCAGGGGCCATGGTGGACGTGGGAATCTGAGGCCCGCTGCTGTTTACTTCTGGGGATTTGGTGCAGCTGGCTACCCAGCATGCACCTCCCGATCTCGTGCCTGAGCAGTAATGACACTACTCGGCGCAGTTTTGTGGATGGCAGGTTGCCATAGCAATGGCATCAGTGGAAGTTTCCTGTCCTGTTGCTATGGCAACCTGTCTGTCAAGGTCACCTGTGGCCAGGTGACAGATGCACACCGTAGGGGGACAGGAGTGCACCGCAAGGTAGTGAACCCTATGGCTGGCTTCTGCGGATAGGAAACTGGGTGGTTGTGGAAAGCGGGACCAGAGGAGCACAACCGGGATCCTAACGGAAGCTAGAGCCAAGATTCCCCAGGGCGCGGAGTCTAAGACCCAGCAGGTCTTCTCCAGGGCCTCTAGTGGTGAGGATGTTATGCTGCAGGCTGGGACCAGGTCGCGGCCCCTGGAGTTTCCTAGCTCACGCCCCGTAGGATAAGGGGAAAAGAGGGGAAGCAGCAGCACAAGATATGAGAGAACCGAATAACAAGCTGAAGGTCAGGGGCCACAAGCAGACAAGGATAACGAAAGAACGAGCCGAAGGTCAAGGGTCACGAGCAGACAGGGATAGTCGGGGACAAGCCAATAGCGTAACAGCGAGACAGACGTAGCACACGGCAGGCAGGAACCCAAACACACAATGCCTAACAAACACGTTGATCAGCAAAGCAGGCTTGCAGTGCACAGGTTAATATAGTGTTCTGTGATAGGGCCTGGGGTGGAGTCAGGCTGGGAGGAGATTATAAAGGAAGCCAGGTGAAAGGGTTCTGGCCTCTAAGATGAACACATGGGAAGGAAGGTAAGCTGACAGAAAAAACACTACTGCATATCCATGACAGTACCCTCCCTCTTATGGGCCCTCCCCCGCCTGGGCCCAGGCTTAAAGGGAAATCTCTGATGAAACCTCCTCAACAGATGAGGTGCAGCGACCTCAGATGCAGCGATCCAAGACGCCTCCTCAGGACCAAAACCTCTCCAATGCACAAGGTACTGAAGAATGCCTCTGCAGAGCCGAGAATCCAGAACTTGTCTAACCTCGTACTTAGGATTATCCTCAGAGACCGAAAACGAGGTAGGGAGATGACAAGACGATCTATTGAGGACCAAAGGCTCTCTAGGAATAAGCAAGGGCATGAGAGGATCAACAGAAATCTGAGGAGGGTCCCCTAGACCCTTAAAGGGGAACTGGTCATCTAGCACAGGACCATCAGACTGGACAGATGTCAGTGGAACCCTGAAGTCAGGTTGGTTAGAAGGTGACATGTCACAGGAGTCAATCTGAATAGCTGAAGGACAAGCAGAATGTCCTGAACAAGAAAAAGTAGGAGGCTCACTGGGCATGGGCTGGACTGGCATAACTAGTACAGAGGCAGAGTGAATAGCTGAGTCAGGTGTAGCGACTACCTGAATCGCATCGCAAGACGTAGCGACTGCAGGACTTGTAGACAAGGTAGCCTGGCTGTGCGTCCAAGGGTGGTTAGGGACAGAGAAATGTAAATAGTTATGCAACCTGGAATGAATGACCGGCTCAGATTCACAGGGGGCAACCTTGGGTAGGCAGGACGAGGAACAGGAGGGACCCCAAGCCAGGATCTGTCCAGTAGTCCAGTCCACATGAGGAGAATGGAGCTGTAACCATGGGAGACCCAAAATTATAGGCGTTGAGGCCTTGGGTAAGATAAGGAAGGATATCCACTCCTGGTGGAGTGTCCCTACCGACATCTTAACAGGGAGGGTCTGGAAGCGGATAGGTCCCCCTGGGAGAACAGTACCATCAATCGCCAAGACCACCAATGGTGTGGTGAGGGGCAAAAGAGTAAGTCTCATGGACGATGCGATTTCCCAGTCCATGAAGTTACCAGCGGCTCCGGAATCCAGATATGCTGAGACCGAATGAGAAGAAGCACCAACATGAAGGAACACAGAAAGCAGAAGACGAGAAGGGGAAGGTGATATTTCTGGGTCCAATACTCCACTTTCCAGATGAAGTGGACCCGAACGTTTTTCTGAACAAAGAGAGCAAGTGTCACGAAAATGACCTTTGCCCCCACAGTAAAGACACAGACCAAGAGTTCTGCGCCTAGCACGTTCCTCGGGGGATAGCCTGGTCCGACCCAGCTGCATGGGTTCCTCAGCTGGTAGGAGATGCTCTACGGGTCGAAGAGAGGGGAGCTCAGGCTGACTAAGAACCAAGGAGTGCTGGCGTTGCTTTTCTAAGGTCCTCTCCTGAAAGCGAATATCGATCTGGTTACACAAGGAGATAACGCCGGCCAGATCAGTGGGGATGGTTCTTCCTGCTAATTCATCCTTCACTCTATCAGAGAGGCCATGCAAAAAGGTTGCGACTAAGGCCTCATTGTTCCAGCTCAACTCAGCCGACAGTATGCGGAAATGAAGGGCATACTGTCCCACAGAAGCAGACTCTTGGCGGAGACGTAAAAGGGCGCTGGCCGCTGAAGAGACACGAGCCGGTTCTTCGAAGATATTCCGAAAAAGTTTCAAGAAGCCAGACAGGCTAGAAACCACTGGATCATTCAGTTCCCACAGAGGGGCTGCCCAGGCTAAAGCTTCACCAGAGAGGAGGGAAATGATATAGGCTACCTTAGCCCGATCAGACAGGAAGTTTTGGGGCTGGAGCTCAAAATGAATCGTGCATTGGCTAAGGAACCCCCTGCAAGCCTTGGAGTCCCCAGAGAAACGGGACGGAGCTGGCAGTTGTAGTGAGTGTGTGGCTACGACTGGTGCAATAGGTGCAGCCGCTGGTTGTATTTGAGGTTGCGGATTCGGGGTTCCCAAGGAGGCCTGAAGCTGCTCAAAGCGAGAAGCCAGATCCTGGAGGAATCGCATCACCTGAGTCTGATTCGATTCCTGGGTTTCAAGTCTGTGGACTATGCCCCGCAATGGATCATCCGCGGGGATCGGGATGTCAGCCGGGTCCATGGCTGATCAAACTGTCAAGGTCACCTGTGGCCAGGTGACAGATGCACACCGTAGGGGGACAGGAGTGCACCGCAAGGTAGTGAACCCTATGGCTGGCTTCTGCGGATAGGAAACTGGGTGGTTGTGGAAAGCGGGACCAGAGGAGCACAACCGGGATCCTAACGGAAGCTAGAGCCAAGATTCCCCAGGGCGCGGAGTCTAAGACCCAGCAGGTCTTCTCCAGGGCCTCTAGTGGTGAGGATGTTATGCTGCAGGCTGGGACCAGGTCGCGGCCCCTGGAGTTTCCTAGCTCACGCCCCGTAGGATAAGGGGAAAAGAGGGGAAGCAGCAGCACAAGATATGAGAGAACCGAATAACAAGCTGAAGGTCAGGGGCCACAAGCAGACAAGGATAACGAAAGAACGAGCCGAAGGTCAAGGGTCACGAGCAGACAGGGATAGTCGGGGACAAGCCAATAACGTAACAGAGAGACAGACGTAGCACACGGCAGGCAGGAACCCAAACACACAATGCCTAACAAACACGTTGATCAGCAAAGCAGACTTGCAGTGCACAGGTTAATATAGTGTTCTGTGATAGGGCCTGGGGTGGAGTCTGGCTGGGAGGAGATTATAAAGGAAGCCAGGTGAAAGGGTTCTGGCCTCTAAGATGAACACATGGGAAGGAAGGTAAGCTGACAGACAAACACTACTGCATATCCATGACACTGTCAATCAGAAGACAACCCAGATGTCAGAGGTCGGGGAAATAACGTAAGATTTTAGTATTATGCGACTCCCTTGGACTACTGGGATAGCTGATGCTGATATCCCAGGAGTAAAAAAATGAAAATAAATCATTATACATTTTTTTTTTTTTTTAGACACCCTAGAGAATAAAATGGCGGTCGTTGCAATACTTTATATGACACCGTATTTGCGCAACGGTCTTACAAGTGCATTTAAAAAACTGTAAAATTAGCCCAATTTTTTTTTATATATAGTGAAAGATGATGTTACGCCGAGTAAATTGATACCCAACATGTCACGCTTCAAAATGATTGCGCCCCCCGCTCGTGGAATGGCGACAAACTTTGACCCTTAAAAAATCTCCATAGGCGACCTTTAAAAATTTCTACAGGTTACCAGTTTTGAGTTACAGAGGAGGTCCATAGCTCCCAACTGTCCCTCATTTTGAGGGACTGTCCCTGATTTGGAGCAATGTCCCTCTGTCCCTCATTCCCCCTCATTTGTCCCTCATTTGGTCTGATCTATATAGTTGTATAGAAAAATTCACTTTTTATCTTTTAAAAAGTGTTTCCCAGTGCTAAATCGTTCACCTAATTTCTAAATTGTTGCATTTGTAAATTTTAAAAGCCAATATAAAGGAATAGTAGTGGTAAAAAAAAGCCCTTGTGGATTTAATTAACCTTTTTTTTGGTTAATTCTCCTTTAAGGGGGTGTGGCAGGGGGCGTGTCCTATGCCTACATACATTTGCCAGTAGGTGTCCCTCACTCCCATCTCAAAATGTTGGGACGTATGGAGGTCTAGGGCTAGAATTATCGCTCTCGCTCTAACGATCGCTACAATACCTCCCATGTGTGGTTTGAACACCGCTTTCATATTCGGGAGCGACTTACGTATGCGTTCGCTTCTGTTAGCAAGCTCAGCGGGACGGGCGCTTTTTTTTTTTCATTTATTTAACTTTTTTTTTTTTCATTTTTTACACTGTCCTTTTAAAAAAAAATAAAAAAATGCCTCACTTTTATTCCTATTACAAGGAATGTAAATATCCCTCGTAATAGAAAAAAAAAAGCACGACAGGACCTCTTTAACCACTTCAGCCCCGGAGGATTTGGCTGCCCAATGACCGGGCCACTTTTTGCGATTCGGCACTGCGTCAGGTTTAACTGACAATTGCGCGGTCGTGCGACGTGGCACCCAAACAAAATTGACGTCCTTTTTTTCCCCCACAAATAGAGATTTCCTTTGGTGGTATTTGATTACCTCTGCGGTTTTTATTTTTTGCGCTATAAACAAAAATAGTGCGACAGTTTTGAAAAAAAAGCAATATTTTTTACTTTTTGCTATAATAAATATCCCCAAAAAATATATATAAAAAAAATAATTTCTTTCTCAGTTTAGGCCGATACGTATTCTTCTACAAATTTTTGGTAAAAAAAATCACAATAAGCGTATATGGATTGGTTTGCGCAAAAGTTATAGCGTCTACAAAATAGGGGGTCGTTTTATGGCATTTTTTTTATTAATTTGTTTTTTTTAAATGACGGCAATCTGCGATTTCTTTTATTGTGACTGCGGACACATCAGACACTTTTGACGCTATTTTGGGACCATTGTCATTTATACAGCGATCAGCGCTATAAAAATGCACTGATTATTGTGTAAATAACACTGGCAAGAAAGGGGTTAAACACTAGGGGGCGAGGAAGTCCTAGGGAGTGATTCTAACTGTGTGGGGGCGTGGCTACCAGTGACACGACACTGATCACTGCTCCCGATGAAAGGGAGCAGAAGATCAGTGTCCTGTCACTAGGCAAAACAGGGGAAATGCCTTGTTTACATAGGTATCTCCCCGTTCTGCCGCTCCGTGACACGATCGGCGGACATCGAGTCCGCGGGCATGGTCACGGAGCTCGCGGCGCACACAACCGCACGGCGGCAAATTCAAAGCAACGTACAGGTATTGTCACGTACCTGGTAGTGGAGCCCAACGTGCAGGGAGCGGCCTCTCGTAAGCCTCTGGCTCAAGAACCCCTGATAGAGCAGACAGGAGCTCAGGAGGACAAAGGGGCACAAGTGCCTGGCAGGTAAGCTGTGTAGAGGGCTGATGCAGCAAGGGGTGGTGCACTGTAGTCCGGAGCAGGCTTGCAGCAGCTGGGAGGTGCACTGTAGTGCAGGGCTGGTTAGCAGCAGCAGGGAGGTGCACTGTAGTCCGGAGCTGGTCAGCAGCAGCAGGGAGGTGCACTGTAGTCCAGAACTGGTTTGCAACAGCAGGGAGGCGCTCTGTAGTCCAGAACTGGTTTGCAAAAGCAGGGAGGTGCTCTGTAGTCCAGAACTGGTTTGCAACAGCAGGGAGGTGCGGATAGTCGAGTCCAGGCCGGGTCAGTTCATCAGGCGGGCAGCAACCAGGTTGAGGGGTAATCCGAAGAATAGTCAGGACGGGCCGGGATCAAGACAGGCAGCAATCAGGAGTAGTCAGAGACGAGCCGGGTCAGATAGCGGGTTTTTAAGATCAGGAGTCAGATAGCAAGGGTCTCAGGAAAGCTGTAGACCGGACAGCAATGAGCAGAGTGTCTGAGGGGTTTAAATGGCAAATTCTGGCGCCAAGCGCTGTCATCGCGCACGCGCCGGTTGCGCTATCGAGCGCGCGGATCTTCCAAACACAGGCATTCTCCTGACACTGCTGTTGCTAGGCAGATTACGGGAGCGCCTTTCCTGACAGGTATGTTGCTTTGTGCAGCCGTACCATTCTGCCGACGTATAAGTACAGGAGGCGGTCGGCAAGCGGTCAATGTGAGATCTGGGGTCAAAAAGACCTCACATCTCATATTTACACAAAAATGCAAAAATAATTTTTTTAAATTCCCCTTTAAAGCCGTTGAACAGAAGTGACGTTTGATGTCGCTTCCATCATTCAGTGTCATGGAGCCGAGCGGGGGCCCCATCTTTCCCTCACTCAGCTCCATGTCTGTCGGGGAAGGACACGATCGTCTCCGCTGCTACCGGCGGGTCCGGTAAGCGGCAGGGACGACCGGAGCGCGAGGCAGGAGTGGGCCTTCTCCCGCCCCGATAAAAGTGACCCCGCGGCGAATCCACTCGCCGCTGTTGAAAATACCGGGGATATGGCAGACAATAAATGTGACGTGCATTCACTCAGCCGTGACAAATATTGGCCGAATTTTTTTCCACACAGAGATTTCCTATTATCATCGGCTCCATCTAGTGGCCAAAATGTAGCGTGGTATTTGTCCTGATGAAGGTATTTCAGGGGAAAATACTGCAATTTAGCCACTAGATGGAGCTGACGATCATAGGACATCACTATGTTAAATTAGGGCCAGAATTATTCACGGCTGGACTTATGCTTGTCACATCTATCCAACTAATATTTTATAAATGGACCTTTTAGTTTCCTTTGGCGCAATTTCATACAAATAACTGAGATCCTACCCATCCACGTAGACTTCAAAAAATATAAGTTAATTAAACGTAGCAGTATTACCTACCAGCCATTGATATGAAATTGAAAATCAGGCATTCGACCATTAACCACTTCAATACCGGGCACTTTCCCCCCTTCCTGCCTAAGCGTCTGCTCTGCTCCCTCTCCTCCATCCAGGGGTACCCATTATGTCGGTCCTGGCCCACAAACGGGCAAGCGGAGCCTGGGATACGTGGCAGATTGGCGTGCAACATGAGAGCAGCAGCAAGGGGTTAACCCAAACTATTTTTTTCTGAAGGCAGAGAACCCTGGAGAATAAAATGGTGGCCTCACTCTGCACATGTCCTCCACAGGCTGAGGCCCAGGGGACAGTGAGAAAACCAGGCCACGCCCCCAGCTTTTACAACCTCTTCCGGTATCCAAAAATTTGCAACTCGAACAGTTCTCAGCTTACCACACCATCACTCACTGTGGGTCTTCACTCAACGAGCTCCCAGTCTCTCTCACTAGACTTCAGATCCAATAGCCACTAGATCCCCTGAGCTCTTCCACTGTTAGCACTCAGTATCTTCCTCAAGCGTCATCCCCACTTCACTGCTGTGTCCCTAGCTTGGCACTAGGGATGAGCTTCGTGTTCGAGTCGAACATACGTTCGACTCGAACATCGGCTGTTCGATCGTTCGACGAAGATCGAACGATTTGGGCCGTTCGCGCCAAATTCGAGTGACGCGAACGGCCCACAATGCACTACGCCATCGCAGTGTCATCCAGGCGCTGTGATTGGCCAAGCATGCACTGTGACCCCGCATGCTTGGCCAATCACAGCGCCGGCAGCGAGGAGAGCAATGATTGGCCACAGGCAGGATGCCTGTGGCCAATTATTGCTGAGGGTGTTTAGTACACGCCCCACACTATAAAAGGCCGCCAGCACGGCGGCCTAGTGTAGTGTGTTCCGGAGCAGGGATAGAGCAGCATAGGCAGGGACAGTGACTGTTATTTCTTTCTTGCTTAACCTGGATTCCTTTAGTTTAGGGAAAGAGAAGGATAGGTAGGGAGAGTGTCAGTGTGTTTTGTGCTTGTGCTATAGTGTGCTTAAAAAAAACATTTATTCTAGGGACAGAAAACTGTAGGTAGGGACAGTGTCAGTTTCTTTCACTCTGCAAGTCCTTGTTTCCAGGGACCTGGAAGGACAGTGAGTGAATTGTCCTTGTGCTATATTGTGCTTAAAAAAACATTTATTCTAGGGACAGAAAACTGTAGGTAGGGAGAGTGTCAGTTTCTTTCACTCTGCAAGTCCTTGTTTCCAGGGACCTGGAAGGACAGTGAGTGAATTGTCCTTGTGCTATATTGTGCTTAAAAAAACATTTATTCTAGGGACAGAAAACTGTAGGTAGGGAGAGTGTCAGTTTATTTCACTCTGCAAGTCCTTGTTTCCAGGGACCTGGAAGGACAGTGAGTGAATTGTCCTTGTGCTATATTGTGCTTAAAAAAAAACATTTATTCTAGGGACAGAAAACTGTAGGTAGGGAGAGTGTCAGTTTCTTTCACTCTGCAAGTCCTTGTTTCCAGGGACCTGTAAGGACAGTGAGTGAATTGTCCTTGTGCTATATTGTGATTAAAAAAAACATTTTTTCTAGGGACAGAAAACTGTAGGTAGGGAGAGTGTTTTTTTTCTTTCACTCTGCAAGTCCTTGTTTCCAGGGACCTGGAAGGACAGTGAGTGAATTGTCCTTGTGCTATATTGTGCTTAAAAAAAACATTTTTTCTAGGGACAGAAAACTGTAGGTAGGGAGAGTGTTTTTTTTCTTTCACTCTGCAAGTCCTTGTTTCCAGGGACCTGGAAGGACAGTGAGTGAATTGTCCTTGTGCTATATTGTGCTTAAAAAAAAACATTTTTTCTAGGGACAGAAAACTGTAGGTAGGGAGAGTGTTTTTTTTCTTTCACTCTGCAAGTCCTTGTTTCCAGGGACCTCTAAGGACAGTGAGTGAATTGTCCTTGTGCTATATTGTGCTTAAAAAAAACATTTATTCTAGGGACAGAAAACTGTAGGTAGGGAGAGTGTCAGTTTCTTTCACTCTGCAAGTCCTTGTTTCCAGGGACCTGTAAGGACAGTGAGTGAATTGTCCTTGTGCTATATTGTGATTAAAAAAAACATTTTTTCTAGGGACAGAAAACTGTAGGTAGGGAGAGTGTTTTTTTTCTTTCACTCTGCAAGTCCTTGTTTCCAGGGACCTGTAAGGACAGTGAGTGAATTGTCCTTGTGCTATATTGTGATTAAAAAAAACATTTTTTCTAGGGACAGAAAACTGTAGGTAGGGAGAGTGTTTTTTTTCTTTCACTCTGCAAGTCCTTGTTTCCAGGGACCTGTAAGGACAGTGAGTGAATTGTCCTTGTGCTATATTGTGCTTAAAAAAAACATTTATTCTAGGGACAGAAAACTGTAGGTAGGGAGAGTGTCAGTTTATTTCACTCTGCAAGTCCTTGTTTCCAGGGACCTGTAAGGACAGTGAGTGAATTGTCCTTGTGCTATATTGTGATTAAAAAAAAACATTTTTTCTAGGGACAGAAAACTGTAGGTAGGGAGAGTGTTTTTTTTCTTTCACTCTGCAAGTCCTTGTTTCCAGGGACCTGTAAGGACAGTGAGTGAATTGTCCTTGTGCTATATTGTGATTAAAAAAAACATTTTTTCTAGGGACAGAAAACTGTAGGTAGGGAGAGTGTTTTTTTTCTTTCACTCTGCAAGTCCTTGTTTCCAGGGACCTGTAAGGACAGTGAGTGAATTGTCCTTGTGCTATATTGTGCTTAAAAAAAACATTTATTCTAGGGACAGAAAACTGTAGGTAGGGAGAGTGTCAGTTTATTTCACTCTGCAAGTCCTTGTTTCCAGGGACCTGTAAGGACAGTGAGTGAATTGTCCTTGTGCTATATTGTGATTAAAAAAAAACATTTTTTCTAGGGACAGAAAACTGTAGGTAGGGAGAGTGTTTTTTTTCTTTCACTCTGCAAGTCCTTGTTTCCAGGGACCTGTAAGGACAGTGAGTGAATTGTCCTTGTGCTATATTGTGATTAAAAAAAACATTTTTTCTAGGGACAGAAAACTGTAGGTAGGGAGAGTGTTTTTTTTCTTTCACTCTGCAAGTCCTTGTTTCCAGGGACCTGTAAGGACAGTGAGTGAATTGTTCTTGTGCTATATTGTGATTAAAAAAAACATTTTTTCTAGGGACAGAAAACTGTAGGTAGGGAGAGTGTTTTTTTTCTTTCACTCTGCAAGTCCTTGTTTCCAGGGACCTGTAAGGACAGTGAGTGAATTGTCCTTGTGCTATATTGTGCTTAAAAAAAACATTTATTCTAGGGACAGAAAACTGTAGGTAGGGAGAGTGTTTTTTTTCTTTCACTCTGCAAGTCCTTGTTTCCAGGGACCTGTAAGGACAGTGAGTGAATTGTCCTTGTGCTATATTGTGCTTAAAAAAAATATTTTTTCTAGGGACAGAAAACTGTAGGTAGGGAGAGTGTCAGTTTCTTTCACTGTGAAAGTCCTTGTTTCAAGGGACAGAGAAGGACACCTGAAGGTAGCCCTTATTGCTTTTTTCCCATCTCCCTGCAGGCCATCTATTAGAATGTCTGGAAGGCAAACAAGGAGAGGCAGACAGTCAGGAGGCAATAAAAGAGGGCAAGCAGGCTCTGTGTCTGGGGGCAACAGTGCTGGTCGTGGACGCGGTGCATTGTCATCAGCACATGGCCATGGGACACGCTTGTCCTTCTTTTCGGCAGCTGGACATGTTGAGCCACATCATGCCGAAGACTTGGTAGAGTGGATGACCAAGCCCTCCTCCTCCTCCTCATCCTCTCTCACCCAGGCTCAGGGTACTGGAAAAGCAGCTGCCAAAGCGTCGTCTTCCCTGGTATCAATGTCAGACAAATCATCAGTCACTCTTTCCCTAGACCCACCATGTCCTCCTCCTGAGGAGTCCCCCGAACTGTTTCAGCACAGTGTTGGGTACATGCTCCAGGAGGATGCCCAGCGTTTCGAAGGGTCTGATGATGAAACCCAGCTAGAGGAAGGCAGTAGCGTGAGAGCAGACAGAGGGGATGCTCAAGAAGGACACCAATCTGGCAGTCATGTTCCAGCAGCTGCAGCATACTGCCAGATTGGCTCCAGTGATGAGGAGGGAGGGGATGATGAGGTCACTGACTCCACGTGGGTGCCTAATAGGAGAGAGGAGGAGGAGGAGGATGAGGAGGAGGCACATCTCCAACGAGGCAGGATGCCCTTTGGTGGCCAGCGTAAGGGCAGTACACCGACGGAATCACACCGCAGAGCTCCGCCTGTGCAGGGCGCTGCCTCTGCCCGTCATTCAAAAAGTTCTTTGGTGTGGGCCTTTTTTGAGGCTAGTGCATCAGATCGCACAGCTGCTGTTTGCAACATATGTCTCAAGCGTATATCGCGTGGCCAAAACATCAGCCGCTTGGGTACCACATGCCTGACCAGACATATGTTGACCTGCCATGCAGCTCGTTGGCAAGCCTACCTCAAAGACCCACACCAAAGAACAAAGCGGACCTCTCCTTGCACCGCATCAGCTGGGATCTCCAACCCCACTATAACTTCAGTCCTCTCTGAAACATGCACTGAGAGGAATGAAGGTGTAGAATTAGGTGTGTCACAGCCAAGTACTTGCGCCCACTCTGCTAGCAGTACACCGACGTCCGATTCTAGCAGGCAAATTTCCCTGCCCCAGCTGCTGGACCGTCGAAAGAAGTTCACTCCCAGCCATCCACATGCCCAGCGGTTGAATGCTAGCTTGGCTAAATTGCTAGCGCTTCAACTGCTGCCTTTTCAGTTGGTAGACTCGGCCCCCTTCCGTGAGTTTGTGCAATGTGCGGTTCCTCAGTGGCAGGTTCCCAAACGCCACTTTTTCTCACGGAAGGCTATTCCGGCTCTCTACCGGCATGTGGAAGGCAATGTCTTGGCCTCGCTGGACAGGGCGGTCAGCGGTAAGGTGCATATTACCGCTGACTCATGGTCCAGCAGGCATGGACAGGGACGTTACCTTTCTTTCACGGCCCATTGGGTCACTCTTTTGGCAGCTGGGAAGGATTCAGGACAAGGTGCAGTAGTGTTGGAGGTTGTCCCACCGCCACGCCTCCAAAATGCTACTACTGGTTGTGACACACCTCTCTCCTCCACCCCCTCCTCTTCTTCTTCCTCCATGGCCTCTTCCTGTGGTTTGTCCTATGAACCAGCGGTGCTCCGTAGCCGTTCACGGGGCTACGCAAGTACGCAGGCAAAAAGATGCCATGCCGTGCTTGCGCTGGTGTGTTTGGGGGACAGAAGCCACACTGGGGCAGAGGTCCTGTCTGCTCTGCAGGGCCAGGCCGAGAGGTGGTTGACGCCACGCCAGCTTAAGCCAGGAATGGTGGTTTGCGACAATGGCACCAACCTCCTCTCCGCCCTCCGACAGGGACAACTGACCCATGTGCCCTGTGTGGCTCACGTCCTTAACCTGGTGGTGCAGCGCTTCTTGGGCAGGTACCCGGGCTTACAGGATGTCCTGAGGCAGGCCAGGAAAGTCTGTGTGCATTTCCGCAGATCTTATAATGCCAGTGCTCGCCTGGCTGAGCTGCAAAAGGAGTTGAACCTGCCCAAGAACCGCCTTATATGTGACATGCCCACCAGGTGGAACTCAACGTTGGCCATGCTGCAGCGGCTGCACACGCAGCAGAGGGCCATCAATGAGTACCTGTGCGACTACGGCACCAGGACAGGGTCAGGGGAGCTTGGTTTTTTTTCTCCACGCCAGTGGGGCATGATCAGGGATGCATGCACTGTCCTGGCACCATTTGAGGAGGCCACGAGGATGGTGAGCAGTGACAGTGCATGCATCAGTGACACTGTACCTCTTGTCCACCTGTTGGAGCACACGCTGCGTGGAATAATGGACAGGGCACTTGAGGCAGAACAGAGGCAGGAAGAGGAGGACTTCCTTGCCTCTCAAGGCCCCCTTTACCCAGACAGTGTTCCTTCTGTCCCACCCATCGCACAGGAAGAGGAGGAGGAGGAGGAGGAGGAGGAGGATTGTGTCAGCATGGAGGTGGAGGCTGGCACTCAGCATCATCAGCAGCAGTCTTTTAGGGATGATTTACAGTCCCAAGAAACCAGTGGACTTGTACGTGGCTGGGAGGAGGTGGCTGCGGATCATGTCGTCCTTAGTGACCCAGAGGACTCCGGAGCGAATGCCTCAGCAAACCTACGCTGCATGGCCTCCCTGATCCTGCAAAGTCTGCGGAAGGATCCTCGTATTCTTCGGATCAAGGAGAGGGACCATTACTGGCTGGCCACTCTCCTTGATCCACGGTACAAGGGTAAGGTTGCGGACCTTATGTTACCGTCGCAGAGGGAGCAGAGGATGAGACAACTCCGGGAGGCCTTGCAGAAAGGTCTGTGCAACGCGTTCCCAGAGACTGGGAGGTTGCAAACTCCTGGTCCTGGACAACGAGTTGCTGAGGCTTCGGCCAGTCAAAGAAGGAGCGGTGGGGAAGGTGGCCGTCTGACCGATGCGTTCAGACAATTCTTTAGTCCGCAGCCCCAAAGTATGATCGGTTCCAGCAACCATCGCCAGCGTCTGATAAACATGGTGCAGGAATATCTAGGGGCAAGGTCAGACTTGGACACCTTCCCCACCGAAAATCCTCTGGCTTACTGGGTCTTGAGGATGGATCACTGGCCAGAGCTTGCACAGTATGCAATTGAGCTACTGGCCTGTCCTGCATCCAGCGTTCTTTCGGAACGCACATTCAGTGCTGCTGGAGGATTTGTCACGGATCACAGGGTGCGCCTGTCCACCGACTCGGTTGATCGACTGACTTTCATCAAGATGAACCAGTCTTGGATCACCACCAGCTACCACACACCTGATGCTGATATAACAGACTAATTGATTTTAACATGTCACATCCCTTCAAGACTGATGCTGATGCTGAGTGCCTGTGCTGTTATGTTGACTGGCTATCCTCCTCCTCCGAGTCCTCAATGATACGATTGATGATGATAGCTTGTAAGATCATTTTTGTTTATGGGTGCCGCCACCAGTGCCTAACGCCCAATTTTTCAGCCCCTGTTTAACAGGGGCGTGTAATTACAATTTTTGAAGCAATACTTTGCAACAGGGCTCATTGCCGTGCTCCAAGTACAGTATCTGTGAGGAGTTGCAGTGTTGTGCCACCAGTGCCTAAGGCCCAATTTTTCAGCCCCTGTTTAACAGGGGCGTGTCATTACAATTTTTGAAGCAATACTTTGCAACAGGGCTCATTGCTGTGCTCCAAGTACAGTATCTGTGAGGAGTTGCAGTGTTGTGCCACCAGTGCCTAAGGCCCAATTTTTCAGCCCCTGTTTAACAGGGGCGTGTCATTACAATTTTTGAAGCAATACTTTGCAACAGGGCTCATTGCTGTGCTCCAAGTACAGTATCTGTGAGGGGTTGCAGTGTTGTGCCACCAGTGCCTAAGGCCCAATTTTTCAGCCCCTGTTCAACAGGGGCATGTAATTACAATTCTTGATCTAATAATTCACAGCAGGGCCCATTGCTGCACCCACCAAGAGTAACTGTCAGGGCTTACAGTGTTGTGGCACCAGCACCACCATCAAAGGCCCAATTTTTACTACCACTGTTCAACAATTATATGTAATTAAAATTCCTGATATAATAGTTGACAGCAGGGCGTTCCAGCACCAACCAAGAGTAACTGTGAGTGCTTACAGTGTTGTGCCAACACCAACAACTAAGGGGCCTATTTCTGCAGAGTATATACGGCAGGTCCCTACTTTCAAACATCCAACTTACAAACGACTCCTACTTGCAAACGCAAGAAGACAACAGGAAGTGAGAGGAAATCTACCACTAGGAAGGAAAATTCTCTCCTGTAAGAATTAATATGGGAGAAAGGTGTCTCCTCTGTACTGATGCTTTATCAGCAATCCTTGTTTCAAGAAAAACACCACATTTCAAAAACAGTTGTCATTGGGACGGAAAGTGAGGTGAAATGTTCTGAACAGGGGCACAGACAGCAAAACAAATGTTACAGGGGTGATAACCCTTACCTATGTTTTCCAAAAAGTTTAAAAATAGATTTTTGGTCTGGAGCTACACTTCAACAATGTACCTGTTCAAAATTACAAACAGATTCTACATAAGAACAAACCTACAGTCCCTGTCTTGTATGCACCGCCTGTATAGGGCTGTTCAGAGTATATAGGGCCTTTTTTATTTTATGTGCGGGGTTCCCCTTAATATCCATACAAGACCCAAAGGGGCTGGTAATGGGCTGGGGTAGGGGGGGGGGTCATGGGGTAGCTATGCCATTTTTCTTAAAGAATTTCATCCATATTACCGGGACCAGACATTACATTAAAGCCGCAAGCAGTTTTAAATGGCTTTTTTTTCCTTTAGAAGTGTCATTTTGTGCAGGGACAGTTCTAAACACGGGAAACACGTGGCACTTCACAGGCATACTTTAGACACCCCCCAGGTACGATATTTAAAGGAATATTTGACTTTTTTTTTTTCACTTTATGCATCATTAAAATGACTGCTCCCGAAAAACGACCGTTTTTAAAACTTCTTTTTGCATTGATACATGTCCCCTGGTGCAGAACCCGGGTTCCCAAACCCTTTTTAGGACAATAACATGCATAATAGTTGTTATAATTAGCACTTTAGAATTCGAACGTTCGCATCCATTGTATTTAATAGGGTTCTAATGTTCGTTCGAACTTTCGGTCCGTTCGCGGGTTCTGGTGCGAACCGAACCCGGGGGTGTTCGGCTCATCACTACTTGGCACTTACAGATACTCAAGCGTCACCCCCGCAGATACGCTAGGTCCCTGGCTTGTATCTTCCCGATGCTCCATAACCGTCTCCTCTGCTGTCCCGCTGGGTCCCTGGAACTTACTGAGGTCTTCCCACTTCTTCACTGTCCCCGGCTGGTGAGAAGTCTGCTCTGGTACTGGCCTCAGCTTACTCACGATGGTCTCCGGTAACAAGGTGGACGGTCCCTTAGTTGCGACAACTTCCGCTTTACCCCCGACCACAACCCGTTCCCCGACTGGCGGAACCATTACTTCTGGTTGGACTACAAGCCCGCAGTCCCAACCCTACACTGCTCTCGTGCTTCTGGATAGGCCCTCAAACAGCCTAGCAGCCAGATGTCCCTGGGATAGGCCTCAGGCTTACGGCCTAGCAGTCAGGGGCAACACAACACACGTCCACCCAGAGAGCCGTCCAGGTGGCACAGAACTCTGATCACCTGACTCCATCCAAATAAATAGGCTCTCTCAGCAGGCCAAGGGACCCAATAAAATCCATGCCCATTGGCTGAGACACCCTATTCATTCATAATCTGTCCTTGCTATGCCCTTGTCTTATCCAATGTCACCAGATACCCGGCCACCTAGTGACAGAAGAGAGAAGTGCAGCAATTCCAGAATTAGGGGGAAATCAATTGATCTCCTAACAATTGGCCGAGGCAACTATCGCCTGACAACTAATTTTAATAGCAGCCCTGCCTAAACATCAGGGTGCTACATCTATGACAGGTTCTCTTTAATGAGACATCGATATTCTATTAGACCTCTTATGTCTCTCCTGCCCTCCACTGAAGCTAATGGAGGGCAGATCATGCTCTTTTTGCAGCTTCTCCAGCCACACTGACTGGGGAATGATAGTGCTAAACTCGGAAGTGACATAATTCACATCGCATGGAGGCCCCACCTTACAACTACAGGACCTAAAAGATCTGTTACTGACTGCTTGGTAGGGTGACCACATTTCCAAACTACCATTCAGGGACACCCTCCCTTCCCAAAAATCACCTTGTGCTGTAACGAATCACAGCACAGTGATTGGACACAAGAGGCGGGATTTATGATTTCTCCAATCACAAGCAGGGGGCGGAATTGTGCTCCTCCAGGCATTCCCGACCAGGACAAGTACTGTCAGTGAGTAAAGCGGTTATGTGGCGGCCTTTTTTTGGGGACATCAGATTGGCCCGGGGGGTAGCTGTGTCAGTTTCATTCTGGGACACTGTATTGTCCTAGAATGAATGTGCCCGGGACAGACCTGCAAAATGCGGGACTGTCCTGGGCAATCCGGGACACGTGGTCACCCTACTGCTTGGTGAACGATACCACAGCATATCTTCAGAGGTCTAGTGGAGTCCATGCCTTGATGGATTGTTTTGGTAGCATAAAGGGAAACATACTCAATATTAGGTGAGTGGTTACAATGTTATGGCTGATCTACAGTACATACCGCACAAGGCCGTGTTCACACTGCGAGATGTTTCTCGGGGGCTGCAGTTCCTCTGAGCTCCACAAGATGGTGATCTTCTCACTTCTACCCAGACAAGAAGTCTCTATGGAAGACAGGAAGTGATGTCAGGTACAGACAGGAAGTGATGTAACAAACAGACAGGAAGTTCCGGGTGAGAGGTGAGCCGAGAGGAAGTAGCGAGGAGACATTGCTGGAAGTGGCAGCAGAGGAGGTAATAAGATCTTATTTTCTATTTACACCCAGTAACCCCCCAGTTATGTCCGTCCTCTTCCTCCATAGTCACTGTGACGTCTTTTATCTCCAGCAGATGATGATACACACATATATAGTGTGGAAATAGATTAACTGCTTCAGGGTCAGAACATTCCACAACTTACGGGACCTAAACATTCTCTTTATTTTGGAGATAAATTCTAGTAATATGTTCCTCTAAACCAGTGGTTCTCAACCGTCTAGTCCCGTGACCCCTTGATAAAATTTCCCAAGTTGTGGGGACCCCTAACAGTAAAAAAAAATTTGTCAGCACCCAAGGCAAGACAAGTAATTTGCACCCCAAACCCACGGACAATTAGCGCTCCCTGCATCCCTTCCACTCGTATAGTATTAAAACCCCTTATGGTACATTTTAAGATATACCACTCTTTTTCTTTGTTCTCCTTTCTTTCCCTTTTATCTCTCTCCATCCTCTAATTTCTTATTTTTTTCCCCCATCCCTCTCGCTAGCCGTCTTTCTTGTTATTTTTCTCCCTTTTTTCTTTATTCCTCCACCTCTTTTGGGGGGAGTTCTGATCAGCCAACTTAGGTGCTCTTGATCAAGGTCATCTGCTGATCTGAGAACTGTAGTGGGTACTTTTAATGGCAACTCTAATCACAGGTAGTGTTACTCACTGTGTCTCCGACTTTGTGGTGTCTCGTAGCAGTGACACCTATCCCGAAATCAGGAGATAGGGTCTCCTCCAGCCCCTCCCACTTCACATTCCTCACCAGTCAGCTGACCTCTAGTCTCTGCCCCCCAGCCATGCCGTGAACTGAATGGGTGGCTGCAAAGAGGCTGAGTGGGCAGACGCAGGCTCCAGGAACAGCC
This sequence comes from Rana muscosa, assembly GCA_029206835.1. Classification (NCBI taxonomy): domain Eukaryota; kingdom Metazoa; phylum Chordata; class Amphibia; order Anura; family Ranidae; genus Rana; species Rana muscosa. Next base: position 414,518,722 of record CM055123.1, on the reverse strand, counting down.
CAGCTGGGCGGCCACAGGCTCCAGGGACAGCCCAGCTGGGCGGCCACAGGCTCCAAGGACAGCCCTGCTGGGCGGCCCGCAAAAAGGCTGGGAGAGCAGTCCGGGCTTCAGGAGCAGCCCAGGATTCGGTGACCCCTGGCAAATCATCATTCGACCCCCGAGGGGGTCCCGACCCCCAGGGTGAGAACCACTGCTCTAAACAAACAGCACTGACAGTAAAGAGACAAGACAATGACCATATATGGCTTACAAAGGGCAGTTATTACACTACACAGGCAGCCATTGGGCAATTATTATTATACAATATGCAGTCAACACAATGATGGAGTGCAGGGGTCAGGAGTATGGAGCATAGAGCCCTTTACATTGCTGGTCAGGAGGAAGAAAACCTTTCCCAGCCTACCATGAAGAACATGTTCCATCATTGGTGTCAGAGGGAGGAAAATACTGAGGGAAGTAGAGGAGCTGAGGGGGTACAGAGGCTGAGGGGATTTTAGTGTCCCTGAAGAGGTAGTGGGGTTGAAGGACTCTGGGCCCTTAATAGGGTTGGTAGGGCTCAGGGGGACTCTAAGGTAGGGAGGGGGGCTCTTGGTTTGTAATGGTCCTCCCACACACAGTTACTTTTCAGACCTCCTTGCAGAACTCCTGCCAGGAAATGAGGGCAGACTTTACTTTCACTGGTCGAATAAAATGTCCCTGGATATAAGGAGGAATGAAGAAGGGCAGTCTTTCACACCTTATTGGGCACTCTTTCTTAGAGGAGGTTTGTTTGCACAGAATTGCGTAACTGGTGGCCAGGGGTCAGTACTCTGCACAGGCTCTCTGGAGCCTTCCAGAGGGAGTTCTTGCAGTAATCCAGATAAGCCGGAAACTCCGGCAAAAAGTCAGCAAGTTCCCCTTCCTGGACATTATTATGACACCCCCCCATTGTCATCACAGCACTGCCTCAGTGCAAACAAGTCAAAGGAAGGATCGTATTTATTTATCATTCCTTGTCTGCAGATCTAAAACAAATCAAATCCAGTTCAAATAAACCCAACAGAGGAAAGGGAATTTCTGATCCAGTAGGCCTAGAGCAGGGGTCTCAAACTGGTGGCCCTCCAGCTGTTGCGAAACTACAAGTCTTATCATGTCCTCTGCCTGTGAGAGTCATGCTTGTAACTATCAGCCTTGCAATGCCTCATGGGACTTGTAGTTTCGCAACAGCTGGAGGGCCGCCAGTTTGAGACACCTGGCCTAGAGGGTTCCAGGTTCAGATACTCTAAACAGCCCAAATTAAATTTGTTCCCAGGGGGGCAGTAGTCCTGGAATGTACAGCAACCCTACTATTACCCCCCTCACATCCACATGCCATTTTTGTGTGACCAATACCATCCAAATAATTATTTCATTTCCCAAAGTTATCCGTCTACAAGGAAACTTGTATAGATCAAATGACGGCACCAATGAGGATGGAGAAGGAGTGGAGTTACATGACTGAGAAGATATTAAACCTCACAATGGAGATTATCTACCTGCTGACCGGAGAGGTGAGGAGGATTCTGGGAGGTCACATGACATCACTCTTATCTCTATTAATAAAACACAGACCAGACCGGAGAGGTGAGGAGGATTCTGGGAGGTCACATGACATCACTCTTATCTCTAGTAATAAAACACAGACCTGACCGGAGAGGTGAGGAGGATTCTGGGAGGTCACATGACATCACTCTTATCTCTATTAATAACACACAGACCTGACCGGAGAGGTGAGGAGGATTATGGGAGGTCACATGACATCACTCTTATCTCTATTAATAAAACACAGACCTGACCGGAGAGGTGAGGAGGATTCTGGGAGGTCACATGACATCACTCTTATCTCTATTAATAACACACAGACCTGACCGGAGAGGTGAGGAGGATTCTGGGAGGTCACATGACATCACTCTTATCTCTAATATTAAAAACACAGACCTGACCAGAGAGGTGAGGAGGATTCTGGGAGGTCACATGACATCACTCTTATCTCTATTAATAATACACAGACCTGACCGGAGAGGTGAGGAGGATTCTGGGATTCTAACATGATATTCCTATTGGTTCCCCAATACAGAGATTTCCTCTTGTGAAGTCAGGTGATCATATGACCATCACAGTGCCTCCATGTGACTCCCTAAAACCTGAGAGACACAACAAGCAGAAGATTCTAGAAGTCACCAAGAAGATGATGGAGGTGCTGACAGGAGAGGTGAGCGGTGCCGGGAATTCTGGGACATTATCCAGTAACATACAAGGGATGTGTCTGGATGGTGACTGTATCATTGTGTGTGTCAGGTTCCTATAAGGTGTCAGGATGTCACTGTCTATTTCTCCACGGAGGAGTGGGAGTATTTAGAAGGACACAAGGATCTCTACAAGGACATCATGATGGAGAATCAGCCGCCCCTCACATCACCGGGTAAGAGGAGACTTTATTGTAAAGGAGAGAGCAGTACGGAGGCTCCACCTAGATCCCCCATCATCTGATAAACACATAGAAACAATGTATTCAGTCAGTGTGTGTGTTTCCTACAGATGGATCCAGTAATGGGAACCCACCAGAGAGATGTCCCCATCCTCTGTATTCCCGGGATTCCACACAGGAAGGTCACACCATCCCTCACCACTATCAGGTAGATGAGGAACAATCACTGATAGTATCATTAGGATCTGTACATTATCTGCATTGTTACAATTGATGTCATTTTTTATTATATATTCAGAGTGGAAACCTGAGAGATTCTAAAGTTGATCTAAAAGATGAGGATGGGGTGATGGAGAAAGCAGAGTTTCTGGAAGGACACAAAGATCTGTACCAGGACACCATGGAGGAGTCATCCAGCTACAGAAACCCACCAAAGAGATGTCCCCGTCCTCTGAATTCCACACAGGAAGATAACACCATCCCTCAAGATGATCAGGTAGGTAATTAACAATTATTAGTGGTTATAATTTGAATACAAGCCTATGTGTTACAATAAATGTTTTATTTTTTTATCAGAGTGAAAATCTTGGGGATTATAATATTGTTGTCAAAGAAGAGTTTATAGAGGAGGATGGTGAGTATGGAGTGATCGAGGAGTTTTCTGATGCGTACAAAGATATGATGGACCCACCTAACAATAGAAGCCCACCAGAGAGATGTCCCCGTCCTCTGTATTCCCGGGATTCCACACAGGTAGGTCACCCCATCCCCCACCATCATCAGGTAGGTGGAGTTGAGGGTCGGGAACATAAAGTGATTGAACACTCTGACATGTGGAGACGATGTGTGGACTCTACAAGATGATATTTTCTATGTGATCTCACATCATAAATACTTCTATGTTACACATGTTATTTTCTGTCATTCTGTTGGTTTAGGGTGAAGATCTGATGAACATGAAAGTTGAGGGTGAAGTAGAAGAGACGTATGTGAGGGATGATCAGCAATATACGGAGGAGGCTGGAATGACGAGGACATTCATAGAGGAGGACACTCCTACAGAGATCAGCACAGGTGACCCATAATATATTCTTCTCTTATCTCTGCTCTGTTACTGCTCACTGATTGGTCCAGAGTAGGGCGGGAGCTGAGTGATATCAGCCAATAATAGGTTGATAATGGTCCCCTCCCTGTACTGATACCCGTCCTGGGGTTCAGCTGGCAGTATTAGGTTGTGTGTCACTCCTAGTTACAGTAGCACAGATATGATAACACAGATTGAGCCTTTCTTAGGTTGTTCCCTCTTCTTCCAGCAGACTTCTAGCTAAATGTTACCATAAAACTCTATCGGGATGAAAAGTAAGGAGTAACATTAGGACTGAAACTCTTATCTTTCCAGGTGAAAATACTGCTGCAACCTCCCTCCAGTGCTGCATATCACCAGAAGCCTAGGCCTATGGTCACTTGTTCTATGGTAAAGGGTCTTCAAGTCTTAACTTTGAACCTCCTGTATATCAGAGATCACATGACCCAGTGCCTAGACTTGTGGTTGTGTAAAGAGCACGCCCCTCCCAGTCCCCATTGGTTCCTGCTCTTCTGACAAGGCTGTGTAAATGTAGAAGCGATCTGGGAGGAGGACCAAAGGCCCTTTGACTGAAGAGGAGAAGAGTCCCAGCTGGTTGGGACCTCCACAGAGAACATCTCCTCACTCATATCTACCTGATCCAGATGGAATCTTGATGGAAGAGAACTAACCCTCTCAGATATATTGATGATGTTTTTATATTTTTCCAGGACACGCCATGAAGAAACCCTCAAAGGATCGTCTCACTTTATCTCCAGGATGTAAAATGGAAGATGAGGACATCACAGGAGATTGTGGAGGAGAAAAGACAATGAGCTCCACTATGGATGGAGGACTTCACAGTGTGGATAGACCATGGAATCCCTCCGACTCTGAGAAACCTCGTACTGTGAGGGGTGGTGCTGGAATTCAGTGGGAGAAAAATATTTCTTGTCTTTTATATTCCTGCCCCGAGTGTGGAAACTCTTTTTCGCACAAATCAGACCTTGTTTTACATCAAAGATCTCACCTAGGTGAGAAGCCGTATTCTTGCCTTGAGTGTGGGAAAAGCTTTTCGCTCAAGTCCAATCTCAACGCACATCTCAGGTCTCACACAGGTGAGAAGCCGTATTCCTGCTCTGATTGTGGGAAACGTTTTGCACACAAGCCTCATCTTAACGCACATCGGAGATCTCATACGGGTGAGAAACCTTTTTCCTGTTCTGAGTGTGGAAGATGTTTTGCCGAAAAATCAAGCCTTGTAAAACATCAAAGAACTCACACGGGTGAGAAGCCGTATTCCTGCCCTGAGTGCGGAAGATGTTTTGCACAGAAATCACAGCTTGTTAGACATCAAAGATCTCACACAGGTGAGAAGCCTTATTCCTGCCCTGAGTGCAGGAAATCTTTTTCAAAAAAGCCCCTTCTTAGCAAACATCAGAGGACTCACATAGGTGAGAAGACACATTCATTTTCTTAGTGTGCAAAATGCTTTGACAAAAGTCAAGTCTTAAGATGCCAGGCACGGGAATTGCTCTTCTTCTGCCCTGGGTGAAGGAAATGTTAACCACGGAAATCAGAGCTTGGTATACATCAAAGATCTCACTGGGGAGAAGCCATGTTCCTGCCATGAGTGCTGGAAATGTTGTTTGTCTTACCAAACATCAGAGAACCCACAGAACCCTTGAGGTGTATTACTGTCCTGAGTGCAGGAAATGTCTTCTATATGGATCATATGTTGCTGTACATCAGAGATCTCACACTGGGAAGAAGCTCACCTCGATAGACACCTCAGAAAACACGTGGCTGAGCATTCCTCTGGTCTTTATAATGTAAGAACCCTTTGAAGTCCTTAGTAAACTATTTTTTCCTAATGAAGTTTGGTCTGGCTTACTCTGAGGGGAGGGCGTATTACTGGTGGTTAAATCCCTCTAGCAGTGTAGTCCATCGGACTGTTTTCATTGGTAAAACCGATCGTGTGTACAGGGCATTAGAGTCTCCATGGAGGACAACTGGTCGCAGCAAGGAGGGCTGGTGAGTGAGCACAGTCGGGGGGACTGAGGAGGCCCGCCTGAGAGAACTGGGAGATTGCAGTTTAAGATGGGTGCAGAACTAGAAGAGAGGACTGTGGGAAGGGCAGTGGCAAGAGGCTTTTGCAGCCAGGCTGGTTGGCAGGGCCTGAAGAGAGCTATCTGGGAGTGGTAGCTGAATAGAGGACGGCTAGCACCTAAACTGTTCCTACACCACAGGGGCCCGAGGTCCCTGCCCGCAAAAGGCAGTTCATTGAGGCCTGGCTGAAACAATGTCAGGCCTACTCATGCGGTGCTAGCTAGTCTGAAGGAGTAACAGTCTGCAGCAAGTGAAGTGCTGGAGGAGAAACGGTGTGCAACAAGTGTTTGTGCTGGAGAGAAGACTGAGGTGTATATACTAATAGTGTATATAGAAATCCCAAGCAAGTTGCACTGAATATTCTTGGGCATCCCATAATTTCCCATCCAAGTTTAATTACCTCAAAAAAAAAAAATACAAAGCTTATGGACTGTTCTATGTCTCTGTGTGACTGAGGGATGGATGTCTGGCTGGGAAGGGTGATAGGAGAACCACTACATACAGCAACCCCTACGGGGGCATTGCTAAACATACATACATAAAAAATATATACATAAAAACATTCATACAGTAGCTAATATTTTCTAGACAATGAGTGTTAGTAATAGTCTGTATACACCAAAAGTCACTTAAAGTCTGTTATAGCTGGTGCACAATTTCCTTATGAAACAGGACTCCCAGCATTACGTGATCACAAAAAAAACTGGTTCATTATCTTGGCACTCTCTCTCTATCGCTTAGTTTAGCTTTATTGTTATCCTATGGTAGAATCCTCCAGTCAGCTTTTTCTCTGCCGGGCTTTAATCTAAAAAAAAAAAAGTTTGTAGCCCTTATGCCGCGTACACACACGACCGTTTTTAATGTCATCGAAAAAAAACGGCATTTTTCTCGACGTGATTTTTCATGTTTCCTCTCAAGCCTGCCTTGCCTACACACTATCGTGGAAAAAAATGTTCGAGTAAAGCGCGGTGACGTACGATGGCACTATAAAGGGGAAGTTCCATTCGGATGGCGCCACCCTTCATGTTAGTAAAGTTTGTTGAGAGACGATTCGCGCTTTTCAGCCTTTTTAGTCCGTTACAGCGTGACGAATGTGCTATCTCCATTACGAACGCTAGTTTTACCAGAACGAGCGCTCCCGTCTCAGACTTGATTCTGAGCATGCGCATTTTAAAAATTGCATGTTCCAATTTTTTCATGGCCGTTTTTCACGTCGTGAAAAATGCTCTGAAGCCCACCCACGATCATTTTTAATGACCATTTTAAAAAATGTAATTTTTCTCATCATTAAAAACGGTCGTGTGTACGCGGCATTATCCTGTTTTCTGCAGACAGCCTGTAGTGAGTGCATAGTGATGATGTCACTGCTACATTTACAACATAATAACTTGGTTTGCAAAGTCATTTGGTGCATACACAGTGGATCAATAATCTTTGTGGCTGTTGAGAAATTTAAATGAAAGTTTTCGTTCAACATTAAAGTGGTTGCTGTAAACCTCAGGCATGAAATATGAACAAAGCACATCCCTCTATATTTTGTACTTGTCTCAGTTAAGAGCATTAGGTGGCATTTCTATCTGCTGCCTCCTTCCTCTATTATCAGCATGAGTCACTTCTGACAAGTTTTTCCTGACACCAAGAGATAAAGATGGGAGGGAGCTCCAGCACACAGCCTGTAATTGACAACTTCAGCTGTGTGAAGGGGACGTGTCCCTTCTTTCCAATCAGCTCCCAGAGCTCTTCGTACTAAGCTCTGCAGAGTGAAAATTTAGCTTCCCGCCCACTGCTTTCTAAAATCTCAGACAAGCTTTATAAATTCTGCAGTTTGAATGTTTGTAGAGAGGACAACAGGTACAACTTGCACTCACCTGTGTCAAAAGACCAGCTTACTCAGTCTTTATGGAGTACTAGAGGAAATAACACATGTGTGTGTTGCGTTGTTGGCAGAAAATGAGTGACAGGAATCTGGAGAAGTGGATTTACATCAAATTTTACATGTATTTTAGCAAACGTGCAAGTAAAACTTTAGCTCTGTTACTACAGGCTTATGGTGAACAATCCATGAAGACATTAACTTGCTTTTGAATGGCATAGGTGGTTTAAGGAGGGGCGGGAAGATGTCCACGGTGACAAAAGAAGTGGTTAGCCAAAAACGCAAAGGACAAGTGAAAATTCACTACGAGTTCATAGAACAGGGTACAACCGTCAACCAACATTGTTACTTGGAAATTCTGAAAAGGTTACGGGAATCTGTTCGGAGGAAAAGACCCAAAACTCTGGCCTGACAGGTAGATTCTCCACCACGTCAATGCTCCTGCACAAAATTTGTTTTGCAGTTCATTCTGGGAGTTAAATTGGGTCAGGTGAAGGGTGATTTAAGCCTCGTACACACACCCGGTTTTCTCGGCAAGAAAACTGCTGGGAGAGCTTTTTGCCGAGAAAACCGGTCGTGTGTACGGTTTCTCGTCGGGAAAACTGCCTGGAATGTCGACGAGAAAAATAGAGAACCTGCTCTATATTTTCTCGTCGGGATTCTCGTCTACCTGTTTCCCGCCGAGAAAACTGTGCGTGTGTACGAGGCTTGTATGCTTACCTGTCCCCAGGAAAGCCCGCACATGCTCGATGAGACTTCGACGCATGCGCGGTAGCTTACAAGGGTAGTGTAGGGTGAAGCAAGATGGCGGCGACGGCATCGAATGTGAGGAGCGCATGCTCGTCGTAGTCGATGACGTCACCGCGTTCTTGCCATTCAAAAGAATGGCGGTTCTTTTGAATGTGCCTGTGTACACAGGGCTTGGCAAGAAAAGCTTCAATGGTTTTTTCCTGAAGGGATTCTTGCCTGTGTGTACAGGGCTTGAGACAAAAATGCCCTCTGTGGAGTGCAGTCCCATCTACTAGTTCTGTCTCCCTTCTCTGTGCTGAGCCGAGAAGCATGCCAACTGTCACTTAATAGTTGCCCAGAATCAGAAGGTCTTAAAGGGTTGCCTCTATGCTGATGCAATTTTGAAGGAAATGTGTAAATGTGACCCTGAAGGATAAGCAGCCCCTTTGCTTAAAAGCTGGGTCGGCTAGCTGAGCTTGGAGTTGACAGTTGGTTGGGCCTGTCCTGACAGCTGAGTCAGGAATCTGGGCCTTGGATTGGAAGCTAGGTAGGCTAGCTGGGTCTGGGCATGAAAGCTGGGTGGCTTACAGCTGGGATAGTTTGGGCATGGTATTGTAAGCTGAGTGGGGTAGCTTAACTTTGGGGTTGAGAGCTGTGTAGGTTGATAGGTTGGCTGGACAGCCTAGAATAAGAGGCTTAGATTTTGGGCAACTAACAAGTGACAGTTGGCGTCCTTCTCAGCACACATGCTGAACATAGGCAGGGAAGGGAAATAGAAGAGGAACTAGTAGATGGGATTGCACTCCACAGAGGGCATGTTTGTCTTAGCCACCCTTCTCCTGGTGTTGCATGAGATGTACCAATATATCTATCGCATCTATGTATTAATTATATAGTCCCTTGTTTGCTAGTCTAACCTATCAGAGAATGCTAGGCCTAATGATACACTGTTAATTATGAAGACAGACACAGTTGCTCAATAAATCATAATATATTTATTCCTTTAAAAATAGGAAACATATCCTAACAACAGATATCAGATACAGTCTACATTAGGGTGACCAGACATCCCCGGTTTCTGGGGACAGTCCCCGGATTGAGGACACTGTCCCCAGACCAAGCCTGTCTCCAGTTTTGTCCCCGGATTGGATTTGAACAGGGGCTGGGGCAATTTCAAATACAGTCAGTGCAGAATTATTAAAAAAAAATCTGAATTACACCCCCCGCTCCTACTAGCTTAGGGGGGTGTATTTTTTTCCATTATCTGTGCCCCTTTCTCATGATCATGTGCTGGTCCGGTGGAAATATTTCTTCAGTTTTGGGTGCATGCCCATTCAGCTCCGCTCACATGTTCTTCTGCCTTGGCTCAAGTCCCGGCCAGCCGCCTGCCTGCTTATCTCCTTGCCTTCCCTGGCGGAGTGATCTTCCTCCGCTCCCCAGTAGTAGCCGGGGGCCCAGAGCGTAAGACTTGACAGGCTGTGAGGCGGGTGGCGGCGGCGATGGGCAGAGAGTTGCTGATTGCCGCCATTACTAGTAAAAACAAATATGTCCCCAGATTTCATTTAAAAAATCTGGTCACCTTAGTCTACTTCAACAAATAATAATATGAAAGATACTTAACACTCCTCTCGGTAACCCTCACTGGCTGTGCTCAGATGTAAAAGAGAACTAGGCTTCCGCAGGCCACATGTCTTAGGCCCAAAATGGCCACCAGAGCAAGGTCCCAGCAATATAACCTAGCGACAGCCTCATGGCAGAGGTCCTTTTAGTCAAACAGCAGAGTTCTGAGCTATGAACCCTTTTTTAGAAAACAGTCGCCATTCAAAACTCCCTCCCTTGCCAACCCATTTGAGTTTTGACCCAATCATTGCTCACAGGGCAGTCCTTCCTGAGTAGATTACATTACTGAGTGTCCTGCCATACTTGGTCATTGGGGGCAGACTTGCAGTCCGTTGTTATCAAACTCTTTGAAGCTTCCAACACACCAGGGGGCCTCGAGACAAGCCTTTCTTGGTTGTAAAAACAGATGTGTAGAAACTTTAGCTTCCCAACACCTGGCCCACCACCAGTGTGCCTCTGCTCTCAGGAAAGGCAGGGGTTGCACAGGCACTGCCGAGGTCACTCTCTTCACTCAGGTTGAGGATCATTCAAGGCAGACCCATACACATAAAGGACCCTTGCAAAGCCGTCTGTGGACAACAGTCATCATGCAATTGACATGAATATTTGGTGAAGCTGCAGCTGGATGAAGGTTTGTAATTGACAACCTGCCCAGCAAATATTGGGCCACAATGGCTGGTATTATTTCATGCAGTTAGCCTTTACTAGCCAGTTGGTAATCTTACTTGGTAGTCTCCTAGAGATCCTCCTCAACCACTGCAATACCCAGGAAACAACCCACAAAACTGATGCCGCATACACACAATCGGAAATTCCGACAGAAAAAGTCTGATGTGAGCTTTTGGTCAGAAATTCCAACCGTGTGTATGCTCCATCGTACTTTTGCTGTCGGATTTTCCGCCAGCAAAAGATTGAGAGCAGGTTCTCTATTTTTCAGATGGAAAAAGTTCCTATTGGAAATTCCGTTTGTCTGTATACAATTCCGACGCGCAAAATTCCTACCCATGCTCAGAAACTATTTGTTTTCTCGCCTCGACGTAGTGTTGTATGCAGTGCCGGGACAAGGGCATCCAGCGCCCAGGGCAAGAATGCCAAACTGCGCCCCCCTCCCTTCCCTTAGGGTTAGGGTCAGGGCACCCCCTATCCCTGTAATAAACCATTGCGCCCAGGGCAGCTTCCCCTCCTGCCCACCCCTTGTCCCGGCCCTGGTTGTATGTCACTGCGTTCTTGGCGGTCGAAAGTTCAGAGAACTTTTGTGTGACCGTGTGTATGCAAGCCAAGCTTGAGTGGAATTCCGTCAGAAAAACCATCCAAGGTTTTTCCGACGGAAATTCCGATCGTGTGTACGCGGCATAAGTGTCTCTCTTACAGATCATTGATGTCAGTTGTTACTGAGAGACAGAACTTGTTTAGTGCTCAAGGAACCCCTAGAAACCATTGGAGGAATCCTGGCTTGTTGGACTAGGCAGTAATATATTTCTTCGTCCCTTGGTGGGAGTAGCCACAAGAGTGTGTTCACACTACAAGATGTTTCTAGGGGTTGCTAGTTTTATTACCATTGCTATGTACCATTGTTTGTGTTTGTTTTTCTCTTTTTTTCCTTTGCCTCAGAGATTGTGTTTTTTTTTACATTCTGCTAAAACGTTTGTGAATCGCCACTGCTTGGACTATGATGAAGGGGACATCCCCCGAAAGCTTGTCCTGAAAAATTGTGTTAGTGCAAATAAAAAAAGTATCAAGGACAGTACACAATTGCCTCTGAGCTCCACAAGGTGGTGATCTCAATTCTACCCAGACAGGAAGTCTCTATGGAAGACAGGAAATTATGTCAGGTACAGACAGGAAGTGATGTCAGGTGTAAATAGGAAGTTCCAGGTGAGAGGTGAGTTGGGTGGAAGTAGAGAGAAGACATTGCTGGAGCTGGCATTAGAGGAGGTAATAAGATCTTATTTTCTATTTACACCCAGTAACCCCGTCATGTCCGTCCTCTTCCTCCATAGTCACTGTGACGTCTTTTATCTCCAGCAAATGATGATAAACCTAGATTAACCCCCTTCAGAGTCAGAACAATTGCCCAGTTACGGGGCCGGAACATTTCCTTCATTTTGGAGATGTGTCGCCTTTTCCACTAATCACCTTCCGACTTTAGCAGTCTCTGGTATTGAGAGATCAGATTCAGATTCGGGTTGTATCGAAATTTGACCCCAATTTCCGGGACTCAAATTTTGGCAGAATTGTTGGTTGATTCGTTTTCGTGCTCACCCATAATGCCTTGCACAGCCTTTGATTCTGGTCAGCAGCTTAAAAGCAGCCAATAACGGGGAGGAGGTTGATAACCCCACCCTTCACTATAAGAGGGGTCTGAGCTCAGCCAATAATAGGAGAGGAGATGGATAAACCTGCTCCTTACTATTGGAGGGGGTCTGAGCTCAGCCAATAATGGAGGAGGAGGTGGATAACCCTGACTCTCACTATTAGAGGGGGTCTGAGCTCAGCCAATAATGGAGGAGGAGGTGGATAACCCTGACTCTCACTATTAGAGGGGGTCTGAGCTCAGCCAATAATAGGAGAGGAGATGGATAACCCTGACTCTCACTATTAGAGGGGGTCTGAGCTCAGCCAATAATGGAGGAGGAGGTGGATAACCCTGACTCTCACTATTAGAGGGGGTCTGAGCTCAGCCAATAATAGGAGAGGAGATGGATAACCCTGACTCTCACTATTAGAGGGGGTCTGAGCTCAGCCAATAATAGGAGAGGAGATGGATAACCCTGCTCCTTACTATTGGAGGGGGTCTGAGCTCAGCCAATAATGGAGGAGGAGGTGGATAACCCTGACTCTCACTATTAGAGGGGGTCTGAGCTCAGCCAATAATGGAGGAGGAGGTGGATAACCCTGACTCTCACTATTAGAGGGGGTCTGAGCTCAGCCAATAATAGGAGAGGAGATGGATAACCCTGACTCTCACTATTAGAGGGGGTCTGAGCTCAGCCAATAATAGGAGAGGAGATGGATAACCCTGCTCCTTACTATTGGAGGAGGTCTGAGCTCAGCCAATAATGGAGGAGGAGGTGGATAACCCTGACTCTCACTATTAGAGGGGGTCTGAGCTCAGCCAATAATGGAGGAGGAGGTGGATAACCCTGACTCTCACTATTAGAGGGGGTCTGAGCTCAGCCAATAATAGGAGAGGAGATGGATAACCCTGACTCTCACTATTAGAGGGGGTCTGAGCTCAGCCAATAATAGGAGAGGAGATGGATAACCCTGACTCTCACTATTAGAGGGGGTCTGAGCTCAGCCAATAATAGGAGAGGAGATGGATAACCCTGACTCTCACTATTAGAGGGGGTCTGAGCTCAGCCAATAATAGGAGAGGAGATGGATAACCCTGCTCCTTACTATTGGAGGGGGTCTGAGCTCAGCCAATAATGGAGGAGGAGGTGGATAACCCTGACTCTCACTATTAGAGGGGGTCTGAGCTCAGCCAATAATGGAGGAGGAGGTGGATAACCCTGACTCTCACTATTAGAGGGGGTCTGAGCTCAGCCAATAATAGGAGAGGAGATGGATAACCCTGACTCTCACTATTAGAGGGGGTCTGAGCTCAGCCAATAATAGGAGAGGAGATGGATAACCCTGCTCCTTACTATTGGAGGAGGTCTGAGCTCAGCCAATAATGGAGGAGGAGGTGGATAACCCTGACTCTCACTATTAGAGGGGGTCTGAGCTCAGCCAATAATGGAGGAGGAGGTGGATAACCCTGACTCTCACTATTAGAGGGGGTCTGAGCTCAGCCAATAATAGGAGAGGAGATGGATAACCCTGACTCTCACTATTAGAGGGGGTCTGAGCTCAGCCAATAATAGGAGAGGAGATGGATAACCCTGACTCTCACTATTAGAGGGGGTCTAAGCTCAGCCAATAATGGAGGAGGAGGTGGATAACCCTGACTCTCACTATTAGAGGGGGTCTGAGCTCAGCCAATAATAGGAGAGGAGATGGATAACCCTGACTCTCACTATTAGAGGGGGTCTGAGCTCAGCCAATAATAGGAGAGGAGATGGATAACCCTGCTCCTTACTATTGGAGGGGGTCTGAGCTCAGCCAATAATGGAGGAGGAGGTGGATAACCCTGACTCTCACTATTAGAGGGGGTCTGAGCTCAGCCAATAATGGAGGAGGAGGTGGATAACCCTGACTCTCACTATTAGAGGGGGTCTGAGCTCAGCCAATAATAGGAGAGGAGATGGATAACCCTGACTCTCACTATTAGAGGGGGTCTGAGCTCAGCCAATAATAGGAGAGGAGATGGATAACCCTGCTCCTTACTATTGGAGGAGGTCTGAGCTCAGCCAATAATGGAGGAGGAGGTGGATAACCCTGACTCTCACTATTAGAGGGGGTCTGAGCTCAGCCAATAATGGAGGAGGAGGTGGATAACCCTGACTCTCACTATTAGAGGGGGTCTGAGCTCAGCCAATAATAGGAGAGGAGATGGATAACCCTGCTCCTTACTATTGGAGGAGGTCTGAGCTCAGCCAATAATGGAGGAGGAGGTGGATAACCCTGACTCTCACTATTAGAGGGGGTCTGAGCTCAGCCAATAATGGAGGAGGAGGTGGATAACCCTGACTCTCACTATTAGAGGGGGTCTGAGCTCAGCCAATAATAGGAGAGGAGATGGATAACCCTGACTCTCACTATTAGAGGGGGTCTAAGCTCAGCCAATAATGGAGGAGGAGGTTGATAACCCTGATTCTCACTATTAGAGGGGGTCTGAGCTCAGCCAATAATAAGAGAGGAGATGGATAACCCTGACTCTCACTATTAGAGGGGGTCTGAGCTCAGCCAATAATGGAGGAGGAGGTGGGTAACCCCGACTCTCACTATTAGAGCGGGTCGGAGATCCGCTAATAATGGTGGAGGAGGTGGATAACCCTACCCCTTACTATGAGAGGGGGTCTGAGCTCAGCCAATAATGGGGGAGGACTGTAGCAGTGACACTATCAATATGGGTTATTCCAAACTTGGGGTACGCAAAATTTACCAAAAGTTCTCCCAAAACACGAATCCCAGAGATCCACATTCAACCCATGGTTGAGGTTAGGGTTGCCACCTTTTCTTCAAGCCAAACCCGAACACTTTAGCCACCTGGGACACCTTTTGGGTGCCCCAAGGAGAGTAGTAATGCGGTGCACATAGCGTGCCGCAACAAATTGTGGGTGTGACCAAATTGCTTTTGCTGACATCATCACCCTGCCCCCCAGTGATGCCGATCCTGCCCCCAGACAGCTCCCTGACGGCAACAGATTTGTGTGTGGCTATCTTGGTTACTTGGGGAGCCACAGCCTGGTCTGGATAATGTGTCCGGGTTTCATTCCGCCTGAAACCCGGACGCATGATTAAAAACCCGGACTGTCCGGGTGAATCCCGGACAGGTGGCAACCCTAGTTGAGGTCAACCTGAATCTCATCCCTATAAGTCCCCTCCACTGATCTGTGCCTATGATCCAACACACTGACACTATAGATAATCTCAGATCCCCTCATATAATGAGGAGTGAGGTTATCCATCTCTTCCACCCATTATTGACTGATCTCAGACCCCCTCGTATATTGAGGGGCGGGACAAGGTCACCTAGAGCCCAGGGTGAACATGCCAAGCTGTGCTCCCCTCCAAGATGTATGAGCATTATGTGTCAGCAAAAATCCCCCTCTCTACCTTCATCCCCCTCCCAAAACAAATACCCCTGAATTATTACTCCTAGCCCCCCTACCCAATTTTACCTCCAAGAATAATTCTTACCCCCTGCCACCCCCCCCCCCCCACAAATTCCCCCTCCCAACACAAATAACCCCCCCACACCTCATATGATACTATATGGCTCAGGGCAGCCGACCCCTTCTGCCCACTTCTTTTACCAGCCCTGCCTCCACCCATTATTGGCCGATCTCAGACTCCCTCGTATAATGAAGGATGGGGTTATCCATCTCCTCCACCCATTATTGGCTGATCTCAGACCCCCTTGTATAATGAGGAGTGAGGTTATCCACCTCCTCCACCCATTATTGACTGATCTCAGATCCCATTATATAATGAGGGGTGAGATTATCCACCTCCTCCACCCATTATTGGTTGATCTCAGATCCCATTGTATAATGAGGGGTGAGGTTATCCACCTCCTCCACCCATTATTGTCTGATCTCAGGACTCCTTGTATAATGAGGAGTGAGGTTATCCACCTCCTCCACCTATTATTGGTTGATCTCAGACCCTCTCATATAATGAGGGGTGAGATTATCCACCTCCTCCACCCATTATTGGCTGATCTCAGACCCCCTTGTATTATGAGGGGTGAGATTATCCACCTCCTCCACCCATTATTGGCTGATCTCAGATCCCATTGTATAATGAGGAGTGAGGTTATCCACCTCCTTCACCTATTATTGGCTGATCTCAGACCCCCTTGTATTATGAGGGGTGAGATTATCCACCTCCTTCACCCGTTATTGGTTGATCTCAGACCCCCTCGTATAATGAGGGGTGAGATTATCCACCTCCTCCACCCATTATTGGTTGATCTTGGATCCCCTCGTATAATGAGGGGTGAGATTATCCACCTCCTCCACCCATTATTGGTTGATCTCGGATCCCCTCGTATAATGAGGGGTGAGATTATCCACCTCCTCCACCCATTATTGGTTGATCTCGGATCCCCTCGTATACTGAAGGGTGAGATTATCCACCTCCACCCATTATTGGTTGATCTCGGATCCCCTCGTATAATGAGGGGTGAGGTTATCCACCTCCTCCACCCATTATTGACTGATCTCAGACCTCCTTGTATAATGAGGAGTGAAGTTATCCACCTCCTCCACCCATTATTGACTGATCTCAGACCTCCTTGTATAATGAGGAGTGAGGTTATCCATCTCCTCCACCCTCTATTGGTTGATCTCGGATCCCCTCGTATAATGAGGGGTGATTTTATCCACCTCCTTTACCCATTATTGACTGATCTCAGACCCCCTCGTATAATGAGGGGTGAGGTTATCCACCTCCTTTACCCATTATTGACTGATCTCAGACCCCCTCGTATAATGAGGGGTGAGGTTATTCATCTCCTCCACCTATTATTGGTTGATCTCAGACCCCCTTGTATAATGAGGGGTGAGGTTATCCACCTCCTCCACCCATTATTGGTTGATCTCGGATCCCCTCGTATAATGAGGGGTGAGATTATCCACCTCCTCCACCCATTATTGGCTGATCTCAGATCCCATTGTATAATGAGGAGTGAGGTTATCCACCTCCTTCACCTATTATTGGCTGATCTCAGACCCCCTTGTATAATGAGGAGTGAGGTTATCCACCTCCTCTACCCATTATTGGTTGATCTCAGACCCCCTTGTATTATGAGGGGTGAGGTTATTCATCTCCTCCACCCATTATTGGCTGATCTCAGATCCCATTGTATAATGAGGAGTGAGGTTATCCACCTCCTTCACCCGTTATTGGTTGATCTCAGACCCCCTTGTATTATGAGGGGTGAGGTTATTCATCTCCTCCACCCATTATTGGCTGATCTCAGATCCCATTGTATAATGAGGAGTGAGGTTATCCACCTCCTCTACCTATTATTGGTTGATCTCAGACCCCCTTGTATTATGAGGGGTGAGATTATCCACCTCCTCCACCCATTATTGGCTGATCTCAGATCCCATTGTATAATGAGGAGTGAGGTTATCCACCTCCTTCACCCGTTATTGGTTGATCTCAGACCCCCTTGTATTATGAGGGGTGAGATTATCCACCTCCTTCACCCGTTATTGGTTGATCTCAGACCCCCTCGTATAATGAGGGGTGAGATTATCCACCTCCTCCACCCATTATTGGTTGATCTCGGATCCCCTCGTATAATGAGGGGTGAGATTATCCACCTCCTCCACCCATTATTGGTTGATCTCGGATCCCCTCGTATACTGAAGGGTGAGATTATCCACCTCCTCCACCCATTATTGGTTGATCTCGGATCCCCTCGTATAATGAGGGGTGAGGTTATCCACCTCCTCCACCCATTATTGACTGATCTCAGACCTCCTTGTATAATGAGGAGTGAAGTTATCCACCTCCTCCACCCATTATTGACTGATCTCAGACCTCCTTGTATAATGAGGAGTGAGGTTATCCATCTCCTCCACCCTCTATTGGTTGATCTCGGATCCCCTCGTATAATGAGGGGTGAGGTTATCCACCTCCTTTACCCATTATTGACTGATCTCAGACCCCCTCGTATAATGAGGGGTGAGGTTATTCATCTCCTCCACCTATTATTGGTTGATCTCAGACCCCCTTGTATAATGAGGGGTGAGGTTATCCACCTCCTCCACCCATTATTGGTTGATCTCGGATCCCCTCGTATAATGAGGGGTGAGGTTATCCACCTCCTTTACCCATTATTGACTGATCTCAGACCCCCTTGTATAATGAGGGGTGAGGTTATCAATCTCCTCCACCTATTATTGGTTGATCTCAGACCCCCTCGTATAATGAGGGGTGAGGTTATTCATCTCCTCCACCTATTATTGGTTGATCTCAGACCCCCTTGTATAATGAGGGGTGAGGTTATTCATCTCCTCCACCTATTATTGGTTGATCTCAGACCCCCTCGTATAATGAGGGGTGAGGTTATTCATCTCCTCCACCTATTATTGGTTGATCTCAGACCCCCTTGTATAATGAGGGGTGAGGTTATTCATCTCCTCCACCTATTATTGGTTGATCTCAGACCCCCTCATATAATGAGGGGTGAGGTTATCCACCTCCTCCACCCATTAATGATTAATCTCAGACCCCCTCTTATGAGGAGTGAGGTTATCCACCTCCTCCACCCATTAATCGCTGATCTCAGGCCCCCAACTTGGTTTAGGGACACACCTTTGAAGCCTTTACCTTCTGACTGAGAACCGTGCTGGTTCCATAACACCGCATACAGCTTTAGTTAGCATGAAGACGACCCTCCCCCGATGTATTGTATTATTTTAATTGTGTTCATTACTAGAGGTCCCCCAAAGCTGACTATAACTCCTCTACTGCCCTCTAAAGGTAACTATTGGACAATTAAAGAAAGATCCTATTTATTGTCTGCAGATATAAAACTAACCAAGAATACTGCAGAGACAAAACAGACAATGTCATTTCTGATCAGGGAGGTAGGGCAAAATATAACAGGTTTGCCGGGGGGCAAGAAACACAACAAACACAAAGTAACCCAATCTACATGTGCCAATTTCTACTGGGGGCAGCTCCACTGTTATCCCCATCCTAATATTGTCCAACCAATACACTCCAGATAATTCTCCACTATTCCTCCACAGAGAAACCTGCATAGATCACATGACCACGTCAATGAAGATGGAGGAGGACCGGAGTCACATGACTGAGAAGATACTAAACCTCACCCTGGAGATCTTCTACCTGCTGACCGGAGAGGTGAGGAGGATTCTGGGAGGTCACATGACATCACTCTTATCTCTATTAATAAAACACAGACCTGACCGGAGAGGTGAGGAGGATTCTGGGAGGTCACATGACATCACTCTTATCTCTATTAATAAAACACAGACCTGACCGGAGAGGTGAGGAGGATTCTGGGAGGTCACATGACATCACTCTTATCTCTATTAATAAAACACAGACCTGACCGGAGAGGTGAGGAGGATTCTGGGATTCTAGCATGATATTCCTATTGCTTCTCCAATACAGAGATTTCCTCCTGTGAAGTCCGGTGATCATATGACCATCACAGTGCCTCCATGTGACTCCCTAAAACCTGAGAGACACAACATGGAGAAGGTTCTAGAAGTCACCAAGAAGATGATGGAGCTGCTGACAGAATGGATGACTGGTGCTGGGAATTCTGGGACATTATCCCTGGAAAAATGGGAGTATTTAGAAGGACACAAGGATCTCTACAAGGACGTCATGATGGAGAATCAGCCGCCCCTCACATCACCGGGTAAGAGGAGACTTTATTGTAAAGGAGAGAGCAGTACGGAGGCTCCACCTAGATCCCCCATCATCTGATAAACACATAGAAACAATGTATTCAGTCAGTGTGTGTGTTTCCTACAGATGGATCCAGTAATGGGAACCCACCAGAGAGATGTCCCCGTCCTCTGTATTCCCGGGACTCCACACAGGAAGGTCACACCATCCCCCACCATCATCAGGTAGGTGAGGAACAATCACTGATAGTATCATTAGGATCTGTACATTATCTGCATTGTTACCATTGATGTCATTTTTATTATATATTCAGAGTGGAAACCTGAGAGATTCTAAAGTTGATTTCAAAGAAGAAATAAAAGAGGAGGATGATGAGGATCGGGTGATGGAGGAGTTTCTAAAAGGACACAAAGATCTGTACCAGGACACCATGGTGGAGTCATCCAGCTACAGAAACCCACCAGAGAGATGTCCCCGTCCTCTGTATTCCTGGGATTCCACACCGGAAGGTCACCCCATCCCCCACCATCATCAGGTAGGTGGAGTTGAGGGTCGGGAACATAAAGTGATTGAACACTCTGACATGTGGAGACGATGTGTGGAATCTACAAGATGATATTTTCTATGTGATCTCACATCATAAATACTTCTATGTTACAGATGTTATTTTCTGCCATTCTGTTGGTTTAGGGTGAAGATCTGATGAACATGAAAGTTGAGGGTGAAGTAGAAGAGACGTATGTGAGGGATGATCAGCAATATACGGAGGAGGCTGGAATGACAAGGACATTCATAGAGGAGGACACTCCTACAGAGATCAGCACAGGTGACCCATAATATATTCTTCTCTTATCTCTGCTCTGTTACTGCTCACTGATTGGTCCAGAGTAGGGCGGGAGCTGAGTGATATCAGCCAATAATGGGTTGATAATGGTCCCCTCCCTGTACTGATACCCGTCCTGGGGTTCAGCTGGCAGTATTAGGTTGTGTGTCACTCCTAGTTACAGTAGCACAGATATGATAACACAGATTGAGCCTTTCTTAGGTCGGTCCCTCTTCTTCCAGCAGTAAGCATATGGTCACTTGTTCTATGGTAAAGGGTCTGCAAGTCTGAACTTTGACCCTCTTGTCTATCAGAGATCACATGACCCAGTGCTCAGGCTTGTGGTTGTGTAAAGAGCACGCCCCTCCCAGTCCCCATTGGTTCCTGCTCTTCTGACAAGGCTGTGTAAATGTAGAAGTGATCTGGGAGGAGGACCAAAGGCCCTTTGACTGATGAGGGGAAGAGTCCCAGCTGGTTGGGACCTCCACAGAGAACATCTCCTCACTCATATCTACCTGATCCAGATGGAATCTTGATGGAAGTGAACTAACCCTCTCAGATCTATTGATGATGTTTTTATATTTTTCCAGGACACGCCATGGAGAAACCCTCAAAGGATCGTCTCACTTTATCTCCAGGATGTAAAATGGAAGATGAGGACATCACAGGAGATTGTGGAGGAGAAAAGACAATGAGCTCCACTATGGATGGAGGACTTCACAGTGTGGATAGACCATGGAATCCCTCCGACTCCGAGCAACCTCGTACTGTGAGGGGTGGGGCCGGGATTCAGGGGAAGAAGGAATTTCTGTGCCCTGAATGTGGGGAAAGTTTTAGTTCTGAATTAGATGTTTCTGTACATCAGAGAACTCACACAAGTGAGGAGATTTATTCCTGTTCTGAGTGCAGGAAATATTTTTTTTATAAATCAGAACTTGTCCTTCACTACAAAACTCACACAGATGAGAAGCCGTATTCTTGTCCTGAGTGCGGGAAATGTTTTTCACGGAAGTCCTATCTTAAGTCACATCTGAGGTCTCACACAGGTGAGACGCCGCATTCCTGTTCTGCGTGTGGAAAATGTTTTACACAAAAGTCAGGCCTTGTAAAACATCAAAGAACTCACACGGGTGAGAAGGCATATTCCTGCCCTGAGTGCGGGAAACGTTTTTCACAGAGTTCCCACCTTTATACACATCAGAAGTCTCACACGGGTGAGAAACTTCATTCCTGTTCTGAGTGCGGCAAATGTTTCCCCCATAAATCACAACTAGTCAGACATCACAGATCCCACACAGGTGAGAAGCCGTATCCCTGCCCTGAGTGCGGGAAATATTTTTCACAGAGGTTCTATCTTAATATACATCAGAGGACTCACACGGGTGAGAAGCCGTATTCCTGTCCTAAGTGTGAAAAATGCTTTTTACAGAAATCAGACCTTGATAAACATCAAAGGTTTCACACAGGGGAGAAGGCATACTCCTGTCCTGAGTGCGGGAAATGTTTTTTACAGAAATCTTACCTTAATAAGCATCGAAAATGTCACACAGGTGAGAAGGCATATTCCTGCCCTGAGTGCGGGAAATGTTTTTCACAGAGTTCCCAACTTAAAACACATCAGAGGTCTCACACGGGTGAGAAGCTACTTTCCTGTTCTGAGTGCGGGAAAAGTTTTTTTCATCAATCAGAGCTGGCCAGACATTACAGATCTCACACGGGGGAGAAGCCGTATTCCTGCCCTGAGTGCGGGAAATGTTTTTCACTCAAGTCCAATCTTAAAACACATCAGAGGTCTCATGTAGGTAAGAAGACGCATTCCTGTTCTTAGTGTGGAAAATGCTTTCAACAAAATCCAGTCTTACATCAGATATGCCTCGCACGGGAAAAGCTATTTTCCTGATGGGTTCCATGGTGGCAGCATACGTTTGGGTAGCCTGCCCTCGCTCCTACTCCATAGGACCCCATACATTTTCAGGCTAAGCCAGAGCCTGCGTTCCTTTTTGGTCCTCCTCACTCATAGGACCATTTCGTATGAAGTTTCCTACCTTTTGGAAGATGTGGCGGCCAGGGCCTGATGTGGGACAGCCGTGTGGATATTAGGAGCATCCTGGGGTGTCCAGAAGTTTCCAAGATGGCTCAAGTAGTCACAGAGTTCCCGGCTAACAGCAGGGGGGTGAATGGCTTACATGCGCAGAATATTGGCACCTGTAACAATGGAAGTTCTACCAAGAAGTTGCGCCAGGTTGGATGCCCTGCTAACAGCGGGTGACCTCTAAAGTGTGCCCATTATGATGGTGTGCTCTGCTGTTCCTACCTCTGGGATCCGGGTAGCTACCTTATAGTTAGCACCAGAAACCATATTGATAGATACTATGTTGGAAACAAGGAAGGAAGGGCAACCCCTAGAAGTTGCACATCTCTGGTGTCCTACTGCAATGAATGGAGTGGCAACCTCAGGCCATGCCCCCAACGCGTTTTTACTCCGCCCCCGGAGCTTAGTCATGGGGTGTCAGGGCTGGGCTCAGTCCTCCCTTCTCTGAGCTCAGGCTGCTCAGCTGTTAGTTAATTGCCAGCACTCATCATTCCACAGTGACTCACCTGATGATCATATCTTGTTCTTCAGTCAGCCTTGCTGGCTATTTAAACTGCCTGGATCAGATCTCCTGTGCCTTCGCCATGGCCAACATATCTAGAGACTCTCTGATGTGTTCCTGTTGAAGACTTGCCTGGCTCACGTCCCTTCTGATTCCTGATCCAGTCTGCTGCCTCTGACTACGCTGATCTCTGGCTTCCTGATTTCCTGGCTTGTTCTGACTACCCAATTTGGCTACCGAACCCTGGCTATGTTTTGACTACGTTTACCAGTTGTACCATTTTATTAAAAGGTGTGATTTTTACTGCATTTTCTATCTATAGGAAGCGACTGATTTCAGTTATTTTTTCCAACGGCTGTGCAACCAAATATTAAGTTAAGGGTGCCAAGAATTTTGACCAGCCCATTTTTGGAGTTTTGTGTGACATTATGTCCAATTTGCTTTTTTTCCTGCCTTTTTTTTTTGTTTTGTTCCAATACACACAAAGGGAATAAACATGTGTATAGCAAAACATGTGTTACTGCAATACTTTTCTGTGAGAAATACTTGATTTTCTGGAAAAATTTCTGGGGTGCCAACAATTTCGGCCATGACTGTATAGAGTACTATAAATATGCGTACATACACATATTCACACACCATCATTTCCTAGCCAATGAACACTGATAATAATCTTTATGCAATAGGGATACGCTAAAATTCACTTCTGTTATACCTGGTCCATGATTTCGTTAATGAACAGGACTTGATCTTCGCAGGTTCTTTCTATCTCCTAACAGTGTAGCTTTATTGAAAAACAAAGGAGAGCTCTGTGATTTATACCAACTTCCCTGTGAACAACCTATACCAGTGATGGCGAACCTTGGCACCCCAGATGTTTAGGAACTACATTTCCCATGATGCTCCACTATAATGCAGAGTGCATGAGCATCATGCAAATACAAGTGGAATGAAATAAAATATTAAAAAGTCCCACAAAAAAATATAATAATGTAAAGTTCCCAGACAAATTGAAAACCAATCAGGTTATCACATTTACAAGGGGGGTAAGGGTACACATCCTTCTGTACTGTACATAATTTTCCATCCAAGTGGTTAATCTTGCGTAACATCGATGGTTACTATGTTTTATGTCTTCATGCCTTGAAAAATCATCATTTTATTCAACATTTTTTTTATTGACTTAGTATTCTAAAGCAAGCCCCGTTTGAAATGCCCTTTTTGATTGTTTATTTGCTAATTGTTAAGTATTGGTGGTGATGAGATTCTGCCCCCACTTCCTGCCAATGGACCTGCCCCCTGTCCACCCTATATTACTCTAGCTCAGTGTTTCTCAACTCCAGTCCTCAAGGCGCACCAACAGGTCATGTTTTTGGGATTTCCATTGATTTTCACAGGTGATTTGAGCAGTTTCACTGCCTTAGTAATTATCACAGCTGTTTTATCTGCAGGAAATCCCAAAAACATGACCTGTTGGTGCGCCTTGAGGACTGGAGTTGAGAAACACTGCTCTAGCTCGATACCTTTGGTCTTTTTGGATTGAGAAAGAGGCAGGGGCCTCGAAACGTTCCCAGAGACCGAGATTAGCTTCTGTGGCTTTGGGAAGTCTCCTCACAGCGGCATTTGACAGTGGCATGGTTGGAATGGACTGGAGGTTTTTTTTGTGCCCCTTGCAGCGGAGTTTATCTCCCGTCCACTTTTTGCCGGCTTTATCATCTCTCTCAGTGGTATCATCTGTGTCTCATCCTGAGCCCCCTGGTAGCCACAGGTAACGTGGGATCTCAGCAACACTGGGTATAGCACACTGATCTCTGAGGAGGTGGAGGTGGTTGCCTATGTTCCATGTAAGTGGTTGTTTGTATATTAAAGAAAATAGGACTTTTTCCTCACCACCACCTCCTTGGTGACTGAAGTAAATGATGCAATATACAAACTAATAAAATAAACTATATAACTATTGCATAAATGTATTAACTTGTCTATCCCTATAATTAGCTAGTCTATTAAGACTCTAATAAGCACAATAATATAAGGTTATCTATGAAAGTAGACACACTACTTAGTAAAACAATATCTTTCATTTATTTCCCAAGAAAATAGGAATATACAAACACTAAACAGCAGAAGATCAAAAATACTTATCACAATTCTCTAGACATAGTCTCATCGGCTGGGCTCTGGATGGCAAAAGAGGGCCTGAGCCTCATGGCTTAGGCCCAAGCCAGTATCCATCTCACAAGCAGGCCAGAAGAGAAAGAGACCGATCTCTCTTTTTGTGTGTACCTTTTGCACAAACATTTACACCCACTCGTAACCACCCCCACATGCCTCCTGTCCAATGAGATATTGCCAAGCGGTAGGCCTTGTAATGTATTATATTGGCCTCTAGGGGCAGCATTGTCAATGCATCATCTCTATAAGCCCTGGGCCGTCTTAGCTAGCCCTTTTTCTCTTTGAAGCTTGCTTGCTTAGTGGTTATCACTGATTTTCCTCTTATCGTCCTAGCCAGACAGGAGCCAGGCCCCTTGCTATGCAGATTCTGATATGCTACAAAGCTTTGAATGTAACTTGTTACCTTACAACTTGGGGCCATCTGCCTGTATGAACCAGGAAGCGAAATTCCAGAACTATGATATTAAACCATGTTGCTTTCCAACAGTGACCTTCTTGCTTGCTGCCTCATCTGGACAAGGCATTGGAGCTTTTCACATGATTTTACATGACACTACATTTCACCAGGTACAGTGAGGCTGTTTGTCGGGACCACGTATGATCCACACTAGACACTGCATTGCATAGCTATCTGGTCGGTGGCAGAATAATCACAGACTGGTTCCATTTAACAGGGGACAATTTGTTTGGTTGCCATGGTATTGTCTCATTGCACCCTAATCAGGTGTCCCTGCAGAAGTGAGGGGCCAATTAGCTAATTTTGAGCAAAAAAAAGGTGATTGTATAGTGCAGAGCTCCAGGAAAATGATGGGGAGCTTTACCTACTGGGTGGCCAGGTTCCCTGAATTTGTGAAAGAGTGGAATACTCCTGATGGGGAGCTTTGCCCCCTGGTTGGCATCTGTTGTTATCACCATCCATGGGTGTTGGAAAAATTACGTCCACATTTTGGAAATCCACCAAGCAAGGGAGCTCCTTGTTTCTCTAAAGAGAGAGGCATGGGAAGGTTGAGCAACGGAGTGTGTGTTGTTCCAGGCCAAACGAATTTTGTGTTGTTCAGGACTTGAGTGGAAATGAATGAAGGGAACAAGCTCGAATGAGGCTACCATGAGGTGTAGTATGTACATCAACCAGCATCCACCAAGCCCTGAAGCATTCATTTGCTTCAAAATTCAAGAATTAAGCTCCATGATTTATATAATCTTCAATTAAGATATGTCAATGACTTCAGTTGTGTAAAGTTCTTACTCGGAAGCTATTCTCTATCTTTCTTTGTTGGGTTGTCTCTACGCTGATATAGTTTTGGAGGAAATATGTAACTGTGCCCTTAAATGATGAGTTGCTCCTTGGTTGGGCTAGTTGGTCCCTGTAGTATGGGGTAGTTGGGCCTTGGGTTGAAAGCTGGGTGGGCTAGCTGGGTCTGGGATTGACAAATGATTGGGTGTGAAATCTGGGTGGGCTAGCTAGGCCTTGGCTTGACAGTTGGGATAATTTAAGCCTGGTTTTGTAAGCTAAGTGATGTAGCTTGACTTGGGTTTGAAAGCTGCGTGTGCTGATTGGCTGGCTGGACAGCCTAGGATAAGAGGCTCTGATTTTGGGCAACTAATAAGTGACAGTTGGCATCCTTCTCGGCTTACAGGCTGAGCACAGACAGGGAAGGGAGACAGAAGAGGAGCTAGTAGATGAGAATGCACTCCACAGAGGGCATATTTGTCTTAGCCACCCTTCTCCTGATCCACCACCAATGTGCCACTGCTCTTAGGAAAAGCCTGGGTTGCAACGGTTGTGCAGGCACTTCTGTGGCCGCTCCCTTCACTCCGGTTGGGGATCAGTCTAGCTCAGCCTTTCTTAACCTTTTTAACACAGAGGAACCCTTTAAATTACTTTCTGGTCTCAGAGAACCCCGGCTAAAAAATACTATATCTGCAGCTCATGATACATTAGTGTGATGGTCAGTGGGAAGAATTGTTCTTACACTTGTGGTCACTGGGAAGAACTACCCCTTTACAGGTAGCTAAAAATATCAATGGTGTCAGTGGGAACTTATCTGAGTGGCAGAAATTGTGCATTGCTCAAGGAACCCCTAGAAACCTCTGGAGGAACCCTAGTTGAGGAAGAATGTTCCTTATACTTGTGGTCTTTAGGAAGAGTTACCCCCTTACAAATAGCTAAAAATATCAATGGTGTCAGTGGGGACTTATTTGAGTGGCAGAAATTGCTCATTGCCCAAGGAACAACTATCAACCTCTGGAGGGTTTCATGGGACCCTGGTTGAGGAAGAATGTTCTTTACACTTGTGGTCATTGGGAAGAATTACCCCCTTACAAATAGCTAAAAAGATCAATGGTGTCAGTGGGGACTTATCTGAAAGGCACAAATTGCCCATTGTTCAAGAAACCCTTAGCAATCTCTGGAGGACCCCTAGTTGAGGAAAAATGTTCCTAAGGCCTCGTACACACGTCCGAGAATCTCGTCGGAAAAAAACTTGTCGTTTTTCCTGACGAGATTCTTGGACAAGAAACTTGTCCCGGCCGAGTGTACCCACGTAACCTTCAAAAGAACCGCCGTTCTTTTGAATGGCACGAACGCGGTGACATCATCGACTACAACGAGCGTGCGCTCGTCACATTCGATGCCGTCGCCGCCATCTTGCTACACCCTACCTATGCCTAGGAAGCTACCGCGCATGCGCCGAAGTCATTTCGAGCATGCGCGGGTTTCCACGGCGACAGGTAAGTGTACACAGAAACAGGCCGACGAGAGAATAGAGAGCAGGTTCTCTATTTTTCTCGTCGAGATTCTTGCCTGTTTTCTTGACGAGAAACCTGAAAGCCACGTACACACGACCGATTTACTCGGCAAGAAAGCTCTGCCAGCAAGTTTCTTGTTGGTTTTTGCCGAGAAAATCGATTGTGTGTACGAGGCTTTACACTTGTGGTCATTGGAAAGAATTACCCCCTTACAGATAGCTAAAAATAACAATGGTGTCAGTGGGAACTTATTTGAGAAGCAGAAATTGCTCATTTCTCAAGGAACCTCTAGCAACCTCTGGAGGAACCCTAGGGTTTCATGGAAACCTGGTTGAGGAAAAATGTTCCTTACACTTGTGGTCATTGGAAAGAATTACACCCTCAGAAAGTAAAAAATAACAATGGTGTCCGTGGGAACTTATTTGAGAAGCAGAAATTGCTCAAGGAACCCTTAGCAACCTCTGGAGGACCCCTAGGGTTCCATAGAACCCTGGTTGAGAAACACTGGTCTAGAGGCAGACCCATACACATAAAGGGCCTTTAACCACTTCAATACCAGGCACTTTCACCCCCTTCCTGCCCAGGACATGCAACACTGTACCCACACTAAATTGTTATTATTTTGTTCACAGAAATATAGCTTTCTTTTGATGTTTTTTATTCACCACTGCGTTTTTCTGCACTTTACAGCACAGCTTTAAGTCCTCAGCACATTGCCGTTCACGGCCCATCTACATCCACTGTTCCTTTAGTGGCTCAACAAGGCTCAATAAGATCTCCTGACAGTTTTCCATTCACTTTGGAATACCAGCCACGGCTGTACATACTAAGTGCTTAATTTCTATTTGCTTCTAAAGCTAGCTGTAGGCTTGTCAGTGGGTAATGAATGAGAGCCCGGGTCCTTTCTTTTTTTCTGACAACGTTGTCACAAATGGTTTTTATTATGGTGTGGTGAAGGTTTCTGGTCTTTTTGTTTGGTAACTTTTATTAGTACAAAATTTCATCATTTTGATAGTTACACCGCTGTGTGTTTCCCTTTGGAGTCCCTATACTTTGGCATCCCTTACCTTAGTCATTTTCTTCTAGTCTGTTCTTGACTCCAGGATCCCGCCCGCCCCACACCAGGGAAGAGCCGGTGATCTGTCACACCTATTTAATTTTTCAAATTATGTTTTTGTCCTTTATTTATCATGCATTTTCCTCTCGTGGAGATCCTCAATAAACTCCGGAAAATGCAGGAAACGGCCCCTTAAAGCCGAGTATCTCCCAAGTTGTATAAGGATATACAGTACATACACACACAGCACAAGGCCGTGTTCGCACTACGAGATGTTTCTTGGCACTGCAGTTCCTCTGAGCTCCACAAGGTGGTGATCTCGCTTCTACCCAGACAGGACTTCTCTATGGAAGACAGGAAGTGATGTCAGGTACAGACAGGAAGTTCCGGGTGAGAGGTGAATTGGGAGCAATAAAAGAGGAGACATTGCTGGAAGTGGCAGCAGAGGAGGTAATAAGATAATATGTTCCAATTACACCCAGTAACCCCCCCCCCCCCCCCCCCCCGTCGTGTCCATTCTAATCCTCCATAGTCACTGTGATGTCTTTTATCTCCAGCAGATGATGATACGCATGTAGCGGGTGGTTACATTTAGGGGAGGCATCTGAGTGGTAACAGGCTCAGATGCAGCAATTGTTAGGGTTCATGGACTGATTTATGCCAGTGGAGGATATCAATGGTGTTCAGTTCCCTGCGGCCTATAGGTGGTGCTGTCGCCATAGGCCGGGGTTGAACCACCATTGGAGGGCTGTGCCCTTTTTGTCCTCTCGCGGCAGTAGTACAGCGGGGCGGGGAACCTGCTGTGCCTGCTAGGAGAGGGTATAAAGGGGGCGGACATTTTCCACTCGGGGTCCACGCACAGGCACCTTCAGCCTGGGGGTGCGTGTTGGTGGTCTACGGGTGCCCTCGGCCCGGAGACAGAGCTGCGGTTCCACCCCAGACACCTTAGGTCTGGGGTGAGGTACTCTCTGGAGGCCTGGGGCCCAGTACCTTCGAATGGGTCCCGCATGGGATTGAGGATTCCTAGGGGCCCGCCAAGTGAGGGGACCTGAATCTAGGGCGAGGGGGACCAGAGAGGTCACCTTCCTGAAGACCCAGCGCATCATTGGCTGGTGACGGCGGAGACCTCTGGTGACCGTCCGGATGGATGTCTCTCCCTGAAAGGGGCTGTCAACTTAAGAAGGTAGTCCACGTTCTCATGGTCGGTGGCAGCGACCCAACTAAAACCCAGGTCAGTGGCAGAGACCTAAAGTCTAATTCACCCGGTCGGTGGCAGCGACCATCCTCACGGTCGGTGGCAGCGACCGTGCGCCAAGCCTGTTTGCGCATATCGAGACAGGAGTGTAACAAGTTCAAGTTTGTGCCTGGACCTTCCTCCCCACCTTGTCTGTTCGTTGTCTAACCAGTCTGCTCTAAAAGGACTATTTATTGCTCTGAAGAATAAATAAGTGTTGGACTTTCAATGGTGTGGAACTTGAGTTATTGGGAGCCAAAGGTCCTACCTCCACCTGCGTGGACGGTGAGAAATCATCCTCAAGGGAAGCAGAGGCTCTGGACAGGAACACAGACCCGAAGGTAAAGACTATAGCTCATTCCTCTACTCACACACGAGGATAAGAGCTGGTGGTGCGGCACACTCTCCTCCCTAGTCCCCTAGACAAGAGCCATACAAGCAGAAAAGAAAAGGGAGAGAGGTGGG
Organism: Rana muscosa; assembly: GCA_029206835.1. Classification (NCBI taxonomy): domain Eukaryota; kingdom Metazoa; phylum Chordata; class Amphibia; order Anura; family Ranidae; genus Rana; species Rana muscosa. The sequence continues at coordinate 414,487,778 of CM055123.1, read as the reverse complement.
GTCGCTACACGCACATATATAGTGTGGAAACCTAGATTAACCCCTTCAGGGTCAGAACATTTCCCCATTTATATACTGTATATATCTAAGGCTGAGACACAGACATGAGAGTAATACTGCGCAATGTAGTTTCTTTTTTGCCCATTCCCGTATGTTTTTGTGGTGAATTCCTGCTTGAGGTGGATCGTGTTTGGTTTGAAGGGCTTAATCATTCCGCATGTATGGGAAATTGGAGTTAAAGTATCCGCATGAAGTGCATTTGACTACTTTTGATTAAGTGGTCCATCTTTTGCGGTAAGGGTCAGTGTGAACCTTCTTTCTTGGTGGCGGACCCCTTTATACACTCCTTTGTGTGGATCAGCACTGAATGGACTTCTCTATTGGAGATATTTTTTAATATTTGGACTATGAACAGGGCATAAGCACTACATTTATGGTATTTTATATATATATAATCTTGATTATAAAATATCATCCTTACCTGTCTAAGCAGAAACCTCTATCCTTCTCTAGATCCCATGAATGAGGATGAAGGAGGACCGGAGTCACATGACTGAGAAGGTACTAAACCTCACCCTGGAGATCATCTACCTGCTGACCGGAGAGGTGAGGAGGATTCTGGGAGGTCACATGACATTACTTTTATCTCTATTAATAAAACACAGACCTGACCGGAGAGGTGAGGAGGATTCTGGGAGGTCACATGACATCACTCTTATCTCTATTAATAAAACACAGACCTGACCGGAGAGGTGAGGAGGATTCTGGGAGGTCACATGACATCACTCTTATCTCTCTTAATAAAACACAGACCTGACCGGAGAGGTGAGGAGGATTCTGGGGGGTCACATGACATCACTCTTATCTCTATTAATAAAACACAGACCTGACCGGAGAGGTGAGGAGGATTCTGGGATCTAACATGATATTCCTATTGGTTCCTCAATACAGAGATTTCCTCTTGTGAAGTCAGGTGATCATATGACCATCACAGTGCCTCCATGTGACTCCCTAAAACCTGAGAGACACAACATGGAGAAGATTCTAGAAGTCACCAAGAAGATGATGGAGCTGCTGACAGAATGGATGACTGGTGCTGGGAATTCTGGGACATTATCCCTGGAGGAGTGGGAGTATTTAGAAGAACGCAAAGATCTCTACAAGGACGTCATGATGGACAATCAGCCGCCCCTCACATCACCGGGTAAGAGGAGACTTTATTGTAAAGGACAGAGCAGTACGGAGGCTCCACCTAGATCCCCCATCATCTGATAAACACATAGAAACAATGTATTCAGTCAGTCTGTGTGTTTCCTACAGATGGATCCAGTAATGGGAACCCACCAGAGAGATGTCCCCGTCCTCTGTATTCCCGGGATTCCACACAGGAAGGTCACACCATCCCCCACCATCATCAGGTAGGTGGAGTTGAGGGTCGGGAACATAAAGTGATTGAACACTCTGACATGTGGAGACGATGTGTGGACTCTACAAGATGATATTTTCTATGGGATCTCACATCATAAATACTTCTATGTTACAGATGTTATTTTCTGCCATTCTGTTGGTTTAGGGTGAAGATCTGATGACCATGAAAGTTGAGGGTGAAGTAGAAGAGACGTATGTGAGGGATGATCAGCAATATACGGAGGAGGCTGGAATGACGAGGACATTCATAGAGGAGGACACTCCTACAGAGATCAGCACAGGTGACCCATAATATATTCTTCTCTTATCTCTGCTCTGTTACTGCTCACTGATTGGTCCAGAGTAGGGCGGAGCTGAGTGATATCAGCCAATAATAGGTTGATAATGGTCCCCTCCCTGTACTGATACCCGTCCGGGGGTTCAGCTGGCAGTATTAGGTTGTGTGTCACTCCTAGTTACAGTAGCACAGATATGATAACACAGATTGGGACTTTCTTAGGTCGGTCCTTCTTCTTCGAGCAGTAAGCATATGGTCACTTCTTCTATGGTAAAGGGTCTGCAAGTCTGAACTTTGACCCTCTTGTCTATCAGAGATCACATGACCCAGTGCCTAGACTTGTGGTTGTGTAAAGAGCACGCCCCTCTCAGTCCCCATTGGTTCCTGCTCTTCTGACAAGGCTGTGTAAATGTAGAAGTGATCTGGGAGGAGGACCAAAGGCCCTTTGACTGAAGAGGGGAAGAGTCCCAGCTGGTTGGGACCTCCACAGAGAAAATCTCCTCACTCATATCTACCTGATCCAGATGGGATCTTGATGGAAGAGAACTAACCCTCTCAGATATATTGATGATGTTTTTATATTTTTCCAGGACACGCCATGGAGAAACCCTCAAAGGATCGTCTCACTTTATCTCCAGGATATAAAATGGAAGATGAGGACATCACAGGAGATTGTGGAGGAGAAAAGACAATGAGCTCCACTATGGATGGAGGACTTCACAGTGTGGATAGACCATGGAATCCCTCCGACTCTGAGCAACCTCGTACTGAGGGGGGTGGGGCCGGAATTCAGGGGAAGAAGGAATTTTTGTGCCCTGAATGTGGGGAAAGTTTTAGTTCTGAATTTGATTTTTCTGTACATCAGAGAACTCACACAAGTGAGGAGATTCATTCCTGTCCTGAGTGTGGGAAATGTTTTTCACGGAAGTCCTATCTTAAGTCACATCAGAGGTCTCACACAGGTGAGACGCCGCATTCCTGTTCTGCGTGTGGAAAATGTTTTACACAAAAGTCAGGCCTTGTAAAACATCAAAGAACTCACACGGGTGAGAAGTCATATTCCTGCCCTGAGTGCGGGAAACGTTTTTCACAGAGTACCCACCTTTATACACATCAAAAGTCTCACACGGGTGAGAAACTTCATTCCTGTTCTGAGTGCGGCAAATGTTTCCCCCATAAATCACAACTAGTCAGACATCACAGATCCCACACGGGGGAGAAGCCGTATCCCTGCCCTGAGTGCGGGAAATATTTTTCACAGAGGTTCTATCTTAATATACATCAGAGGATTCACACGGGTGAGAAGCCGTATTCCTGTCCTAAGTGTGAAAAAAGTTTTTTCCAGAAATCAGACCTTGATAAACATCAAAGGTTTCACACGGGGGAGAAGGCATACTCCTGTCCTGAGTGCGGGAAATGTTTTTCACAGAGTTCCCAACTTAAAACACATCAGAGGTCTCACACGAGTGAGAAGCTTCTTTCCTGTTCTGAGTGCGGGAAACGTTTTTTTCATCAATCAGAGCTGGCCAGACATTACAGATCTCACACGGGGGAGAAGCCGTATTCCTGCCCCGAGTGCGGGAAATGTTTTTCACTCAAGTCCAATCTTAAAACACATCAGAGGTCTCATGTAGGTAAGAAGACGCATTCCTGTTCTTAGTGTGAAAAATGCTTTCAACAAAATCCAGTCTTACATCAGATATGCCTCGCACGGGAAAAGCTATTTTCCTGACGAGTTCCATGGTGGCAGCATACGTTTGGGTAGCCCCGCCCTCGCTCCTACTCCATAGGACCCCATAAATTTTCAGGCTAAGCCAGAGGCCGCGTTCCTTTTTGGTCCTCCTCACTCATAGGACCATTTCGTATGAAGTTTCCTACCTTTTAGAAATGTGGCGGCCAGGGCCGGATGTGGGACAGCCGTGTGGATATTAGGAGCATCCTAGGGTGTCTAGAAGTTTCCGAGATGGTTACAGTAGTCACAGAGTTCCCTGCTAACAGCAGGGGGGTGAATGGCACACATGTGCAGAAGATTGGCACCTGTAATAATGGAAGTTCTACCAAGCAGTTGCGCCAGGTTGGATGCCCTGCTAACAGCGGGTGACCTCTAAAGTGTGCTCAGCATGATGGTGTGCGCTGCTGTTCCTATGGATTAGTATCTATTAGACATGTGGATTAGTTTTCGTCCGAATTTCAGGTATTTTCGTTATCGTTTTAAGAAACGAAAACGAAAGCGCAGAATCCGAAAACCGAAAGATCCAACATAAACAAATGCTTTATTTTCGTTTTCGTTGCAACAACAGTTCGATATAGATAGGAGATTCAACGTGATGCTGACAATAACAATCTGTGTCTATCGAACCTGTTGTCGAATGTGCCTAACCTTAACTCTATTAGTCCAAGATTATTCTACATAGAGAGAAAAGATTCGACATTATAGAGAGAAAAGATTCGACATTATAGAGAGAAAAGAGTCGACAATATAGAGAGAAAAGATTCGACATTATAGAGAGAAAAGATTCGACATTATAGAGAGAAAAAATTCGACATTATAGAGAAAAAAGATTCGACATTATAGAGAGAAAAGATTCGACATTATAGAGAGAAAAGATTCGACATTATAGAGAGAAAAGATTTGACATTATAGAGAGAAAAGATTCTACATAGAGAGAAAAGATTCAACATTATAGAGAAAAGATTCGACATTATAGAGAGAAAAGAATCGACATTATAGAGAAAAGATCCGACATTATAGAGAGAAAAGAGTCGACAATATAGAGAGAAAAGATTCGACATTATAGAGAGAAAAGATTCTACATTATAGAGAGAAAAGATTCAACATTATAGAGAGAAAAGATTCTACATTATAGAGAGAAAAGATTCTACATTATAGAGAGAAAAGATTCAACATTATAGAGAGAAAAGATTCGACAATATAGAGAGAAAAGATTCGACATTATAGAGAGAAAAGATTCGACATTATAGAGAGAAAAGATTCGACAATATAGAGAGAAAAGATTCGACATTATAGAGAGAAAAGATTCGACATTATAGAGAAAAGATTCTACATAGAGAGAAAAGATTCAACATTATAGAGAGAAAAGATTCGACATAGAGAGAAAAGATTCGACATTATAGAGAGAAAAGATTCTACATAGAGAGAAAAGATTCAACATTATAGAGAGAAAAGATTCGACATAGAGAGAAAAGATTCGACATTATAGAGAGAAAAGATTCGACATAGAGAGAAAAGATTCGACATTATAGAGAGAAAAGATTCTACATAGAGAGAAAAGATTCAACATTATAGAGAGAAAAGATTCGACATAGAGAGAAAAGATTCGACATTATAGAGAGAAAAGATTCGACATTATACAGAGAAAAGATTCGACATTATAGAGAGAAAAGATTCTACATTATAGAGAGAAAAGATTCGACATAGAGAGAAAAGATTCAACATTATAGAGAGAAAAGATTCGACATAGAGAGAAAAGATTCGACATTATAGAGAGAAAAGATTCGACATTATACAGAGAAAAGATTCGACATTATAGAGAGAAAAGATTCTACATTATAGAGAGAAAAGATTCGACATAGAGAGAAAAGATTCGACATTATAGAGAGAAAAGATTCGACATTATACAGAGAAAAGATTCGACATTATAGAGAGAAAAGATTCTACATTATAGAGAGAAAAGATTCGACAATATAGAGAGAAAAGATTCCACATTATAGAGAGAAAAGATTCAACATTATAGAGAGAAAAGATTCGACATTATACAGAGAAAAGATTCGACATTATAGAGAGAAAAGATTCAACATTATAGAGAGAAAAGATTCGACATAGAGAGAAAAGATTCGACATTATAGAGAGAAAAGATTCGACATTATAGAGAAAAGATTCGACATTATAGAGAGAAAAGATTCGACATTATAGAGAGAAACGATTCGACATTATAGAGAGAAAAGATTGGACATTATAGAGAGAAAAGATTGGACATTATAGAGAAAAGATCCGACATTATAGAGAGAAAAGATTCGACATTATAGAGAGAAAAGATTTGACATTATAGAGAGAAAAGATTGGACATTATAGAGAGAAAAGATTCGACATTATAGAGAGAAAAGATTCCACATTATAGAGAAAAGATTCGACATTATAGAGAGAAAAGATTCCACATTATAGAGAGAAAAGATTTGACATTATAGAGAGAAAAGATTCCACATTATAGAGAGAAAAGATTCCACATTATAGAGAGAAAAGATTCCACATTATAGAGAGAAAAGATTCGACATTATAGAGAGAAAAGATTCCACATTATAGAGAGAAAAGATTCGACATTATAGAGAGAAAAGATTTGACATTTGTGACAGTGGGGTCACTTTGGACACAGGGTGAAAAAGAAACCCCCGATATGGTCTGTGATAGCCATATTCAAGGCTGTATATACATTGTATAAAGATTGGATGTATACTGTGTGTGGGGGTTATGTAATCATTGCTGTGAGGAATTAAGGTGTTTTGCATTCTATTGTTCATTATGACTGGGGAAGGTCTGGTGTGAATAGAGATTAAGTCTGTCCTTGTGTGTGTATTGTAGAGTGCCAGACAGACTGGCTGCCAACCCTTTGTGAGAAGATGTGTATTGTGTGGGATCTTTTGAAGCCTAGCAGACGTCAGGATGAGGTGTTGAGTCTTGGGATGTGTGGGTGGAGCTGGGCCCTTGTTCATGTTAAATCATGTGTATCGAATTGTGTATAAAGTTACAATGTTTCTCAATAATACAGTGATTCCTATTATAGAAGAAGACAGAGTGCGTCTCGTTTTCTTCCAGAGGGATTGGTTCCTATGGGAAAGGGTTGTTTAGCTGTGGATATTGGTAGCGAGTGGATGTGTGTCTAGGAGAGGGAACATCGTAAACTGCGTTTTACCCCTTGATATTGGGGTGCCGTTACATTGGTTGGCAGCAGCGGGATTTTCTCTCCAGTTCCTGGGACACTCCAAGCCACCACAGTGAATGACCAGCTATGCAGCCTGCAGAAAAGTCACGCTGAAAGACTTACTTGAGAGCCGAGATGGACCAGAGAGATGGTGATGCAGGACCCCGGTCAGTTGAAGATTTGTTTCAGCAACGAGTGCGACATCGGTTGGCATTATATGGTGCTAACCCATCAGAGACCGCAATTCAGGAAGCCATTAGAGGCATCCAGCTGCAGGATGCGCGACAAAAGAGAGAACTAGAGCGGCAACATGAGTGGAGAATGGCGCAAATACGGCAATCGGGGACAACGCCTAAAGAACCAGCCGCCATGGAAGAGGAATTCGCAAGGAGGTTGCGAGAGATGCAGGGAGGAGAAGCAGGCCATCTTCCCCCCAACAGCTAGCCAGAGCAGATGGTGTGGTGTCCCCAGCAGAAGTGCTGGCAACAGGGCAGAGTGATAGCAACCTCTGCCCAGCACCGGAAACAACTGGGGAGTTTCAGGGAGCCGGGGCAGTTGGCCCCTCTCTCCAGCAACAAGCTGAGGTGGTAAAGCTTTTACCCCCAGCTGAATCACTGGCAGCAGGGCAGAATGCTACTGGCCGCTGCACACAACTGCCACTTGAGCGGATATCGGTGGATGGGACCGCGGTCTCCACTCACAGCAACCCAGCAGAAGAGCTGGCAATAGAGCAGATTGCCGCAGGCCTCTGCTCTCAACTAACAGAAGAGGGAGTTCCTGTGGGACTGGATGGGACTACGGTCTCCACTCACAGCAACCCAGCAGAAGAGCTGGCAACAGAGCAGATTGCCGCGGGCCTCTGCTCTCAACTAACAGAAGAGGGAGTTCCTGTGGTAGTAGATGGGACTTCAGTCCTCACTGACACAACCCCAGAAAATGGTGTGACACTGAGACAGGAGGATGTCAGCCTTGCTTTGCAAGCACTGGGGGACTTCCACCTACCACAAGTGGATGGGACTTCAGTCTCCACTTGTATACCCCAGGGATGCCGGGCAGTCGACCCAGATCCCCAACAGCATGACGGACTGAGCCCAGTTACCCTGTCTTCTCCCCAGCGGCGGGTATGTTCTCTGAGAGAGGCAGAGGTTGGCTGGGTAAGTAATGCTCTGCTTGGAGCAATTCATTTATGGTACTGGGTGGATACCAGCATTGGAAGAATGGACCCATGGACTAACTTCGGAGTAGACCCGTCTGGGGTCCCCTCCTCTGTTAGTCCCCTGCCGAAAGGGGTGATGTGTGACAGTGGGGTCACTTTGGACACGGTGAAAAAGAAACCCCCGATATGGTCTGTAATAGCCATATTCAAGGCTGTATATACATTGTATATAGATTGGATGTATACTGTGTGTGGGGGTTATGTAATCATTGCTGTGAGGAATTAAGGTGTTTTGCATTCTATTGTTCATTATGACTGGGGAAGGTCTGGTGTGAATAGAGATTAAGTCTGTCCTTGTGTGTGTATTGTAGAGTGCCACACAGACTGGCTGCCAACCCTTTGTGAGAAGATGTGTATTGTGTGGGATCTTTTAAAGCCTAGCAGCCGTCAGGATGAGGTGTTGAGTCTTGGGATGTGTGGGTGGAGCTGGGCCCTTGTTCATGTTAAATCATGTGTATCGAATTGTGTATAAAGTTACAATGTTTCTCAATAATAAAGTGATTCCTATTACAGAAGAAGACAGAGTGCGGCTCGTCCTTCTAAGGGGATCGGGTCCTATGGGAAAGGGTCGTTTGGCTGTGGATATTGGTAGCGAGTGGATGTGTGTCTAGGAGAGGGAACATCGTAAACGGCGTTTTACTCCTTTATATTGGGGTGCCGTTACAACATTATAGAGAGAAAAGATTCTACATAGAGAGAAAAGATTCGACATTATAGAGAAAAAATTCGACATTATAGAGAGAAAAGAATCGACATTATAGAGAAAAGATTCGACATTATAGAGAGAAAAGATTTGACATTATAGAGAGAAAAGATTCTACATAGAGAGAAAAGATTCGACATTATAGAGAGAAAAGATTCTACATTATAGAGAGAAAAGATTCGACATTATAGAGAGAAAAGATTCGACAATATAGAGAGAAAAGATTCGACATTATAGAGAGAAAAGATTCGACATTATAGAGAAAAGATTCTACATAGAGAGAAAAGATTCGACATTATAGAGAGAAAAGATTCAACATTATAGAGAGAAAAGATTCTACATTATAGAGAGAAAAGATTTGACATTATAGAGAGAAAAGATTCGACATTATAGAGAGAAAAGATTCCACATTATAGAGAGAAAAGATTCGACATTATAGAGAGAAAAGATTTGACATTATAGAGAGAAAAGATTCGACATTATAGAGAGAAAAGATTCGACATTATAGAGAGAAAAGATTCGACATTATAGAGAGAAAAGATTCGACATTATAGAGAGAAAAGATTCCACATTATAGAGAGAAAAGATTCGACATTATAGAGAGAAAAGATTTGACATTATAGAGAGAAAAGATTCGACATTATAGAGAGAAAAGATCCGACATTATAGAGAGAAAAGATTCGACATTATAGAGAGAAAAGATCCGACATTATAGAGAGAAAAGATTCGACATTATAGAGAGAAAAGATTCCACATTATAGAGAGAAAAGATTCGACATTATAGAGAGAAAAGATTCCACATTATAGAGAGAAAAGATTCGACATTATAGAGAGAAAAGATTGGACATTATAGAGAGAAAAGATTTGACATTATAGAGAGAAAAGATTCGACATTATAGAGAGAAAAGATTCCACATTATAGAGAGAAAAGATTCGACATTATAGAGAGAAAAGATTTGACATTATAGAGAGAAAAGATTCGACATTATAGAGAGAAAAGATTCGACATTATAGAGAAAAGATTCGACATTATAGAGAGAAAAGATTTGACATTATAGAGAGAAAAGATTCGACATTATAGAGAGAAAAGATTCGACATTATAGAGAGAAAAGATTTGACATTATAGAGAGAAAAGATTCTACATAGAGAGAAAAGATTCAACATTATAGAGAAAAGATTTGACATTATAGAGAGAAAAGATTCGACATTATAGAGAGAAAAGATTCGACATTATAGAGAGAAAAGATTCGACATTATAGAGAGAAAAGATTCGACAATATAGAGAGAAAAGATTCGACATTATAGAGAGAAAAGATTTGATATTATAGAGAGAAAAGATCGCTGCTGGAATTGGGTGGGGGAAGTAAAATAAAAATAATGATGATGAATGTTATTGGCTGATTGTAACCAAAGAGGAGGAGCAGTAAAATAGAACTAACTTGACAATTCAACATGAACGACGAAGATTCGACAAAACATCGAAAAACATACAAACGTCAAATCTGTCATTGAAGGCTTATGGTGTCTGTCGAAAGTTCTAAGCAGATTCGACGGAGCAGCTAAACTGTACGACGCTGCAACCGTACATTTCCGGTCAAATGCATCCGCCCATAGGCTATAGAAGAATTCTAATGTTGGCTGACTAGTAATAGTAATTAATAAATATAATTATTACTAGTCATACAACATTAGAATTCTACTATAGCTTGTAGGTGGAACATTCGACCGGAAATGTACGGTTGCAGCGTCGTACAGTTTCGCTGCTCCGTAGAATCTTCTTTGAACATTCGACAGACACCATAAGCCTTCAATGACAGATTCGACCTTAATTAATTCGGATTTTCGGACGAATGCAATTTCTAACGAAAAAGGAAATAAATAAAAACGAATTTCGGGAGTAACTAAATAAATTTATTTTTCGGACGAAAACGAAATTCCGAAACAAAATTTTTCAGTGTGCACATGTCTAGTATCTATCCATAAGGTTTCTGTTGGCTAAGTGCTATGTTGGAAACAAGGAAGGAAGGGCAACCCCTAGAAGTCGCACATCTATGGTGTCCTACTGCAATTAAAGGAGTGGCAACCTCAGGTCATGCCCCCAACGCATTTTTACTCCGCCCCCGGAGCTTAGTCATGGGGTGTCAAGGCTGGGCTCGGTCCTCCCTTCTCTGAGCTCAGGCTGCTCAGCTATCAGTTAATTGCCAGCACTCATCATTCCACAGTGACTCACCTGATGATCATATCCTGTTCTTCAGTCAGCCTTGCTGGCTATTTAAACTGCCTGGATTAGATCTCCTGTGCCTTCGCCGTGGCTAACATATCTAGAGACTCTCTGCTGTATTCCTGTTGAAGACTTGCCTTGCTGACATCCCTTTTGGTTCCTGATCCAGTCTGCTGCCTCTGACTACGCTGATCTCTGGCTTCCTGATTTCCTGGCTTGTTCTGACTACCCAGTTTGGCTACCGAACCCTGGCTATGTTTTGACTACATTTACCAGTTGTACCATTTTATTAAAAGGTGTGATTTTTACTGCATCTTCTGTCTCCGTCTGTTTCATGGTTCCTGACATGGGGATCATGCTATGTTGGTAACCTTACCTTTTTTGGAATCCCACCCTTGTTTTTTGAGCTAGTTGGTTTCCAAATGTATGCTGCCATGGAGCCTGTCAGGAAAATGGAAAATTTCCTTTCAGATACTTACCTTAATTTTTCTTTCCTGATGGGCTCCATGGCAGCAGGAGTTCCATCCCAGTGTCATGAGTAGGCTAGTTACGAAACGCAGCCTCTGCCTCTGAGCAAAAATTTGTGGGAGTGGGGTACTTTGGGGTAGGTGCGAGGGCAAGGCTACCCAAACGTATGCTGCCATGGAGCCCATCAGGAAAGGAAAATTACGGGAATTTTCTGTTTTTCTGCCCTGAGCGTGGGAGATGTTTTTCACGATGATCAGAACTTGTCATTGTTTGACATTTTTTAACATGAAGCAAATGAAAATTTAAACATTTATGTTTTTAAAATCATGACATTTTTTCTAAGTGGATTAATAAATGTCTTCCTTCAGATTTGTATAATGAAATGTTCTTTTCCTTACTTGTTGGAACAGCCAACTCTCCCCCTTCTCATAAATCTCAGGACGTCTGTAGTAGACTCCAATGATAAGTCCATCAGTTCATAGATCCATCTATCATTCCACCCATAATTCGTCCTCCGCACCATCACCACCTCCAACCACATCACCACCTCCAACCACATCACCATCACCACCTCCATCCACATCACCACCTCCAACCACGTCACCACTAGTGATGAGCCGAACACCCCCGGGTTCGGTTCGCACCAGAACCCGCGAACGGACCGAAAGTTCGAACGAACATTAGAACCCTATTAAATACAATGGATGCGAACGTTCGAATTCTAAAGTGCTAATTATAAAAACTATTATGCATGTTATTGTCCTAAAAAGGGTTTGGGAACCCGGGTTCTGCACCAGGGGACATGTATCAATGCAAAAATAAGTTTTAAAAACGGTCGTTTTCCGGGAGCAGTCATTTTAATGATGCATAAAGTGAAAAAAAAAAAGTCAAATATTCCTTTAAATATCGTACCTGGGGGGTGTCTAAAGTATGCCTGTGAAGTGCCACGTGTTTCCCGTGTTTAGAACTGTCCCTGCACAAAATGACACTTCTAAAGGAAAAAAAAGCCATTTAAAACTGCTTGCGGCTTTAATGTAATGTCTGGTCCCGGTAATATGGATGAAAATCTTTAAGAAAAATGGCATAGCTACCCCATGACCCCCCCCCTACCCCAGCCCATTACCAGCCCCTTTGGGTCTTGTATGGATATTAAGGGGAACCCCGCACATAAAATAAAAAAGGCCCTATATACTCTGAACAGCCGTATACAGGCGGTGCATACAAGACAGGGACTGTAGGTTTGTTCTTATGTAGAATCTGTTTGTAATTTTGAACAGGTACATTGTTGAAGTGTAGCTCCAGACCAAAAATCTATTTTTAAACTTTTTGGAAAACATAGGTAAGGGTTATCACCCCTGTAACATTTGTTTTGCTGTCTGTGCCCCTGTTCAGAACATTTCACCTCACTTTCCGTCCTAATGACAACTGTTTTTGAAATGTGGTGTTTTTCTTGAAACAAGGATTGCTGATAAAGCATCAGTACAGAGGAGACACCTTTCTCCCATATTTATTCTTACAGGAGAGAATTTTCCTTCCTAGTGGTAGATTTCCTCTCACTTCCTGTTGTCTTCTTGCGTTTGCAAGTAGGAGTCGTTTGTAAGTTGGATGTTTGAAAGTAGGGACCTGCCGTATATACTCTGCAGAAATAGGCCCCTTAGTTGTTGGTGTTGGCACAACACTGTAAGCACTCACAGTTACTCTTGGTTGGTGCTGGAACGCCCTGCTGTCAACTATTATATCAGGAATTTTAATTACATATAATTGTTGAACAGTGGTAGTAAAAATTGGGCCTTTGATGGTGGTGCTGGTGCCACAACACTGTAAGCCCTGACAGTTACTCTTGGTGGGTGCAGCAATGGGCCCTGCTGTGAATTATTAGATCAAGAATTGTAATTACATGCCCCTGTTGAACAGGGGCTGAAAAATTGGGCCTTAGGCACTGGTGGCACAACACTGCAACCCTTCACAGATACTGTACTTGGAGCACAGCAATGAGCCCTGTTGCAAAGTATTGCTTCAAAAATTGTAATGACACGCCCCTGTTAAACAGGGGCTGAAAAATTGGGCCTTAGGCACTGGTGGCACAACACTGCAACTCCTCACAGATACTGTACTTGGAGCACAGCAATGAGCCCTGTTGCAAAGTATTGCTTCAAAAATTGTAATTACACGCCCCTGTTAAACAGGGGCTGAAAAATTGGGCGTTAGGCACTGGTGGCGGCACCCATAAACAAAAATGATCTTCCAAGCTATCATCATCAATCGTATCATTGAGGACTCGGAGGAGGAGGATAGCCAGTCAACATAACAGCACAGGCACTCAGCATCAGCATCAGTCTTGAAGGGATGTGACATTTTAAAATCAATTAGTCTGTTATATCAGCATCAGGTGTGTGGTAGCTGGTGGTGATCCAAGACTGGTTCATCTTGATGAAAGTCAGTCGATCAACCGAGTCGGTGGACAGGCGCACCCTGTGATCCGTGACAAATCCTCCAGCAGCACTGAATGTGCGTTCCGAAAGAACGCTGGATGCAGGACAGGCCAGTAGCTCAATTGCATACTGTGCAAGCTCTGGCCAGTGATCCATCCTCAAGACCCAGTAAGCCAGAGGATTTTCGGTGGGGAAGGTGTCCAAGTCTGACCTTGCCCCTAGATATTCCTGCACCATGTTTATCAGACGCTGGCGATGGTTGCTGGAACCGATCATACTTTGGGGCTGCGGACTAAAGAATTGTCTGAACGCATCGGTCAGACGGCCACCTTCCCCACCGCTCCTTCTTTGACTGGCCGAAGCCTCAGCAACTCGTTGTCCAGGACCAGGAGTTTGCAACCTCCCAGTCTCTGGGAACGCGTTGCACAGACCTTTCTGCAAGGCCTCCCGGAGTTGTCTCATCCTCTGCTCCCTCTGCGACGGTAACATAAGGTCCGCAACCTTACCCTTGTACCGTGGATCAAGGAGAGTGGCCAGCCAGTAATGGTCCCTCTCCTTGATCCGAAGAATACGAGGATCCTTCCGCAGACTTTGCAGGATCAGGGAGGCCATGCAGCGTAGGTTTGCTGAGGCATTCGCTCCGGAGTCCTCTGGGTCACTAAGGACGACATGATCCGCAGCCACCTCCTCCCAGCCACGTACAAGTCCACTGGTTTCTTGGGACTGTAAATCATCCCTAAAAGACTGCTGCTGATGATGCTGAGTGCCAGCCTCCACCTCCATGCTGACACAATCCTCCTCCTCCTCCTCCTCCTCCTCCTCCTCTTCCTGTGCGATGGGTGGGACAGAAGGAACACTGTCTGGGTAAAGGGGGCCTTGAGAGGCAAGGAAGTCCTCCTCTTCCTGCCTCTGTTCTGCCTCAAGTGCCCTGTCCATTATTCCACGCAGCGTGTGCTCCAACAGGTGGACAAGAGGTACAGTGTCACTGATGCATGCACTGTCACTGCTCACCATCCTCGTGGCCTCCTCAAATGGTGCCAGGACAGTGCATGCATCCCTGATCATGCCCCACTGGCGTGGAGAAAAAAAACCAAGCTCCCCTGACCCTGTCCTGGTGCCGTAGTCGCACAGGTACTCATTGATGGCCCTCTGCTGCGTGTGCAGCCGCTGCAGCATGGCCAACGTTGAGTTCCACCTGGTGGGCATGTCACATATAAGGCGGTTCTTGGGCAGGTTCAACTCCTTTTGCAGCTCAGCCAGGCGAGCACTGGCATTATAAGATCTGCGGAAATGCACACAGACTTTCCTGGCCTGCCTCAGGACATCCTGTAAGCCCGGGTACCTGCCCAAGAAGCGCTGCACCACCAGGTTAAGGACGTGAGCCACACAGGGCACATGGGTCAGTTGTCCCTGTCGGAGGGCGGAGAGGAGGTTGGTGCCATTGTCGCAAACCACCATTCCTGGCTTAAGCTGGCGTGGCGTCAACCACCTCTTGGCCTGGCCCTGCAGAGCAGACAGGACCTCTGCCCCAGTGTGGCTTCTGTCCCCCAAACACACCAGCGCAAGCACGGCATGGCATCTTTTTGCCTGCGTACTTGCGTAGCCCCGTGAACGGCTACGGAGCACCGCTGGTTCATAGGACAAACCACAGGAAGAGGCCATGGAGGAAGAAGAAGAGGAGGGGGTGGAGGAGAGAGGTGTGTCACAACCAGTAGTAGCATTTTGGAGGCGTGGCGGTGGGACAACCTCCAACACTACTGCACCTTGTCCTGAATCCTTCCCAGCTGCCAAAAGAGTGACCCAATGGGCCGTGAAAGAAAGGTAACGTCCCTGTCCATGCCTGCTGGACCATGAGTCAGCGGTAATATGCACCTTACCGCTGACCGCCCTGTCCAGCGAGGCCAAGACATTGCCTTCCACATGCCGGTAGAGAGCCGGAATAGCCTTCCGTGAGAAAAAGTGGCGTTTGGGAACCTGCCACTGAGGAACTGCACATTGCACAAACTCACGGAAGGGGGCCGAGTCTACCAACTGAAAAGGCAGCAGTTGAAGCGCTAGCAATTTAGCCAAGCTAGCATTCAACCGCTGGGCATGTGGATGGCTGGGAGTGAACTTCTTTCGACGGTCCAGCAGCTGGGGCAGGGAAATTTGCCTGCTAGAATCGGACGTTGGTGTACTGCTAGCAGAGTGGGCGCAAGTACTTGGCTGTGACACACCTAATTCTACACCTTCATTCCTCTCAGTGCATGTTTCAGAGAGGACTGAAGTTATAGTGGGGTTGGAGATCCCAGCTGATGCGGTGCAAGGAGAGGTCCGCTTTGTTCTTTGGTGTGGGTCTTTGAGGTAGGCTTGCCAACGAGCTGCATGGCAGGTCAACATATGTCTGGTCAGGCATGTGGTACCCAAGCGGCTGATGTTTTGGCCACGCGATATACGCTTGAGACATATGTTGCAAACAGCAGCTGTGCGATCTGATGCACTAGCCTCAAAAAAGGCCCACACCAAAGAACTTTTTGAATGACGGGCAGAGGCAGCGCCCTGCACAGGCGGAGCTCTGCGGTGTGATTCCGTCGGTGTACTGCCCTTACGCTGGCCACCAAAGGGCATCCTGCCTCGTTGGAGATGTGCCTCCTCCTTATCCTCCTCCTCCTCCTCTCTCCTATTAGGCACCCACGTGGAGTCAGTGACCTCATCATCCCCTCCCTCCTCATCACTGGAGCCAATCTGGCAGTATGCTGCAGCTGCTGGAACATGACTGCCAGATTGGTGTCCTTCTTGAGCATCCCCTCTGTCTGCTCTCACGCTACTGCCTTCCTCTAGCTGGG
This sequence comes from Rana muscosa, assembly GCA_029206835.1. NCBI lineage: Eukaryota > Metazoa > Chordata > Amphibia > Anura > Ranidae > Rana > Rana muscosa. The sequence continues at coordinate 414,471,270 of CM055123.1, read as the reverse complement.
TTTCATCATCAGACCCTTCGAAACGCTGGGCATCCTCCTGGAGCATGTACCCAACACTGTGCTGAAACAGTTCGGGGGACTCCTCAGGAGGAGGACATGGTGGGTCTAGGGAAGGAGTGACTGATGATTTGTCTGACATTGATACCAGGGAAGACGACGCTTTGGCAGCTGCTTTTCCAGTACCCTGAGCCTGGGTGAGAGAGGATGAGGAGGAGGAGGAGGGCTTGGTCATCCACTCTACCAAGTCTTCGGCATGATGTGGCTCAACATGTCCAGCTGCCGAAAAGAAGGACAAGCGTGTCCCATGGCCATGTGCTGATGACAATGCACCGCGTCCACGACCAGCACTGTTGCCCCCAGACACAGAGCCTGCTTGCCCTCTTTTATTGCCTCCTGACTGTCTGCCTCTCCTTGTTTGCCTTCCAGACATTCTAATAGATGGCCTGCAGGGAGATGGGAAAAAAGCAATAAGGGCTACCTTCAGGTGTCCTTCTCTGTCCCTTGAAACAAGGACTTTCACAGTGAAAGAAACTGACACTGTCCCTACCTAGAGTTTTCTGTCCCTAGAATAAATGTTTTTTTTAATCACAATATAGCACAAGGACAATTCACTCAATGTCTCTCCAGGTCCCTGGAAACAAGGACTTGCAGAGTGAAAGAAACTGACACTGTCCCTACCTAGAGTTTTCTGTCCCTAGAATAAATGTTTTTTTTAAGCACAATATAGCACAAGGACAATTAACTCACTGTCCTTACAGGTCCCTGGAAACAAGGACTTGCAGAGTGAAAAAAAAAAAACACTCTCCCTACCTAGAGTTTTCTGTCCCTAGAAAAAATGTTTTTTTTAATCACAATATAGCACAAGGAAAATTAACTCACTGTCCTTACAGGTCCCTGGAAACAAGGACTTGCAGAGTGAAAGAAAAAAAACACTCTCCCTACCTACAGTTTTCTGTCCCTAGAAAAAATGTTTTTTTTAATCACAATATAGCACAAGGAAAATTAACTCACTGTCCTTACAGGTCCCTGGAAACAAGGACTTGCAGAGTGAAAGAAACTGACACTGTCCCTACCTAGAGTTTTCTGTCCCTAGAATAAATGTTTTTTTTAATCACAATATAGCACAAGGAAAATTAACTCACTGTCCTTACAGGTCCCTGGAAACAAGGACTTGCAGAGTGAAAGAAACTGACACTGTCCCTACCTAGAGTTTTCTGTCCCTAGAATAAATGTTTTTTTTAATCACAATATAGCACAAGGAAAATTAACTCACTGTCCTTACAGGTCCCTGGAAACAAGGACTTGCAGAGTGAAAGAAACTGACACTGTCCCTACCTAGAGTTTTCTGTCCCTAGAATAAATGTTTTTTTTAAGCACAATATAGCACAAGGACAATTAACTCACTGTCCTTACAGGTCCCTGGAAACAAGGACTTGCAGAGTGAAAGAAAAAAAAACACTCTCCCTACCTACAGTTTTCTGTCCCTAGAAAAAATGTTTTTTTTAATCACAATATAGCACAAGGAAAATTAACTCACTGTCCTTACAGGTCCCTGGAAACAAGGACTTGCAGAGTGAAAGAAACTGACACTGTCCCTACCTAGAGTTTTCTGTCCCTAGAATAAATGTTTTTTTTAATCACAATATAGCACAAGGACAATTAACTCACTGTCCTTACTGGTCCCTGGAAACAAGGACTTGCAGAGTGAAAGAAAAAAAACACTCTCCCTACCTACAGTTTTCTGTCCCTAGAAAAAATGTTTTTTTTAATCACAATATAGCACAAGGAAAATTAACTCACTGTCCTTACAGGTCCCTGGAAACAAGGACTTGCAGAGTGAAAGAAACTGAAACTGTCCCTACCTAGAGTTTTCTGTCCCTAGAATAAATGTTTTTTTTAAGCACAATATAGCACAAGGACAATTAACTCACTGTCCTTACAGGTCCCTGGAAACAAGGACTTGCAGAGTGAAAAAAAAAAAACACTCTCCCTACCTAGAGTTTTCTGTCCCTAGAAAAAATGTTTTTTTTAATCACAATATAGCACAAGGAAAATTAACTCACTGTCCTTACAGGTCCCTGGAAACAAGGACTTGCAGAGTGAAAGAAACTGACACTGTCCCTACCTAGAGTTTTCTGTCCCTAGAATAAATGTTTTTTTTAATCACAATATAGCACAAGGACAATTAACTCACTGTCCTTACTGGTCCCTGGAAACAAGGACTTGCAGAGTGAAAGAAACTGACACTGTCCCTACCTAGAGTTTTCTGTCCCTAGAATAAATGTTTTTTTTAAGCACAATATAGCACAAGGAAAATTAACTCACTGTCCTTACAGGTCCCTGGAAACAAGGACTTGCAGAGTGAAAGAAAAAAAACACTCTCCCTACCTAGAGTTTTCTGTCCCTAGAATAAATGTTTTTTTAAAGCACAATATAGCACAAGGACAATTAACTCACTGTCCTTACAGGTCCCTGGAAACAAGGACTTGCAGAGTGAAAGAAAAAAAACACTCTCCCTACCTACAGTTTTCTGTCCCTAGAAAAAATGTTTTTTTTAATCACAATATAGCACAAGGAAAATTAACTCACTGTCCTTACAGGTCCCTGGAAACAAGGACTTGCAGAGTGAAAGAAACTGACACTGTCCCTACCTAGAGTTTTCTGTCCCTAGAATAAATGTTTTTTTTAATCACAATATAGCACAAGGACAATTAACTCACTGTCCTTACTGGTCCCTGGAAACAAGGACTTGCAGAGTGAAAGAAAAAAAACACTCTCCCTACCTACAGTTTTCTGTCCCTAGAAAAAATGTTTTTTTTAATCACAATATAGCACAAGGAAAATTAACTCACTGTCCTTACAGGTCCCTGGAAACAAGGACTTGCAGAGTGAAAGAAACTGAAACTGTCCCTACCTAGAGTTTTCTGTCCCTAGAATAAATGTTTTTTTTAAGCACAATATAGCACAAGGACAATTAACTCACTGTCCTTACAGGTCCCTGGAAACAAGGACTTGCAGAGTGAAAAAAAAAAAACACTCTCCCTACCTAGAGTTTTCTGTCCCTAGAAAAAATGTTTTTTTTAATCACAATATAGCACAAGGAAAATTAACTCACTGTCCTTACAGGTCCCTGGAAACAAGGACTTGCAGAGTGAAAGAAACTGACACTGTCCCTACCTAGAGTTTTCTGTCCCTAGAATAAATGTTTTTTTTAATCACAATATAGCACAAGGACAATTAACTCACTGTCCTTACTGGTCCCTGGAAACAAGGACTTGCAGAGTGAAAGAAACTGACACTGTCCCTACTTAGAGTTTTCTGTCCCTAGAATAAATGTTTTTTTTAAGCACAATATAGCACAAGGACAATTAACTCACTGTCCTTACAGGTCCCTGGAAACAAGGACTTGCAGAGTGAAAGAAAAAAAACACTCTCCCTACCTAGAGTTTTCTGTCCCTAGAAAAAATGTTTTTTTTAATCACAATATAGCACAAGGAAAATTAACTCACTGTCCTTACAGGTCCCTGGAAACAAGGACTTGCAGAGTGAAAGAAAAAAAACACTCTCCCTACCTAGAGTTTTCTGTCCCTAGAAAAAATGTTTTTTTTAATCACAATATAGCACAAGGAAAATTAACTCACTGTCCTTACAGGTCCCTGGAAACAAGGACTTGCAGAGTGAAAGAAAAAAAACACTCTCCCTACCTACAGTTTTCTGTCCCTAGAAAAAATGTTTTTTTTAATCACAATATAGCACAAGGAAAATTAACTCACTGTCCTTACAGGTCCCTGGAAACAAGGACTTGCAGAGTGAAAGAAACTGACACTGTCCCTACCTAGAGTTTTCTGTCCCTAGAATAAATGTTTTTTTTAAGCACAATATAGCACAAGGACAATTAACTCACTGTCCTTACAGGTCCCTGGAAACAAGGACTTGCAGAGTGAAAAAAAAAAAACACTCTCCCTACCTAGAGTTTTCTGTCCCTAGAAAAAATGTTTTTTTTAAGCACAATATAGCACAAGGACAATTAACTCACTGTCCTTACAGGTCCCTGGAAACAAGGACTTGCAGAGTGAAAGAAAAAAAACACTCTCCCTACCTACAGTTTTCTGTCCCTAGAAAAAATGTTTTTTTTAATCACAATATAGCACAAGGAAAATTAACTCACTGTCCTTACAGGTCCCTGGAAACAAGGACTTGCAGAGTGAAAGAAACTGACACTGTCCCTACCTAGAGTTTTCTGTCCCTAGAATAAATGTTTTTTTTAATCACAATATAGCACAAGGACAATTAACTCACTGTCCTTACAGGTCCCTGGAAACAAGGACTTGCAGAGTGAAAGAAACTGACACTGTCCCTACCTAGAGTTTTCTGTCCCTAGAATAAATGTTTTTTTTAAGCACAATATAGCACAAGGACAATTAACTCACTGTCCTTACAGGTCCCTGGAAACAAGGACTTGCAGAGTGAAAGAAACTGACACTGTCCCTACCTAGAGTTTTCTGTCCCTAGAATAAATGTTTTTTTTAAGCACACTATAGCAGAAGCACAAAACACACTGACACTCTCCCTACCTATCCTTCTCTTTCCCTAAACTAAAGGAATCCAGGTTAAGCAAGAAAGAAATAACAGTCACTGTCCCTGCCTATGCTACTCTATCCCTGCTCCGGAACACACTACACTAGGCCGCCGTGCTGGCGGCCTTTTATAGTGTGGGGCGTGTACTAAACACCCTCAGCAATAATTGGCCACAGGCATCCTGCCTGTGGCCAATCATTGCTCTCCTCGCTGCCGGCGCTGTGATTGGCCAAGCATGCGGGGTCACAGTGCATGCTTGGCCAATCACAGCGCCTGGATGACACTGCGATGGCGTAGTGCATTGTGGGCCGTTCGCGTCACTCGAATTTGGCGCGAACGGCCCAAATCGTTCGATCTTCGTCGAACGATCGAACAGCCAATGTTCGAGTCGAACGTATGTTCGACTCGAACACGAAGCTCATCCCTAGTCACCACCTCCAACCACGTCACCACCTCCAACCATGTCACCACCTCCAACCTCATCATCATCACCACCTTCATCCACATCACCACCTTCATCCACATCACCACCTCCAACCACGTCACCATCACCACCTCCAACCACATCACCATCACCACCTCCAACCACACCACCACCTCCAACCACATCACCATCACCTCCTCTATCCACATCACCATCACTACCTCCATCCACATCACCACCTCCAACCACATCACTATCACCACCTCCAACCACATCACCACCTCCATCCACATCACCACCTCCAACCACATCACCATCACCACCTCCAACCACATCACCACCTCCATCCACATCACCACCTCCAACCACATCACCATCACCACCTCCAACCACATCACCACCTCCAACCACATCACCACCTCCAACCACATCACCATCACCACCTCCAACCACATCACCACCTCCAACCACATCACCACCTCCAACCACATCACCATCACCTCCTCCATCCACATCACCACATCCATCCACATCACCATCACTACCTCCATCCACATCACCACCTCCAACCACATCACTATCGCCACCTCCAACCACATCACCATTACCTCCTCCATCCACATCCATCCACATCACCACCTCCAACCACATGACTATCACCACCTCCAACCACATGACTATCACCACCTCCAACCATATCACCATCACCACCTCCAACCATATCACCATCACCACCTCCATCCACATCACCACCAACAACTCCAACCACATCATCATCAACAACTCCAACCACATCACCATCACAACCTCCAACCACATCACCACCTCCATCCACATCACCACCTCCAACCACATCACCATCACCACCTTCATTCACATCACCATCACCACCTCCAACCACATCACCATCAACAACTCCAACCACATCACCATCAACAACTCCAACCACATCACCATCAACAACTCCAACCACATCACCATCATAACCTCCAACCACATCACCACCTCCATCCACATCACCATCACCACCTCCAACCACATCACCATCTCCACCTCCAACCACATCACCACCTTCATCCACATCACCATCACCACCTTCATCCACATCACACCATCACCACCTTTATCCACATCACACCATCACCACCTCCAACCACATCACCATCACCACCTCCAACCACATCACCCACACCTACTCCAACCACTTCCCCATCATCACTTCCAACCACAAGATTTTTTCTTTTTCCATTTGTCTGGTTCCTGCAATAGACCAGGGCAAACCTATTGTATATGAATATGCCTTTTCTAAACAAGATTGCTGTGTATGCAAACTACTTACAGTTACAGGGAAAACAACAAAAGACATACAGTCATGGCCGAAATTGTTGGCACCCCAGAAATATTTCCAGAAAATCAAGTATTTCTCACAGAAACTTATTGCAGTAACACATGTTTTGCTATACACATGTTTATTCCCTTTGTGTGTATTGGAACAAGACAAAAAATGGAAGGAAAAAAAGCAAATAGGACATAATGTCACACAAAACTCCAAAAATGGGCTGCTCAAAATTCTTGGCACCCTTAACTTAATATTTGGTTGCACACCCGTTGGAAAAAATAACTGAAATCAGTTGCTTCCTATAACCATCAATAAGCTTCTTACACCTTTCACCCGGAATTTTGGACCACTCTTCCTTTGCAAACTGCTCCAGGTCTCTCTTATTGGAAGGGCGCCTTTTCCAAACAGCAATTTTAAGATCTCTCCACAGGTGTTCAATGGGATTTAGATCTGGACTCATTGCTGGCCACTTTAGAACATCAATATTTTCTCTATCAGTTTCATCACATTATGGACTTTATTTCACTTATCACATGGTGTTATTAAGTTTATATGTTATTGTTTATTATATTTTTAGCACCATTTTGTAGCGCTGCTATTGTCGTATCTCATTTAGGTGTTTTGGGTTAAGATTTTTCTGCATTCATGGAAACCTGGTTGAGGAAAAATGCTCCTCAAGCCTCGTACACACGACCGAGTTTCTCGTCGTTAAAAACACGTCGTTTTTCTCGACGAGATTCTTGTTAACCTTGACGAGTTTCTCGTCAAGCTTTCCATGCGTACACACTGACAATTCCAAATCTCGTCGTTGTTCTGCGCGGTCACGTCCAGTAACGTACGACGGCAGTATAAAGGGGAAGATCGATTTCCCTGGCGCCACACTTGGGCTGCTTTTGCTGATCTCGTGTTACCGCGTGTGAAGTAAAAGTTTGGTGAGAGACGATTCGCGCTTTTCAGTCTTTGTGCTCTTCAGTCCGTTACAGCGTGACGAATGTGCTATCTCCATTACGAATGCTAGTTTTACCAGAAGATGCGCTCCCGTCTCATATTTGATTCTGAGCATGCGCGATTTTTGAAGAGTCGTAAAAGCATACACACGAACCATTTTCTCGTCGCAAAACAGGCCGACGAGAAACACGACGAGAAAATCTAGAATCCGGACGAAAAAATAGAGAGCAGGTTCTCTATTTTTCTCGTCGAGATTCACGGCAGTTTTCTCGTCGTAAAACCATACACACGAACGCTTTTCTCGACAATAAAGCTCTCGCGGCACTTTTCTTGTCGGTTTTGGACGAGAAACTCGGTCGTGTGTACGAGGCTTCACACTTGTGGTCATTGGAAAGAATTACCCCCTCAGAAAGTTAAAAATAACAATGGTGTCCGTGGGAACTTATTTGAGAAGCAGAATTTGCTCAAGGAACCCTTAGCAACCTCTGGAGGACCCCTAGGGTTCCATAGAACCCTGGTTGAGAAACACTGGTCTAGACCCATACACATAAAGGGCCCTTAACCACTTCAATACCAGGCACTTTCACCCCCTTCCTGCCCAGGTCATGCAACACTGTACCCAAACTAAATTGTTATTATTTAGTTCACAGAAATATAGCTTTCGTTTGATGTTTTTTACTCACCACTGCGTTTTTCTGCACTTTACAACACAGCTTTAAGTCCTCAGCACATTGCCGTTCACGGCCCATCTACATGGACTGTTCCTTTAGTGGCTCAATAAGATCTCCTGACAGTTTTCCATTCCCTTTGGAATACCAGCCACGGCTGTACATACTAAGTGCTTAATTTCTATTTGCTTCTAAACTAGCTGTAGGCTTGGCAGTGGGTAATGAATGAGAGCCCGGGTCCTTTCTTTTTTTCTGACAACGTTGTCACAAATGGTTTTTATTATGGTGTGGTGAAGGTTTCTGGTCTTTTTGTTTGATGAAATTTTGTACTAATAAACGTTACCATTTTGATAGTTACACCGCTGTGTGTTTCCCTTTGGAGTCCCTATACTTTGGCATCCCTTACCTTATGCCGCGTACACACGACCGTTTTTAATGTCATTGAAAAAAACAACGTTTTTCTCGACGTGATTCTTCTCAAGCCTGCCTTGCCTACACACTATCGTGGAAAAAAATGCTTGAGCAAAGCGCGGTGACGTACAACACGTAGGACGGCACTATAAAAGGAGAAGTTCCATTTGGATGGCGCCACCCTTTGGGCTGCTTTTGCTGATCCTCGTGTTAGTAAAGTTTGTTGAGAGACGATTCGCGCTTTTCAGCCTCGTGCTTTTCAGTCCGTTACAGCGCGACGAATGTGCTATCTCCATTACGAACGCTAGTTTTACCAGAACGAGCGCTCCCGTCTCATAACTTGCTTCTAAACATGCGCATTTTTTTCACGTCGTTAAAGCCTACACACGCCCATTTTTTATGCTGAGAAAAATGACGACGTGAAAAACGACGAGAAAAATTAGAGCATGTTCCAAATTTTTAATGGCCACGTTGTGAAAAATGCTATGGAACCCACACACGATCGTTTTTAATGACCAAATAAAAAAAATTGCATTTTTCTCGTCGTGTGTACGTGGCATTAGTCATTTTCTTCTAGTCTTTTCTTGACTCCAGGATCCCCCCACCCCATACCAGGGAAGAGCCGGTGATCTGTCACACCTATTTAATTTTTCAAATAATGTTTTTGTCCCTTATTTATCATGCATTTTCCTCTCATGGAGATCCTCAATAAAAACACTAAGTTAGTGTAAAACGCGTCAGCTGTCCTGGTTTCCATTGCTGTGGCTTGTAGTGCTTGTTTTCATTTTTTACTGAATAAAGCTTTGTTGGTTTGGAGTGCGGCTGTCCAATACATTATTTTTTCTGATTGCTACGTGCATTGCTGCCACCCTTGGTTCCTGAGAGGAAGACTACAGCCAACTAGACCTGCCTAGAGCGGCAATTTCCTTGCTCTCTAGATCCTCAATAAACTCCGGAAAATGCAGGAAACAACCCCTTAAAGCCGAGTATCTCCCAAGTTGTAGAAGGATATACAGTACATACACACACAGCACAAGGCCGTGTTCACACTACGAGACGTTTCTCGGGACTGCAGTTCTTCTGAGCTCCACAAGGTGGTGATCTCGCTTCTACCCAGACAGGACGTCTCTATGGAAGACAGGAAGTGATGTCAGGTACAGACAGGAAGTTCCGGGTGAGAGGTGAATTGGGAGCAATAAAAGAGGAGACATTGCTGGAAGTGGCAGCAGAGGAGGTAATAAGATCTTATTTTCTATTTACACCCAGTAACCCCGTCATGTCCGTCCTCTTCCTCCATAGTCACTGTGACGTCTTTTATCTCCAGCAGATGATGATACACACATATATAGTATGGAAACCTAGATTAACCCCTTCAGGGTCAGAACATTTCCCCATTTATATACTGTATATATCTAAGGCTGAGACACAGACATGAGAGCAATACTGCGCAATGAAGTTTCTTTTTTGCCCATTCCCGTATGTTTTTGTGGTGAATTCCTGCTTGAGGTGGATCGTGTTTGGTTTGAAGGGCCTAATCATTCCGCATGTATGGGAAATTGGAGTTAAAGTATCCGCATGAAGTGCATTTGACTACTTTTGATTAAGTGGTCCATCTTTTGCGGTAAGGGTCAGTGTGAACCTTCTTTCTTGGTGGCGGACCCCTTTATACACTCCTTTGTGTGGATCAGCACTTAATGGACTTCTCTATTGGAGATATTTTTAAATATTTGGACTACGAACAGGGCATAAGCGCTACATTTATGGTATTTTATATATATATATATATATATATATAATCTTGGTTATAAATTATCATCCTTACCTGTCTAAGCAGAAACCTCTATCCTTCTCTAGATCCCATGAATGAGGATGGAGGAGGACTGGAGTCACATGACTGAGAAGGTACTAAACCTCACCCTGGAGATCATCTGCCTGCTGACCGGAGAGGTGAGGAGGATTCTGGGAGGTCACATGACATCACTCTTATCTCTATTAATAATACAGACCTGACCGGAGAGGTGAGGAGGATTCTGGGAGGTCACATGATATCACTCTTATCTCTATTAATAAAACACAGACCTGACCGGAGAGGTGAGGAGGATTCTGGGAGGTCACATGACATCACTCTTATCTCTATTAATAAAACACAGACCTGACCGGAGAGGTGAGGAGGATTCTGGGAGGTCACATGATATCACTCTTATCTCTATTAATAAAACACAGACCTGACCGGAGAGATGAGGAGGATTCTGGGAGGTCACATGACATCACTCTTATCTCTATTAATAATACACAGACCTGACCGGAGAGGTGAGGAGGATTCTGGGAGGTCACATGACATCACTCTTATCTCTATTAATAAAACACAGACCTGACCGGAGAGGTGAGGAGGATTCTGGGAGGTCACATGACATCACTCTTATCTCTATTAATAAAACACAGACCTGACCGGAGAGGGGAGGAGGATTCTGGGAGGTCACATGACATCACTCTTATCTCTATTAATAATACACAGACCTGACCGGAGAGGTGAGGAGGATTCTGGGAGGTCACATGACATCACTCTTATCTCTATTAATAAAACACAGACCTGACCGGAGAGGTGAGGAGGATTCTGGGAGGTCACATGACATCACTCTTATCTCTAATAATAAAACACAGACCTGACCGGAGAGGTGAGGAGGATTCTGGGAGGTCACATGACATCACTCTTATCTCTATTAGTAAAACACAGACCTGACCGGAGAGGTGAGGGGGATTCTGGGAGGTCACATGACATCACTCCTATCTCTATTAATAAAACACAGACCTGACCGGAGAGGTGAGGAGGATTCTGGGAGGTCACATGACATCACTCTTATCTCTATTAGTAAAACACAGACCTGACCGGAGAGGGGAGGAGGATTCTGGGAGGTCACATGACATCACTCCTATCTCTATTAATAAAACACAGACCTGACCAGAGAGGTGAGGAGGATTCTGGGAGGTCACATGACATCACTCTTATCTCTAATAATAAAACACAGACCTGACCAGAGAGGTGAGGAGGATTCTGGGAGGTCACATGACATCACTCTTATCTCTATGTAGCGGGGGTTCCAAATTTAGGGACTGCTATACCAAATTTAGGGGTGATTTGAGTGGTAGTTGACTCAAATCTTTTCAATTGCTGGACTCTGTCTTGTTGCTATTTCACCTGGTGTGCAGTTCCCCTAAGAAGTATGGGTGGCGCTGTCATCTATACTCGGGTTTGAACTACAGGTGATGGGGCAGCGATTTGGTGTCTCCTCTCGGCAGCCGTACAGTGGGTGGACCTGATGTGCATGCCGGGAGGGGGTACAAAAGGGGCAGACGCCGGGAGAGTTTGGGAGTCGGAGTCGAGTTGCCACCCCGGGGACCTGTACCCAGGGGAAGGTATTGTGTGGAGTCCAGTTTTGAGTGCATGGCCCTCCAGGCCATGGGGCCATGTGCGCCTCAGTCCCAGGCACCTTTAGTCCTGGGACTGCAACTTCAGCTCTGGGCCCAGCACCTTTAGCTGGAGCCCACTTCGGGAGGAAGAATCCCAGGGTGCCGCCTTGCAAGGGGACCCGTTTCTGGAAGAGGAGGCTGGGGGAGTACCGTTCCGAAGGACTGGTGAGAAAATCACAGTGAAGGAAGGGGCCAAGTAACTCTCCGGAGGGATGTCATCCATCCGGAAACCAGGGGCCTAACATATGGACCATCATGAGGTTTGGGGTACCATAGATCCTGTGGCAGAGGATCTCCTAGACGCATCCATTAGGGAACTAAATTGACTGTTCGAGCTACACGCCGGCTGCTAGTGCCATTGGGTGACTATCCGGGTGAGCTGTACCCACTTGGGATCAAGTGGCAACAAAGCCAGGAGTGCCTGAATTCCATATGTCTTCCTAACACCTTTCTCCTCTCATGCATAAGAAAATAAAGCTCTACGTTGGAGTGATATACTGGTGTGGACCTTGGAGTTATTTGGCGCATAGAGACTTTTGTCCTTACACACTAGGGGCAGAGACCAACACTGAGGGGATTGCTGCAAAGACCCATAAGGAAACTAAGTGTGCCTAACCTCTGCAACCCAGGGGGTACGGGCATGGAAGAGACCATGTGCTCCTTCCTCTCCAGTGAACAAGCCAAAAAGTGGAGAAGGAGGGAGGCGGTGGCCACTTCACGTGGGGGCTCGTCTGGGATTTTTGTGGTGTGTGTCCCGGGAGAAGTTGGACTTTATTCCCCTGTAAATGCTCCGTGGAGGTCGGCCATGTTTGTGTGAAATTCAACCTGTGTCAGTAAGAGAAAGGATTCAGGCCTGGCAATTTTTGGCTGCGTAGTTCGTGGGCGTGTCAAGTCTGGAAAAGCCTGCAAAGTAAGTGCAGCAAAGGAACAAGAAAGGGGAGGAGCTTGGAAAGTGTGAGCTCCTCGTGGTGTGTTTGGCACGAAAAGGGGACATTATCTGATAAACTGTTGATGAAGCGACATGTCCGCTCCTTCTTGGAGACCTGCTTCACCGGGATCTTGTGCTCTATTGCCCGGTCCAACCATGGATGTGACCCCTATTGCCGCCTCATTGACTGACACAGGAATCTGGCTGAAGCCCAGGGGCCGCTTTGCCCTTTATGCATGTCGAGATGCAGAGGCCTTGGGCATGATCTGTGTGAAGTGTCAGGGACTGATCGTACATCTTCGGCCTTTCGGGAGATGTACCCGCTGTGGGGAATTCCTGTTCGAGGTAGAGCAGCCGACAGAGAAGCCAAAAGTCTACCGAGTAAACTGGATCTCAGGTGCTGTTACTCCTGAGGAGGAGGTGTGTGCTATCACCGCCATTCCTAAGCGCAGTCCCACAGAGGTGGCAATCGTAAAGACTGAAGCTCCGGCCATTGAGGAATTTGAGGCGGAGAACCCAGCGGATACTGCATCAGTCTCTACGGAGCCCTTCCTTCCGCCTGCTAAAAGGAAGGTAGGACTCGGAAAAGCTTCCCGCAGCCGTGGTGGAGGCCCACCCCAGCGCCCGCCTGACTCGGATCGTCCAGCCGGAGAAGTTTCCCTGACGGTTAGAGGTCGAGGTCGGCCGGGGAAAGGAACCAAGGTCAGTGTCTGTTCTATTGGGGATGCCTGGGTGCCCGACCCAAAGGAACTGTTAAAAGATGATCCTGTGTCCACTAGAGTGTGCCTGCCAGCAGAGATGTGGGACTCTTCGGATGTGGATTCTTCCTCTGATATGGGAGATAATGCAGAGATTGATGAACTGTTTGTCAGCAAAGGATGGGACAAAATTTCTTTAACTTCTCCTTGTAATGCAAAGGGATCGCCCATTAACTCTAGGGGTGGAAACCCCTGTTAATGCTGGAGAAATTGTACCCGTGCTTGCTCTGCACACTCCGGTGTCTTCTGTGCCTGCTGCACCGGAGGCCCGTTCACCACTGAGGCCTCCTATGCCACAGCTGGAGCCTGTACGCCCCAGGAGATCTCCGGACGCCATCGTCCTACCAGGTACTGGAGGTCGGGCGACCATGCCGCCTTTGGCTCGACTACAGCGGCTTTTGAACCAGAAGGTTGCTGTGGACTATGGATGGGAATACCCATATGTCCCAAAGGACTTATTGTTTGAAATCGAGGCCTCTCGGGAGCGATGGTATAGTGACTTTGTGTGGGATCGCTTAGAGGTGAAGAAAGGCCACAGATACTTCAGTTGTTCGGCAGTGATGACTGGAAGATATAAGGGCTGCCGAAAAGAGTGGTCTCTTGGTCGCTATATACATGCGGATCGAGTTGTGATCTGCAGTAAAGACAAGGATGATGCGACCTACTTCATTGAAACTTTGGACAAGGACTTGAAGTCTTTGACTCTACCTGACCCATGTTTTTACCTTTTAAAGTGGGACTTGTGTTTTTTTTTTTGTTACTGCTTTTAGAGACAATGCCTTGAACTGCTGTGCTGAACTCTATTCCCGGAGATCCTTTTACTTTTTGAAGGACTGTTTTTGTTGTTTTTTTTTTTCATCAAGTGAAAAGAACTTTGGGTAGAGCTAGTCAGGGCCAAGCTGGAAGCCGGCGAGATCAACAAGGGGATCCTTGTGTGGTAGTGTGTTAGAACGCACTTAGGCTAAAGAGAGTCACGTGTGTGCTGCCACTAGGTGGTAGTGTTCTGCTAAAATTTTAAAAGGCACTTACTAGACTTGTACACATCGGAAAAATTTGTTTAGTTTCGGTTCGTTTCTTTTCGGTCCTGTTGATTCGTAATCGTTCGTAATTTTGCTAGACGGGATTTTTCGTGTTCGGACTAATTTGTATTTTCGCAAGCGTAATTTTTCGTTGAATCGGAATGATTCGTATTAATGTAAGCCTTATTTTTCGTTGATTTATAATTTGTACTTTCGGTAGAGTACATTGTTTTTCGTTGATTCTGGACACAACTCCTACTTTCGTAACTTTTTTGGGGTTCGTTGATTCGTAATTTTCCGTGTCTCTCTCACAACGACGCTGCCTATTATGCCTACTGTGCTTCGAATGGATTTGTACTTTTCTAAACACATAGCGGTTATTTGTAACGATTCAAAATCTCGTATTTTACTTTCGTTTTTTACATGCGGCTATAGCCTCCGCCCCTGTACACCATTTTGAGAGGGAGTTCAGCACGGTGAGGGAGGAGCAGAGCAGAGCGTTATCGTGCTTCGTATGGATTCGTACATTCGTAACTTTTTTCATAACGAAGTATGCCGCAGACATTCGGGCATTCGCTATTTGCGATATAATTTATTTCGGATTCGGTTTTATTCGTAATTGCTTTGTTCGGAAATTCGAATGCTTCCGAATGTCCGAAAGTTGCTAAATTCGGACGAATTTCGATTCGTTACGAAACAAATTGGACAAGCCTAGCACTTACATGGTACTGCTATAAGAAAAAAAAAATACACTAGGCTTAGTGTGTACCATTAGCTGAAACAAATTATCTCTTTTAAGAGGGATGGTTTGATTCATGTACATACAGTAGTGATAGACTCTTATTTATTTTTGTGATATGTGTTTTTCTTTCCCATGCAGGAGACCATCAAGCAACTCACCAGAGATTGGGTGGGATCTAGTTGCGATAGGATGGAGGGAGGGAATGTTATTTGTGAAAAATGTTCCTGTCTCTTTTCTTTGCTGAAATTCACTTCTTTATTTCAGGCACTCTGGTATTTTTTTCTTTTTTTCTGTTTTTTGTACATAGTTCTGAAGGTAAGTTTGCGCCTGCTTAGGATTGAGCTTGCAAATTTGTCTCCAGACACTGGGGACAGTGTCTCTTTAAGAGAGGGGAGTGTGTAGCGGGGGTTCCAAATTTAGGGACTGCTATACCAAATTTAGGGGTGATTTGAGTGGTAGTTGACTCAAATCTTTTCAATTGATGGACTCTGTCTTGTTGCTATTTCACCTGGTGTGCAGTTCCCCTAAGAAGTATGGGTGGCGCTGTCATCTATACTCGGGGTTGAACTACAGGTGATGGGGCAGCGATTTGGTGTCTCCTCTCGGCAGCCGTACAGTGGGTGTGGTGGACATGCTGTGCATGCCGGGAGGGGGTACAAAAGGGGCAGCCGCCGGGAGAGTTGGGGAGTCGGAGTTGAGTTGCCACCCTGGGGACCTGTACCCAGGGGAAGGTATTGTGTGGAGTCCAGTTTTGAGTGCATGGCCCTCCAGGCCATGGGGCCGTGTGTGCCTCAGTCCCAGGCACCTTTAGTCCTGGGACTGCAACTTCAGCCCTGGGCCCAGCACCTTTAGCTGAAGCCTGCTTCGGGAGGAAGAATCCCAGGGTGCCGCCTTGCGAAGGGACCCGTTTCTGGAAGAGGAGGCCCGTTCCGAAGGACTGGTGAGGAAATCACAGTGAAGGAAGGGGCCCAATAACTCTCCGGAGGGATGTCATCCATCCGGAAACCAGCGGCCTAACATCTGGACCATCATGAGGTTTGGGGTACCATAGATCCTGTGGCAGAGGATCTCCTAGACGCATCAATTAGGGAACTAAATTGACTGTTCGAGCTGCACGCCGGCTGCTAGTGCCATTGGGTGACTATCCGGGTGAGCTGTACCCACTCGGGATCAAGTGGCGACAAAGCCAGGAGTGCCTGAATTCCATCTGTCTTCCTAACACCTTTCTGCTTTCATGCATAAGAAAATAAAGCTCTACGTTGGACTGATATACTGGTGTGGACCTTGGAGTTACTTAGGGCATAGAGACTTTTGTCCTTACATTCTAGGGACACAAACCAACACTGAGGGGATCGCTGCAAAGACCCATAAGGAAACTAAGTGTGCCTAACCTCTGCAACCCAGGGGGTACGGGCATGGAGGAGACCACGCACTCCTTCCTCTCCAGTGAACGAGCCAAAGAGTGGAGAAGGAGGGAGGCGGTGGCCGCTTCATCTATTAATCTATTACTCATCTATTAATAAAACACAGACCTGACCGGAGAGGTGAGGAGGATTCTGGGAGGTCACATGACATCACTCTTATCTCTATTAATAAAACACAGACCTGACCGGAGAGGTGAGGAGGATTCTGGGAGGTCACATGACATCACTCTTATCTCTATTAATAAAACACAGACCTGACCGGAGAGGTGAGGAGGATCCTGGGAGGTCACATGACATCACTCTTATCTCTATTAATAAAACACAGACCTGACCGGAGAGGTGAGGAGGATCCTGGGAGGTCACATGACATCACTCTTATCTCTATTAATAAAACACAGACCTGACCGGAGAGGTGAGGAGGATTCTGGGAGGTCACATGACATCACTCTTATCTCTATTAGTAAAACACAGACCTGACCGGAGAGGTGAGGAGGATTCTGGGATTCTAACATGATATTCCTATTGGTTCTCCAATACAGAGATTTCCTCTTGTGAAGTCAGGTGATCAGATGACCATCACAGTGCCTCCATGTGACTCCCTAAAACCTGAGAGACACAACATGGAGAAGATTCTAGAAGTCACCAAGAAGATGATGGAGCTGCTGACAGGAGAGGTGAGCGGTGCCGGGAATTCTGGGACATTATCCAGTAACAGACAAGGGATGTGTCTGGATGGTGACTGTATCATTGTGTGTGTCAGGTTCCTATAAGGTGTCAGGATGTCACTGTCTATTTCTCCATGGAGGAGTGGGAGTATTTAGAAGGACACAAGGATCTCTACAAGGACGTCATGATGGAGAATCAGCCGCCCCTCACATCACCGGGTAAGAGGAGACTTTATTGTAAAGGAGAGAGCAGTACGGAGGCTCCACCTAGATCCCCCATCATCTGATAAACACATAGAAACAATGTATTCAGTCGATGTGTGTGTTTCCTACAGATGGATCCAGTAATGGGAACTCACCAGAGAGATGTCCCCGTCCTCTGTATTCCCGGGATTCCACACAGGAAGGTGACACCGCCCCCCACCATTATCAGGTAGATGATTGACAATTATTGGAAGTTATGATTTATACACAAGCCTGTTTGTTACCATTAATTCTTTATTATATATTTAGATTGGAAACATCTGGGATTATAATATTGTTGTTAAAGAAGAGTATAAAGAGGATGATGAGGAGTATGGAGTAGTGAAGGAGCTTTTTGAAGTACACAAGAATCTCTATAAGGATATCATGATGGAAACACCTTATATGAGGAACCCACCAGGGAGATCTCCCCCTCCTCTGTATTCCCAGGATTCCACACAGGTAGGTCACACCATCATCAGGTAGGTGGAGTTGAGGGTCGGGAACATAAAGTGATTGAACACTCTGACATGTGGAGACGATGTGTGGACTCTACAAGATGATATTTTCTATGTGACCTCACATCATAAATACTTCTATAAAGAAAAGGCAGGTGACCCATAGATGCCATAACCATGCCTCCATCCCTGGTACATTAAAAATGAAGAAAGTAAGTGGGCTGTGGGACTTTAAATGAGGCATGGATGGGCGTAGGAAAAAAGTCTAGGATATCAAAAATGAGTAAACATCACTGTCCCGTTGGGGAATGGTCTGTGGCCATGTATACATGCTGCATAGTCAGTCTGAAGAATGGAGATCAAGGCATGGATATAAATATAAAAATGTATTGTATCATGGTAAAAGTACACATGGATCATGCAAACAAAGGCATAATGTAAATAGAGGTTATCACATAGACATAATCACAATTCACTGTTGAGACATGGCTGAAGCAAGTAGTGACAGTTAAATGGACATACAGAAACAGTGAAATTTATTATCCAATTGAAAAGTCAAGAATACACTTTGTGGATTCATAGTTGGGCAGGCTTTACTTGGCATCCCTGAGCATGGACTCGACGCGTTTCTTGGCGTTTGAAGCCAGTCATCAGGAGTGGGGTGCATGTCATTTGACTAAAAGGGGAGATGGATAGACAGGTCAAATAAAGTCTTGAAAAAATGATGTCATGGTTGAAACAAAATAACAGAATCAGGTGGTCTGATACGTTACCAATGGCAAAGCCCCGGAATGGGGTTGTCCCAAGCATTTGAAATATGGAGTAGAGTGGTGGTCCTGGATGCACTGTCTCACCCGGGGCTGAGGCGGGGAAGGCGCCCCAATAAACACTTCAACGGCCCCTCAATCAAGAGGAGAGCCAAGGAGAAGATGGCATGGGACATCCATCAAGGAGGAACCCGGACAGCCACGGCACAGCGCCAAACTGATGGAGAGGCACAGACGGTACAAGGGCAGAATGCTGGTGGAGAGATGAAGAAATGCAAATGAGCAATGGGTGAAAAGGAAGATTGAATGGTTTGAGAACCAAAATTGGAGTGTGAGTGGGGGAGGGGAGGGGAAGGAAAAACAAAAGGGAGCAAAGGAAGAGGGCAGTGAATATGTAAATGATGTGCTGGTGGATCCTAGTGGGAATAATGTGTGATGGGTGCTGGAAGAAATTAAACAAAAAGGGATTGATGATAAAGCATGACTGAAAGGATTAACAGCCAAAGTTGGCAAATCAGCTGAGTGTTGGTGTAGGTGAATCTGTTATGAGGGGGAGCCAAACCAAATCCCCAACAATACTAAATATCAGTAAAATAAAATGTGTGTTTGAAGCAGTGTGAGCAAGGTGCAAGGCAAAAGTTGAGAAAGGCAAGTAAAAAGAGTATATATGTGATATATACTGTGTAAATCCTGAAGTAAAGATTGGAAATTACCTTGAAGTGTGGGGAAAGAGAGAAACAGGAACCTCTCGTCAGATGGATGTCTGTGAAGTGAAGCTCCCCAGGTGGCCACCGGCTAAATGTCCACAGCAAGGGGCGTATCCCCGCCAGCATCATGTGACGCATGAGCCAGGTGTGGGGAAGGAGCGAACCCCGCCCGAGGTGCAAATGACCTCGACGGGGTCCCTCCCATCCCCCTGGGCCAGGCGAGGTGGAAAAAACTATGATAGAAGCACAGGCGTCCCAGTGGACGCCGTGCGTGCAACATACTGACATGATGCCGATGCGCCAAGGATCATACCACACCCCCCCGCCAAGGAAAGGCAGTCTGGGTTCCTCCTTGATGGATGTCCCATGCCATCTTCTCCTTGGCTCTCCTCTTGATTGAGGGGCCGTTGAAGTGTTTATTGGGGGGTCTTCCCCGCCTCAGCCCCGGGTGAGACAGTGCATCCAGGACCACCACTCTACTCCATATTTCAAATGCTTGGGACAACCCCATTCCGGGCTTTGCCATTGGTAACGTATCAGACCACCTGATTCTGTTATTTTGTTTCAACCATGACATCATTTTTTTCAAGACTTTATTTGACCTGTCTATCCATCTCCCCTTTTAGTCAAATGACATGCACCCCACTCCTGATGACTGGCTTCAAATGCCAAGAAACGCGTCGAGTCCATGCTCAGGGATGCCAAGTAAAGCCTGCCCAACCATGAATCTATAAAGTGGATTCTTGACTTTTCAATTGGATAATAAATTTCACTGTTTCTGTATGTCCATTTAACTGTCACTACTTGCTTCAGCCATGTCTCAACAGTGAATTGTGATTATGTCTATGTGATAACCTCTATTTACATTATGCCTTTGTTTGCATGATCTATGTGTACTTTTACCATGATACAATACATTTTTATATTTATATCCATGCCTTGATTTCCATTCTTCAGACTGACTATGCAGCATGTATACATGGCTACAGACTATTCCCCAACGGGACAGTGATGTTTACTCATTTTTGATATCCTAGACTTTTTTCCTACGCCCATCCATGCCTCATTTAAAGTCCCACAGCCCACTTTCTTTCTTCATTTTTAAATTCTTCTATGTTACAGATGTTATTTTCTGCCATTCTGTTGGTTTAGGGTGAAGATCTGATGAACATGAAAGTTGAGGATGAAGAAGAAGAAGAAGAGACGTATGTGATGGGTGATCAGCAATATACGGAGGAGGCCGAAATGACGAGGACATTCATAGAGGAGGACACTCCTACAGAGATCAGCACAGGTGAGTTATAATTAGGGATGAGCTTTGAGTTCGAGTCAAACTTTTATTCGACTCGAACACTGCCCGTTCGCCGAACAGCGAACAATTTGGGGTGTTCGCGGCAAATTCGAAAAGTCTATGGGAGAAATCTAAAGTGCTAATTATAAAGGCTTATATGCAAGTTATTGTCCTAAAAAGTGTTTCGGGACCCGGGTCCTGCCCCAGGGGACATGTATCAATGCAAATTTTTTTTTTTTTAAATGCCCGTTTTTTCGGGAGCAGTGATTTTAATAATGCTTAAAGTGAAACAATAAAAGTGAAATATTCCTTTAAATTTCGTACCTGGGGGAGATGTCTATAGTATGCCTGTAAAGCAGCGCTTGTTTCCCGTGCTTAGAACTGTCCCTGCACAAAGTGTAATTTCTGAAGGAAAAAAAGTAATTTAAAAGTACTAGCAGCTATTAATGAATTGTCGGATCCCGGCAATACAGAGAAAAGTCATTGATAAAAAAAAAAATGCGTGGGGGTCCCCCCAAATTCAATTACCAGGCCCTTCAGGTCTGGTATGGATATTAAGGGGAACCCTGCGTCAAATGTAAAAAAATGATGTGGGGTTCCCCCCAAATATCCATAAGGGTCTGGTATGGATTTTAAGGGGAACTCCACGCCAAATTAAAAAAAAAAAATTACGTGGAGTTCCCCCTAAAAATCCATACCAGACCCTTTATCCGAGCACGCAACCTGGCAGGCCGCAGGAAAAGAGGGGGGGGGGGGGCGAGAGAGCGCCCCCCCCTCCTGAACCGTACCAGGCCACATGCCCTCAACATGGGGAGGATGCTTTGGGGGTCTGTGACAAGGGCCTCATCCCCACAACCCTTGCCCCGTGGTTGTGGGGGTCTGCGGGCGGGGGGCTTATCGGAATCTGGGATACCAGATTGGGAGACTTTTCTCTGTATTGCCGGGAGCCGACAATTCATTAATAGCCACGACTGCTTTTAAATTACTTTTTTTCCTTCAGAAATTACACTTTGTGCAGGGACAGTTCTAAGCACGGGAAACATGCGCTACTTTACATGCATACTATACACACCCCCCAGGTACGAAATTTAAAGGAATATTTCACTTTTATTTTTTCACTTTAAACAGTATTAAAATCACTGCTCCCGAAAAAACTGCAATTTTTAAAACTTCTTTTTGCATTGATACATGTCCCCTGGGGCAGGACCCGGGTCCCCAAACCCTTTTTAGAACAATAACTTGCATATTAACCTTGATAATTAGCACTTTTTGATTTCGAACGTTCGAGTCCATTGTATTTAATAGGGTTCTAAAGTTTGCGTGAACTTTAGGTCCGTTCGCAGGTTCTGGTGCGAACTGAACCGGGGGGGGGGGGGGGGGTGTTCGGCTCATCCCTAGTTATAATATATTCTTCTCTTATCTTTGCTCTGTTACTGCACGCTGATTGGTCCAGAGTAAAAGATTGGTAATGGTCACCTCACTGTACTGATACCCGTCCTGGGGTTCAGCTGGCAGTATTAGGTTGTGTGTCACTCCTAGTTACAGTAGCCCAGATATTATAACACATATTGAGACTTTCTTGGGTTGGTCTTGATGTTAGAGAGCTAACCCTCTCAGATATATTGATGATGTTTTTCTATTTTTCCAGGACACGCCATGGAGAAACCCTCAAAGGATCGTCTCACTTTATCTCCAGGATGTAAAATGGAAGATGAGGACATCACAGGAGATTGTGGAGGAGAAAAGACAATGAGCTCCACTATGGATGGAGGACTTCACAGTGTGGATAGACCCCGGAATCCCTCTGACTCTGAGCAACCTCGTACTGTGAGGGGCGGTGCCAGAATTAAGGAGGAGGGAGAATTTTCCCATCCTAAATATGGGGAAAATTCTTGCTCTGAATTAAGTTTTTCTTCACATAAGAGACCTCACAAGAGTGATAAGATTCGTATCTGTTCTGATTGCGGGAAATGTTTTTTATATAGATCGGAGTTCATCAGACATCAGAGATCTCACACGGGTGAAAAGCCGTATTCCTGTTCTGTGTGTGGAAAACGTTTTACAATCAAATCAAACCTAACAAAACATGAAAGAAATCACACGGGCGATAAGGCATATTTCTGCCCTGATTGTGGGAAATGTTTTTCCCATAAATCAGAACTACTCAGACATCACAGAACCCACACGGGGGAGAAGCCGTATGCCTGCCTTGAGTGCGGGAAATATTTTTCGCAGAAGTCCAATCTTTCCAAGCATAAGAGAATGCACATGGGTGAGAAGGCACTTATCTGTTCTGAGTGCGGGAAATATTTTCTCCATAAATCGGAGCTGATCAGACATCTTAGGTCTCACACGGGGGAGAAGCCGTATTCATGCCCTGATTGCGGGAGATGTTTTTCACTCAAGGCCAATCTTAAAACACATCAGAGGAATCAGCTGGGTAAGAAGACACATTCCCGTTCTTAGTGTAAAAACTGCTTTCAGCAAAATCAAATCTTACATATGGCTTTCATGGCTGTTTTTCTGCCCTGATTGATGGAAATGATACCCACAATAATCAGAACTTGTCAAACATCAACCATTTCACACAGATTTAGTTCTTTTAGGAGTGTAGTCTGATTTTCACTCATCTTCAGGAGAGCCTTCAAAGGAAGACATCATGGGGATGGGGAGCAAGTTCAAGGGTCTCCAAACTTTCTAAACATAGGGCTAGTCAGACTTTAGGGGGGCTGCACTGTGGCCAGTGGGAGCATAAAAAATGTCCTGGTGTCAGTGGGAGTAAACTGTGCCCCATTAGTGGTATTATGGGGAGTAATAGTGCCCCATCGTTGGTATCCATGGGACGAATAGTGCCCCATCATTGATGTCAATGGGAGGATTTGTGTCCCATCATTGGTGTCAATGGGATGATTTGTGTCCCATCATTGGTATCAGTGGAAGGAATAGTGTCCCATCACTGGTGTCAGTAGAAGGAATAGTGTCCCATCATTGGTGTCAGTAGAAGGAATAGTGCCCCATCATTGGTATCAGTGGGAGGAATAGTGTCCCATCATTGGTGTCAGTGGGAGGAATAGTGTCCCATCAGTGGTACCAGTAGAAGGAATAGTGTCCCATCAGTGGGAGGAATAGTGCTCCATCATTGGTGTCAGTGGGAGGAATAGTGCTCCATCATTGGTGTCAGTGGAAGGAATAGTGTCCCATCATTGGTATCAGTGGAAGGAATAGTGTCCCATCATTGGTGTCAGTGGGAGGAATAGTGTCCCATCATTGGTATCAGTGGAAGGAATAGTGCCCCATCATTGGTATCGGTGAAAGGAATAGTGTCCCATCATTGGTGTCAATGGGAGGATTAGTGTCCCATCATTGGTATCAGTAGAAGGAATAGTGTCCCATCATTGGTATCTGTGAAAGGAATAGTGTCCCATCATTGGTGTCAATGGGAAAAAAAGTGTCCCATCAGTGGGAGGAATAGTACTCCATCATTGGTGTCAGTGGGAGGAATAGTGTCCCAAGATTGGTGTCAGTGGGAGGAATAGTGTCCCATCATTGGTATCAGTAGAAGGAATAGTGTCCCAAGATTGGTGTCAGTGGGAGGAATAGTGTCCCATCATTGGTATCAGTAGAAGGAATAGTGTCCCAAGATTGGTATCAGTGGGAGGAATAGTGTCCCATCATTGGTATCAGTAGAAGGAATAGTGTCCCATCATTGGTATCAGTAGAAGGAATAGTGTCCCATCATTGGTATCAGTAGAAGGAATAGTGTCCCATCATTGGTATCAGTAGAAGGAATAGTGTCCCATCATTGGTATCAGTAGAAGGAATAGTGTCCCATCATTGGTGTCAGTAGAAGGAATAGTGTCCCATCATTGGTGTCAGTGGGAAGAATAGTGTCCCATTGTTGGTGTCAGTGGCAGGAATGTCAGTAGGGATGAGCTTCAAATTCGAGTCGAACATCGCCCGTTCGCCGAACAGCAAACAATTTGGGGTGTTTGCGGCAAATTCGAAAAGTCTATGGGAGAAATCTAAAGTGCTAATTATAAAGGCTTATATGCAAGTTATTGTCCTAAAAAGTGTTTGGGGACCGGGGTCCTGCCCCAGGGGACATGTATCAATGCAAAAAGAAATTTTAAAAACTGCCGTTTTTTCGGGAGCAGTGATTTTAATAATGCTTAAAGTGAAACAATAAAAGTGAAATATTCCTTTAAATTTCGTACCTGGGGGGTGTGTATGATATGCATGTAAAGTGGCGCATGTTTCCCGTGCTTAGAACTGTCCCTGCACAAAGTGTAATTTTTGAAGGAAAAAAAGTCATTTAAAACTCACTCGCGGCTATTAATGAATTGTCGGCACCCGGCAATACATAGAAAAGTCATTGATAAAAATAAAAAAAAAGCGTGGGGGTTCCCCCAAATTCAATTACCAGGCCCTTCAGGTCTGGAATGGATATTAAGGGGAACCCTGCCGCAAATTAAAAAAAAAAATGCGTGCGGTTCCCCCAAATATCCATACCAGACCCTTCAGGTCTGGTATGGATTTTAAGGGGAACTCCACCCCAAATTTAAAAAAAAATGGCGTGGAGTTCCCCCAAAAATCCATACCAGGCCCTTTATCCGAGCACGCAACCTGGCCGGCCGCAGGGGAAAAGGGGGGGATTTTTGAACCATACCAGGCCACATGCCCTCAACATGGGGAGGATGTCCCCATGTTGATGGCGACAAGGGCCTCATCCCCACAACCCTTGCCCGGTGGTTGTGGGGGTCTGCGGGCGGGGGGGCTTATCGGAATCTGGAAGACCCCTTTAACAAAGGGGACCCCCAGATCCCGCCCCCCCATGTGAATTGGTAAGATTCCGATAAGCCCCCCGCCCGCAGACCCCCACAACCATCGGGCAAGGGTTGTGGGGATGAGGCCCTTGTCCCCATCAACATGGGGACATCCTCCCTATGTTGAGGGCATGTGGCCTGGTACGGTTCAGGAGGGGGGGGCGCTCTTTCGTCCCCCCCTCTTTTCCTGCGGCCAGCCAGGTTGTGTGCTCGGATAAAGGGTCTGGTATGGATTTTTGGGGGAACTCCACGCATTTTTTTTTTTACATTTGCGGCAGGGTTCCCCTTAATATCCATACCAGACCTGAGGGGCCTGGTAATTGAATTTGGGGGGACCCCCCACGCTTTTTTTTTTTATCAATGACTTTTCTATGTATTGCCGGGAGCCGACAATTCATTAATAGCCGCGAGTGAGTTTTAAATGACTTTTTTTCCTTCAGAAATGACACTTTGTGCAGGGACAGTTCTAAGCACGGGAAACAAGCGCTACTTTACATGCATACTATACACACCCCCCCCGGTACGAAATTTAAAGGAAAATTTCACTTTTATTGTTTCTTTTTAAGCATTATTAAAATCACTGCTCCCGAAAAAACGGCCGTTTTTAAAACTTTTTTTTTCATTGATGCATGTCCCCTGGGGCAGGACCCGGGTCCCCAAACACTTTTTAGGACAATAACTTGCATATTAGCCTTTATAATTAGCACTTTTGATTTTGAACGTTCGAGTCCATTGTATTTAATAAGGTTATAGAGTTCATGCGAACATTCAGGCTGTTCGTAGGTTCTGGTGCGAACCGAACAGGGGGGTGTTCGGCTCATCCTTAAATGTCAGCAACAGTGGGGGATAAGGCCCCAAGGTCCAGATAAAAGCAAGCAAAGGGCCACATTTGGCCCCCCAGGCCACAGTTTGGAGACCACTGAGCTAGGTAGTGCTTATGGATGAATAGAAGGAAAGATGAGACTGTATGGCAGGACTGACCATTTCAGTACAGTAGTTATCTGTTAGCTTCATTTGCTTGGAGAGCACCATCTGCTGGCTAAAAGTGGAAAATATGACATTTCCAGATGTAATGTTTCGTATTTACATGAAAAAGCATGCTTTTCTATTTGTCACTATGTTAACATATTTTTTTTTTTTTTGTATGAAACAAATGAAGAATAAAAATGTTCTTAAAATCCTGAAATTCTTTGTAAGTTGAGTGATAAAAGTCTTCCTTCAGATTTGTATGATGAAATGTTATTTTATTTTATTTTATTTTCTAACACTACAAGTAAGGCCCATCCTGTAGGTTTTAGTCCTAATCTTGTGTCTTAAGCCTCGTACACACGGTCGGACTTTTGGCCAACAAACTTCATTTTGAGCAAGTTGGACCAACAATCCGACCGTGTGTACGCTCCATCGGACAAACTTTTTTTGCTTTTTTCTTGTTTTCATCGGACAAAAGTTGGGTCTGCAAACGGACAAACTTTTGCCCAACAAAAGTCCGATGGAGCAAAGTCCGACCGCGTGTACAGAAAACCATCAGACTTTTGTCCGATGGACAAAACAACTAATGTTAAAATCAACCAACAATAGCAGAAGTTGACCAAAGGGTGGCGGTAAAGAGCAGAAAAACCACATGATGTTGCAAAAAGTTTTGGGAAAGTTTGCAGAAAAGTCCTGTGGTGTGTATGCTAGGGGTTTTACCGACCAACTCCGTTTGGACAAAAAAACACAGAAAAGTCTGATGGAAGTCCGACCGTGTGTATGGGGCTTAAGTCGTTTGGTTTTAACGGCTTGTACTTTTTGGAACAGCCGACACTCCCCATTCTCATAAATCTCAGGACGTCTGTAGTAGACTCCAATCATAAGTTCTTCAGTTCATAGACCCATCTATTATTCCAACTGTAATTCCTCCTCTGCACCATCACCACCTCCATCCACATCACCATCAACACCTCCAACCACATCAACATCACCACCTCCAACCACATCACCATCAGCACCTCCAACCACATCACCACCTCCATCCACATCACCATCAACACCTCCAACCACATCAACATCACCACCTCCAACCACATCACCATCAGCACCTCCAACCACATCACCATCACCACCTCCAACCACATCACCACCTTCAACCACATCAGCACCTCCAACCACATCACCACCTTCAACCACATCACCACCTCCAATCACATCACCACCTCCACCAACATCATCACCACATCCACCAACATCACCATCACCACGTCCAACCCCATCACCACCTTCAACCACATCACCACCTCCAATCACATCACCACCTACACCAACATCAGCACCACATCCACCTCCAACCCCATCACCATCTCCAACCACATCACCACCTCCAATCACTATCACCATCACCACCTCCAACCACATCACCACATCCACCAACATCACCATCACCACCTCCAACCCCATCACCATCTCCAACCACATCCCCACCTCCAACCACATCAACATCACCACTTACAACAACATCACCACCTCCAACCACATCACCACCTTCAACATCACCACCTTCAACAACAACAACATCATCACCTCCAATCACTATCACCATCACCACCTCCAACCACATCACCACCTCCACCAACATCACCACATCCACCATCACCACCTCCACCCCCATCACCATCACCACCTCCAACCACATCAACATCACCACTTACAACAACATCACCACCTTCAACAACATCACCACCTTCAACAACATCACCACCTCAACCACATCACCACCTCAACCACATCACCACCTCCACCAACATAACCATCACCACCTCCATCCACATCACCAAAACCACTTACAACATCATCACATCACCACCTTCAACAACATCACCACCTCCACCAACATCACCACATCCACCATCACCACCTCCACCCCCATCACCATCACCACCTCCAACCACATCAACATCACCACTTACAACAACATCACCACCTTCAACAACATCACCACCTTCAACCACATCACCACCTCCAATCACTATCACCATCACCACCTCAACCACATCACCACCTCCACCAACATAACCATCACCACCTCCATCCACATCACCTCCAACCACATCACCACCTTCAACAACATCACCACCTCCAATCACTATCACCATCACCACCTCCAACCACATCACCACCTCCACCAACATCACCACATCCACCAACATCACCACCTCCAACCCCATCACCACCTCCATCCACATCACCATCAACACCTCCAACCACATCAACATCACCACTTACAACATCACCACCTCCAACAACATCACCATCTCCAATCACCATCACCACCTCCACCAACATCACCACCTCCAACCCCATCGCCACCTCCAACCACATCACCACCTCCACCAACATCACCATCTCCAACCACATCACCACCTCCAACCACATCAACATCACCACTTACAACAACATCACCACCTCCAACCACATCACCACCTTCAACATCACTACCTTCAACAACATCATCACCTCCAATCACTATCACCACCTCCAACCACATCACCACCTTCAACATCACTACCTTCAACAACATCATCACCTCCAATCACTATCACCATCACCACCTCCTACAACAACAACATCACCACCTCCAACCACATCACCACCTCCAACCACATTACCACCTCCAATCACTATCACCATCACCACCTCAACCACATCTCCACCTCCAACCACATCACCACCTCCAACCACATCACCACCTCCAATCACTATCACCATCACCACCTCAACCACATCACCACCTCCATCAACATCACCATCACCACCTCCAACCCCATCACCACCTCCATCCACATCACCATCAACACCTCCAACCACATCAACATCACCACTTACAGCATCACCACCTCCAACCACATCACCACCTTCAACAACATCACCACCTCCAATCACCTTCACCACCTGCAACTACAACCACATCACCACCTCCACCAACATCACCACCTCCAACCACATCTCCACCAACATCACCATCACCACCTCCAACCCCATCACCATCCCCATCTCCAACCCCATCCTCATCACCACCTCCAACCACCATCACTACCTCCAACCACATCCCCATCACCACCTCCAACCACATCACCATCACCACCTCCAACCACATCACCATCACCACCTCCATCCACATCCCCATCACCACCTCCATCCACATCCTCATCACCCCCTTCAATAACATCACCACCTTCAACAACATCACCACCTCCAACCACATCACTATCACCATCACCATCTTCGACAACATCACCACCTCCACCAACATCACCATCACCACCTCCACCAACATCACTATCACCACCTCCAACCACAAGATAGTTTTTCAGCTGGCTGATTCGTGTAGTAGACCCAAGGAAACAAACATATTGTATATTAATATGCAATTTCAAAATAAGATTTCTGTGTATACACACTAATTACTGTTACAGGAAAAAACAGACATATAGAGTACCCACTTGCCGACCAAGCCTTTTCTGGCACTTTTTGTTTACAAGTAAAAGTCTGTATTTTTAGCTGGAAAATTACTTAAAACCCCCAAACATTATATACACTATATTACCAAAAGTATTGGGATGCCTGCTTTACACACATGTGAACTTTAATGGCATCCCAGTCCTAGTCCGTAGGGTTCAATATTGAGTTGGCCCACCCTTTGTAGCTATAACAGCTTCACCTCTTCTGGGAAGGCCGTCCACAAGGTTTAGGAGTGTGTCTATGGGAATGTTTGACCATTCTTCCAGAAGTACATTTGTGAGCACAGGCACTGCTGTTGGACGAGAAGTCCTGGCTCGTAGTCTCCGCCTTAATTCATCCCAAATGTGTGTTGAGGTCAGGACTTTGTGCAGGCCAGTCAAGTTCCTCCACCCCAAAGTCGCTCATCTATGTCTTTATGGACCTTGCTTTGTGCACTGGTGGTCATTTGGTGGAGGGGGGATTATGGTGCGGGGTTGTTTTACAGGGGTTGGGCTTGGCCCCTTAGTTCCAATGAAGGGAACTCTCAAGACATTTTGGACAATTTCATGCGCCCAACTTTGTGGGAACAGTTTGGGGATGTCCCCTTCCTGTTCCAACATGACACACCAGTGCACAAAGCAAGGTCCATAAAGACATGGATGAGGGAGTTTAGGGTGGAGGAACTTGACTGGCCTGCAACCCGATAGAACACTTTTGGGATGAATTAGAGCGGAGACTGCGAGCCAGGCCTTCTCGTCCAACATCAGTTCCTGACCTCAAAAATGGAAGAATGGTCAAACATTTTCATAGACACACTCCTAAACCTTATGGACAGCCTTCCCAGAAGAGTTGAAGCTGTTATAGCTGCAAAGAGTAAATATTGAACCCTACGGACTAAGACTGGGATGCCGTTAAAAGTTTGTGTGCGTGTAAAGGCAGGTGTCCCAATACTTTTGCTAATACAGTGTATGTATTTTAGCAGAGACCCTAGAGAATAAAATGGTAATCATTGCAATTTTTTTTATGTTTCACGGTATTTGCTCAGTGGATTTCAAATGCAATTTTTTTGTAAAATATAAAAGGATGATGCTACACCGAGTAAATAGATACCTAACATGTCACACTTTAATATTGCGCACGCTCGTAGAATGGCGACAAACGTTGATACTTAAAAATCTCAACGGCGACGCTGTAAATTTTACAGGTTACTTGTTTAGCCTTACAGAGGAGGTCTAGCACTAGAATTATTGATCTCGCTCTAACGTTTGTTTAAATATGCGTATACGTCTTGCGTATGCTTCTGCGTGGAAGCATATTTGAAATCAGATTGCCACTCTATCCACTAACATGCTCCTTCTACTCTTCCTTCTCACATCGGTGTCTTCTATCCTCAAATTATCCTTATGCCGCGTAAACACGATCGGACATTCCGACAACAAAACCGTGGATTTTTTTCCGACGGATGTTTGGTCAAACTTGTCTTGCGTACACACGGTCACACAAATGTTGTCGAAAATTCCGAACATCAAGAACGCGGTGACGTACAACACGTTCAACGAGCCGAGAAAAAATATTTTCGATAGCCAGTGCGGCTCTTCTGCTTGATTCTGAGCATGCGTGGACTTTTGTGCGCCGAAATTGTGTACGCACGGTCGGAATTTCCGACAACAAGCTTTGTTGTCGGAAAATTTGAGAACCAGCTCTCAAATTTTTGTTGTCGGAAATTCCGACAGCAAATGTTCGACGGAGCCTACACACGGTCGGAATTTCCGACAACAAGCTCCCATCGAACATTTCTTGTCGGAAATTCCGACCGTGTGTATGCGGCATTACTGCTTCCTCATCTCTACCCTACAGCATACACATATCACCCTCATTCCTACCCTTTCCCTACTCCTGCACCCATCTTATCCTGCAATTACTGAACCCACATGCTGACCTAAACGCCAGGGCAGTTAGACACGTGTGCTCATACACATCCCACTCCCATCTTACCTTCCTCACCTTCCTTCGTCTCCTAGTCTCGGGGGGACCTTTCTCCAAATCTTGGTCCTCCATTTTCAAACTGCAAACCACACATATTTGACTCCCCACCTCCTCTGGCAAAAGCCGCAATCCACTCAGTTTAATTCCTATCCCCCTACTTCCGAAAACCAGCCACCCCAATCTTATGTGCCCTTTGGAATGCCCGCTCCATCTGTAACAAACTCACGTCCGTGCATGATCTTCTCATCTCTCATGGCTTTCACATACTCACCATAACTGAAACCTGGCTTCAAATTTGTGACTCGGCTTCTCCTGCTGCTCTCTCCCATGGTGGCCTCCACTGGACTCACTCACCCAGACCCAATGGACAGAAAGGTGGTGGAGTTGGATTCCTTCTATCCCTACAAAGAACCTTCCAAGCCCTTCCTCTCTCTCCCTCTCTATCCCTGTCTTCTTTCGAGACGCACTATATTCGTCTGTTTTCTCCCAATTCTCTGAGGATTGCAGTAGACATGTGCACAACATAAAAATTTGTTTAGTTTGGTTTTGTTTCTGCGTTTCCGTTGATTCGTAACGATTCATAATTGCGTAAGACGTGGGTTATCGTATTCGGACTCTTTCGTATTTCCGTAAGGGTTATTTTTCTGTTGATTCGTTTTTCTGTTATTCCGCGTACACGCGGCCGGTTTTAATGTCATTGAAAAAAACTACGTTTTTCTTGACGTGATTTTTCATGTTTCCTCTCAAGCCTGCCTTGCCTACACACTATCGGGAAAAAAAACGCTCGAGCAAAGCGTGGTGACCTACAACACGTACGACGGCACTATAAAAGGGAAGTTCTATTCGGATGGCGCCACCCTTTGGGCTGCTTTTGCTGATCCTCGTGTTAGTAAAGTTTGGTGAGAGCCGATTCGCACTTTTCAGCCTCGTGCTCTTCAGTACGTTACAGCGTGACGAATGTGCTATCTCCATTACGAACGTTAGTTTTACCAGAACGAGCGCTCCCATTTCATACTTGATTCTGAGCATGCGCATTTTTTTTCCCCTCGTAAAAGCATACACACTACCGTTTTTCACGACGTTAAAAAGAACGACGTGAAAAACGACGTGAAAAAATAAAGCAGGTTCTAATTTTTTTTAGGCCATTTTTTCACGTCGTTAAAAATGCTCTGGAGCCTACACACGATCGTTTTTAATGACCAATTTAAAAAATGGCATTTTTCACGTTATGAAAAACGGTCGAGTGTAAGTCTAATTTTCGTTGATTCGAAATTCGTATTTACGTTATATTTTATATTCGGCCGCGTTCGTATTTTCGTAAGAACTATATTTTCGTTGATTTGCAATGATTCGTATTTTCGTGTCTAATTTCCGTTGATTGGAAAGTCGTACTTCTGTAGATTTAATTACATTCGTACTTTCGTTAGAATACATTTTCCGTTTATTCAAAACACTACTCGTTGTAATTTTGTAATTCGTACTTTCGTGAGATTGACCGGCTCATTTATTCTTAATTTCGTAACATTGTTTTCGTAGATTAGTAATCGGGGCATAATTCGTAATTTTACATAATGTGTCCGAATAGGAGAAAACAAAAATATGTATGTCAGAGATATTACAAAATACAAATATAGAAATTAGAATCTAGACAGAGAATGCTTCAGAAACAAAGAATTTCTCTCTCACAAATCACAACTTTACTCACAAATCCAACAGAACAGTGCAACCTACCCAACCACAACCTATCTGGACTGTGGATGGAATGCACTGCAGTCTAAAGCCCCATACACACGGGCGGACTTCCATCAGACTTTTCCGTGGTTTTTTATCCGAACGGAGTTGGTCGGGAACACCCATAGCATACACACGCTCTGACTTTTCTGCAAACTTTCCCAAAACTTTTTGCAACATCATGTGGTTTCTCTGCTCTTTTCTGCTCTTTACCGCCACCCTTTGGTCAACTTATGCTATTGTTGGTTGATTTTAACATTAGTTGTTTTGTCCATCGGACAAAAGTCCGATGGTTTTCTGTACACACGGTCGGACTTTGCTCCATCGGACTTTTGTTGGGCAAAAGTTTGTCCGTTTGCAGACCCAACTTTTGTCCGATGAAAACAAGAAAAAAGCAAAAAAAGTTTGTCCGATGGAGCGTACACACGGCCGGATTGTTGGTCCAACTTGCTCAAAATGAAGTTTGTTGGCCAAAAGTCCGACCGTGTGTACGGGGCTTTACACAGAAAAACACACAAGGGAATAAGAAACAAGCTCATTGGGGGGAAGAGACAACCTCTTCAGGGGAAGGGACAAGCTTATTGCCCATTGGCCAACGTCCAGAACTAATTCAGAACTAACGAAATAGAATTTAAGTTTTTTCGAATTTTCATTGTTTTGATTTTCATTTTCCGAAGAATCGTAAAAAAAAATTTCGTTCATTTTGATTTTCGTTAATATGGATCTTTGTTCGTTATTTTCGTTGTTTTTATGTTTTCGTTTTTGACTTTTTCGTATTTTGGCTGTTTCAAATTTACTAAATTCGTATTTTCGTCGTTTTCCATATTCGTTCTTTTCGATAATTCGTTGTTCGTTTGTAATTTTATCAAACCGTTCGTTTATTCGTATGATTACGAATCAACGAATATAACGAATTTTGACGAATTGCACATGTCTAGATTGTAGCAATTTATCGGCCTCCTGGACCAGTATGGTGCTTTTTTGATGACTTCGCTGCCTGGCTACCCTACTTTCTCTCCTCTGAAATACCCACTATCATTCTTGGTGACTTCAACATCCCTGTCAATGTTAACAGCCCAGTTACAGCTAAACTTCTCAACTTAACCTCTTCTTTTGACCTAACCCAATGGACACATACTTCCACTCACTCCAATGGTAATACCCTCGACCTTGTATTCTCCCATTTCTTCACTCCTGACCACCTTACAAACACCCCCTTTTTGCTCTCCTTTCACAACCTTGTCACTCTGTATCCTTGCCTCCAACCACCCATCCCTCCAAGCAGCAAACGATTACTTGTAAGAACCTTCGCCACTTTAACCCTTCTCTCCTCTATTCTGCTACTGACCACCTATATGACATAATCTCTTCCCTGTCCTGACCTGGCCACCTCTGTCTACAACAGTTCACTCTCATCATCACTGGACACACTTTCTCCTCTAACTACACTCAGAATCAGGCCCCGACCGTTACAACCCTGGCAAACTGACAACACAAGAAATCTCAAGTCATTTGTAGCACTACCCCCGTAGGAGCTTCTGGTTATATTTTTAGGTCATGCGGTTACCTGTCTGTTCACCATATCCGTCATAGGGGTTCCATTGAAGAGTTGTTCATAGATGTCAGCACCAACACACAGAGTCTATTTTTGCAATGGTTTTTTATTTAACAAAGTCAGTTAGAGGGATGGAGGGTTAGGGGAGATTCAGGTACCTTGTATTTGCGGATCACGGGTACTTCTTTAATCCAGAGGACAAACAGTTTCCACCCTGGATATAGCAACCACCAGATAGGCCTCTCTCACTGACCTAGCAGCCGGTGCGGTGCTCGGTCATAGTCTCTGCCACAGACTTGAAGAAAATCTTAGAGTCGGTAGACAATCCTCTGCCACAGGATTGTATAACCAATAGCTTTTTTTTGTAAAGTCAGAGTACAGTCACACAGTACCAGTTTCTTTCAGCCGTTCCGGCAACACTGTGAGGTAGATGGGTCGGGATGCGTCCTCGAATTGAGTCTCCAGGCTTTTTCTGAGATACCAGCCTTTTTACTCGGTCCTCTCTGAGAAAAGTCCTCCCCTGGTTTCTCCAATTGCTCGGCTTCTCCCCACAGGCAAGACAGCACAGGACCACCCCTGACTAGTAGGCCCCAGAAACTCCTGGGCCTACTTCCAGTAACAAGGCCTCAGGCCAGCTGGCCCCAAGGCAGGAAACTGCTACGTCAAACCTTAGGCCAGTAGGGCCATCAGGTCAGAGAGACCCGGAAGATGCGTCTGTCCCTTAAATACCCTCTCCCAGAATGCACAGCGGGGGACCACTCCCACTGAGCCGTTTCTGGGCAAGAGGTATTTAATACATCCAGCCTGTTGCATTTACAACCTTGACCTGTGGTGACAGTGACACCCACAGTCAAGTGGAAAATGCGCAACACAGCTGGACTGGAACAGAAACCAGAAATTTACAACAATTATTCTGGGCTAAACTACAACTCAGACAACTAAATTTACAAATAGCGCCTACCCAATAGGAGCAGGGCGCTACACATTTAAATTTTGCTGCGGTACTGTTATAAACATGGGAAAGATGCGCTACTTTACAAGCAGACTAAAGGGACCCCCAGGCACGATAGTTAAAGGAATATTTCATTTTTATTGTTTCACTTTAAGCATTATTAAAATCACTGCTCCTGAAAAAACTGCAGTTTAAAAAAAAAAATTGGCATTGATACATGTCCCCTGGGGCAGCATTAGGAACACTTGGCAATAGGGCCGAAACAACTAATCGATTAATCGACAACTAATCGATTATGAAATTAATCGATTACTATTTTCATAATCGATTAATCGGCCAGTAACATAATGGGGTTAAAAAAACTAAAATGAGCCCTTTACAGTACAAAAAGAGCAAATCGCTACTGTAAATATTACTTTCACTGTCCCACAGTAAAAAATTAACCCTTTACAGCAATTATTTGCTCTTTTTGTACTAATTTTAGTTTTTTTTAACACCATTATGTTACTAAACATCTCATGCCCGGGTCACACCTCTGTGGGGTTTTTTTGGTGCTTTTTGCAGAAACACACTACAGGTCATTTACATGGTTTCCTATGGGACACGTTCACATCCATGATTTTTTCAGCTGCTGCGTATTTGGAAAGGGCAAGGACTTTTTTTTAACGCAAAACGGTGCTATTTTGTTTTTTTGGTTCGATATACTTCAATGGAGAAGCTGCAGAAAAGCATGTAATAATGTGTTTTTGCGGCAATTTGTGCTTTTTAGTCTGCCCATCAACAAATTGGCCAAAAAAAATGTAAAAATGCAGCAAAATTACTTTTTTTTTTTACGGTTATTAATTGATTAATCGATTAATTGATTAATCGGCCAACTAATCGATTATGAAAATAATTGTTAGTTGCAGCCCTACTTGGCAACAATGACAAGGCTGTCTTCACACTACGAGACGTTTCTCGGGGCTGCAGTTCCTCTGATCTCCACAAGATGGTGATCTCACAAGTCTCTATGGAAAACAGGAAGTGATGTCAGGTACAGACAGGAAGTGGTGTCAAGTATAAGGAAGTTCCAGGTGAGAGGCGAGTCAGGAGGAAGTAGAGAGGAGACATTGGTGAAACTGGCAACAGCTTTGGTAATAAGATAATACAATTCAATACAAGAGGGAGATACAAAAGCTAATAACTGTGAGGGATGAGTTGATGGAGAAAGTTCCTGAGTTGATGGAGCAAGGCTTCACTTCCTGATTCACTTACCGAAGCTGGCGGCGCCTCCACCCGAGAGCCGAGGGACAGATCGGCTTCGGGGGCCGACATGGCGGGCGCCCTGGACAGGTAAGTGTCCGTATATTAAAAGTCAGCAGCTGCAGTATTTGTAGCTGCTGACTTAAATTATTTTTTTTTTGGGCGGAACTCTGCTTTAAAGGGGAGTTCCAGCCTTTGTTTATGTTTATTAAAAGTCAGCGGCTACAAAAAGTGTAGCTGTTGGCTTTTAATAAACATACACTTACCTGTTCCACTGTCCAGCGACGCGACGCCCAGAGCTCCGCTCCTCTCCCCCCCTTCTCCGCCGGCGCCTCCATTCATAGTGTGGGCACCCGACTGTGACAGCTTTCGACGAACGGCGCAGCGCTGTCTGAGTGGACAGGCGATCGCCTGGGACCTGTCACGTCCCAGGTGATCGCCTACAGGGAGGGGCCGCCAAAAGGCGATATGACAAATCGCCTAGGCGGCCCCCTGGCGGAAGGAGGAAGTGGGACAGGAAGTCCCACTCTTACTGAAGCCCCCACTCCCCCCCCCCCCCCAAAAAAAAAAATGACATGCCAAATGTGGCATGTAAGGGGGCGAGGAGTGGATTAAGTGGAAGTTCCAAATTTGGGTGGAACTCCGCTTTAAGTGGTGAATGTTGGAAATGTTACAGAGGTTAAAATGGTAAGATTTGTATAGTGATTGGATGTGGGGGTAAAAGGAAAGGTCCGAGTACACGATTACATCCGTAAAACGGTGACAAACTGACGTACATTAAATTATCCATAGGTGGCGCTTTTAAAAGCCTTTACACAGGTTACCAGCTTAGAGTTACACAGAAGGTCTGGTGCTGGAATTATTGCTCTCACTCTGGTGTTTGCAGTGATACACCTCAGGTGTGGTGCGATTATCGCTTACATATGCGTACGGGACCCACGTGCCCGTTTACATTTGCGTGTAAGCACAGAGCCACAGGGGAGCTTTACATTTTAAAAGAAGAAAAAAAAATTATAATTTTTTTTTTAATTTAAATTTACTTTTTTATCACTGTAACTACTTTTTTATTTTTTTTCCTTTATTGCTCTCACAAGGAATGAACAGCATCCCTTGTGATAGCATGGGCCGTGACAGGTCCTCTTTATGGAGAGATCTGGTGTCTATTAGGACACCATATCTCTCCTCTGGCCTTTCAAAGCATCTGATCAAACCAATATCAGCACACCCTAATCTAAATGTTCCTCTGTGTGTAATCCCACTGGGGACTGTTGTTCCATGATAGAAACCCTCATACTATCCCTCGTACACCCCCATCCTAATATTATACAACCAGTACAGTCCAGATAATTCTCTCTTATCAATTATTGGTCTACAGGAAACTAGTATAGAGCACATGACCAATAACGATGGAGGAGGACCAAGTTCACATGACTGAGAGGATACTAAACCTCACCCTGGAGATCATCTACCTGCTGACCGGAGAGGTGAGGAGGATTCTGGGAGGTCACATGACATCACTCTTATCTCTATTAATAAAACACAGACCTGACCGGAGAGGTGAGGGGGATTCTGGGAGGTCACATGACATCACTCTTATCTCTATTAATAAAACACAGACCTGACCGGAGAGGTGAGGAGGATTCTGGGATTCTAACATGATATTCCTATTGGTTCTCCAACACAGAGATTTCCTCTTGTGAAGTCAGGTGATCATATGACCATCACAGTGCCTCTATGTGACTCCCTAAAACCTGAGAGACACAACATGGAGAAGATTCTAGAAGTCACCAAGAAGATGATGGAGCTGCTGACAGGAGAGGTGAGCGGTGCCGGGAATTCTGGGACATTATCCAGTAACAGACAAGGGATGTGTCTGGATGGTGACTGTATCATGATAAGTATCAGGTTTCTAAGTGATGTCACTGTCTATTTCCCTATGTAGGAGTATTTAGAAGGACACAAGGATCTCTACAAGGACGTCATGATGGAGAATCAGCCGCCCCTCACATCACCGGGTAAGAGGAGACTTTATTGTAAAGGAGAGAGCAGTACGGAGGCTCCACCTAGATCCCCCATCATCTGATAAACACATAGAAACAATGTATTCAGTCAGTGTGTGTGTTTCCTACAGATGGATCCAGTAATGGGAACCCACCAGAGAGATGTCCCCGTCCTCTGTATTCCCGGGATTCCATACAGGAAGATCATAATTATGCACACCACGATCTGGTAAATAAATAACAATTATTGTTATTATAATATTATTATTATTATTATTATTATTATATAGTTATGATTTATACACAAACATTTTTGTTATAATAAATGTTTTATTATATATTTAGAGTGAAGACCCCATAGATTGTATTATTGTTGTTAAAGAAGAATATAAGATAGAGGATGAGGAGTATGGTGTAATGAAGGAACTTTCTAACGGACCCAAGGATCTCTACAAAGACAATATAGTGGAGCCACCTAGTAAGAGAAACCCACCAGAGAGATGTCCCCGTCCTCTGTATTCCCGGGATTCCACACAGGAAGGTCACATCATCCCCCACCATCATCAGGTAGATGAGGGACAATTATTGGTAGTTATGATTTATACACAAGTGTGTTTTTTACAATGAATGTTTTATTATGTATTCAGAGTGGAAATCTCGGGGATGATAATATTGTTGTTAAAGAAGAGTTTACCGAGAGGGATGAGGAGTATGGAGTGATGAAGGACATTACACTGGATCCAAAAAATACCAGGAACCCACCAGAGAGATGTCCCCGTCCTCTGTATTCCCGGGATTCCACACAGGAAGGTCACACCATCCCCCACCATCATCAGGTAGGTGGAGTTGAGGGTCGGGAACATAAAGTGATTGAACACTCTGACATGTGGAGACGATGTGTGGACTCTACAAGATGATATTTTCTATGTGATCTCACATCATAAATACTTCTATGTTACAGATGTTATTTTCTGCCATTCTGTTGGTTTAGGGTGAAGATCTGATGAACATGAAAGTTGAGGGTGAAGTAGAAGAGACGTATGTGAGGGATGATCAGCAATATACGGAGGAGGCTGGAATGACGAGGACATTCATAGAGGAGGACAGTCCTACAGAGATCAGCACAGGTGACCCATAATATATTCTTCTCTTATCTCTGCTCTGTTACTGCTCACTGATTGGTCCAGAGTAGGGCGGAGCTGAGTGATATCAGCCAATAATAGGTTGATAATGGTCCCCTCCCTGTACTGATACCCGTCCTGGGGTTCAGCTGGCAGTATTAGGTTGTGTGTCACTCCTAGTTACAGTAGCACAGATATGATAACACAGATTGAGCCTTTCTTAGGTCGGTCCCTCTTCTTCCAGAAGACTTCTAGATAAATGTTACCATAAAACTCTCTATTACCAGTCTTGTTGGGATGAAAAGTAAGGAGTAACATGAAGACTGAAACACTTATCTTTCCTGGAGAAAATCCCCAGAAGCCTAGGCCTATGGTCACTTCTTCTATGGTGAAGGGTCTACAAGTCTGAACTTTGACCCTCTTGTCTATCAGAGATCACATGACCCAGTGCCTAGGCTTGTGGTTGTGTAAAGAACACGCCCCTCCCAGTCCCCATTGGTTCCTGCTCTTCTGACAAGGCTGTGTAAATGTAGAAGTGATCTGGGAGGAGGACCAAAGGCCCTTTGACTGAAGAGGGGAAGAGTCCCAGCTGGTTGGGACCTCCACAGAGAACATCTCCTCACTCATATCTACCTGATCCAGATGGAATCTTGATGGAAGTGAACTAACCCTCTCAGATCTATTGATGATGTTTTTATATTTTTCCAGGACACGCCATGGAGAAACCCTCGAAGGATCGTCTCACTTTATCTCCAGGATGGAAAATGGAAGATGAGGACATCACAGGAGATTGTGGAGGAGAAAAGACAATGAGCTCCACTATGGATGGAGGACTTCACAGTGTGGATAGACCATGGAATCCCTCTGACTCTGAGCAACCTCGTACTGTGGGGGGTGGGGCCGGGATTCAGGGGTGGAAGAAATGTTCCTGCACTGAATGTGGGGAAAGTTTTTGCTCAGTATCAACTTTTACTGTACATCAGAGATCTAACAAGGGCGAGAAACCACATTCCTGTCTTGAGTGTGGAAAACGTTTTACAGATAAATCGAGCCTTGTAGCACATCAAGTAACTCACACAGGTCAGAAGGCGTATTTCTGCCTTGAGTGCGGGAAATGCTTTTCACTAAAGTCCAGTCTTTGTAGACATCAGATGAGTCACACGGGTGAAAAGGCGTATTCCTGCCCTGAGTGCGGGAAATGCTTTTTACTAAAGTCCAGTCTTTGTAGACATCAGATGAGTCACACGGGTGAAAAGGCGTATTCCTGCCCTGAGTGCGGGAAATGCTTTTCACTAAAGTCCAGTCTTTGTAGACATCAGATGATTCACACGGGTGAGAAGCCGTATTCCTGCCCTGAGTGCGGGAAATGCTTTTCAGTAAAGTCCGGTCTTAGTAGACATCAGATGATTCACACGGGTGAGAAGCCGTGTTCATGCCCTGAGTGTGGGAAATGTTTTTCAAACAATTCCCATCTTAAAATACATCAGAGGTCTCACACGGGTGAAAAACCTTATTCCTGTCCTGAGTGTGGAAAACGTTTTACGGATCAATCAGGCCTTGTAAAACATCAAAAATTTCATACGGGGGAGAAGCCGTATTCCTGCCCTGAGTGCGGGAAATGTTTTACAAACAATTCCCATCTTAAAATACATTGGAGATCTCACACGGGTGAAAAACCTTATTCCTGTCCTGAGTGTGGAAAATGTTTTATGTATCAATCAGGCCTTGTGAAACATCAAACATTTCATACGGGGGAGAAGCCGTATTCTTGCCCTGAGTGCGGGAAATGCTTTTCAGTAAAGTCCAGTCTTAGTAGACATCAGATGATTCACGCGGGTGAGAAGCCGTGTTCAT
Organism: Rana muscosa; assembly: GCA_029206835.1. Classification (NCBI taxonomy): domain Eukaryota; kingdom Metazoa; phylum Chordata; class Amphibia; order Anura; family Ranidae; genus Rana; species Rana muscosa. Next base: position 414,428,695 of record CM055123.1, on the reverse strand, counting down.
GCCCTGAGTGCGGGAAATGTTTTTCAAACAAGTCCCATCTTTGGACACATCAGAGGTCTCACACGGGTAAGAAGAAGATGCATTTCTGTTCGTAGTGTGAAAAAAATGCTTTTATCAGAAGTCCAGTCTTGCTTTGTTTTAATGCCCTGAGTGCAAGAAATTGTATCCATAAAAATCAGTATTGGTTCTAGATAACGAATCACACGCAGGGGAGTAGCACATGTTCCTTCCCTGTGTGCGGGAAATGTGTTTAAAAAAAAAGTCCCTTCATAACAGACATCAGAGGACTCACACGGGTGAGAAGCCATCTTCTTGTCCTGAATGTAAATTCCAGATTCCGATAAGCCCCCTGCCTGCAGACCCCCACAACCACCGGGCAAAGGTTGTGGGGATGAGGCCCTTGTCCCCATCAACATGGGGACAAGGTGCTTTGAGGGGTCACAGACCCCCAAAGCAACCTCCCCATGTTGAGGACATGTGGCCTGGTACGGTTCAGGAGGGGGGGGGCGCTCTCTCGTCCCCCCCCCTCTTTTCCAGGTTGCGTGTTCGGATAAAGGGTCTGGTATGGATTTTTGGGGGGACCCCACGGCATTTTTATTTATTTTTTAATTACGCGGGGTTCCCCTTAATATCCATACCAGACCTGAAGGGCCTAATATGGAATTTGGGGGGACCCCCACATTTTTTATTTATTTTTTTTCATTTTGGTTCCCTGCACAAAATGTCATTTTTGAAAGAAAAAAAAAAAGTAATTTAAAACTACTCCCGCTATTAATTAATTGTCGGTCCCGGCAATACAGATAAAAGTCATTGAAAAAAAATGGCATTTTTTTCAATTACTTTTCTCTGTATTCCCGGGACCGACAATTCATGAATAGCCACTATTAGTTTTAAATGACTTTTTTTCCTTCAGAAATGACACTTTGTGCAGGGACAATTCTAAGCACGGGAAACATGCGCTACTTTACAGGCATACTTTAGACACCCCCCAAGGTACGAAATTTAAAGGAATATTTCACTTTTATTGTTTTACTTTAAGCATTATTAAAATCACTGCTCCCGAAAAAAACGGCCGTTTTTTTTAAAAACTTTTTTTTGCATTGATACATGTCCCATGGGGCAGGACCCGGGTCCCCAAACACTTTTTAGGACAATAACTTGAAAATTAACCTTTAAAATTAGCACTTTAGAATTCTCCCATAGACTTTTACAGGGTGTTCCACGGCTTTTCGAATATGCCGCGAGCACCCCAAATTGTTCGCCGAACTGGCGAACAGCCAATGTTCGAGTCGAACTCGTAGCTCATCCCTACTCAGCATCAGCATAGGCAGTCTTGAAGGGATCTCACATTCATAAAATAATTATTCTGTTACATCAGCATCGGGTGCTTGGTAGCTGGTGATCCAAGACTGATTAATTTTTATGAAGGTGAGCCGATCGATCGAGTCGGTGGACAGGCGCACCCTGTGATCGGTTACAAAGCCTCCAGCAGCACTGAATGTGCTTTCCGAAAGAACGCTGGATGCAGGACAGGCCAGTTGCTCAATTGCATACTGTGCAAGCTCTGGCCAGTGATCCATCCTCAAGACCCAGTAATTCAGAGTATTTTCGGTGGGGAAGGTGTCCAAGTCTGATCTTGCCCCTAGGTATTCCTGCACCATGTAAATCAGACGCTGGCGATGGTTGCTGGAACCGATCAGACCTTGGGGCTGCGGACTAAAAAATTGTCTGAACGCGTTGGTCAGACGGCCACATTCTCCACCGCTCCTTCTGTGACTGACCGAAGCCTCAGCAACACGTTGTCCAGGACCAGGAGTTTGTAACCTCCCAGGCTCTCACAAACCTTTCTGCAAGGCCTCCCGAAGATGTTTCATCCTCTGCTCCCTCTGTGACGGCTGGATCAGTTCCGGAACCTTACCCTTGTAACGTGGATCAATGAGGGTTGCCAGCTAGTAATGATCCCTCTCCTTGATACCACGAATCCGAGGGTCCTTTCGCAGGCTTTGCAGGATCAGGGAGGCCATTAAGCGTAGGTTTGCTGAGGCATTCGGTCCGGAGTCTTCTGGGTGACAGGACGACATGATCCGCAGCCACCTCCGCCACGTACAAGTCCACGGGTTTCTTGGGACTGTAAACGATCCATTGAAGACTGATGCTGAGTGCTAGGCTCCACCTCCATGCTGACACAATCCTCCTCCTCTTCCTGTGTGATCGGCAGGCCCGCAGGAACACGCTCTGGATAAAGGGGGCCTTGAGAGGTAAGGAAGTCCTCCTCTTCCTCCCTCTGTTCTGTCTCAAGTGCCCTGTCCATTATTCCACGCAGCGTGTGCTCCAACAGGTAGACAAGAGGGACAGTATCACTGATGCATGCACTGTCACTGCTCACCATCCTCGTGGCCTCCTCAAATGGTGACAGGACAGTGCATGCATCCCTGATCATGAGTCACTGGCGTGGCGAAAAAAAGCCAAGATCCCCTGACCCTGTCCTGGTGCCATACTCGCACAGGTACTCATTGATGGCCCTCTGCTGCGTGTGCAGCGTGGGCAACGTTGAGTTCCTCCTGGTGGGAATGTCACAGATTAGGCTGTTCTTGGGCAGGTTGTATTCCTTTTGGAGGTCAGCCAGCACTGGCATTATATGACCGGCGGAAATGCACACAGACTTTCCTGGCCTGCCTCAGGAGATCCTGTAAGCCCGGGTACCTGCACAAGAACCGCTGCACCACCAAGTTAAGGACGTGAGCCAAACAGGGCACATGGGTCAGCTGTCCCTGTCGGAGGGCGGAGAGGAGGTTGGTGCCATTCTCACAAGTCACCATTCCTGGCTGAAGCTGGTGTGGCGTCAACCTACCTCTGAGCCTGCCCCTGCAAAGTTGACAGAATCTATGACCCAGTGTGGCTCCTGTCCTCTAAGCACACCAGCTCAAGCACCGCATGGCATCTTTTTTCCTGAGTGCTTACGTAGCCCCTTGAACGCCTACGGAGCACTGCTGGTTCTGAGGACAAATCAGCAGAGGAAGAGGCCATGGAGGAAGAAGAGGAGGGGGTGGAGGAGAGAGGTGTGGCAGAATCACCACTAGTAACATTTGGAGGCGTGGTGGCGGAACAAGCTCCAACAATACTGCACCTTGTCCTGCATTCTTCCCAGCTGCCAGAAGAGTCACCCAGTGCGCCATGAAAGAAAGGTAACGTCCCTGTCCATGCCTGCTGGACTATGAGTCAGCAGTAATATGCACCTTACCGCTGACCGCCCTGTCCAGCGAGGCCAAGACATTGCCTTCCACATGCCGGTAGAGAGCCGGAATCGCCTTCTGTGAAAAAAAGTGGCGTTTGGGAACCTGCCACTGAGGTACCGCACATTCCACAAATTCACGGAAGGGGCAGAGTCTACCAACTGAAAAGGCAGCAGTTGGAGTGCTAGCAATTTACCCAAGCTAGCATTCAACTGCTGGGCATGTGGATGGCTGGGAGCGAATTTCTTTAGATGGTTTAACAACTGGGGTAGGGAAATTTGCCTGCTACAATCGGACGTTGGTGTACCGCTAGCAGAGTGCCCGCAAGTACTTGGCAGTGGCACATCTAATTCTACACCTTCATTTCTCTCCAGTGCAGGTTTCTGAGAGAACTGAAGGTATAGTGGGGTTGGAGATCCCAGCTGATGAGGAGCAAGGAGAGGTCCACTTTGTTCTTTGGTGTGGGTCTTTTAAATACGCTTGCCAGTGGACTGCATAGGAGTTCGACATATGTCTGATCAAGCATGTGGTGCCCAAGCGGCTGCAGTTTTGGCCACGCGATATACGTTTCAGACATATGTTGCAAACGGCAATGGTGCGATCTGCTGCACATGTGTCAAAAAAGGCCCACACCAAAGAACTTTTGGAAAACCGCGAAGAGTCAGCGGCACCCTGCACATGCGGAGCTCTGTGGTGTGATGCAGTCGGTTGGCTGCCCTTAAGCTGGCCCCTGGAGGGCATCCTGCCTCGTTGGAGATGTGCCTCCTCCTCCTCTGTCCTATCAGGCACCCACGTACAGTCAGTGACCTCATCATCCCCTTCCTCCTTGTCACTGGAGCAAACCTGGCAGTATGCTGCAGCTGAGGGAACATGACTGCCGGCTTCTTGTCCTTCTTGAGCATCCCCTCTCTCTTGGCTCACGTTACTGCCTTCCTCAAGCTGGGTATCATCATCAGACCCTTCAAAATGCTGCATATCCTCCTGCAGCATGTACCCAACACTGTGGTAGAACAGTTCGGGGGACTCCTCCGTGCATGATGGTGGGGCTAGGGAAGGAGTGACTGATGACATTGAGCTGATGGAATAGGCCGCTTTGGCACCTGCATTGGCAGCCAAGGTACTCTGAGCCTGGGTGACAGAGGATGAGCATGGCTTTGTCATCCACTCTACCAACTCTTTTGCATGTTGTGGCTCAACACGGCCACCTGCCGGAAAAAAGGACAAGCGTGCCCCACGGCCACATGCTGAGGATGCACCGTGTCCACGACCAGCACTGTTGGCTGTAGACACAGTGCCTGCTTGCCCTCTTTTAGTGGCCTGTGAACGTCTGCCTCTCCTTGTTGGCCTTTCAGACATACTGTATTTGATGTATTTGAATAGTTACCCCAGGAATGGCCTGCAGTGAGATGTAGCTGCACAAAGCTGGGATGTGTGTATATATATATAACTGAATCAACTGCCTGCTTAATCTAGCTAACTGAAATGAAATTACTTTATCTCTCTCTCTCTCTCTCTCTCTCTGAACGCCGCAACACACTACACAAGGCCGATGCGCAGGCGGCCTTATATAGTGTGGGGCGTGTGATTGGCACAAGCGATGACGCAGTGCATTATGGGCCGTGATGCTCGAATTTGGCGCGAACAGCCCATATTGTTCGAAATTCGGCGAACGAGCGAACAGCCGATGTTCGACTCGAACTAGAAAGCTCATCCCTAATATAGAACCCCCAAACACTATATATATATATATATATATATATATATATATATATATATATATATGATATTATTATTATTGTTATACAACATCTGGGATGAGATGCCTTATATTTTTGAGGACATTTTGAGCCATAGCCTATTTTATTTATTTATAGATAGATAGAGATTTATATAGATAGATAGATATACATAATTTAAGGATTGACCAAGTCAAAAAATTAGCGGACTTTGTGGGCACACAATGAGAGAGAGAATCAGTAAAAAAGTATACATTTTATTACAACATAATTAAAAAACATATAAACAACATACAAACACCCTGTTACACAGCTACCCAATAATAATGCAGTTATAGAGGACTGGACCTACGGTACAAAGCTTAATTCAATACTGTATCAAGGTAAGAGAAAATTTTCCAGTAATGCCTCCAAAAACGTGCTCGTCTAAGTGTTTCGCTAAAATATTAGCTTCCTCAGGACAGATACTGGGTAAGGTGCTGGTAAACTTGTGGCTCGAGGTATGGGAGAACTTGACCAAACTGACAGACAACCGGAAAAAAAATAACGAAATTGCTTATGTGTGTCTATGGTAGTAGGATACACATATCACGTGGGCTATAGTGGATATGACTGGTATATAGTAGTTATGTATAGGTATTTGAATATAAATCACACACAGCGGAAAGTGGTCACAAATTCCCACTATAAGCGTGTTCAATACAGTATCAATAGTACCAAACAAATGGTCCATGGATACCGGACCAAGTAATTAAATGGGTAAGTATATAGTCCCCTTAAGTATAGAGGCGAATGGAATATCTGAATGTGTAAATACTGCGCTTATCACACCGGGGGAGACCTTTTGTTAGGGCTCAAGTTAGTATTGCAACATACGTAGGGGGAAAAGTGTTCCCCCTTTGGTGCTACACCCCTGTGTATGGCTTTTTTTGCTTTGTGTGTCACAGAGATATATATATTATTAGCAGAGACCCTAGAGAATAAAATGGCGGTCGTTGCAATATTTTATGTCACACAATTTTTTTGGGGGAAAAAAAACACTTCAATTAATAAAATAATAAAACGGTAAAGTTAGCCCAATTTTTTTTTTTGTATAATGTGAAAGATGACGTTACGCCGAGTAAACAGATACCTAACATGTCACGCTTTAAAATCACGCCCGCTCGTGGAGTGGCGACAAACTACGCTACTTAAAAATCTCCATAGGCGACGAGTTAAAAAATTGTAACGGTTACCCGTTTAGAATTATTGCTCTCGCTCTAATGATTGTGGCGATACCTCACATGTGTGGTTTAAACACCGTTTACATAGGTGTGGGCGCAACTTACGTGCGTTCGCTTCTGCGCGTGCGCTCAGAGGGATTGGGCGCTTTAAAAAATATATATATTTTTCCCCTTTTTGTTTTACTTTTTATTTTTACACTGTCTCCTTTTTTTTTTAATTACTTTTATTTCTATTACAAGGAATGTAAACATCCCTTGTAATAGAAATAAGGGATGACAGGTCCTCTTTATGGAGAGATCTGGGGTCTAAAAGACCTCAAAGCTCTCCTTTTACCTTTTAAAAGCAAGGGGGAAAAGAAAATATTTTACCTTAAAAAAACAAAAATCACTTGTTTATGCCCGAGAACCGGAAGTGACGTTAGAGGTCGCGCTGGTCCTCCAAGGGCTTAGAGCCCATAGAAATCTAAACATCCAGCACACCTTCCTCTGGGGTCACCTCTGCTCCCATCTCTGCCCCCTCCCCTACCCATCTACAGGATCTACACTTTATGTGCCAGAAAAAGGAAATGGATGCTAATAGAGTGCATGAGATCTGCTGAAAAGGGAAATAGGTGCTAATAGGCTGCAGGAGAACTGCTGGAGATGATAAAGCACAGCCCTATAGACATCTGATAGAAGATACAATCTCAGGTCTCAGTGGTGATTGGAGCCCAGAAGGACTCTGGAATAAAACCTGAAAATCCAGCACACCGCCCTCTGGGGTCACCTCTGGTTCAGATCCACCCCCCCTCCATCAATAAGCCTTCCCTCCCCCACCTCCATCAATGAGCCTTCCCTCCCCCACCTCCATCAATAAGTCTTCCCTCCCCCACCTCCATCAATGAGTTTTTCCTCCCCACCTCCATCGGTGAGCCTTGGTTGCCTATGACCCTGTGACTGTTTGTTCGGTTTTCCTTTCTTGGACCACTTTTGGTCAGTCCTGACCACTGCAGACCGGAAACATCCCACATAAGCTGCAATTTTCGGAGATGCTCTAACCCAGTCACGATCCAGGAATGCCACATTCACTGGTGTGGAGGTGATCAGGGACACTGTAACTGGTGTGGCAGTGATTAGGGACACTGTAACTGGTGTGGCAGTGATCAGGGACACTGTAACTGGTATGGCGGTGATCAGGGACACTGTAACTGGTTTGGTGGTGATCAGGGAAACTGTAACTGGTGTGGCGGTGATCAGGGACACTGTAACTGGTGTGATGGTGATCAGGGACACTGTAACTGGTGTGGCGATGATCAGGGACACTGTATCTGGTGTTTCGTGATCAGGGACACTGTAACTGGTGTGGTGGTGATCAGGGACACTGTATCTGGTGTTTCGTGATCAGGGACACTGTAACTGGTGTGGTGGTGATCAGGGACACTGTAACTGGTGTGGCGGTGATCAGGGACACTGTAACTGGTGTGGCGGTGATCAGGGATACTGTAACTGGTGTGGCGGTGATCAGGGACACTGTAACTGGTGTGGAGGTGATCAGGGGCACTGTAACTGGTGTGGAGGTGATCAGGGACACTGTAACTGGTGTGGAGGTGATCAGGGACACTGTAACTGGTGTGGCGGTGATCAGGGACACTGTAACTGGTGTGGAGGTGATCAGGGGCACTGTAACTGGTGTGGAGGTGATCAGGGACACTGTAACTGGTGTGGAGGTGATCAGGGACACTGTAACTGGTGTGGTGGTGATCAAGGACACTGTAACTGGTGTGGCAGTGATCAGGGACACTGTAACTGGTGTGATGGGGATCAGGGGCACTGTAACTGGTGTGGCAGTGATCAGGGACACTGTAACTGGTATGTCGGTGATCAGGGACACTGTCTCGTACCTGGTAGGAGTCTGACATGACGAGGTCGGCCTCTCTTGTATCTCCAGTCCAAGCCCCACTGAGGGTGGAACAGATGGTGGCAAGGCTAGGAGGAACACGAGTGCCAGTAGAGGTTGCTAGCAGAAGTTGCAGGGGCAGGTGAAACTTGGAGATCCCGATGGGTAGACAGGTTCCAGGCACTTTTATGGAAGAGCAGGTGTAAAGGGGATCTCCAACCCACATGCAGATTCTGGAACGTAGCAAACTGGAACAGAGGTCAAGGGTAGCCGGGTTCAGCAACAGGCAGGCAGCGCAGTTCAAGGAGAAAGCAGTAGCAGGGTCAAGGAAGCCGGGATCAGGAACCATAAGTCAGCAAATAATCAGAGTCCAGAGAAGCGTCAGGGCAAGCCAGAGTCAGCAACGGGTATCAGGTTAATCATACGGATAGCAGGAAGTTTCACAGGACAAGCTGAAGACCAGTCAGCACTTGTAGGGAGTTAGAGCACCCTTTAAATAGGCCGTCTGGCGCCAACTGGCGTTAGGGGCGCGCTCCTGCGCGTGCACGCCGTTCATTGCGCACGCGCATTGGCGCACGCATATGCGCCATGCGAGAATACGTAGTTCTCTTACAGACACTGTAACTGGTGTGGCGGTGATCAGGGACACTGTAACTGGTGTAGCGGTGATCAGGGACACTGTAACTGGTGTGGAGGTGATCAGGGACACTGTAACTGGTTTGATGGGGATCAGGGACACTGTAACTGGTGTGGAGGTGATCAGGGACACTGTAACTGGTGTGGCAGTGATCAGGGACACTGTAACTGGTTTGATGGGGATCAGGGACACTGTAACTGGTGTGGTGGTGATCAGGGACACTGTAACTGGTGTGGAGGTGATCAGGGACACTGTAACTGGTGTGGCAGTGATCAGGGACACTGTAACTGGTTTGATGGGGATCAGGGACACTGTAACTAACTGGTCTGGCGGTGAACCGGGGACACTGTAACTGGTATGACAGTGATCAGGGACACTGTAACTGGTGTGGTGGTGATCAGGGACACTAACTGGCGTGGCGGTGATCAGGGACACTGTAACTGGTGTGGAGGTGATCAGGGACACTGTAACTGGTGTGGTGGTGATCAGGGACACTGTAACTGGTGTGGTGGTGATCAGGGACACTAACTGGTGTGGCGGTGATCGGGGACACTGTAACTGGTGTGGAGGTGATCAGAGACACTGTAACTGGTGTGGCGGTGATCAGGGACACTGTAACTGGTGTGGAGGTGATCAGGGATACTGTAACTGGTGTGGAGGTGATCAGGGACACTGTAACTGGTGTGGCGGTGATCAGGGACACTGTAACTGGTGTGGAGGTGATCAGGGATACTGTAACTGGTGTGGAGGTGATCAGGGACACTGTAACTGGTGTGGCGGTGATCAGGGACACTGTAACTGGTGTGGAGGTGATCAGGGACACTGTAACTGGTGTGGTGGTGATCAGGGACACTGTAACTGGTGTGGTGATGATCAGGGACACTGTAACCGGTGTGGCAGTGATCAGGGACACTGTAACTGGCGGTTGGACAGTTTTCCTTCCTTGGACCACTTTTGGTTAGTCCTGACCACTGCAGACTGGGAACATCCCACAAGAGCTGCACTTTTGGAGTTGCTCTGACCCAGTCATCTAGACATTACAATTTGGCCCTTATAAGTCTCTGAAATCCTTACACTTGCCCATTTTTTCTGTTTTCAACACATCAACCTCAGGGACAACATGTTCACTTGCTGCCTAAAATATCCCACCCACTTTCAGGTGCCATTGTCATAAGATAATCAGTGTTATTCACTCTACCTGTCAGTGGTCAGAATGTTACAGCTGATCGGTGTATAATCCAGTGAAGAGGGGAAGAAGCTGTAGAAGTTCAATTTATGTAGTTCCGTGAGTCCCCCCTGATGTCCATGTTCTGCCTTCGTGACCTCACCTGTTCACTTCGTGAACTCCTCAATGACAACACCTAAGCAGAAACATTTACATTTTCCTCCAAAACTATATGTGTAAATGATTTTGCCTCTTCTGACCATCCATGTACGACTCATTCTTCTGCCTGCTCCGACTAATTCCTGTGCATGACCTTGGCATGACCTGACCATGCTCCTGCCTCACTTCCTGCTTGATCTCTGTGTATGACCGCAGCTCGGATCTTGACTACGCCTCTTCAGTCCTGCTCTGCAAGTCTGACCCTGCTCCTAACCACTTGAACCTTCTCTGCAATAGATGTTCCATGTGTCCCTCCCATCACTCCTGACCATCTGCCTGAGTCCCACCTTGCTGGACACTTTTTGATGCAGCTCTCAGCAGACCAACCTAAATGGCACCAATGTTTTTTTGAGTTTAGCACTTTCTGTCCTCACCTCCATGGGTGATTGAAGCCTAACCACAAAGGGAGCTCTTCTCATCACTTGGGCCTCCAACTGTTAATATATCTGGCACCAAACGCCCTGTTTAAGGAAGGAAGCAGTAACAGAGGATTGCTAGATGATCTTCAGCTGACCAATGCTCCCTGTTCCTGTGTATCCTGCGTTCTCTTGATTCCGACCTGGCCTGCCTCTGACACTTCCATGCTTCCATGACCCCTCCTTCAAACCGGCTAGTGTAAAGGACTTGCCTCCTTTGACCATCCATGTACGACTCTAGCTTGCCTCTTGACCACTCTTCTACCTGCTCTTCCGGATTCCTGTGTATGACCTTGGCTCTGTTCCTGACTATGCTCCTGCCTCGCTTCCTTTTTCAATCCTGCAGCTCAGATCTTGACTACACCTCTCCAGCCCTGCTCTGCTAGTCTGACTCTGCTCCTGTCACTTGGACCTGCTCTTCCATCAAAATTCCAGTGAAGAGGGGAAGAAGCTGTAGAAGGTTAATTTATGTAGCTCCGTGAGTCCCCCCTGATGTCCATGTTCTGCCTTCGTGACCTCACCTGCTGAGGAACTCTTCAATGATAACATCTAAGCAGGCACATTTACATTTTTCCTCCAAAACTATATGTGTAAATGACTTTGCCTCTTCTGACCATCCATGTACGACTCATTCTTCTGCCTGCTCCTACTAATTCCTGTGCATGACCTGACTATGCTCCTGCCTCGCTTCCTGCTTGGTCTCTGTGTATGACCGCAGCTCGGATCTTGACTACGCCTTTTTAGTCCTGCTCTGCAAGTCAGACCCTGCTCCTGACCACTTGAACCTTCTCTGCAATAGATGTTCCATGTGTCCCTCCCGTCACTCCTGACCATCTGCCTGAGTCCCACCTTGCTGGACACTTTTTGATGCATCTCTCAGCAGACCAACCTAAATGGCACCATGTTTTTTTGAGTTTAGCACTTTCTGTCCTCACCTCCATGGGTGCTTGAAGCCTAACCACAAAGGGAGGTCTTCTCATCACTTGGGCCTCCAACCGGTAATATATCTGGCACCAAACGCCCTGTTTAAGGAAGGAAGCAGTAACAGAGGATTGCTAGATGGTCTTCAGCTGACCAATGCTCCCTGTTCCTGTGTATCCTGCATTCTCTTGATTCCTTGGTTCCGACCTGGCCTGCCTCTGACACTTCCCTGCTTCTATGACCCCTCATTCAGACCGGCTAGTGTAAAGGACTTGCCTCCTTTGACCATCCATGTACGACTCTAGCTTGCCTCTTGACCACTCTTCTACCTGCTCTTCCGGATTCCTGTGTATGACCTTGGCTCTGTTCCTGACTATGCTCCTGCCTCACTTCCTTTTTCGATCCTCCAGCTCAGATCTTGACTACACCTCTCCAGCCCTGCTCTGCTAGTCTGACCCTGCTCCTGTCACTTGGACCTGCTCTTCCATAAAAATTCCAGTGAAGAGGGGAAGAAGCTGTAGAAGGTCAATTTATGTAGCTCCATGAGTCCCCCCAGATGTCCATGTTCTGCCTTCGTGACCTCACCTGTTGAGGAACTCCTCAATGACAACATCTAAGCAGACACATTTACATTTTTCCTCCAAAACTATATGTGTAAATGACTTTGCCTCTTCTGACCATCAATGTACAAATCTGGCTTGCCTCTTGACCACTCTTCTACCTGCTCTTCCTGATTCCTGTGTATGACCTTGGCGCTGTTCCTGACTATGCTCCTCCCTCGCTTCCTGCCTGATCCTCCAGCTCAGATCTTGACTACACCTCTCCAGTCCTGCTCTGCTAGTCTGACCCTGCTCCTGTCACTTGGACCTGCTCTTCCATAAAAATTCCATGTGTCCCTCCTGTCACTTCTGACTATCTGCCTGAGTTCCACCTAGTTGGACACTTCTTAAAGCAGCTCTCAGCAGAACAACCTAAGTGGCACCCATGCTATTTTGATCCTGTCACCCATGCTTTATTCTTTGATCTGTTCTCACCTCCAACTTCTCACCTTGACCTCCAGTTACAGCATGAAGCTTAGCCTCAAGGAAAGCCCTCCTTTTTCACTTCGACCTCCTACCAGGTATGTGACACTTATCCAACCTTATCCATAGGAGTGATCCTTCCATTAAGCTGATTTACTCTCAGGAAGGGTGGATCGACAGAGAATATTATGTGATAGAAAGAACTGCATCTCCTCTGCCTAGGGTGGCACATTTACACATTTCCTCCAAAACTATATCAGCATAGAGGCAACCCAACAAAGACACATGGAGAAAGGCTTGTGTGAGTAAGAACTGCACACAACTCAAGCCCTTTATTGAAATATCTTAGCCGAGCATTAGGAATGTCATGGAGATGACTTGCTGGAAATGAATGTCCGTGTTCTTGGTGGTGATGTTGATTGATCTACATAACGCACACAATAAACAGTCACATCTACACGTTCAATGGAGGATCACCAACACGTTATGCTTATGCTGGCCATACACTATACGAAAAATCGGGCGAAAATCGGTCGTTCAGACAGTTCTTTCGTTTTTCGAACAGTTAATGGGCACAAAATCGATAATCGTTGGGACGTTTTTGAGCCAAAAAAACGAAGGACAAGTTTGGAAATTTTCTGCCGAACGAACGATAAATTGAAAGGTTAATGTGTTTCCCGTCCGAACTTTCGGCACTAGGTATATGTAAAAAAAAACTAACCAATTTTTTTTTATTTATGTCCACTGAACGATTTATCTGTCAATATATGATGGCACTATCGTTTGCGCTCACGACCGAACGTTTGTTTTTCGAAAGTTCGTTCGAACGATTTTTCGTATAGTGTATGGCCAGCATGAGTATGAGTCTTCCATCCCTTCATCCCAGAGTGGTGACCTTTGTAGGGGAATAAATTCACGCCTTATCCAACCTGATCCATGGGTGGGGGATCCTTCCATTAGGGCTGATTTAGGCTTGGGAAAGATGGATGGACAGAGAATATTACATGACAGAAAGAATTGTACATCCTCTGCTTGGGGTCTGCACAATAGAGTATTGTGATGAGGGGAGATAAGATATACCATCCCGGCGGGTTCACCTTTCATTTACATGGCCATAATACTCCTGATTCTTATCATGTAGTACAGTGGTCTCCAAACTGTGGCCCTTTGCTTTCTTTTATCTGGCCCCTGGGGCACTATTCTATCCACTGACACCAACGATGGGACACTATTCCTCCCAATGACACCAATAATAGGGCATAATTCCTCCCACTGACCCCAACAAAAGGGTTCAATTGTTTCCAATGACACCAATGATGGTGTCCTTGAGAGGAATAGTGCCCCAACAATGGGGTAATGTTCCTCCCGATGATACCAATAATGAGGCACTATTCCTCCTAATGACACCAACAATTGGGCAGAATTCCTCCAACTCATCCAAACAAAGGGGCACAATTCTTCCCAATGACACCAACGATGGGGTGCAATTCCGCCCAATGACTCCAATGATGGGGCACTATTCCTCACAACGACACCAACTATGGGGACTATTACTCACAATGAAACCAATGATGGGGCACTTTGCCCCCAAATGACACCCACAAAGGGGCACTATTCCTCCTAACGACACCAACAATGGGGCAGAATTTCTCCAACTCACCCAAACAAATGGGCACAATTTTCCCCCAATGACACCAACGATGGGGTACAATTCTGCCCAATACCTACAACGATGGGGCACAATTCCTCCCACAGAAACCAATGACGGGGCACTTTTCCTCCCAATGACACCAACAATGGGGCAATGTTCCTCCCGATGATACCAACGATGAGACACTATTCCTCTTAATGACACCAACAATGGGGCAGAATTCCTCCAACTCATCCAAACAAAGGGGTACAATTCTTCCCAATGACACCAACGATGGGGTGCAATTCCGCCCAATGACTCCAATGATGGGGCACTATTCCTCACAATGACACCAACTATGGGGACTATTACTCACAATGAAACCAATGATGGGGCACTTTCCCCCCAAATGACACCCACAAAGGGGCACTATTCCTCCTAATGACACCAACAATGGGGCAGAATTCCTCCAACTCATCCAAAGGGGCACAATTCTTCCCAATGACACCAACGATGGGGTACAATTCTGCCCAATGACGGGGCACTATTCCTCACAATGACACCAATTATGGGGACTATTCCTCACAATTAAACCAATGATGGGGCACTTTCCCCCCAAATGACACCCACAAAGGGTCACTATTCCTCCCAATGACACCAACAATGGGGAACATATATTACCAAACAGCAAGGAGAGGGCACAATTCCTCACAATGACACCAACAATGGGGCACTTTTTCCCCCAATGACACCCATGAAGGGGCACAATTCCTCCCACTGACATAAATGCTGGGACAATGATTGCTTCCACTTATAACAGGGCATTTTCTACCCCCACTGGCCACAGTCCACCCCCTCTAAAGTCTAAAGGACGGTAAACTGGCCCTTTGCTTAAAAATGTTGGAGATCCCCTGATGTAATATATGGTTATAAATGTCCCTGCAGTTTGCTTTCAGAGCGTGACGATGTGGTTGGAGATGTGGTTGGTGTTCCAGAAACACGGCTTGACTCCTCACAAGACTGGGCTGTTGGTATTCATGCTTATCCTTTTGTTTAGAGGGACACGGGACATAGAAAAGATGGAGGTATTTTAGATGTTCTCTGATGCTCGACAAGACTTCTGTGAAAAACCTTTTCTCGCTTTTAGGGCAGGAATATGACTTCTCCCCCCGTGTTGGATATTTCATGTGTGACAAGCTCTAAATTTCCATGGATAACATTTCCCGCACTCAGGGCAGGGGGAAAAAACGTTTCCTGTGTGTTGTATATCTGATGTTCCGTAGGGTCGGACTTGCAGGAAAAAAAAGTTTCCACCCTCAGGACTGGACTACTGCTTCTAACCCATGTGCAATCTACGATGTTTGGTAAGATTGGAGTTATGTGAAAAACTTCTCCCACACTCAGGGCAGGAAAATGGTCTCTCTCCTGTGTGAGATCTTTGATGTATAACAAGTTCTGTTTTCTGTGTATAACATTTGCCGCACTCGGGGCAGGAATACGGCTTCTCGCCCGTGTGCAATTTCTGATGTCTGGAAAGACTGGTCTTATCTGATAGACATTTTCCGCACTCAGGGCAGGTATAAGGCTTCTCCCCCGTGTGTAATCTCTGATGTCTGGAAAGATACGTCCTCCTTGCAAAAAATTTCCCGCACTCAGGGCAGGAAAATGGCCACTCCCCCGTGTGAGATTTTTGATGTATAACAAGTTCTGATTTCTGTGGATAACATTTATCACAGTCAGGGCAGGCATACGGCTTCTCCCCAGTATGTAATCTCTGATGTCTGGAAAGATTGTTCTTCTGCGAAAAACGTTTTCCACACTCAGGACAGGAATACGGCTTTTCTCCCGTGTGAGATCTGTAATGTATGATGAGTTCTGATTTGCGAGGAAAACATCTCCCGCACTCAGAACAGGAATTTCGTTGCTCACCTGTGTGAGATCTTTGATGTATGAATAAAATTAATTCAGAGCTAAAACTTTCCCCACATTCAGGACAGGAAAATGTCTCCTCCCCCTGAATCCCGGCCCCACCCCTCACAGTACGAGGTTCCTCAGAGTCGGAGGGATTCCATGGTCTATCCACACTGTGAAGTCCTCCATCCATAGTGGAGCTCATTGTCTTTTCTCCTCCACAATCTCCTGTGATGTCCTCATCTTCCATTTTACATCCTGGAGATAAAGTGAGACGATCCTTTGAGGGTTTCTCCATGGCGTGTCCTGGAAAAATATAAAAACATCATCAATCTATCTGAGAGGGTTAGTTCACTTCCATCAAGATTCCATCTGGATCAGGTAGATATGAGTGAGGAGATGTTCTCTGTGGAGGTCCCAACCAGCTGGGACTCTTCCCCTCTTCAGTCAAAGGGCCTTTGGTCCTCCACCCAGATCACTTCTACATTTACACAGCCTTGTCAGAAGAGCAGGAACCAATGGGGACTGGGAGGGGCGTGCTCTTTACACAACCACAAGCCTAGGCACTGGGTCATGTGATCTCTGATAGACAAGAGGGTCAAAGTTCAGACTTGAAGATTCTTTACCATAGAGCAAGTGACCATAGGCCTAGGCTTCTGGTGATATGCAGATATGGAGGGAGCTTGCTGCTCCAACAAGAGGGACCAACCTAAGAAAGTCTCAATCTGTGTTATCATATCTGTGCTACTGTAACTAGGAGTGACACACAACCTAATACTGCCAGCTGAACCCCAGGATGGGTATCAGGAGAGGGAGGTGACCATTATCAACCTCTTATTGGCTGATATCACTCAGCTCCCGCCCTACTCTGGACCAATCAGTGAGCAGTAACAGAGCAGAGATAAGAGAAGAATATATTATGGGTCACCTGTGCTGATCTCTGTAGGAGTGTCCTCCTCTATGAATGTCCTCGTCATTCCAGCCTCCTCCGTATATTGCTGATCATCCCTCACATACATCTCTTCTACTTCATCCTCAACTTTCATGGTCATCAGATCTTCACCCTAAACCAACAGAATGGCAGAAAATAACATCTGTAACATAGAAGTATTTATGATGTGAGATCACATAGAAAATATCATCTTGTAGAGTCCACACATCGTCTCCACATGTCAGAGTGTTCAATCACTTTATGTTCCCGACCCTCAACTCCACCTACCTGATGATGGTGGGGGATGGTGTGACCTTCCTGTGTGGAATCCCGGGAATACAGAGGACGGGGACATCTCTCTGGTGGGTTTCCCTTACTAGGTGGCTCCATTATATCTTTGGGTTCTTCTGAAACCTCTTCGATCACATTATACGCCTCATCCTCTTTATACTCTTCTTTGATACCAATATTAAAATTCCAGAGGATTCCACTCTAAATATAAAATTAAAACATTCATTGTACCAAAAAGGTTTGTGTATTAATTAATGAATAGTTAATAATCATCTACCTGATGATGGTGGGGGATGGTGTGATCTTCCTGTGTGGAATCCCGGGAATACAGAGGACGGGGACATCTCTCTGGTGGGTTCCCATTACTGGATCCATCTGTAGGAAACACACACACTGACTGAATACATTGTTTCTATGTGTTTATCAGATGATGGGGGATCTAGGTGGAGCCTCCGTACTGCTCTCTCCTTTACAATAAAGTCTCCTCTTACCCGGTGATGTGAGGGGCGGCTGATTCTCCATCATGACGTCCTTGTAGAGATCCTTGTGTCCTTCTAAATACTCCCACTCCTCCATGGAGAAATAGACAGTGACATCCTGACACCTTATAGGAACCTGACACACACAATGATACAGTCACCATCCAGACACATCCCTTGTCTGTTACTGGATAATGTCCCAGAATTCCCGGCACCGCTCACCTCTCCTGTCAGCAGCTCCATCATCTTCTTGGTGACTTCTAGAATCTTCTCCATGTTGTGTCTCTCAGGTTTTAGGGAGTCACATGGAGGCACTGTGATGGTCATATGATCACCTGACTTCACAAGAGGAAATCTCTGTATTGGAGAACCAACAGGAATATCATGTTAGAATCCCAGAATCCTCCTCACCTCTCCGGTCAGGTCTGTGTATTATTAATAGCGATAAGAGTGATGTCATGTGACCTCCCAGAATCCTCCTCACCTCTCCGGTCAGCAGGTAGATGATCTCCAGGATGAGGTTTAGTATCCTCTCAGTCATGTGACTCTGGTCCACCGCCATCCTCATTGGTCATGTGATCTATACAGGTTTCCTATGGACCAATAATTAGATCTTACAATATTAGGATGGGGATGTATGGGGAATAATATGAGGGTTATATTAAAATAATAAAAACGCCCCCAGTGAAATTACACACAGAGACACATTTTCTTAGTTTTTTTTCTATGTTTTGGTGGTCCTGAATCCTCTTACCATTCACCTTTATGTCTAAAAAAACTTCTATCTTCTGCAGATCTCTAAAATGAAGAGAATGTTCCGGGCTCCGTAAGTGAGGGAATGTTTTGACCCTGAAGGGGTTAATCTAGGTTTCCACACTATATATGTGTGTATCATCATCTGTTGGAGATAAAAGACGTCACAGTGACTATGGAGGAAGAGGACGGACATGACGGGGGTTTCTGGGTGTAAATAGAAAATAAGATCTTATTACCTCCTCTGCTGCCAGTTTCAGCAATGTCTCCTCTCTATTACCTCCCAAATCACCTCTAACCTCTGACATCACTTCCGGTCTACCATAGAGACTTCCTGTCTGGGTAGAAGTGAGATCCCCACCTTGTGGAAATCAGAGGAACTGCAGCCCTGAGAAACGTCTCGTAGTGTGAACACGGCCTTGCGCTGTGTGTGTGTATGTACTGTATATCCTTATAGATGATCTCCACTCCCACCAAGGGGGATAAAAATATATTGGCCTAAAGCTTGTAGTAATTAGCTTCTTTTTTTCTGTTGTACTGTCCCTTAAACATATCGGAAAATACGTTTTCATTGTTGTATGTGTTTCTACAGTAAATCATTTGTTGTGAAAGTACACATCTTCAGCTGTTCCCATGGTTTAGAGCAGGGGGTCTCCAAACTAAGACACACAGGCTACACCCAGCTCACTGAAAGATTTGTTTTCTGGCCTACAGCAATTGTCTGTGAAAATACCCTGGCTGGCTATAGATGTGCCAGTCTGTGTATCATAATACAGAGACCTATGCATCCACTGACAGCCAACCATGGCCTTCCCCAAGTCCCTAGTCCTCCTTCCCTCTGTCATGGTTTGTTTCTAGGACCGCCCGGTGTCCTAGCAACCATTGATGTGTTCATCCTGGACCAAGAACTTACAGAATGACCAGGTGTCCTCCATCCAGGTCAGCTCCCCTTCTGGGATTTCACTCTGATTCTCTGCCCTTTGAATGGTAAGGAGGGACACACATGGATGTAAGGGGGGATTCTGCTGGGCACTCATGGATGTACAAGGGCGCTCTTCTGGGCACCCCTTGATGTAGGGGGGACACTCTGCTGGGAACACATGGATTTAAGGAGGTACTATTTGTAAACCTGATTTATTTTTTTCCTAGAGGCAGAACTGCTTGCCTCATAGAAATCGATATAGGAAGGAAGTGGGAAGAGATACAACTCAGTAGGAAGGGGCTACAGACTTTTCAGTTAAAAGGCCTGCGGCAAAGAGTTGAAAGGAGGACTCTACCATTGGACAACACCAAAACAGGAAATTTAATACTTACCTTTCCGTAATTTTCCTTTTCTGGTGCATATCCATGGCAGCATACGCATGGTTGCTCCACCCCAGCCAACCCACAGGACCATTATAACTCTATAAAGAGAGAGTGACGCCCTCGTCCCAGTCCCATTCTCATAACTAGACTCAATCCAGCCTCAAGGATAAGAACGAGGGAGGGACTATGCTTCCATGTATAGGCACCAGGAAAGGAAGATTACAAGTATTACATTTTCTGTTTTCCTGGTGCCTTCATGGCAGCATACGCATTGGAAAATAACTCGCTACCAGGGAAGGAATGCTAAAGAAAACAGAAATGTAATTGACGAAACAAAAAAAATTGTAAGGTCTTCTTCACAAAATCCCGGGAGGTGAGACGAGCTGGATCTAGCCTGTAGAGTGCCATAAACGTGGAGAACGAGGAACAGCTTGCTGCCTTGCAGACCATCTCTGAGGAGACCTTTTCCAAGGCTGCCCATGAAGATGATATTCCTCGTAGAGTGCGCATTCACTTCCTGAGGAACAGGAAGCCCACTTGCCCGGTGACCAATCCGCACAATCCATCCCGCTATTGTGCACTTCAATGCTGTTTGTCCTTTCCTTGCACCACTGGGGACTACAAATAATCTCTCATCTTTCCGGAGGTGTAGAGTAACCGAGATTTAGGACTTTAATGCTCTTGCCACATCCAATTTGTGCAGTTTTAATGAATTCCGTTCTTCCCGGGAATGCTGGCAGGACCCATTCCTGATTGGAGCCATATGTGGAAGGGATCTCAGGTACGAACTGATGGATAGACTGAAGGACTACCCTGTCCAGATAGAAAATTATATAGTGATCCCGAAAGCCTTGGCCTTGAATTTCTGAGACACTGCGCGTGTGGCCTTGAGAACAGAAAAGAGAATGGGGCAAAGGGGGGGTCACTCTCTTTTATAGAGTTATAATAGTCCTGGGGGTTGGCCAGGGGCAGAGCAACCATGCCTAGACTGCCATGAAGGCACCAGGAAAGCTAAATTATAAGAGATAGATGGAGACTGGCAAGATCAAGAACCCATTTTCCTGTGATCGCTTAGTGCTAGGAGACCTGTTCATTAAGGAAATCGCTAAGGTCATTTGTGGGCAATGATGTCACCACTATCCCCGCCCCTTCCTATATATAGCCGATGACAGCTTACAGACAGATGTGCTAGTGCCACCTTCAAGGATTGGTCATGTGTGTGGTGGGTCATTACGTCTTTATTTCAAGACTGAAACTCTTTTTTCCTTGTGAATGAGTAGGGGTACAATACTATATACCCCTACTCATTCGCATGGGGGGGGCAGCATCTGGGGGCCCCTTATGATTCCAGATTCCATTAAGCCCCCTCCCCACAGGCTCCTACAATCACCAGGTAAGATGGTACACGTTCCCCAGGGCAGTGCCCCCCCTAGCAATTTTTTTTGACACGCCCTTGCCTATTAGCCCAGAAAAATAGCATTTTTAATTTGACAGATTTGGCTCCTATTGATGTCAAAAGGAGTTTGGGTTCCGCATCTGAACTTCTTTGATACAGGTGTTTCTGGTGATCAGCATGTAAAGCTCTCCCTATCTTCTCACAGTAGACCAGTGTGCGGCAAAAAAAAAAGTGAGAGCCAGCTACAAAATGCTGCCATTTTTTATGTTGTGATTGGTCACAGTGATCATGTGATACCGAGCCAATTTTACTGGCTCTGTACCATCTTTTTGTGATCTGCAATATTCCATTGGCTGGACCAATCGCAGTATAGTGCAAGGGTGCATCAGCAAATAATTTTTTTTTTTTAAAAACAGTCTCTCTTCCTGTTAAGGGCACCGGTTTAATACAACCGGCAGACAGCAAGTGGTGACACAAGTCTAGTGTCAAGCTAAGACCTGGTATTTGCAACGAAAGGGAGGCTTTAAGGCTCCAATCCTGGACAGATGTTGTGAAGGACCTTTTAATACATCTTATGCCTCGTACACACGACCGGTTTTTCCGACGAGAAAACTGCCATTTTTTAAACCGGTCGTGTGCATACTCCATAGCAGTTTTCCAGACGAGAAAACTGCCCACAAAAAAATTAGAACCTGCTCTATTTTTTCCCCGTCGTGTTTCCCGTTGCAAAAACTGCTCGTGTGTATGCTTTTCCGAGGGGAAAAAAATGTGTATGCTCAGAAGCAATTATGAGACGGGAGCGCTCGTTCTGGTAAAACTAGCGTTCGGAATGGAGATAGCACATTCGTCACGCTGTAACGGACTGAAGAGCACGAGGCTGAAAAGCACGAATCGTCTCTCACCAAACTTTTACTAACACGAGGATCAGCAAAAGTAGCCAAAAGGGTGGCGCCATCTGAATGGAACTTCCCCTTTATAGTGCCGTCGTACGTTTCATAAGTCACCGCGCTTTGCTCGAGCATTTTTTTTCACGATAGTGTGTAGGCAAGGCAGGCTTGAGAAGAATCACGTCGAGAAAAACATTGTTTTTTTCAATGACATTAAAAACGGTCGTGTGTACGCGGCATTATACAGACACAACAAGACATCCCAGAGAAAGAACAACGGGTTCTATTACCATAAATTATCCAAAGTCATTCTAGCAGGGGACCTGTTATTACTGTATATAAAGAGACCAACATTAGCATATAAGCACTTAATATTGTTATTTAACCAAATGGTGTCTTCATCAAAGGGGAAGCTTTTTGGGTTCCAGCCCTGGACAGATGTCGTGAAGGACCTCCGAATACATCTTACATGTTAACTCACACAAGTCACACATCAACCATTATAAGAAACATTAATTTCTGGTATTAAGGAACACCTTATCAGCTTGATGGTGACCGAGAGTCTCGCTGGAGAATAAAAGAAAGTGTTCTTATACAGACAAAACAAGACATTCCAGGGAGGGAACAACTGGTTTTAATAACATCTGCTAAAGTCATTCTAGCAGTGGACCTGTTATTATATTAAGAGCCCAACATTAGCATATAAGCACTTAACATTGTCATATTGTAACCTTTATATTTATTTACCAATATATTTAAATTTTTATCATAGAAATCAGGAAATGTTACATCAGAAAATGTCATAATTGACACTTTTATCCACAGGTGGTAGTCTACAAGCAAATGAAGCTGTCTGCTCAGGTTAATGCAATGTCATGTAGTGTGATCTCCCCTTCTATTTATCCACAGGCAATATCTAGCTCCTCTCTCACCATGATATCTTTCTTTAAAACTTCTGATGAAGATCAGACTACACAGCTAAAGGGACTCAACCAGCAGTGACACCCCCTCCTCCTCTCTCCTAGAGGGACCCAACCAGCAGTGACACCCCCTCTTTCTCTCTCCTAGAGGGACCCAACCAGCAGTGACACCCCCTCCTTCTCTATCTCCTAGAGGGACCCAACCAGCAGTGACACCCCCTCCTTCTCTCTCCTAGAGGGACCCAACCAGCAGTGACACCCCTCCTTCTCTCTCCTAGAGGGACCCAACCAGCAGTGACACCCCCTCCTTCTCTCTCCTAGAGGGACCCAACCAGCAGTGACACCCCCTCCTTCTCTCTCCTAGAGGAACCCAACCAGCAGTGACACCCCCTCCTTCTCTCTCCTAGAGGAACCCAACCAGCAGTGACACCCTCTCCTTCTCTCTCCTAGAGGGATCCAACCAGCAGTGACACCCCTCCTTCTCTCTCCTAGAGGGACCCAACCAGCAGTGACACCCCCTCCTTCTCTCTCCTAGAGGGACCCAACCAGCAGTGACACCCCCTCCTTCTCTCTCCTAGAGGAACCCAACCAGCAGTGACACCCCCTCCTTCTCTCTCCTAGAGGGACCCAACCAGCAGTGACACCCCCCCTTCTCTCTCCTAGAGGGACCCAACCAGCAGTGACACCCCCTCCTTCTCTCTCCTAGAGGGACCCAACCAGCAGTGACACCCCCTCCTTCTCTCTCCTAGAGGAACCCAACCAGCAGTGACACCCCCTCCTTCTCTCTCCTAAAGGGACCCAACCAGCAGTGACACCCCCTCCTTCTCTCTCCTAGAGGGACCCAACCAGCAGTGACACCCCCTCCTTCTCTCTCCTAGAGGGACCCAACCAGCAGTGACACCCCCTCCTTCTCTCTCCTAGAGGGATCCAACCAGCAATGACACCCCCTCCTTCTCTCTCCTAGAGGGACCCGACCAGCAGTGACACCCCTCCTTCTCTCTCCTAGAGGGACCCAACCAGCAATGACACCCCTCCTTCTCTCTCCTAGAGAGACCCAACCAGCAGTGACACCCCCTCCTTCTCTCTCCTAGAGGGACCCAACCAGCAGTGACACCCCCTCCTTCTCTCTCCTAGAGGGACCCAACCAGCAGTGACACCCCCTCCTTCTCTCTCCTAGAGGGACCCAACCAGCAGTGACACCCCCTCCTTCTCTCTCCTAGAGGGACCCAACCAGCAGTGACACCCCCTCCTTCTCTTTCCTAGAGGGACCGGACCAGCAGTGAAGTCTTTAGTGATCTCTGATTTCGTTATAAAGTGTTTCTTTCATAATAAAGATCAGAGGAGCGCTCAGCCACGTGTTTTCTGAGGTGTATATCAAGGTTTGCTTCTTCCCAGTGTGAGATCTCTGATGTGCCACAAAATATGATCCATATAGAAGACATTTACTGCACTCAGGACACTAATATACCTAAAGGGTTGTGTGGGTTTTCTGATGTTTGGTAAGAACAGACTTCCATGAAAAACTTCTACCGCACTCAGAGCATGGATACGGTTTCTCTGTGTGAGAAATTTGGTGTTTGACAAGATCTGATTTCCGTGAATAACATTTCCCGCACTCAGGACAGGAAAACTGTGTTTCCCGCACGTGGCATATCTGATGTTTAGCAAGACTGGTATCCCATGAAAAACATTTCCCACATTCAGGGCAAGAATACGGCTTCTCCCCCGTGTGAGTCCTCTGATGTGTGATAAGATTGCCCTTCCTTGAAAAACATTTCCCGCACTCAAGGCAGGAAAATGGCTTCTCCCCTGTGTGAGTTCTTTGGTGCTTAACAAGGGCTGAGTTCTGTGGAAAACACTTCCCACACTCAGGGCAAACATAAGGTTTCTCGCCCGTGTGAGACCTCTGATGTATGGAAAGATGGGATCTCTGTGAAAAACATTTTCCACACTCAGGGCAGGAGTACAACTTCTCTCCTGTGTGTAGTCTCTGATGTTGGGCAAGATTGGACTTTAATGAAAAACATTTTCCACACTCAGGACATGAATGCGGCTTCTCACCCGTGTGCAATCTCTGATGTAAAGAAACATGGGACTTCCGTGAAAAACATTTCCCGCAGTCAGGGCAGGAATATGGCTTCTCTTCTGTGTGAGATTTGTCATGTATGATAAGTACTGAAATATGAGGACTTCCAGCATCATCCCTCAGAAGATGAGGTTCGTTAGTGGGATCTGATGGTCTATCCACACTGTGAAGTCCTCCATCCATAGTGGAGCTCATTGTCTTTTCTCCTCCACAATCTCCTGTGATGTCCTCATCTTCCATTTTACATCCTGGAGATAAAGTGAGACGATCCTTTGAGGGTTTCTCCATGGCGGGTCCTGGAAAAATATAAAAACATCATCAATATATCTGAGAGGGTTAGTTCCCTTCCATCAAGATTCCATCTGGATCAGGTAGATATGAGTGAGGAGATGTTCTCTGTGGAGGTCCCAACCAGCTGGGACTCTTCCCCTCCTCAGTCAAAGGGCCTTTGGTCCTCCTCCCAGATCACTTCTACATTTACACAGCTTTGTCAGAAGAGCAGGAACCAATGGGGACTGGGAGGGGCGTGCTCTTTACACAACCACAAGCCTAGGCACTGGGTCATGTGATCTCTGATAAACAAGAGGGTCAAAATTCAGACTTGCAGACCCTTCACCATAGAACAAGTGACCATAGGCCTAGGAGCTGTGTTATCATATCTGTGCTACTGTAACTAGGAGTGAAGCACAACCTAATACTGCCAGCTGAACCCCAGGACGGGTATCAGTACAGGGAGGGGACCATTATCAACCTATTATTGGCTGATATCACTCAGCTCCCGCCCTACTCTGGACTAATCAGTGAGCAGTAACAGAGCAGAGATAAGAGAAGAATATATTATGGGTCACCTGTGCTGATCTCTGTAGGAGTGTCCTCCTCTATGAATGTCCTCGTCATTCCAGCCTCCTCTGTATATTGCTGATCATCCCTCACATACGGCTCTTCTACTTCACCCTCAACTTTCATGTTCATCAGATCTTCACCCTAAACCAACAGAATGGCAGAAAATAACATCTGTAACATAGAAGTATTTATGATGTGAGATCACATAGAAAATATCATCTTGTAGAGTCCACACATCGTCTCCACATGTCAGAGTGTTCAATCACTTTATGTTCCCGACCCTCAACTCCACCTACCTGATGATGGTGGGGGATGGTGTGACCTTCCTGTGTGGAATCCCAGGAATACAGAGGACGGGGACATCTCTCTGGTGGGTTCCTGTTACTAGTTGGATCCATCTTGACGTGCTTATAGAGGTCCCTGTGGCCCTCAGAAAGCTCCTCCATCACTCCATACTCCTCATCCTCCTCTTTATACTCTTCTTTAACATCAATATTATCATCCCTGAGGTTTCCACTCTGAATATAAAAGACATTCATTATAACAAGCTTTCATATAACCAGCAGTGATTGTCAATAATCATGGTGAGGGATGGTGTGACGTACCTGTGTGGAATCCGTGGAATACAGAGGACGGGGACATCTCTCTGGTGGGTTCCTGTAGCTGGATGACTCCACCATGGTGTCCTGGTACAGATCTTTGTGTTCTTCCTCCATCACCCCATCCTCATCATCCTCCTCTTTTATCTCTTCTTTAACCTCAACTTTAGGATCTCTCAGGTTTCCAATCTGAATATATAATAAAAATGACATCAATGGTAACAATGCAGATAATGTACAGATCCTAATGATACTATCAGTGATTGTTCCTCATCTACCTGATGATGGTGGGGGATGGTGTGACCTTCCTGTGTGGAATCCCAGGAATACAGAGGACGGGGACATCTCTCTGGTGGGTTCCCATTACTGGATCCATCTGTAGGAAACACACACACTGACTGAATACATTGTTTCTATGTGTTTATCAGATGATGGGGGATCTAGGTGGAGCCTCCGTACTGCTCTCTCCTTTACAATAAAGTCTCCTCTTACCCGGTGATGTGAGGGGCGGCTGATTCTCCATCATGACGTCCTTGTAGAGATCCTTGTGTCCTTCTGAAAACTCCTCCATCACTCCATACTCCTCATCCTCCTCTTTATACTCTTCTTTAATACCAATATTATCATCCCCGAGGCTTCCACTCTGAATATATAAGAAATTAATTGTACCAAAGTTGCATGTAGCATATATTGATATATATATTATAAACTACCAATAATTGCTTATTATGTACCTGATCATGGTGAGGAATCCTCTCATTCATGTTACGGTGCTCCTTCTAAATAATGGAAAAAAATAAAAAGTTTTGGTTTTATTTACGTGCAATTTTCAGCCTTTAATGCCCAACTCCGGGCAACTCCGGGCAACTTCTGCTACTGATGACCTCAGTGACAAAATCCTATCCTTGATCGGACCTGAATACTTCAGCCTACAACAGCTCGCTCTTGTCCTTCCTGGACATTCTTGCTCCCATCATACACATAATTAGAGTGGAACTACACTGCATTCGAGCGCTACAAACCAAAAACTCCCTTTAATCCATTTTTTAATATTCAAAGCCCCCCCCCCCCCCACGTCCATCTGCCCAGGTCTCCATGGTTTATTTTGCAGAGAAATCACTTCGGGAAAACACCCCCCTGGCAATTCTTTCTGCAGCCACCTTGATTAAGGGCAGATGATTCTGGTAGCATTTACTTCTTGAAATCCATCTGCCCTCAGCTCAGGCATGCAGGCAGGAAGGTGTGCTTAGCTGATGAAGCCCCTCCTCCCATGAAGTCTCCTGGGATTAGGGATGAGCTCCGGCGTGTTCGCATTGAACACGTGCAGAGCCAGCCAGGAAGTCCGCACTGCGCTGTGCTAATCACAGCCAGGGAGACATTTCCCGATCTCTGCAGCCGAGCATCGGGAAATGTCTCCCTGCCTGTCATTAGCGCAATGCGGTGCCAACTTCCTAGCGGGCTCTGCACGTGTTCAATGCGAACACGCCGGAGCTCATCCCTACCTGGGATGAATGACATAATTTTTGCCTAGTTCAGAAACCAGGAAGTAAATGAAAAAGTTTCAAAAGGGTAAATACAATCTACTTTCCTATCTATTTACTAATGATAGCAGCATAAGGATTTTAAAATAGTTCATGTTGATTGAGTGAAGTTCTGCTTTAAGCCCACCCCGGCGATAAAACCAGAACTCTCAAAAGACGTAGAAGTGCTCTTGAACGAGTGTATCGTAAAATCAAATTAGGGCAAAGCTTTGCCCTGTCGAAAACCGCCCCCCTAAAATATAATTCCACCCTCCATGCATGCAATGTGAGGGAAAAGAGACCAGAGATGAGATCTGTGATAAATAAGATCTTATTACCTCCTCTATTGCCAGTTCCAGCAATGTCTCCTCTCTACTTCCTCCTGACTCACCTCTCACCCGGAACTTCCTGTCTGTACCTGACATCACTTCCTGTCTTCCATAGAGACTTCCTGTCTGGGTAGAAGTGAGATCACCACCTTGTGGAACTCAGAGAAACTGCAGCCCCCAAGAAACGTCTCGTAGTGTGAACACGGCCTTGTCATTGTTGCCAAGTGTCCCTGATGCTGCAAGACTAGGGTTGCGCCCTCATCCCTTTAAAACAGAACACATATTAATTACACAGGTTCCGTGGCTAATTAAAGTGGTTGTAAACTCCAAAACCCCCCCAAAAAAACTGCAAGACGAAGGCATAATGAGCTAGTATAAATCGCACACTAGCTCATTATGAAATACTTACCTTATATCGAAGCTGTTGCAGCGGTCCCCGCACACTGCTGTGACCGGGGACATGTCTGCCGGAGTCATTTCCTGGTTCGCAGGCTGTGATTGGCCGGAGCCGCGATGACGGCACTCCCGCGCATGCGCACGGGAGCCGCCAGTCATGTCACGGCTCCTGAAGAAACGGCACGAGAGGGCTATTCCTTATGTGCGTGTAGCGGGTGTTTGAATTTATGTGAGGACTCTGGTGGTGTGGGGTTCCTTGGGGCCTACAGGTGGCGTTGTTGCCTTGGGCCGGAGCTGAACTCACACCGCAAACTGTGCCTTTTTGTCCTCCCCTGGAGCTGGTACAGCGGGGCGGGGAACCCGCTGTGACGCAAAGGGAAAGGTCATAAAAGGGGCGGACGCCCTGATTTTGGGGCAGAGAGTTGGAGGATGCGGCCGCACCCAGGCACCTTCAGCTTGGGTGCTGGCGTTCCGGTGTTCCAGGCCTAGGCGCCCTTGGCCTATCTGAAACGGAGATGGAGTCCATCTCAGGCACCTTTAGCCTGGGGTGAGGTACTATGGCGGATGCCTGGGGCTCAGTACCTTTGACTGAGTTCTGCGAGGGTGGAGGAATCCGAGGGGGCCCTAACTCCTTGGGTTCCCGTGTCTGAGTTCGTGAGGACTGGTGCGCAGTAACTTCTCCGAAGAGTCCGGCGCAGCATCGCTGGTGATGGAGAGGCCTCCATTTCTCCCTTGGACGGATTTCTTCCTCTGACAGGGGCAAAGTGAGCGAAGGTAATTCACATTTACATCACCTAGTCAGTGGCAGTGACTATTCACCACTGGTGACAGCACAGTGGGCAGCAGCAGAAGGGAAAGGATTGTGCCTCGATCTGTCCCTATTTTCCAAAGGAGAAAGATTGTTTTATTGCTTGGCAAGAAGAATAAAACTGAGTTGGACCTATTCACTGTGTGGAACTTGGGTTACTAAAGCAAAGGAGTCAGGGACGAAGGACTGGACTTGGGTCTAGGACACCTACACAAAAGCCCAATCTTCTGGCCTTCACCTCTTAGGTATGGAGGACATGGGCCGTGGTGTGTATCATCTCTCTCTCCCAGGTACCCCTAGACAACAGCCATATAACCGATAAAAAAAAAGGGAGAGGGGTGAGGGCGCTACATGCGCATTTGCCGATGATGTCTTGCTGCTGATTCTTAAGGACTGAGGGTGTCCAGGAAGGAGAACAGTCCAGAATCCTTGTTTTGTACAGAGGAAGGAAGTTGTCCCCAATCTTTTTTCGTCAAGTTGGGCATCCCATAACCCCCCTTCCTCATCCAAGTTATTATCCCTAATAAAACAACAAAGCCCAGAGACTGACTTCTTGTGTCCGGATGCAAGTGAAAGAATGCAAAGTGCCTGGCTGTGCAGGAATAAGGGGGACCGTTACCAGCAGCCCCTGCGGGGGTAGTGCTACACTGCTCTTTAACTTTATACCTACTGACAGGTCAAGTGAATAACATGGATTATCTCATTACAATGCCATCAAAATGTTGATGTGATATATTAGGCAGCAAGAGAACATGTTGTCCCTAAAGTTGATGTGTTGTAAGCAGAAAAAAATTGTAATCCTAGTTTGTTGTGTATGGGGCTGTGTAGCCGCTGACCGGTGCTAACCCGTTTCCACAGCCAAAAGTGCCTACAATGGGCACGTGATCATCAGAACTGGACCACGGAGCACTGATAGAAGGCAACCTGGTCTCATGAATCACATTTTCTTTTACATCACGTGGATGGCGCGGTGTGTCACTTTTCTGAGGAAGAGATGGCATCAGAATGCAGTATGGGAAGCAGGCAAGCCGGTGATCTGCCGACATGGTTCCTCCTATCGATACGGTTCCCCCTTGACTGCGCAGGCGCAATCCGAGCCAACAGAAATCACCGAACCTGATCAGCTGTTTTCAGGTGTAGCCGCCCCTCAGTTGTTGTTGCAACAGGTCCAGGGCGACGTGGACCTCGCTGTAAGTGGCCAGTCGGCCTCACGTCCTTGCTTCGCTCACTCGGCCTCCTGGCTTTTTTTTTACATGCTCCAAGTCCACGGGGATGGTAAGGAATGAGCCTGGATGTCAGAAGTGCAGCACCACCGCTGTTCAGGACACCGTCCCTTATTGTAATTGAAAGTCTACCCCCGAGCCGCGCATGCGCGTGTACACCTGAAGAACAGCTGATCAGGTTCGGAGATTTCCGTGGGCTCCGTCTGCGCCTGCGCAATCGAGGCCGGACCTTATCCGATAAGGGAACTAGCTCGACAAGACACCGGCACAGGCAGTGCGATGCTTTGGGCAATGTTCTGCTGGGAAACCTTGAATCCTGCCATTCACCATAGATGTTACTTGGCACATACCACCCACCTAAACATTGTTGGTGACCAAGTATACTCCTTCATAGAAACGGTATTCCCCGATGACAGTGGCCCCTTTTCCACAGGATAATGCACCCTGCCACACTGCAAAAAATGGTTCACAAATACCTTGAGGAACACAACGAGTTTGAGGTGTTGACTTGACCTTCATATTCTCCAGATTTCATCCAGTTGAGCATCTGTTGGATGGGCTGGAAAAATAAGTCCGATCCATGGAGGCCCCGCCTCACAACTTACAGGATTTGAAGGATCTGCTACTGGTGGCTTGGTGCCAGATACCACAGCGTACCTTCAGAGGTCTAGGGGGCATCCAAGCCTTGATGGGTCAGGTCTGTTTTGGCTAAGGTGACCAGATTTTTAAAATGAAATCCGGGGACATATTTATTTTTTTACTAGTAATGGCGGCAATCGGCGACTCTCTGTCCATCGCCACCGCCCGCCTCACAGTCTGTCAAGTATCACTCTCCGTGCCCCGGTTACTACTGGGTGGGGAGCGGAGGAAGATCACTCTGCCAGGGAAGGCAAGAAGATAAGCAGGCAGGCGGCTGGCCGGGACTTGACTCAAGGCAGAAGAACATGCAAGCGGAGCTAAATGGGCATACACCCAAAACTGAAGAAATATTCCCTCCGCTCCGACCAGCACATGATCATCAGAAAGGGGCACAGATAATGGAAAAAATACACCCCCCTAAGCTAGTAGGCGCGGCGGAGCGGGGTGTGTAATAAAGATTATTTTTTTTTAATTCTGCACTGACTGTCTTTGAAATTGCCCCCACCCCTGTTCAAATCCAATCCGGGGACAAAACCGGGGACAGACTTGGTCCGGGGACAGTGTCCTCAATCCGGGGACTGTCCCCTGAAACCGGGGATGTCTGGTCACCCTAGTTTTGGCAGCAAAATTGTTATTGTGGCAAAAGGGGGACCTACTCAATATTAGGTGGGTGGTCATAAGGTTATGGCTGATCACTGTATGGTATAAATTGACAACAGTTCCTCGTATCGCAAATTGGCTGACTCCCCCCCCCCCCCCCCTCTTCAGCTTGTTGATAGTCTGACAAAAGTAATTCTGAACCGGTCGCATTGTACCACAAGCTACAGTTGGCTTGAGAAAAAAGGTGTTGAAAAAGTGGCACATTGGAATAAAAATTGTCCACGTAAAGATGGTATCCCTGATGGAATAAGGGTGCCACAAGGTCCCACACTATCGTTCTACTTCTACCCATATGGGATAGGCACCAAGTGGGCCCCAGCTGGCTCTCTCTCTCTTCGTAGACATAGATATCGAATGTGTAGCCTGTGCCTCTCTCACAAAGTTTGTACAACTTCACCTCATACCCGACGTGTTCATTGGGCACATATGGCTTCACATCAAGCCTGTCTATGAAGTGGATATGGGATTCGTCAATATAGATATTTTTTTTAGTGAAGTGCCTTTGGGACACCAGTCTGATGTTGAACAACTTCCTACTAGTGCTTGCCACTTCATTACGATGTACCCAACTGCTGCTGGTGGCCTTATGCATTTCAGTCGAATGTCCAATGCTTGGTGGCACAGTACGCTGGACTCTTTTAGCAGGAACTTCTTCATCTTCCGATCAGAATTGCTTGGTAATGAGCCATTGCCTTCTACAGGTTCTGAACTGGTACCTGATGACACTGACACTGGTGCTGGATGGTGGTCAGGACACGGGTACTGGTTTCACTGACGATCGGGACACTGGTACAAGATGACACTGATACTGGTAATCAGGACACTTGTACTGGTTTCCACTGGTACTAAATGACACCGACACTGGTGCTGGCTGGTGATCAGGACACTGGTACTGGTTTCACTGATGATCAGGACACTTGTGCTGGTTTACACTGGTACTAGATGACACTGATACTGGTGTGACTGTTGATCAGGACACTGGTGCTGGTTTCCACTGGTACTAAATGACACCAACACTGGTGCTGGCTGGTGATCAGGACACTGGTACTGGTTTCACTGACGATCAGGACACTTGTGCTGGTTTACACTGGTACTAGATGACACGGATACTGGTTTGACTGTTGATCAGGACACCTGGTGCTGGTTTCCACTGGTACTAAATGACACTGATAGTGGTTCTGGATGATGCTCAGAACACTGGTGTTGGCTTACACTAGTACTACATGACACTTGTACTGGTGCTGGCAGGGGATCGGGACACTGGTACTGGTTTCACTGTCGATCAGGACACTGGTGCTGGCTTACACTGCTACTAGATGACACCGATATTTGTGCTGGCTGGTAATCAGGACTCTGGTACTGGTTTCACAGATGATCAGGACACTGGTACT
The DNA here is from genome assembly GCA_029206835.1 of Rana muscosa. Classification (NCBI taxonomy): domain Eukaryota; kingdom Metazoa; phylum Chordata; class Amphibia; order Anura; family Ranidae; genus Rana; species Rana muscosa. The sequence continues at coordinate 414,395,250 of CM055123.1, read as the reverse complement.
ACATGACACTGGTACTGGTTTCACTGACAATCAGGACACTGGTGCTGGTTTACACTGGTACTACATGAAACTGGAACTGGTGCTGGCAGGGGATCAGGACTCTGGTACTGGTTTCACTGATAATCAGGACACTGGTACTGGATGGTGATCAGGACACTGGTACTGGTTTCACTGTTGATCAGGACCCTGGTGCTGGTTTATACTGGTACTAGGTGACACCGATACTGGTGCTGGCAGGGGATAGGGACACTGGTGCTGGCAGGGGATCGGGACACTGGTACTGGTTTTACTGACGATCAAGACACTGGTCCTGGCTTTCACTGGTACTAGATGACACTGATACTGGATGTCAATCAAGACACTGGTACTGGTTTCACTGACGATCGGGACACTGGTATTAAATTACACTGATACTGGTGCTGGCTGGTGATCAGGACACTGGTACTGGTTTCACAGATGATCAGGACACTGGTGTTGGCTTACACTGGTACTTAATGACACTGATAAGAGACATTAATTTCTGTTATTTAGGAACACCTTATCAGATTGATAAACCAAATGGTGTCTTCATCAAAAGGTGAAGCTTTTTAGGTTCCAGCCCTGGACAGATGTCGTAAGGGACCTCCTAATACATCTTACATGTTAACAAGCACACACAATTTGCACAAGTCGAACATCAGCCATTATAAGAAACATTCATTTCTGTTATTTAGGAACATCTTATCAGCTCGACGGTGACCGAGACTCTGGACGATAGAAGGAGACCGTCTTATACAGACACAACAAGACATCCCAGAGAAAAAGTAAAGGTTCTAATAACATACGGTATCATCTATAAAGTCATTCTAGCAGTGAACCTGTTTCTATATAAAGAGCCCAGCATTAGCATATAAGCACTAAATGATGTCATGCTGGGAAACATGGAAGGAAAAAAGGCGAGGAGGACGACAGAAAACAAAAATGGATAGATAACTTCATGTTCATTGTTTCGATGATGCTAAGCAAGCTTCGGGAGGCAGCGGAGGACAGAAAAGCCTGGCGTGCTCTGGTCCATGAGGTCATGAAGAGTCGGACACGACTAAACAACTGAACAACAACTTGCACAAGTGGCACATTAACAACTATAATAAACATTAAAGTGGTTGTAAACCCTTTGTATGGACTTCTACCTATACGTAAGCCTAGAATAAGGCTTGGATGTGAAAATTGTAGCCGTGGTGGATTGGGGAAACAAATAAATGTCTCACTAAATGAATAAAGTCACTAAATGAAAAAATAGTGAAAAATATAAACAAAACAACCAAAAAATATGTATAAATGGGCTAATAAGTCCATAAAAAACACAGAAAAACGTGTTTGTTTCTTTTTTATTTAGCGCAACATTCATCTCTTTCTCTATAGAATAAGGCTTACCTATAGGTAGTGGAAATATCTCCTAAACGTGCGCCGTTTAGGAGATATTTCACTTGTAGTCCGCCGTAAATACCAACGGCGCATGCGCGGGGAAGAAACAAAAGTGCAGTTTCTGCCCCAGCCTGTGACGTTAATCGCGGCTCCCGTGCGCATGCGCGGGAGTGACGTCACGCGGCTCCGGCGAATCACAGAGCAGGAGTCCGTGGCCCGGAAGGAAGAGGGGCCAAAAGATGGACGCTTGCCTACACAGGGGACATCGCTGGATTCTTTTGCAGGTAAGTGGCACATAATGGGCTAGTATGCGATGCATACTAGCCCATTATGCTTTTCATTTGCAGGCTTTGCAGCGGGCTAAAGAGGAAGTAAAAACCATCAGGGTTTACTTCCTCTTTCATTTCTGTTATTTAGGAACACCTTATCAGCTTAACCACTTCCCGCCCGGTCAATAGCAAATTGACATCCGGGAAGTGGTTGCGTTATCCTGACTGGACGTCATATGACGGCCAGCAGGATAACAGCTGCCACGCGCCCGTGGGGGGCGCGCATCGCGCGATCGGTGGTGCGGTGTGTCAGTCTGACACACCGCTACACCGATCTCGGTAAAGAGCCTCCGGCGGAGGCTTTTTACCACATGATCAGCCGTGTCCAATCACGGCTGATCACAATGTAAACAGGAAGAGCCGCTGATCGGCTTTTCCTCACTCATGTCTGACAGACGCGAGTAAAGGAGAGCCGATCGGCTGCTCTCCTGACAGGGGGGGTCTGTGCTGATAGTTTATTAGCGCAGCCCCCCCTCGGATCCCCGCTCAGGACCACCAGTATGCCGCCCAGGACCACCAGGGATGGGCATTCACACTGGACCACCAGGTATGCCTCCTAGACCACCAGGGAAATGCAAATCTGTGCCAAGGCATCTGCCAATCAATGCCCAGGAAGCTGCCAACCAGTGCCCACCCAAAATCCCTGAAAGTGCCAGTGCCATCAGGGATAAGCATCAGTGCCACATATCAGTGCCATGTATCAATGCCCAGCAGTGCCGCCTATCAGTGCCACCCATAAGGGGCTGAGCTCTGAGGAAGAGGACTTGTCCTCGAAACGCGTCAGTCGGCAGTGATCTTTGTCAATCCCTCCGTGACTGATCTGAGTGGGTTCGTTTCTGGACGCATTGCTGTGACCTTGTGGCTTTTTGAAACGCATGGTTTTAAACGTTTGTTTGTAAGTAGGATTCTTTTATTTCATTTTAATAAACTTATCCAGCGATAATGCACGAGGCTGGTGCGCCTTTCTTTTTTCTTCTTGTTTTCTACTGCTAGGATACCCCTATCCGCGAAGGCAGCAAAGCCAATTGTCATCAATCTGTTCACTTTCAGACTGTCCGGTATTGCACTTGTGCGCAGGAGTTTTTGTTTGTTTTTCGTTATTCAAGCCACCCATCATTGCAACCGTTCAGTGCCCATCAGTGCCACCCATGAGTGCCCATCAGTGCCGCCTATCAATGCCCATCAGTGCTGCATCAGTGCCACCTACCAGTGCCCATCAGTGCCGCATATCAGTGCCCATCGTTAGTGCCACCTCATTGGCACCGCCTTATTAGTCCCCGTCAGTGCCGCCTTATCAGTGCCCATCAGTGAAGGAGAAAACGTACTTATTTACAACATTATATAACAGAAATTTTTAAAAAAAAAATTGCAAAATTTTTGGTCTTTTTTTATTTGTATAGCAAAAAATAAAAACCCCAGAGGTGATCAAATACCACCAAAAGAAAGCTCTATTTGTGGGAACAAAATGATAAAAATTCTGTTTGGGTACAGCGTAGCATGACTGCGCAATTCTCATTTAAACAGCGACAGCGCAGAAAGTAAAAAATTGGCTTGGGCAGGAAGGGGGGTGAAAGTGCATGGTATTGAAGTGGTTAAAGGTGACCGAGACTCTGGACAATAGAAGGAGACCGTCTTATACACACACACACACACACACACACACACACACACACACACACACACAACAAGACATCCCAGAGAAGGAACATTTTGATTTTAATAATTTATTTCACTAATGCAACTTAAAAGGTGAAACTAATATATGAGAGAGAGAGAGAGAGAGAGACTCATTACATGCAAAGAAAGCTAGTTCAAGCCGTGATTTGTCATTTTTATTAAGGGCTGCAACTAACGATTATTTTCATAAATCGATTCGTTGGCCAATTATTGTTTTGATTAATCAGTTATTTAGCTTAAAAAAAAAAAAAAAAAAAGTGTGGTGTATAATTTAGTTAATATGTAAAGTTTAAAAAAATAAATAAAAAAAATAAAATAAAAAAAAAAGGCTATTTATTCTTAAATATCTCTATACGGTGAGTGGCCCCTGTGAGTGCGAGGCCTTAGGCGACCACCTAATTTGCCTAATTAAAGAGCCGCCCCTATTTACATATAAGGAGGCCAACATTAGCATATAAGCACTTAATATTGCAATTGAACTATTATTAAAACAAACTTTTTATTTCCCCCTTAACTACACATTTGCTTTTTTTTTTATTTTTATGAAAATTAGAAAAAGTTACAGTGCCTTGAAAAAGTATTCATACCCCTTAAAATTTTCCACATTTCGTTACGTTACAACCAAAAACGTAAATGTATTTTATTGGGATTTTATGTGATGGACCAACACAAAGTGGCACATAATTGTGAAGTGAAAGGAAAATGATACAAATAAATATGTGAAGTGTGGGGGGGGGGGGCATTTGTATGGCGCCCCCCCCGGAGTCAATAATTTGTAGAACCCCCTTTTCTCTGTAATTACAGCTGCAAGTCTTTTTGGGGGTGTCTCTACCAGCTTTGCACATCTAGAGAGGGACATTTCTGCCCATTCTTCTTTGTAAAATATCTCAAGCTCTGTCAGATTGGATGGAGAGCGTCTGTGAACAGCAATTTTTAAGTCTTGCCACAGATTCTCAATGTGATTTAGGTCTGGACTGTGACTGGGCCATTCTAACCCATGAATATGCTTTGATCTAAACCAGTGGTTCTCAACTCCTGTCCTCAGGACCCACTAACAGGCCAGGTTTGCAAGATAACTGAAAAAACATCACAGGTGATATAATTTGCTGCTCAGGGATTGCAGTATTCTAGTCTGCATCTCACCAAGGTAATACTTAAAATCTGGCCTGTTAGTGGGTCCTGAGGACAGGAGTTGAGAACCACTGATCTAATCCATTCCATTGTAGCTCTGGCTGTATGTTTCGGGTCGTTGTCCTGCTGGAACGTGAACCTCCCCCCAGTCTCAAGTCTTTTGCAGACTCTAACAGGTTTTCTTCTAAGATTGTCCTGTATTTGGCTCCATCCATCTTCCCATCAACTCTGACCAGCTTCCCTGTCCCTGCTGAAGAAAAGCATCCCCACCACATGATGCTGCCACCACCATGTTTCACGGTGGGGATGGTGGGTTTAGGGTGATGTGCAGTGTTAGTTTTCCCCCCACACATAGCGTTTTGCTTTTAGGCCAAAAAGTAAAATTTTGGTCTCATCTGACCAGATCACCTTCTTCCACATGTTTGCTGTGTCCCCCCACGTTTGCTGTGTCCCCCACATGATTGCTGTGTCCCCCCACGTTTGCTGTGTCCCCCACATGTTTGCTGTGTCCCCCACATGTTTGCTGTGTCCCCCACATGTTTGCTGTGTCCCCCACATGGCTTCTTACAAACTACAAACAGGACTTCTTATGGCTTTCTTTCTCCAATGTCTTTCTTCTTGTCACTCTTCCATAAAGGGCAGATTTGTGGAGAAGCACGACTAATAGTTGTCCTGTGGACAGATTCTCCCACCTGAGCTGTGGATCTCTGCAGCTCCTCCAGAGTTACCATGGACCTCTTGACTGCTTCTCTGATGAATGCTCTTCTTGCCCGGCCGGTCAGTTTAGGTGGACGGCCATGTCTTGGTAGGTTTGCAGTTGTGACATACTCTTTCCATTTTCCAATGATGGATTGAACAGAGCTCCGTGAGATCTTCAAAGCTTGGGAGATTATTATATAACCTAACCCTGCTTTATACTTCTCCTCAACTTTATCCCTGACCTGTCTGGTGTGTTCCTTGGCCTTCATGATGCTGTTTGTTCACTAAGGTTCTCTAACAAACCTCTGAGGGCTTCACAGAACAGCTGTATTTATACTGAGATTACATTACACACAGGTGGACTCTATTTACTAATTAGGTGACTTCTGAAGACAATTCTAGATTTTAGTTAGGGGGTATCAGAGTAAAGGGGGATGATTACAAATGCCCCTCGAAAACTTTTCACATATTTATTTGTATCATTTTCCTTCCACTTCACAATTATGTGCCACTTTGTGTTGGTCTGTCACATAAAATCCCAATAAAACACATTTACGTTTTTGGTTGTAACATGACAAAACGTGGAACATTTCAAGGGGTATAAATACTTTTTCAAAGCACTGTATAGAAGACACATTTCCTGCACTCAGGGACACTAATACACCTTCGAGGGTTGTGTGGGTTTTCTAACACTTGGTAAGACCAGACTCCTCCGAAAAACATTTCCCGCACTCAATTCGTCTTTTCCGCAGTGTGAGAAACTTGGTGTATAAGAAGATCTGATTTCAGTGAATAACTTTTCCCGCACTCGGTGCAGGAATACGGCTTCACCCCGGTGTGAGATCTCTGATGCACAGCAAGTTTTGATTTCCGCGCATAAAATTTCCCGCACTCAGAGCAGGAATACGGCAACTCCCCCGTGTGCGATTTCCGATGTGTGAGAAGATCCGATTTCCGAACATAACATTTCCCGCAGTCAGGGCAGGGAAACGGATTCTCCCCCGTGTGGGACCTCTGATGTATAGCAAGTTCGGTTTTCCGTGTGTAACTTTTCCAACACACATTGCAGGTGAATGGCTTCTCCCCCGTGTGCAATCTATGATGCGACGTGAGATTGGATTTATGGGAAAAACGTTTTCCGCACTCCGAACAGGAATACGGCTTCTCACCCGTGTGCAATCTCTGATGCGAGCTTAGATGGGAGCTCTTTGAAAAACATTTCCCGCACTCGGGGCAGAAATACTGCTTCTTCTCAGCGCTGTGAGATCTCCGGTGTATAGAAAGGCTTAATTCAGAGTAAAAACTTTCCCCACATTTAGGGCAGGAAAAATTCTCATCCCCCCGAATTCCACAATCGTTCCAGTCAGTACGAGGCTGGTCAGAGGATCTAGAGGGTCTACCTACAACGGGAAGCCCACCAACCACAGTTGAGGTCGTTTTCTTTTCTCCTCCACAATCTCCTGTGATCTCCTCATCTTCCATTTTAGAACCTGGAGATAAAGTGAGACGATCCTTGGAGGGTTTCTTCATGGCGGGTCCTGGAAAAATATAAAAACATCGTCAATATATCTAAGAGGGTTAGTTCCCTTCCATCTGGATCAGATAGATATGAGTGAGGAGATGTTCTCTGTGGAGGTCCCAACCAGCTGGGACTCTTCCCCCCCATCAAAGATTCTTTGGTCCTCCTCCCAGATCTCTTCTACATTTACACAGCCTTGTCAGAAGAGCAGGAACCAATGGGGACTGGGAGGGGCGTGCTCTTTACACAACCACAAGCCTAGGCACTGGGTCATGTGACCTCTGATCAGGCATGTACTACTGACCATCAGGACTACCTGGAGTTTCCTGGTGGGCCGATGGCTCAGTGGGCCGGGTTCAGTGACAGAAAAAAGGAAGGACGAAGATAAAGGTTATACACCAAGGCTTGATTAACAGGTTGCCAACATCCCGTGTGTCGCTAGAACAAAAAAGGGTTGTCCCCCTAACTAGGGGCTGGGACTTTAACGGCAACAGAGTATTGCAAAACACAATAGTATAATATAAAGTCATTTAATATAATTGGTTTAAGAAGCCAACTTAGTGGCAAGATAGAAATAACTGTAGAATATGGAAATTCAAATACAGTAGATTACATATAAAAACAAAGAGTACAAATTGTTCTCCACACGTGATTGAGCCCGACGCGTTTCAGGGAGGGTTCCCTTTCTTCAGGGGCGTATCCTTATTGGAGATCGAAAGTACATCTATAAAATATATACAAAAACATGGTCGGTGAACATAACAAACAGGGACAAAACATAACAAACAACCTGTTTGTTATGTTCACCGACCATGTTTTTGTATAGATGTACTTTCAATCTCCAATAAGGACACGCTCCCTGAAGAAAGGGAACCCTCCCTGAAACGCGTCGGGCTCAATCACGTGTGGAGAACAATTTCGTGTTTTCGAATTTTAGATTTTCGGAAATTCGAAAACTGAAAAATTCGGAATTAACGAATTTCTCAAGATTCGTTAAAAAACAAATTCAAAACTATACGAATTGCACGTGTCTAGAGAATGGTGTCCGTCTGGCTTTGGCCAGATGGACCATGTGAAAGTACCCCAGTCCCTGTCTGGAGCCCAACGCCCCGGGGGATCAAGGGCAAAAAGGTCCCTTCTATTTTGGAGAACCATATGTACACCCCTGTGCACTTTGTGTCTCACTCTTTGGTGTGCACTTTTTTTTTGCACCGGGTGGAGTTTTTGGAGTGTTTACATACCACGGGCTTTTAAAAAAAATAAAAATTGGATTTGATTGACTGCAGCGGGAGCCAATTGCTGCGCTGCTCTTAATCTATCCAATGAGAACCCGAGACACCGGCTGGAGCTGGTGTGCTCGTCCCCGGCGCAGGAACGATCGACGCTCAGGTAAGTAAAAGTGGGGCTCCGGGGCGGGGGATGGGGGGCTGGTGCACTACAAGAGATTTTTCACCTCAATGCATAGAGGTGAAAAACCGTGAGGGTTTACAACCCCTTTAACCACTTATGGACCGCCGCCCGCCGCAGGAATACCGTTGTTATGGTAACAGCTAGCTACCTTAACCCCGGTATCCTCTTCTTCAGCGGTCAGTCCGCTACAAGATAAAAGTGGTCTCTGCGGTGGAACTTACGAACTTGCCTTTGTAAATGTCAGAGATCTTCTGTTCCCAGTGATCTCTGTCATGTCCCTGGCAGCCCATCCCCGCTACAGTTAGAAACACACCCAGGGAACACATTTAACCCCCCCTTTGAACGCCCCCTAGTGTTAACCCCTTATCCTGCCAGTGACATTTATACAGTAATCAATGGCTATTTGTAGCTGTGATCGCTCTATAAAATGTCAATGGTCCCACAAAAGTGTCCGATCTGTCCGAGCGAGAGGTAGAGAGAGAGAGGTGGAGAGAGGTAGAGAGAGGTAGAGAGAGAGAGGTGGAGAGAGAGAGAGAGAGAGAGGTGGAGAGAGAGAGAGAGAGAGAGGTGGAGAGAGAGAGAGAGAGAGAGGTGGAGAGAGAGAGAGAGAGAGAGGTGGAGAGAGAGAGAGAGAGAGGTGGAGAGAGAGAGAGAGAGAGGTGGAGAGAGAGAGAGAGGTGGAGAGAGAGAGAGAGGTGGAGAGAGAGAGAGGTGGAGAGAGAGAGAGGTGGAGAGAGAGAGGTGGAGAGAGAGAGGTGGAGAGAGGTAGAGAGCGAGAGAGAGAGATAGAGAGCGAGAGAGCGAGAGATAGAGAGCGAGAGATAGAGAGCGAGAGAGCGAGAGGTAGAGAGCGAGAGAGAGAGAGATAGAGAGCGAGAGAGAGAGAGAGATAGATGAGAGAGAGAGATAGATGAGAGAGAGAGAGAGAGAGAGAGATAGATGAGAGAGAGAGATAGATGAGAGAGAGAGAGAGAGATAGAGATATAGATAGATGAGAGAGAGAGAGATGAGAGAGAGAGAGAGAGAGAGAGAGAGAGAGAGAGAGAGAGAGAGAGAGAGAGAGAGATAGAGAGAGAGAGAGATAGAGAGAGATAGAGAGAGATAGAGAGAGATAGAGAGAGATCACAGATCGAGAGAGATCACAGATCGTCACCATTACTAGTAAAAAATAAACAATAATAAAAATTGCCCCTATTTTGTAGATGCGATAACTTTTTCACAAACCAATCAATATACAGGCAGTCCCCGAGTTATGAACGGGTTAGGGACTGTAGGTTTGTTCTTAAGTCGAATATGTTCGTAAGTCGGAACAGCATGTTACGAAACAGACTTACGAACATATTTCGACTTAAGAACAAGCCTACAGTCCCTAACCCGTATATACGTTGTTTTCCGAAGTTCCGTTGAATGTGCCCGCCGTCGAAAAGGTCCCGTCTAATGTGCCCGCCGTCGAAAAGTGGCCACGCAGCCTCCCGTTCGTAAGTAGGAGTCGTTCGCAAGTCGGATGTTTATAACTCGGGGACACCCTGTACGCCTATTGCGTTTGTTTTTTTTACCAAAAATATGTAGAAGAATACAAATCATAAAAATGCTATAAATCTATCCCCTATTTTGTAGACGCGATAACTTTTTCGCAAACCAATCAATATAAGCCTATTGCGATTTTATTTTTTTAACCAAAAATAATCGCAATAGGCGTATATTGATTGGTTTGCGAAAAAGTTATCGCGTCTACAAAATAGGGGATAGATTTATAGCATTTTTATTGAGGCGATAACTTTTTCGCAAACCAATCAATCAATATAAGTCTATTGCGATTTTTTTTTAATTTTTTTAACAAAAATATGTAGAAGAATATATAAGAATACATAATCTTGTTTTTTTTTTTTTATATATATATATTTTTTGGAATATGTATTATAGCAAAAAGGTAAAAAATTATATTTTTTTTCAAAAATTGATGCTCTTTTTTTGTTTATAGTGCAAAAAATTAAATACCACCAAAAGAAAGCTCTATTTGTGGGGGGGGGGGGGGGGGAGTCAAGTTTGTTTGGGTACAGCGCTGCAGGACCGCGCAATTTTCAGTTAAAGCGACGCAGTACTGAATCGCACAAAATGGCCCGGTCATTGGGCAGCCAAATCCTTCCGGGGCTGAAGTGGTGAACTATTTTGTGTGTTTTTTTTATATTACGGCTTCGGTAACAGCCTGGTAAAGTAATGGTTTGCATGGCCATTAATTTGAGCACCGCTGTACTTCCTATAAGAGAAATAAAGTAGAACGGCTAATGGCCAGTGAAAGGCGGTAGGGGGTGGCCATTGGGTAGGGGCGGTTTTGGCCGGCCAGCCGGCATGGGAGAGACTTGTCATCCGCACTGCCCATCACCACTTCATAGTGCGCAACCCGGGCTCAGCCTCAGCACTGAAAGGCGGCCAATGGCTGTGCAGCCATGCCGGTTTCTGAAATTCCAGCCAATGAGGCTGTAGCAATATTCCTGCATGACGTTTGCCCCTCCCTCCTCACATAGTGATGTGAGAAAGAAGGAGGAGAAAAATACAGAGGAGAAGAAGTGAAATAACAAAAAAGAGGTGAGTGAGGAGTAGACATGGGCGTCGTCAATAAATTTGTTTAGTTTTGTATTAGACGAAAATTCGTATTTCGTAATTCGAGTCCGAAATTCTATTTGGATTCGTTTCGTACGAAATACGAATTTTCGGTAGATTCGTTAACTTTTCTTAAAGTGGAGCTCCACCCTAAATAGCAACTTTTGCTATTTGGAACCCTCCCCCCCTCCGGTGTCACAATTGACACCTTTCAGGGGGGAGGGGGGTGAAGATACCTGTCTAAGACAGGTATTTTCACCCACATCCGGGAGTCCTCTCTCCGGGAATCTGCGGGAGTGACGTCACTTCCCGCAGACTTCCCGTAGTGTTCTGGGAGACACTCGGCTCCCAGAACACAGGAGGACGAATCAGAACGGCGCAGCGCGACTCGCGCATGCGCCGTAGGGAACCGGGCATGAAGCCGCAGGGCTTCACTTCCTGGTTCCCTCAGCGAGGATGGCGGAGGGAGCAGCAGAGCGACGAGCGGTCGCTCGTCCTCTGCTGCGGACGTCGCTGGACTCCAGGACAGGTAAGTGTCCAAATATTAAAAGCCAGCAGCTGCTGTAGCTGTAGGCTTTTATTTTATTTTTTTCCGGCGGAGCTCCGCTTTAACAATTACGAACATTCGCTAGGATGAATTTAAAAAGCAAACAATACCTTTCTCAATATGGCAGTCGTCGACTCATTATGAGGGGCTCCCACCATCCCTGTGCTGTGCTCATTATGAGGGGCTCCCACCATCCCTGTGCTGTGCTCATTCTGAGGGGCTCCCACCATCCCTGTGCTGTGCTGACTTCCTCCTGGGGCTGTACCCCCTGCTGTGCTCATTATGAGGGGATCCCACCATCCCTGTGTTGTGCTCATTATGAGGGGCTCCCACCATCCCTGTGCTGTGCTCATTATGAGGGGCTCCCACCATCCCTGTGCTGTGTTCATTATGAGGGGCCCCCACCATCCCTGTGCTGTGCTCATTATGAGGGGCTCCCACCATCCCTGTGCTGTGCTCACTATGAGGGGCTCCCACCATCCCTGTGCTTATTATGAGGGCCCCCACCATCCCTGTGCTGTGCTCATTATGAGGGGCTCCCACCATCCCTGTGCTGTGCTCATTATGAGGGGCTCCCACCATCCCTGTGCTGTGCTGACTTCCTCCTGGGGCTGTACCCCCTGCTGTGCTCATTATGAGGGGATCCAACCATCCCTGTGCTGTGCTCATTATGAGGGGCTCCCACCATCCCTGTGCTGTGCTCATTATGAGGGGATCCCACCATCCCTGTGCTGTGCTCATTATGAGGGGCTCCCACCATCCCTGTGCTGTGCTCATTATGAGGGGCTCCCACCATCCCTGTGCTGTGTTCATTATGAGGGGCCCCCACCATCCCTGTGCTGTGCTCATTATGAGGGGCTCCCACCATCCCTGTGCTGTGCTCATTATGAGGGGCCCTCACCATCCCTGTGCTGTGCTCATTGAGGGGCTCCCCCCATCCCTGTGCTGTGCTCATTATGAGGGGCTCCCACCATCCCTGTGCTGTGCTCATTAAGAGGGGCCCCCACCATCCCTGTGCTGTGCTCATTATGAGGGGCCCCCACCATCCCTGTGCTGTGCCCATTATGAGGGGCTCCCACCATCCCTGTGCTGTGTTCATTATGAGGGGCCCCCACCATCCCTGTGCTGTGCTTATTATGAGGGGCCCCCACCATCCCTGTGCTGTGCTCATTATGAGGGGCTCCCACCATCCCTGTGCTGTGCTCATTATGAGGGGCTCCCACCATCCCTGTGCTGTGCTCATTATGAGGGGCTCCTCACCATCCCTGTGCTGTGCCCATTATGAGGGGCCCCCACCACCCCTGTGCTGTGCTCATTATGAGGGGCCCCCACCATCCCTGTGCTGTGCTCATTATGAGGGGCCCCCACCATCCCTGTGCTGTGCCCATTATGAGGGGCCCCCACCATCCCTGTGCTGTGCTCATTATGAGGGGCCCCCACCATCCCTGTGCTGTGCTCATTATGAGGGGCCCCCACCATCCCTGTGCTGTGCTCATTATGAGGGGCTCCCACCATCCCTGTGCTGTGCTCATTATGAGGGGCTCCCACCATCCCTGTGCTGTGCTCATTATGAGGGGCCCCCACCATCCCTGTGCTGTGCTCATTATGAGGGGCCCCCACCATCCCTGTGCTGTGCTCATTATGAGGGGCCCCCACCATCCCTGTGCTGTGCTCATTATGAGGCGCTCCCATCATCCCTGTGCTGTGCTCATTATGAGGCGCTCCCACCATCCCTGTGCTCATTATGAGGGGCTCCCACCATCCCTGTGCTCATTATGAGGTGCTCCCACCATCCCTGTGCTGATTATGAGGGGCTCCCACCATCCCTGTGCTGTGCTCATTACAAGGGGCTCCCACCATCCCTGTGCTGTGCTCATTATGAGGGGCTCCCACCATCCCTGTGCTGTGCTCATTATGAGGGGCTCCCACCATCCCTGTGCTCATTATGAGGGGCCCCCACCATCCTTGTGCTGTGCTCATTATGAGGGGCTCCCACCATCCCTGTGCTCATTATGAGGGGCTCCCACCATCCCTGTGCTGTGCTCATTATGAGGGGCTCCCCCCATCCCTGTGCTCTGCTCATTATGAGGGGCTCCCCCCATCCCTGTGCTGTGCTCATTATGAGGGGCTCCCACCATCCCTGTGCTGTGCTCATTATGAGGGGCTCCTCCCACCATCCCTGTGCTGTGCTCATTATGAGGGGCTCCCACCATCCCTGTGCTGTGCTCATTATGAGGGGCCCCCACCACCCCTGTGCTGTGCTCATTATGAGGGGCTCCCTCCATCCCTGTGCTCATTATGAGGGGCTCCCACCATCCCTGTGCTGTGCTCATTATGAGGGGATCCCACCATCCCTGTGCTGTGCTCATTATGAGGGGCTCCCACCATCCCTGTGCTGTGCTCATTATGAGGGGCTCCCACCATCCCTGTGCTGTGCTCATTATGAGGGGCTCCCACCATCCCTGTGCTGTGCTCATTATGAGGGGCTCCCCCCATCCCTGTGCTGTGCTCATTATGAGGGGCTCCCACCATCCCTGTGCTGTGCTCATTATGAGGGGCTCCCACCATCCCTGTGCTGTGCTCATTATGAGGGGCTCCCTCCATCCCTGTGCTGTGCTCATAATGAGGGGCTCCCACCATCCCTGTGCTGTGCTCATTATGAGGGGCTCCCCACCATCCCTGTGCTGTGCTCATTATGAGGGGCTCCCACCACCCCTGTGCTGTGCTCATTATGAGGGGCTCCCCCCATCCCTGTGCTGTGCTCATTATGAGGGGCTCCCACCATCCCTGTGCTGTGCTCATTATGAGGGGCTCCCACCATCCCTGTGCTGTGCTCATTATGAGGGGCTCCCACCATCCCTGTGCTGTGCTCATTATGAGGGGCTCCCCCCATCCCTGTGCTGTGCTCATTATGAGGGGCTCCCACCATCCCTGTGCTGTGCTCATTATGAGGGGCTCCCACCATCCCTGTGCTGTGCTCATTATGAGGGGCTCCCACCATCCCTGTGCTGTGCTCATTATGAGGGGCTCCCTCCATCCCTGTGCTGTGCTCATAATGAGGGGCTCCCACCATCCCTGTGCTGTGCTCATTATGAGGGGCTCCCCACCATCCCTGTGCTGTGCTCATTATGAGGGGCTCCCACCACCCCTGTGCTGTGCTCATTATGAGGGGCTCCCTCCATCCCTGTGCTGTGCTCATTATGAGGGGCTCCCACCATCCCTGTGCTGTGCTCATTATGAGGGGCTCCCACCATCCCTGTGCTCATTATGAGGGGCTCCCACCATCCCTGTGCTGTGCTCATTATGAGGGGCTCCCTCCATCCCTGTGCTGTGCTCATTATGAGGGGCTCCCTCCATCCCTGTGCTGTGATGACTTCCTGGGTTTTTATCTTCATCATAACGAATAATCGTAATTATTATGACAATAATAAAACGATATTAAGGAACATTCTTATTTTGTCCGATTCTGAATCTCCCATCGCCTACCGGTACCAGTCTGAGCCGTCTCTCCCAGGCCCGTCTCTCCCACTCCCGTCTCTCCCCCTCCCCCAAACGAAATCGTATAAAATTCGTAAGAATAGAAATTCGTATTTCCGATGCTTCCGAATGTAGGAATGTTCGATTCGTACGAAACGAATCGCACGTCTAGTGAGGAGTATATTTACAGTTAGCACATTTTCATACAGAAAAACAAAATGTTGGAAAACTTGGGGAGGACAGATAGATGTTCGTATCGTTTACAGTATCTCACAAAAGTAAGTACACCCCTCAGTCACATTTGTGTAAATATTTTCTTGTATCTTTTCATGTGACAACACTGAAGAAATGACACTTTGCTACAATGTAAAGTAGTGAGTGTACAGCTTGTATAACAGTGTAAATTTGCTTTCCCCTCAAAATAACTCAACACACAGCCATTAATGTCTAAACCGCTGGCAACAAAACTAAGTACACCCCTAAGTGAAAATGTCCAAATTGGGCCCAAAGTGTCAATATTTTGTGTGGCCGCCATTATTTTCCAGCACTGCCTTAACCCTCTTGGGCATGGAGGTCACCAGAGCTTCACAGGTTGCCACTGGAGTCTTCTTCCCCTCCTCCATGATGACATCACGGAGCTGGTGGATGTTAGAGACCTTGCGCTCCTCCACCTTCCGTTTGAGGATGCCCCACAGATGATCAATAGGGTTTAGGTCTGGAGACATGCTTGGCCAGTCCATCACCTTTACCCTCAGCTTCTTTAGCAAGGCAGTGGTGGTCTTGGAGGTGTGTTTGGGGTGGTTATCATGTTGGAATACTGCCCTGCGGCCCAGTCTCTGAAGGGAGGGGATCATGCTCTGCTTCAGTATGTCACAGTACATGTTGGCATTCATGGTTCCCTCAATGATCTGTAGCTCCCCAGTGCCGGCAGCACTCATGCAGCCCCAGACCATGACACTCCCACCACCATGCTTGTCTGTAGACAAGACACACTTGTCTTTGTACTCCTCACCTGGTTGCCGCCACACACTCTTGTCACCATCTGAACCAAATAAGTTTATCTTGGTCTCATCAGACCACAGGACATGGTTCCAGTAATCCATGTCCTTAGTCTGTGTCATGGATATGCAGTAATGTTTGTCTCTCAGCTTACCTCTCCTCCATGTGTCCTGCTTTAGAGGCCAGCCACTCTCACCCGGCTGCTTAAGTAATCTCTCCTCTAAGCATGGCTCCACCCCAGGCCCTATCAGGGAACTCTATATTAACCTGTGCACTGCACTGTGCACTGCAAGCGAAGCCGTGCTGATTAACATTGTCTGTTAGCCATTGTGTGTCTGGTTCCCTGCTTGCCATGTGCTCTACGTCTGTCTCTGTTTTACGATCTTGGCTTGTTCTCGACTATCCCTGCCTGCTTGTGACCCTGACCTTTGGCGTGTTCTATGTTTATCCTTGTCTGCTAGTCGCCCCAACCTTCGGCTTATCCCCTTACTATCTCTTGTTATCCTGGTCTGCTGCTTCCTCTCCATCCTCCTGTAGCCTACTGTGAGCGTGAGCTGGGAGACTCTGGGGGCCGCGACCTGGAGCCACTTGCAGCCCAGCCCATTCTCACCACTAGAGGCTCTGGTGAACACCTGCTGGCTCTTAGACCCCGCGCCCTGGGGAATCTTATGCTCTAACCCCCATGTGGGATCCTGTTTTGGTTCTCCAGTGGACCTGCCTCCCTTAACCACCCAGATTTCCATCCGCAGTCAGCCATAGGGTCCACTACCTTAGCGGTGCACTCCTGACCCCAACGGTGTGCATCTGTCACCTGGCCGCAGGTGACCTGACAGTCTGCTTGTCTTCAGAAAGCTGTTTGCGGGCTTTCTTGTGCATCATCTTTAGAAGAGGCTTCCTTCTGGGACGACAAAAATACAGACCAATTTGATGCAATGTGCAGCGTATGGTCTGAGCACTGACAGGCTGACCCCCCACCCCTTCAACCTCTGCAGCAATGCTGGCAGCACTCATACATCTCTTTCTCAAAGACAACCTCTGGATATGACGCTGAGCATGTGCACCCAAACTTCTTTGGTGGATCATGGCGAGGCCTGTTCTGAGTGGAACCTGTCCTGTTATACCGCTGTATGGTCTTGGCCACCGTGCTGCAGCTCAGTTTCAGGGTCTTGGCAATCGTCTTATAGCCTCGGACAACTTTATGTAGAGCAACAATTCTTTTTTTCAGATCCTCAGAGAGTTCTTTGCCATGAGGTGCCATGTTAAACTTCCAGTGACCAGTATGAGAGAGTGAGAGCGATAACACCAAATTTAACACACCTGCTCCCCATTCACACCTGAGACCTTGTAACACTAACGAGTCACATGACACCGGGGAGGGAAAATGGCTAATTGGGCCCAATTTGGACATTTTCACTTAGGGGTGTACTCACTTTTGTTGCCAGCGGTTTAGACATTAATGGCTGTGTGTTGAGTTATTTTGAGGGGACAGACAATTTACACTGTTATACAAGCTGTACACTCACTACTTTACATTGTAGCAAAGTGTCATTTCTTCAGTGTTGTCACATGAAAAGATAGAAGAAAATATTTACAAAAACGGGAGGGGTGTATTTACTTTTGTGAGATACTATATACAGTGGAACCTCGGATTGCGAGTAACGCGGTTAACGAGCGTTTCGCAATACGAACACTGTATTTGAAAAAATACTAACTCGGTTTGCGAGTGGTGTCTCGCAAAACGAGCAGGATTCAGGCCAAAGCGGTGTGCGGTACCACGTTTGGCATGAGGGGGAGGTGTCGATCGCAGTTGATTTTGTGTCTTTCTGGAAATGCTGAGAAAGACACAGAAATACTCCATTTCCGAGGTTTGCCAAGGTCAGCTGGCCGTTTGAGGCTCTATGGCACCCCCCCACCTCTGGCCACATGCGGTATTGCATGCCATTGAAGTCAAGGCGGAACAAATTATTTTCGTTTCCATTGACTTCAATGGAGAAACTCGCTTTGATATGTGAGTAATTTGGATTACGAGCATTCTCCTGGAACGGATTATGCTCGTAATCCGAGGTTCCACTGTATACTGTTTTTGCGTGTTTTCAAGATTAAAGTGGGCCGGTCTGGATGAAGTCCAGGGCCAAATTTTTTGTCCCAGTCCAGTCCTGCCTCTGATGAACAAGTGGTTTAAAGTTCAGACCCTTTGCCATAGAACAAGTGACCATGGGACTAGGGTTCTGGTGACATGCAGCACTGGAGGGAGCTTGCAGTGGTATTTTCTCTCTGGATTTCTCCACCATGGATTCCCCCAGATCCTTCTCCACCATGGATTCCCCCAGATCCTTCGCCACCATGGGATTCCCCCAGATCCTTCGCCACCATGGGATTCCCCCAGATCCTTCGCCACCATTGGATTCCCCCAGATCCTTCGCCACCATTGATTCCCCCAGATCCTTCTCCACCATGGATTCCCCCAGATCCTTCTCCACCATGGATTCCCCCAGATCCTTCTCCACCATTGATTCCCCCAGATCCTTCTCCATAGAGAAAAATGTTTCAGCCTTTACGTTACTTCCCATTTTTGATCCCAACAAGACTGGTAGTAGAGTTTTATGGTAACATTTATCTATAAGTCTTCTGGAAGAAGAGGAACCAACCTAAAAAAGGCTCAATCTGTGCTACTGTAACTAGGATTGACACACAACCTAATACTGCCAGCTGAACCCCAGGACGGGTATCAGTACAGTGAGGTGATCATTATCAATCTATCATTGGCTGATATCACTCAGCTCCCGCCCTACTCTGGACCAATCAGTGAGCAGTAACAGAGCAGAGATAAGAGAAGAATATATTATGACTCACTTTTACTTTTCTTTGTAGAAGTCCCCTCCTTCGTATATTGCTGATCATCCCTCACATACGTCTCTTCACCTTCATCCTCAACTTTTATGATGATCAGATCTTCACCCTAAACCAACAGAATGGCAGAAAATAACATCTGTAACATAGAAGTATTTATGATGTGAGATCACATAGAAAATATCATCTTGTAGATCATGTAGACCTACCTGATCAGGGTGAGGGACGGCGTCATCTTCCGGTGTGGAATACAGAGGACGGGGACATCTCTTTGGTGGGTTTATCTTATTAGGTGGCTTTTTAATAATGTCCTTGTGTCGTTCAGGAATCTCCTCTATTACACCATACTCCTCCTCATCTGTAAGCTCTTCTTTAACAATAATATTAAAATCCCCGAGATTTCCACTCTAAATAAATAATAAGGCATTCATTGTAATAAATAGGATTGTATATAAATCATAACTACCAATAATTGTCAATCACCTACCTGATGATGGTGAGGGATGGTGTGACCTTCCTGTGTGGAATCCCGGGAATACAGAGGACGGGGACATCTCTCTGGTGGGTTCCCATTACTGGATCCATCTGTAGGAAACACACACACTGACTGAATACATTGTTTCTATGTGTTTATCAGATGATGGGGGATCTAGGTGGAGCCTCCGTACTGCTCTCTCCTTTACAATAAAGTCTCCTCTTACCCGGTGATGTGAGGGGCGGCGGATTCTCCATCATGACGTCCTTGTAGAGATCCTTGTGTCCTTCTAATTTTTTTCTCTCCTCTATGGAGAATTTCCCAGAATTCCCATCACTGCTCAGCTCTCCAGTCAGCAGCTTAGTGATCTTGCTGGTGACTTCTAGAATCTTCTCCATTTTATTTCTCTCAGGTTTTTTAGAGTCACATGGAGGCACTGTGATGGTCATATGATCACCTGACTTCAGAAGAGGAAATCTCTGTATTGAGGAACCAATAGGAATATCATGTTAGAATCCCAGAATCCTCCTCACCTCTCCGGTCAGGTCTGTGTTTTATTAATAGAGATAAGAGTGATGTCATGTGACCTCCCAGAATCCTCCTCACCTCTCTGGTCAGGTCTGTGTTTTATTAATAGAGATAAGAGGGATGTCATGTGACCTCCCAGAATCCTCCTCACCTCTCCGGTCAGCAGGCAGATGATCTCCAGGGTGAGGTTTATTATCCTCTCAGTCATGTGACTCCGGTCCTCCTCCATCCTTATTGATGTGGTCAGGTGATCTATGCGGGTTTCTCTGTAGAGGAATATAGAGATTTATCTGGACTGTATTGGTTGTATAATATTAGGATGTGGATAATAAGCGGGCTTCCTCAAGTGGGAATTCGAATGTAGATTGGGTTACTTACGTGTTTGTTGTGTCTCTTGCCCCCTGCAAACTTTTTGTCCTGCCTGCCTTTTTGGTGCTTTGAGCGGAGATATCCATGTTTCTATGAAGGCCTAAATGTGTAGTCAGAATCTACAGGCTTCACCAGGTATGTCCCCAAGCCCAGAGGGGTGTGAGATCATCTGTAGTAATGGTGCGTTGGATCTGGTGATAGTAAACAGACAGGAAACGCTCATTAATAGGGTCATATCAATGCAGGGGATTTAAAGAACTTAGATTAAGGTGTGCCTTGACCTTGGATTCAAGGTGGATCCCCGGGATTCATGTTCGAGGAAAACCAGAAACGTTTGGTAGATTTCGCGTGCCCTAAATTTGGAAAAAATTCATAATGAGCTTGGATCCCTTCTTATAGTGAGGGGTGGGGTTATCCACCTCCTCCCCCATTATTGGCTGATCTCAGAACTCGAATCCTGGAAATTGGGGGTTAAGTTTCAGTACAACCCGACTCCAAATCTCATCTCTCGTTACAAGAGACTGCTAAGGTGAGAAGGTGACACGTCTCCAAAATAAAGACAATATTCCGGCCCCAAAAGTGGGGGAATGTTGTGACCCTGAAGGGGTTAATCTAGGTTTCCACACTATATATGTGTGTATCATCATCTGCTGGGGATAAAAGACGTCACAGTGACTATGGAGGAAGAGGACGGACATGACGGGGGGGGGGGGTTACTGGGTGTAAATAGAAAATAAGACCTTATTACCTCCACTGCTGCTACTTCCAGCGATGTCTGCTCTGTATTTCCACCCGACTCACCTCTCACCAAGAATGTCCTATTTATACTTGACATCACTTCCTGTCTGTAGCTGACATCACTTTCTGTTTTCCATAGAGACTTCCTGTCTGGGTAGAAGTGAGATCCCCATCTTGTGGAGCTCAGAGGAACTGCAGCCCCAAGAAACGTCTCGTAGTGTGAACACGGCCTTGTGTTGTGTGTGTATGTGTACTGTACAGGGTATATCTTATAGATGTATAAATCTCAACTTGAATGACACCTTTTTTTAAAGGATTTTTTACAGGTATTCCAGCAGCTGAGGAGGATCTCCTAGAGATGCCCGAGTTGGATTACCACCTGGCTAGAAAAAGCTAACTACATGAAATAATACCGGCCTGTTGTGGCCCAATGTTTTGCTGGGCAGTTTTTTAGTTACAAGCCATCATTTAAAGTGGTTGTAAACCCTTACAGACCACTTGGCCCTACAGGTAAGCCTAGATTAAGGCTTACCTGTAGGTGCAAGAAATATCTCCTAAACCTACACGCTTAAGGAGATATTTGCAGAAAAGACTGCACCGATGTCTACGGCGCATGCGCACCATAGACAATGGCGCGGGCGCAATGAGCGTGCCATTAATGAATGGGATCGTGCCGTCCCTGACAGCTCCCACGCGCATACGCGGGAGTGACGTCATTGCTGCTCCGGCCAGTCACAGCGCCGGAGTAGCGATACCCGGAAGTCACTCGGGTATAATGGTGGCGGCGGAGGAGAGGTACATTGTACCCCTACCATTTCACAAGAAAAAAGGGTCAAAATGTTAAAAACCACAGGAGACAGCTTGGGACAAGTCCTTTATTAAAAAAAAAAAAAAAAAAAATCCAATGATGTAATCCATTCTCGAGCAACACTGAGAAAAAAAAGAAAAAAGCCGACTCGATCCCGCCGCTACAAACGATACCGCCTCCATAGAAGGCGCCCGGCCGAATGATGCGCGACCCGTTTGACAGCTCTCTTATTCCTGAGGGCGGGGCCACCCATCACGTGCGCGGGTGACCCCGCCCCCCTCCGATGCCAGGGGAAACGCCGGGGTTACCCAGTGACGTGTACAGGTGACCCCGCCCCCCTCTGATTCAACAGGAAACCTGCGTGTCGAGACGGCTTTTTCATTTTTTTTCTCAGTATCGCTCGAGAATGGATTACATCGTTGGAATTTTTTTTTTTCTTTTTTCTTTTTTTTTTTTTAATAAAGGACTTGTCCCAAGCTGTCTCCTGTGGTTTTTGACATTTTGACACTTTTTTTTGTGAAATGGTAGGGGTACAATGTACCCCGTTACCAATTCACATAGGGGGGGGCGGGATCTGGAGGTCCCCTTTGTTAAAGGGGGGTTCCAGATTCCGATAAGCCCCCCGCCCGCAGACCCCCACAACCACAGGGCAAGGGTTGCGGGAATGAGGCCCTTGTCCCCATCAACATGGGGACATCCTCCCCATGTTGAGGGCATGTGGCCTGGTACGGTTCAGGAGGGGGGGACGCTCTCTCATCCCCCCTCTTCCTGCGGCCTTCCAGGTTGCGTGCTCGGATAAGGGTCTGGTATGGATTTTTGGGGGGAACCCCACGCCATTTTTTTTTAAATTTTGGTGCGGGGTTTCCCTTTAAATCCATACCAGACCTGAAGGGTCTGGTATGGATTTTTGGAGGGAACCCCATGCCGTTTATTTTAAAAAAATTGTCGCAGGGTTCCCCTTAATATCCATACCAGACCTGAAGGGCCTGATATGGAATTTGGGGGGACCCACACACATTTTTTTTTTCAATTTTGGTTCGGGGTTCCCCTTAATATTCATACCAGACCCAAAGGGCCTGGTAATGGACTAAGGGGGGAACCCATGCTGTTTTTTTTTCAATGACTTTTATCTGTATTGCCGGGGAGCCGACAATTCATTAATAGCCGCGAGTGAGTTTTAAATGACTTTTTTTCCTTCAGAAATGACACTTTGTGCAGGGACAGTTCTAAGCACGGGAAACATGCGCAACTTTACAGGCATACTATAGACACCCCCCAGGTACGAAATTTAAAGGAATATTTCACTTTTATTGTTTCACTTTAAGCATTATTAAAATCATTGCTCCCTAAAAAACTGCAGTTTTTAAAACTATTTTGCATTGATACATGTTCCCTGGGGCAGGACCCGGGTCCCCAAACACTTTTTATGACAATAACTTGCATATTAGCCTTTAAAATGATCACTTTTGATTTTTCACGTTCGTGTCTCATAGACTTTAAAGCGGAGCTCCACCCTAAAGTGGAACTTCCGCTCATCAGAACCCTCCCCCCCTCCGGTGTCACATTTGGCACCTTTCAGGGCGGAGGGGGGTGCAGATACCTGTCTAAGACAGGTATTTGCACCCACTTCCGGGAGTCCTCTCTGCGGGTATTCTGCGGGTAGTACATCACTTCCCGCAGAACGCCCGTTGTGTTCTGGGAAACACACGGCTCCCAGAACACAACGGTGACCAGTGAGGACGGTGCTGCGTGACTCACGCATGCGCCGTAGGGTACCGGGCAGTAAAGCCGGAACGCTTCACTTCCTGATTCCCTCACCGAGGATGACGGTGGGGGCAGCAGATAGACGAGCGGTTGCTCGTCTTCTGCTGCAGACGTCGCTGGACTCCAGGACAGGTAAGTGTCCATATATTAAAAGTCAGCAGCTGCAGTATGTGTAGCTGTTGGCTTTAAATATTTTTTGAACGGCGGAGCTCCGCTTTAACGGTGTTCGAACAAATTTTTTGCCTGTTCGCATGTTCTGCTGCAAACTGAACCGGGGGGTGTTTGGCTCATCCCTACTCCTTAAGGGCCATTTATGTGTATGGGTCTGCCTCTAGACTGATCCTTCTCTTGAGTGAAGAGTTGCAACTTTCCTGGGAGCAGAGGTACATTGGTGGTGGGTCAGGAGAAGGGTGGCTAAGACACCAATGCCCTCTACGGAGTGCAGTCCCATCTACTATCTTCTCTTCTATCTCCCTTCCCTGCCTGTGCTCAACCTTTGTGCCGAGAAGGATGCCAACTGTCACTTATTACCCACCCCAATTTTTTTAGTAATTTGATAGGAGTATTTCAGAGCAAAAAGAAGAATTGGCTCACCTGTCCATACATTAGACATGGGCAAAATACTTTTTCCAATGGCACCAAGACATATAAGGCAAGGCATTTTACCACTGATCAATGGAATTTGTAATGTACTGTTTACGTCAAGCCATTCGGTCTCTTAGATCAAGGTTTGGTGAGCACCGTAGATCCAGCAGAGTAAAACATAACATAGTGTACCCAGGCATTTTGCAGAAAAGCACAATAAGTCTGGTAAGGGCCTCGAAGTTTGTGTTATTGAGGCCATCTCCAAAAGCTCTTCCCCTAAGAAAAGTCTTAAGAGACTTTGTGCTTGTGAGACATATTGGATTTTTACCCTCAACATGTTGCCCAGATCCAGCTAGCCTATCTAGCTTTGAAACCCATGCCCACCTACCCCACACAGCTGTCAGGCTAGGGCCCAGCTAGCCCGTTCAACAGTTAACTCCAGGTTCAGCTAGCTCACTCACCTTTCAAGCCAAGACCCGTCTAGACCACTCATTTGTCAAACCCAGCTAGTCCTCCCAGCTTTCAAACGCAGGCCCAGCTAGCCCACTCAACTGCCAGGCCAAGGCCAATCTAGCCTACTCAGCTTTCAAGCCAAGGCCCAGCTAGCCTACCAAGCTCAGAGCCAGCTAGCCCACTCAGCTGTCAGGCCAAGGTCCATATAGCCCACCCAGCTTTCAAGCCAAGGCCCAGCTAGCCCACCAAGCTTCCAAACCCAGAGCCAGCTAGCCCACTAAGCTGTCAAGCCAAGGCCCATTTAGCCCATCCAGCTTTCAAGCCAAGGCCCAGCTAGCCTACCAAGCTTTCAAACCCAGAGCCAGCTAGCCAACTCAGCTGTCAGGCCAAAGCCCATCTAGCCCACCCAGCTTTGAAGCCAAGGCCCAGCTAGCCCACCAAGCTTTCAAACCCAGACCCAGCTAGCCCACTCAGCTGTCAGGCCAAGGCCCATCTAGCCCACCCAGCTTTCAAGCCAAGGCCCAGCTAGCCTACCAAGATTTCAAACCCAGAGCCAGCTAGCCCACTTAGCTTCCAGGCCAAAGCCCATCTAGCCCACCCAGTTTTTAAGCCAAGGCCCAGCTAGTCCCTAAGGGGCACATTTACACATTTCCTTCAAACCCATATCAGCATACAGACATCTCAGCAAAGACACATGGAGAAAGGCTTGTGAGTAAGAACTTTACACAACTGAAGTCATTGGAATATCTAAATTGAGCATTATATACATCCTGGATTCAATTTAATGAGGTTTGGAGCAAATGAACGCCTTGGGGCTTGGTGGATACTGGTTGATCTACATACTACACCCAATAAACAGTCACACCTACATTATCTTTGGAGGAACATCAACAAGTGCTGCTTAGTACGAGTCTTTCATACCTTCAATCAAGGGTGGTAACCTTCGTATGGAAATAAATTCAAGACTTATCCATACCATATCCATATGATGGAATATAAAATCCTCCATAAATAAGGAAGCCTCACATAGATCTTTTTCCAGCAAAACACAAAACTTTATAAAACAAAACATTTTGTTCGGGGCCACAGTAACATCTTGTGTGGATTAACCACATGAGTTTTTGGGCTGATTCCACACCATAGTGAGGAAAATGTTATTTTTTTTCTCTTGCATATATTTGGTAGGATTCTGCAGATTCTCCTTAAACTTGATGGCTGATTACTACTGCCTTTTGGTGGAGAATGTTCCAGCGAATAGTGTGAGAGGGTCAACCTCTGTGGTATCAATATTTACCCTGTCCATCCAATCCCCGAGATGCTAGCTCTAAAGGTATGACTGCTGCGTTGCAGGGTTGGGACAAGGGGTGGACAGGAGGGACAGCTGCTCTGGGTGCAGTGGGGATTTGGGGGGGTTTGCTAGAAGGAGTGATTTGGATGGGGGGGATTTATACTAGGAGGGTGGATTTCTGTTAGCAAGGGGGATTTGTGCATGTAAGGATGATTTGGGGGGGGGGGGTTGTGCTAGGAGGAGAAATTTGAGGGACAGGATTAGTACTAGGAGAGGGGATTTGGGGGGCATTTGTGCTGGAAGAGGGGTATATGAAGGGGGGGAGAGGATTTATACTCAGAGGAGAAATTTGAGGGGTAGAGGATTTGTGCTAGATGGGGAGATTTGGGGATCAAGAGGATTTGAGTTGGGAGGAGGGATTTCTACTGGTTTTGCTTGGGGATCATTTTAACTTGCAAAGGGAATTGATGCTTAGGGGGTAAGTGTGAAGATTAGTGCTTCAAATTTTTTGAGGGTGAGGGAGGGGGATTTTGCTGGCACATACTGCTCATAGTGTAAACAGAAAAGTCAGTGCTACTACCAATACACCACATAGATAGCAGAGCTCCCGGGTGCTCGATCCACAGTCTCTGGCTGAGTAGAGTAATGAGGAAAATATTATCCGCACTCCGGTCGTTGCCCTTTAAAAAATCTTTGTTTTTATTGACAAGCCACAGTGAACACACGCAAACCCGACGAGAAAACTGTCATTTTTTAGATTGGTCGGGAAAACCGGTCTTGTGTAGGCTCCATAGCAGTTTTCCTGACGAGAAAACTGCCCGCAAAAAATTAGAACCTGCTCTATTTTTTCCTGTTGTGTTTCCCGTTGGTCTTTTTCTTGTCGCGAAAAACGCTCGCGTGTATACTTTTCCGAGGGGAAAAAAACGCGCGTTCTCATAATCAAGTATGAGAGGGGAGCGCTCGTTCTGGTAAAACTAGCATTTGGGGGCGTGTCCTGGCTATGGAGGAGTGAGGACGTGCGTCTCCACAGCTCCGTCTCATCGCCGCACTTCATCATCGCTCAGGGGGAGAATCTCACTCCATCGGCCTTCTATTATGCCTCAGAAGTCCCGGGCATCCTCGCAGCCACCGCGGACCGACCGTACCAGGCAGGGACAGCTTGGTTTCTTCCCCGAGAGCAACGGGCGAGGCCGCGAGGCTACAAAGATGGCGTCGGCAGCAAAGGCCCAGAAAGCCGCCAAGGCCTCTCAGAACGCACCTGCCCCTTCGCAGCAGCAGACTGGCTCTCCTGTACCATCCCCGGGATTGGTGAGTGACACGGTCCCCCCGACCTCCCCGGGCTCCCCTTCTCTGCGGGCGGATGAGGCGGCAGGCCCAGATCCCCTGGAAGAGGCAGACATCAGGCGCCATATTTGGTCGCTCCCCACCAAAGCAGATTTGGAGCGCTTCGCTGATAGGGTAGAGAAGGCCCTAACAGAGGACATTGCCCAGCTCAAAGCTGACACATCTCAACTGGGAGGAAGGATGGAATCCTTAGAACAGAGATTTGAGGAAGCCCTCCCTGTTATCGCTATGCTGCAAGACAAGTGCACCACTCAGGATCATCAGATTGAGGCCCTGCTCTGTCAGTTAGACGACATGGAGAACCGTAGCCGCAGGGCCAACATTAGGATCAGAGGCCTGCCTGAGGCCACTGGTGCTAGGGACATTGTCCCCACCCTAGAAGGAGTCTTTAAGGAAATATTGGGACTGCCTGCCACAGCCACCATTGAGATAGATCGCGCGCACAGGGCTTTGAAACCCCCTTCCCAAGATGTGAATAATCCCAGAGATATCATTTGTAAGCTGCATAAGTACACAATAAAAGACCGCATCATGCAGAAAATGCGGGGTAAGCCCTACTTTGATTTTGATGGCGCACACTTGGCCTTCTACCAGGACATTTCTCGCCGCACTCTCATGCAGCGCAGATCTCTACGCCCCCTCCTGGTGGCTATCCAAGATGCAGGACTCCAGTACCGTTGGGGCTTCCCCTTCTTTCTTCAGGTCACCAAAGATGGCAAAACGGTGACTCTCCGCACTAAGGATGATCTCCCAAATTTTTTGTCCTCTCTAGACCTGGATCCGGTGGACTTTCCTGACTGGAGGGGAACACCAGACTTTTCTGCTACCAGACTACCGCCACCTCAACCGTGGCAAGTATCCAAGCGCAAGACTCGCAGACGGGATCGCAGACGACATCCTTCTGAACCCTCCATAGGCCCAGTCTCCTCAAGGGTCTAACAGTGGGACTCGTTTTGAGGAAGGTCCACTCTCTAATTTGCCTTCCCTTTGATAACCAAGCCATAGACTCCCAGGTCGTGCCTTGAGCACCTACAACAGGCTTCAGTGTCCCAATGTCCTCTGTTTTTCGCCCACAAGAAGTATCCCCTCTACTACCCCTCTACTACCCCTCCCCCACTACAACGTGTTAGATGAGATGGGCGGAGCTGGGAGCCCCCCTCGCCTACCCCCCTATGTTGGTCCACGTACCCCCCGTAGGCCACCCTTTTTTGGGATCTGATCCCCATAGGGATCGTGGGCTAGGACTCGGGCCCCCTCCCCTTACAGGGGGCGGGATCCCGAGCATGGCCCTTAGAGGTTTTCTATGTTCAGATGGCTCCGGCCACTCTGCTATGTTTGTGTTATATTTTGTATTTGTCTCATGTGTTTTTTCTTCTTTTTTTTCGTCCCCCCCCCCCCCTCCTTTTCTCTTCCCTATCCTTCTCTTTTCATTCAGGAGCGACCTGCCGCTGCGTCACCCACACCGAGCGTGCCACCAATCTGCGAGCTTCGACCATCTTCCCTCTCCCTATGACTAAGCTACAGGTAAGCTCATATAATGTCAGAGGTCTTTGCTCACCCCACAAGCGTAGTAAATTGTGGTGGGAGTTAAAGCGCCTGAAATCGCAGGTGGTCTTCCTTCAGGAGACCCACTTTACGCCGCAGTCCCTTCCTAAGCTTCCTACGCATCTTTTTAATCAATGGTTCCTTAGCAACTCCCCTACACCCAAGTCTAGAGGGACGGCCATTGCTGTCCACAAATCTTGCCCCTTCCAACCCTCTGACAGTAAAATAGACCCCCTAGGTAGATATGTGTTTCTTAAGGGCAGTATTGCTGGCCAGACGTATACGTTTGCGACGATATACGCCCCAAATACAGACCAACTCACTTTCATTGACGCTACTTTGGAACGCCTGGCTGACTTTAGAGAAGGCTTCTTGATTCTTGGAGGTGACTTCAACATCAGCCCTGACCCTCTGCTCGACACGTCCCATGCGAGATCCCCACACTCCTATGTGTTCCTTAAACACTTCCGCAAGACGCTCCAATCTCATCTCCTAACAGACTGTTGGCGAGTTCTACACCCTTCGGACCGTGACTTCAGCTACTACTCTAAAGTACACGACGTCTACACACGTATAGACCACATCTATGTGGATGTTAAGACTCTAGAACTCCTTCACACTGCGTCCATTGGCACCATCTCCATTTCAGACCACGCCCCGATAACGGTTGCCTTCACCCTACCTTCGGGCACACATCGGGCCTGGACGTGGAGGTTGAATGATAATCTGTTGGACGATGTGGTGGTAGTGAAGGAAGTGTCCGACACCTTGACCCATTACTTTAGTGAAAACGCGGGAGATGCTCTGACAGAGGGAGTGATCTGGGAAGCCCATAAGGCTGTGGTCCGAGGTGAGCTGATCTCTCAGGGATCCAGACTTAAAAAGGCTCGTGGGGCAGAATTCTTGAGGGTACACGCTGCCCTCCGGAGGGCTGAACTTCAACACAAGGCAAATGGGACCTCTGAGGCGTTGAAGGCACTGACTGAATTACGGGAACTATTCCTGCGCCTTCTTGACCGCCAAACCCGTAAACAGTTTCGCTATATGGCCCACAAATACTACGAGCACGGGAACAAATGCGGACGGATGCTAGCGCGGGCCCTTAGAAAAAGACATGCCCTGACGTACATACAAAAACTGCGCTCCTCCTCAGGGGGAATGATGATGCAGTCTTCTAAGATTGCCTCAGAGTTCCGTGATTATTATGCCACACTTTATCACTTAGACTCTGAGCTCCCTCCTACCACACATGAAGCTAGACAACAAGCGATCCGGGAATACCTTGCCTCGGCCGGTCTCCCCCCCCTCACAGAGGACCAGTCCTTGGCCCTGGAGCTACCGATCACAACGAACGAGCTTGGGGCAACGGTGGAGTCCTTGCCCAATGGGAAGAGTCCTGGCCCTGATGGGTTTACTAAGGCATATTACAAGACCTTTTTTTCTCAATTGGCGACCCCCATGTGCAAATACTTTAATTCTATAGCAGGGGGGAAAGACATTCCCTCTGAGGCCCTCTTGGCCCACATCACTGTGATTCCAAAGGAGGGCAAGGACCCCACTGTCCCCCAGAGCTACCGTCCCATTTCCCTCCTTAATTTAGACATAAAACTCCTGGCAAAAATACTAGCAAACAGACTTAAACACCTTATACCTGAGATTGTCCACCCAGACCAAACCGGCTTCATTATGGGCAGAGAGGCCAGAGATAACTCCCTCAGAGCTGTCCATCTCGTCCACTGGGCCCAGACCCGTCGGAACCCACAGCCATACATAATTCTCTCGACAGACGCAGAAAAGGCCTTTGACCGTGTAGACTGGTCTTATTTAACAGCAGTACTTAGGTCAATAGGGTTAGGCCCGCGGATGATGGCGTCGGTTCTGGCCCTGTATTCCACGCCTTGCGCACAGGTCAAAGTCAATGGGACCCTCTCTTCTCGATTCCCCATTAGAAACGGCACGAGGCAGGGGTGCCCCCTGTCCCCCCTCTTGTTTGCTCTGGTGCTGGAGCCATTACTCCGCACAGTGCGTGCCAGCAAAGATATTAAAGGACTGCAGGTGGGGAACACAGAACATAAGCTCTCGGCATACGCCGACGATGTCCTCTTCCACCTTTCAGACCCCCTACTCTCGTTGCCCAACTTGATGAAAGAACTGAAACTCTTTGGGTTGATCTCCAACTTCAAGATCAATTTCACGAAGTCGGAGATTCTTCCCATTTGCCTGCCCCCCCACTTGGTCTCGAGTCTCAAAGCTGCCTTCCCCTTTACCTGGGCCACATCGTCTATACGCTACCTGGATATACAGCTTACAGACCGATTTGACACCCTATACGCCGTTAACTACCCCCCACTGCTGGCCTCGGTCAAGAGTGATCTCTCACACTGGACGCGTACTGCCTTTACTTGGATAGGCCGGGTGAACATAATAAAAATGAACGTGTTACCGCGCATACTTTTCTACCTACAAATGCTCCCAGTTCCGCTACCCAGACTTTTCTTTGACCGTCTCTCTAGCATGCTATCTGACTTTATATGGAACGCGCGTAAACCCAGAATAGCCCTGAGGGTGCTACAGCGGCCAAGGCGGGGGGGCGGCTTGGGGGTCCCGGACATTAGGAGATACTATCGGGCTATAGCCCTGCAGAGGATCCTCGATTGGCGTTTCCACACCCATTCGAAACTCTGGGTCTCCCTAGAGAAGAGCATGGCGGGCAGGAATTTGTCCTACGCGCCATGGCTATCTCGGGAACATAGGGGGCTATCCGAGATGACCTCCCCACTGACGACTCAGGTGTTGTCGGTGTGGGACAAGATCAACCCACTGCTGAACTTGGCCCCCCCTATGTCCCCGCTGACCCCGTTGGGCGGTTTCCATTGGTTCCCCCCAGGTGAACAAATGGCCTTTTTTGGGCCATGGGTGGATGACGGAAACGCTAGTTGTGGCAAACTCATGAAAGACGGCAAACTCCTGGGTTTTGAGGCTCTCCAGGCCGGACATCAGGGCCAGCGAATGAATTTCTGGAAATACAGGCAACTACACCATTTCTTCGTGGTACATGGTCACACGATTAGAGACACATCGTCCCTCACCCAATTTGAGCGCCTTTTCATTGCAGAGACTCCTGCCCCTCACCTGGTGTCGGAACTGTATCGACTTCTAGACTCGACCGCTTCTCAGCCCAGGCCCGCCTACATCCGACGCTGGGAAACCGACCTGGGACACGTTCTTACGGAAACACAACTGACTCATTTATACTACCTCACCCACTCGTCCTCTATTGACTCCAAGACTCAGGAGACAAACTTTAAATTGCTGTCCCGTTGGTACCGGGTACCAGCGGAGATGGCCCGCATTTACCCCTCTACATCCGAGCTCTGTTGGCGCGGCTGTGGACTCCGAGGTACGTTCCTCCACATATGGTGGGACTGTCCCCTACTTAAACCATTTTGGGAAGACTTACGAGACCAAATAAAATTAGTAACAGGGATAGATGTTCCTTTTTCTCCAAAGCATTTCCTTCTGCATGTCCCCCCGATTTCACTCAGCCGATTCAAGAAAAGTGTGCTGCCCCACCTGCTTAATGCAGCAAGGCGCCTGCTCCCAATATACTGGAAAAAGCCCAAAATTCCTACTCGGGCGGAGTGGATCGGTGGGGTGAATGCGGTGCGAGAGGCAGAGGACTGGGTAGCGACTTGTCGAGGCACCCGGGAACGGTTTACCGACGTCTGGGCACCCTGGTCTGAATATGTTTCTGACCCTGACTGCGTACCCTCCAGTTTGGATATTGCCTTACTGGAATTGGCAGACCCCTCCCTTAAAACACACAGGTTACGGCGCGCCTAGAGGACAGAACGACACTCCCTTAGTAGGCTGCAGACATTGGCACTGGGCCATACAGATGGTCTGATCCTGGCGTGGCGTGCTCGGTGTGGATCTGAACGCAGCCCTCTCCTAGACCGCAGGTACGCTCCCCCTCCCTCTTCTTCTCTCCCCCCCCCCTTTTTTTTTTTTTTTTTTCCTCCCCTCTGTTCCTTTCCTATTTTATCTTACAAGTTCTATGGTGGCCTTATTGTTATACTGGTGTCAAGTTCGAATACCTATTGTTTAGCTGTGGGGGAGTGTGGATGCAGAAGTCCCTCTGTGCTCGCGGGGCCGTCCCCTGACTATACAGGGACACTGGTGGCCCCGAGGGGGTACACTTTGACGCCTTTTGGGGCCCTTGGCGCGCGGGGAGGGTGGGGGGTGGTTTGATGGAGGCCTCTTGGCCCCCCCCTGCCCTGGTCGCGGGCCTCGGTCCCATACATGTAGTACATTTTGGGTTACAGCCCCCTGGCTCGTGGCCGGGGACAGGGCTGTACATGGGCAGGTCAAGAAGCTATATATTTTGCCCACACCCCCACGGCTATTTGCTATGCCGAGGCCCCCTTTGGGCCCCCACAATGCTTGTCGACCCAGTGGACACTAGGGGCACCCCATTAGGTATCTGTCACCTTGGCTTTGTAATTGTATATGTATTTCCCTGTTCAACCTATGTTTTCGTACCGCTCTTGCTATCACGGCCCTGCGAGGTCGGTGTTCTCTATTTTAACCACCAACTGTTGAACATGTCCTGTTATCTGTAATTTTTTGAAAACAATAAAATACTGATTATATAAAAAAAAAACTAGCATTTGTTATGGAGATAGCACATTCGTCACGCTGTATGGGACTGAAAAGCACGAGGCTGAAAAGCGTGAATCGTCTCTCACCAAACTTTCACTAACACGAGGATCAGCAAAAGTAGCCCAAAGGGTGGCGCAGTTTGAATGGAACTTCCCCTTTTATAGTGCCATCGTACGTGTTGGACGTCACCGCGCTTTGCTTAAGCGTTTTTTTGCCTGAACGTGTGTGTGCAAGGCAGGCTTGAGAGGAATCACGTCGGAAAAAACTTCGGTTTTTGGCATGTCAGGAAAAATGGTCGTGTGTACGAGGCATTAGTCATAACCACATACTGCTCATACGTTTTCAGGGAGGGGGCACTGTTTGCTATCTTTGCATTGGGCACCAGAACACCTTCTCCCAGCACTGCTGGGGAGAAGATAAATATTTGAGAGGAGCTGATCAGAGTCTACCTGTCCCCTGTAGGGTGACCACGTGTCCCGGATTGCCCTGGACAGTCCTGCATTTTGCAGGTCTGTCCCGGGCACCTTCATTCCAGGACAATACAGTGTCCTGGAATGAAACTGACACAGCCACCCCCCCCGAGCCACGCTGATGCCCCCAAAAAAGGCCGCCACATCACCACTTTACTCACTGACAGTACTTGTCCTGGCCGAGAATGCCTGGAGGAGCACAATCTCCGCCCCCTGCTTGTGATTGGAGAAATCATAAATCCCACCTCTTGTGTCCAATCACTGTGCTGTGATTCATTACAGCACAAGCTGATTTTTGGGAAGGGAGGGTGTCCCTGAATGGTAGCTTGGAAATGTGGTCACCCTAGTCCCCTGGGGCTTCTCCTAGGAGGAAGCATGTGTGTTAGAGAAGCTGTTACCTCTGCTAGGCCTCAGTGTGGGCTATGGGCTTGGGACCTGAGGAAGAGGCACCTGTTGAAGCTGGGCTGGAGAAGAGAACCGCCATTGCAGGGAAATTGGGCAGAAGCTGCCGCCTGAAAAATGTAAGAAGGACCTATTGTAAGGTGACCAGATTTTTTTAATAAAATCCGGGACATATTTTTATTTTTTTACTAGTAATGGCGGCAATCAGAGACTCTCTGCCCGTCGCCGCCGCCGCCTGCCTCACAGCCTGTTAAGTCTTACTCTCCAGGCCCCTCGGCTACTACTGGGTGGGGAGTGGAGGAAGATCACTCCGCCAGGGAAGGCAAGGAGATAAGCAGGCAGGCGGCTGGCTGGGACTTGAGCCAAGGCAGAAGAACATGGGAGCGGAGCTGAATGGGCATGCGCCCGAAACTGAAGAAATATTCCCTCTGCTCCGATCAGCACATGATCATCAGAAAGGGGCACAGATAATGGAAAAAAATACATAATAGCGGCAGAGCAGGGAGATGTAATTCAGATTTTTTTTTTTTTATTCTGCACTGACTGTCTTTGAAATTGCCCCAGCCCCTGTTCAAATCCAATCCGGGGACAAAACCGGGGACAGTGTCCTCAATCCGGGGACTGTCCCCTGAAACCGGGGATGTCTGGTCACCCTAACCTATCGCCTACAGCTCCAGGCATTGCAGAACTTCCTCATTGAGGGCCAGATGCCATATGGAGCTGAAAAATTGTGAGGCTTTTGAGGGTTTACATTGCAGCCTATGGCACTGAAGTTGCATGAAAGTCAGACCAAAGTAGCAGTACTGGCACCTAGTGGGCTATTTAAACCTGGTCCCTGCATCAGACCATTGATGAATGGTCTTTCATCATGAGTTCCTGTTATCCTTGATCCTGAACACCTGACTGACCCTGTTAATGGCCTGGATTTTATCTGACCTTCTTCTGGATAATCCTTGCCTGTATAGTGTTGTGGAATTATTGGTTGTTTGCAGAGCACACAGCCTATATTTCCTGTGCTACCTAAGCACACTTCAGATTCATCTTTTTGCAATAATGCTATCTTTAAGTTTGCTAAGTTCCACTCACCGTTCATCCCATCATTCATTCCAAGAAGCAAGCCTCACACATAGATCTTATCGTCAGGCCACCCCAGAGCAGACTGTCTAGCCGACGCCTCCTCAAAGACTTTTATTAGCCTCCAAAGATCTCACAGACAGGAGGTGATTGGCTGCAGCAATCAATCACCTCCCCCATGGGAGGTGACATCACAGGATGTCCCCTGCACACAGGAGAATGACCATACAAGGACATCCCCTCCAACAGGGTTTAAATATATACAATTCAATACAATAATACAATGCATGATGGCTAAAGTCTTATGGGCGTGTCCAGGCAGGGAAAGCGCGCATGCTCCCAGCAAACGAAGCCGTATTGCTTTAAAACATGGACGTTCTCCCCGACTATGAAACGATCATAAGCTCTCATATTACTGCTGATAAGAATCCTTATTCTGCGCTATTCCATAGAATAACGCATATTCAGATTATACTATTATTGAATGGGGGAGGGAGGCTATCTGCAGACGCGCGCTACGAATCCCAATCAATGTTGATCAGACACAACAGAGACAAGAGCACGCATCTGCCTATAACCAATGATGTCGTTGCAGAGCGAGCATATCCCCTCCTCAACGATCGTCCGTGCTAATGCACAGAGGGCCCCCGTCGGTGGACATATCCGCACCCTGCAAACATCACACTCCAACCTCAAGACGTTTTCCCCTACCAGACGGGATTCAACCAGCCTCAGACTGCCCCAGCCAGCTCTTTAGGAGCGGGCTGCGGAAGTACTAACACTGGGTGACATTATGACAATACATATTAAATACATCTTCATAAAAATCTCCACAACAATAGGTTTGCTGCCTACTTTACCAACTTAGGCCTGGACTCCTGACCAAGATTTTGCCTATCGATTTTGTAGCTCATTGCCTGCATGTTGCCAACCTCTGCTCATCTCTGACCTTGATCTTACCCGACTGTTAAAAACCGTGGCTTTTGACCTGGCTCTGATTTCTACTGGAGTTGGTGTATTCCCGGGTGCCCTCACTGCTGTGCTTCTGCTTATGTGACACCAGTGCTCCCAAGTAGGGATGAGACAGCAGTTTGGCTACATGGGCATTCAGAATTTTTTTGCCAGTTTGGCCCTTTGTTTGGCGGGAACACAAAATCATATAAAGAAGTGGCATTTCTACTGCTTTTATACATGACAGCATCCCGCTGTCACTGGTTGCTAAGGAAGCAGTGGTTGCTTGCACCCTCTGTGTCCCTAGGAACCACTGACATCACCGGGACTCCCCAGCCACATAACCAAACAAGTGGAGACAGGGGTGACATCACTGCACAAATATGGCCATGGACATATTTGGTCATTGATGTCTTCACTATCCCAGGAAGCTAGGATAGGGTGACCAGACATCACCGGTTTTCGGGGACAGCCCCCGGATTGAGGACACTGTCCCTAGACCAAGTCTGTCCCCGGTTTTGTTCCTGGATTGGATTTGAACAGGGGCTGGGGCAATTTCAAAGACAGTCAGTGCAGAATAAAAAACAAAATCTGAATTACACCCCCCCCCCCGCGCTCCACCGCTCCTACTAGCTTAGGGGGTATTTTTTCCATTATCTGTGCCCCTTTCTGATGATCATGTGCTGATCGGAGCGGAGGGAATATTTCTTCAGTTTCGGGTGCATGCCCATTCAGCTCCGCTGGCATGTTCTTCTGCCTTGGCTCAAGTCCCGGCCAGCCGCCTGCCTGCTTATCTCCTTGCCTTCCCTGGCGGAGTGATCTTCCTCCGCACCCCACCCAGTAGTATCCCGGGGCCCGGAGAGTAAGACTTGATAGACTGCGAAGACGGGCGGGGGCAGCGTCGTGCAGAGAGTTGCTGATTGCCGCCATTACTAGTAAAAAAAAAAAATATGTCCCCAGATTTCATTTTAAAAATCTGGTCACCTTAGTGTATTTCTCTCCCCATTGGTGGGAATGGAGATGACCCCATCTATAAGGATATACAGTACATACACACACAGCACAAGGCCGTGTTTATGCCACGAGACGTTTCTTGGGGGCTGCAGTTCCTTTGAGCCCCACAAGATGGCGATCTCACCTCTACCCAGACAGGAAGTGATGTAAGGTATAAATAAAGAAGTTCCGGGTGAGAGGTGAGCTGGGAGGAAGTAGTGAGGAGACATTGCTGGAACTGGCAGCAGAGAAGGTAATAAGATCTTTTTTTTCTATTTTCACCCGGTAACTCCCGTTGGGTCTCCTTCTATCACCAGTAGACATGACTACACCAATATATGTATATATAATGTAAATATATAACAATGCTGTCAGAATATTTCTAACCACACTGTCACTCTGTCAGAACATGGTGATTCTGGTTCGAAATTTATCCCTCTATCTGAACGTATTTTGTGACCATTTTTATTGGGTGGGGTGGATTTAGCCTTAAAGTGTATCTAATAAAAAAACGACTTTTTCATTTGGGTTGGAGTGTGGAAGGATGAAACCCCCTCTGTCGGGTTTTTCTTGCAGTCTGTGTCGCAGTTAGGAAGATCGATCTTCTCTATTTGTCCTGGTGGTCATTCTCCGGGACTGAAAGTCATGTGCGATCCAAAATCGGACATTTCTCACCAGAACTGGAAGTAAGGGGGAAAATCTTCCACCTGTTCCCTCAATCCCTCCACCAGATCTGAAGGGAAATCTCCTCAATAGGACACAAATAGATAGAGATTGTCTTGTACCTGGTGGAGATCGAACTGAAAAGGTCCAAGGTAACAGGGGATGTGAGGAAACCGAGCAGCACGAGGGAGAGACTTCTTCTCACTTTCTGTTGCGTCTCTAGGACCAGATCTGAAGGGAAATCTTCTCAATTGGACACAAATAGATGGAGATTGTCTCGTAGCTGGTGGAGATCAAGCTGAAAAGGGGGCTTCTCTTGCACCACTTGTCCAGGGTGACAGGTAGGGTTGCCACCTCATCCCTTTAAAACCGAACACATATGAATTACACAGGTTCTGTGGCTGATTAAGGTGGTAATAAACTCAAGTGGAGCCTTTATCTGAATTAAATTAGCCTCAGAACCTGTGTAATTCATATGTGTTCGGGTTTAAAGGGATGAGGTGGCAACCCTAGTGACAGGGGATGTGAGGAAACCGAGCAGCACAAGGGAGAGTCTTCTTCTTCTCACTTCCTGTTGCATCTCTAGGACCAGATCTGAAGGGAAATCTCCTCAATAGGACACAAATAGATGGAGATTGGCTCGTAGCTGGTGGAGATCGTGCTGAAAAGGGGGCTTCACTTGCACCACTTGTCCAAGGTGACAGGGGATGTGAGGACACAGAGTGGTATGAGGGAGATGTTTCAGGCAGCACCTGATCAGAAGGCCGGAGCATAGCCAGAACACAAGCTGAAGGTTGTCAACAGCTGGGCAGCGCGGTACCGAAACGAAAAGGCAAGGACAGGGTCAGGATCCTCTCTACTTTTCCTGGTGGTCATTCTTCGGAACTGAAAATGATGGGAAATCCAAAATGCTACAATTCCTACCAGAATAGGAAGAGGGGGAGTAATCTTCTAATGGGCATATATGTACCTGCATTTCCCCCAATTTTGAAGAGATTTCTTCTCACTTCCTGTTGCGTCTCAAAGACCCGATCTGAAGGGAATTTCCCTCAATGGGACACAAATAGATGGACATTGTCTTGTACCTGGTGACGGGACAGGGAATGTGAGGACACAGAGTGGTATGAGGATGTTGCAGGCAGCACCTGATCAGAAAGCAGGAGTGATTAAAGTGGTTGTAAACCCTCCTCGACAACTATCTGTTGTGAGGGGGTTAGCTCGGCAGCGGGTGTGTGTGACCCCCGGGATGGGCTCCCCACACAAAACAGGCCCAGCAAACGGAGGTTGTGGTTTTCAAAATCAAAAAAGGTGCGGTTTATTTTCTATTTACAGTGACAAAACACAGCAAAGCAAAAGAAACATAACCAAAATAAATCCTGGTCAAGTTGACCTCTGACTAAACATACAGGTTTCCTAACTAACAACTGGGATCAGCCTAGTGCTGTCCTAGTCCCTAAGTCCCTGGTTTTAAATGTCCAAGCAAATAGCCACACAGGCTTTTTCTCACCGCACAGGGGTTCACTCTCTCCAGACAGTCCACACAGGTCTGGTTCCAGGCATGAGCTAACACCTAATGAATCTGGGAGTTCTTATAGAGGCCTAAATGAGCTGACAAGCTTCAGCTGGTCTCATCAACTCCCTGCCTCACGACGCCCAGCACTCTCCCTAGAGGTATGAGTCATCCATGAGCCCACTAGCCTTATACAACTCTCCACCTAGTTGTATAAGTCGGCGTAAAGCCTGAATCTGGGCGAAATATATCTACCCCCCTGGATGCAACCAGGTGACTTTACCTTCCTGCTGTCACATACCCCCCCCTCTTGTTTTAACCTCGGGGTTGGAACACCAGCAATCAGGCATTCATGTACTCGAGACAAAGCATCCACATTCCCCATTTGAACGCCAGGGCGATGCTTTACTGTGAAGTTGAATTCCTGGAGGGCCAGGAACCACCTATTCACTCTTCTATTTGTTTCCTTGTTTTGAGCCATCCACTTTAACGGAGCGTGATCCGTAACCATGTCAAAGTGCCTACCTAGCAGGTAGTACCGAAGGGAATCTAGAGCCCACTTCACCGCTAAACACTCCTTTTCAACGGTGGCGTAATTTACCTCATGGGACTTCAACTTCCTGCTGAGGTAAATGACTGGGTGCTCTTCCCCGTTCCAGACCTGGGACAATACTGCTCCTAACCCCACATCTGACGCATCACTTTGTACGACAAAGTCTTTAGAGAAGTCGGGTGAGTACAACACTGGCTGGCTACATAAGGCTTGTTTCAAGAATTGGAATGCTGCCTCAGCCTCGGGGGTCCATTTAATCATGACCGACCCTTTCCCCTTCGTCAGGTTGGTTAGGGGCACAGCCTTAGAAGCAAAGTGGGGAATGAATCGCCGATAATACCCAGCGATTCCCAGAAAGGCTCGTACCTGCTTCTTGCTGTTGGGACGTGGCCAACTCTGGATGGCCTCGACTTTGTTGAGTTGGGGTTTTATTACTCCCCTCCCAATGGTGTACCCAAGATATTTGGCCTCCTCCTGCCCAATGGTACACTTCTTGGGGTTAGCCGTAAACCCCGCTTCCCGAACAGAGTCCAGGACTGCTTGCACTTTTGGCAGATGTGAGGCCCAATCTGTGCTATGGACAATTACGTCATCCAGGTAAGCCGCAGCATACTTCCGATGGGGCCTCAGCATCTGGTCCATTTTCCGCTGGAATGTGGCCGGCGCATTCTGTAACCCGAACGGCATTCTTTTATATTGGAACGCCCCGTCTGGGGTTACAAATGCGGTTTTCTCTTTGGCCGACTTGGCCAGGGGGATTTGCCAATACCCTTTTGTGAGGTCAAGAGTCGTCATGTATCGGGCTGTTCCCAGCCGGTCGATCAACTCATCTATACGTGGCATGGGGTAGGTGTCAAATTTTGTAACTTTGTTCAACTGACGAAAATCGTTACAAAATCGCCAGCTCCCATCCGGTTTAGGCACCAACACGATGGGACTAGACCAATCACTTTGGGACTCCTCTATCACCCCTAAGTTCAGCATTTTCTGTACTTCCTCCCGTATTGCCTCCCGTCGAGCCTCTGGGATCCGATAGGGTTTTAACTTCACCCTTTCACCAGGCGGGGTAATGATGTCATGCTCTACCCCAGATGTTTGTCCCGGCAGCTCAGAGAATACCTCCTTGTTGCGAAGCACAAACTCCTTAACCTCCTGTTGTTGGGGTTGTGACAAGGTGGCTGCTATTCCAACCTCAGGAATCACGCAACCAGTTTGAGCTGGTGACCAAGTGTCTGCGACTAGGGACTCTCTATCCCTCCAGGCTTTCAACAGATTAACGTGATAGATCTGTTCGGGCTTTCGCCTTCCTGGTTGTCTGACCTTGTAATTCACTTCGCTCACTTTTTCCATTATCTCGTAGGGGCCTTGCCATTTGGCAAGGAATTTACTTTCAACCGTAGGGACAAGTACCAATATCCTATCCCCCGGGGAAAAGGTACGGGTCTTGGCTCCACGGTTGTACACTCTCTGCTGTGCTAACTGCGCTTGGGCCAAATGTTCCTTCACGATGGGCATTACCTGTGCAATTCGATCTTGCATCAGGGCGACATGCTCAATCACACTCCTGTGGGGAGAACTCTCACTTTCCCAAGTTTCCTTGGCAATATCCAACAGCCCTCTTGGGTGTCTCCCATACAGTAACTCAAAGGGGGAGAATCCCGTAGAGGATTGGGGCACCTCCCTAATAGCAAACATCAAATAAGGAAGTAAACAGTCCCAATCCTTTCCATCTCTATCCACCACTTTCTTCAACATTTGTTTTAGGGTTTTGTTGAATCTTTCAACCAGCCCATCGGTTTGGGGGTGATACACAGACGTACGCAATTGCGTCACTTTGAACAATTTACACAGCTCTTTCATAACCCGGGACATAAAGGGTGTACCTTGGTCCGTAAGCAGTTCTTTACAAATACCCACCCGGCTAAAAACAAGAGATAGCTCTTTGGCTATGGTTTTGGCCGAGGTATTTCGGAGAGGGATCGCTTCTGGATAACGGGTGGCATAGTCCATTATAACTAATATGTACTGGTGCCCCCTAGCGGACTTGATTATAGGACCTACCAAATCCATGGCGATCCTCTCAAACGGGACCTCAATGATGGGTAGAGGGACCAGCGGGCTACGGAAATGTGGCATCGGGGCCGACCTCTGACACACAGGGCAGGAGGAACAATAATTTTCTATGTCCTTCATCACCCCAGGCCAATAGAATCTCTGTAATACCCTCTCTCGGGTTTTCTCTGTCCCCAGATGACCTCCAAGAATGTGCCCATGGGCCAACTCCAACACCAACTTCCTGTAAGGTTTGGGCACCACAAGCTGCTCAACGGTTTCTTCTGCCCTTTTTGCCACCCGATACAGTAGGTCCTTCTCTACGCTGAAGTATGGGTAAGTGCAGGTATTATCTGGGTTCACTAACTCGCCATCTATTTTCACTACGTTTTCCCGTGCCTTTATTAGGGCGGGGTCTTTCAACTGTTCTGTGGCAAAGTTTTCCCTGTGAACCTCAAGATCAGAAAACTCCACAGACGGTAGGTTTTCGTCTGAGGAGGTGGGCTCCTCTCCAGTTTCTTGAGTCTCCCCTGCCAATACTGATAAGGGAAATTCCGGAGAGTCCTCACCACTCTCAGGGGAGTTCTGGCTATCACATTCCTGGTACATAGGGGCACCAGTGAGGGGCTCAGGATCATCCCACAGTTCCCAGAACTTCGGAAAATCCCTTCCCACAATGGCGTCATGCGGTAACTGAGATACTAAGCCCACTGGATGAGAGAGGGTACCTTTGGGGGTCTCGAAACACACTGTAGTCACTGGATACTCTCGGGTGTCCCCATGCACACAAATAACAGCTACCTTGCTATTCCCAGAGACCTCTGTTTTAACTAACTCAGCCTTTATCAGGGTCACAAGGCTACCTGAATCCAGTAATACCACAACATTTCTACCATTAATACACATTTTGCATAAATGTTTCTCAGTTCCCCGAATGGCAGTGCATGCGACTGTCGCACACAGCGACTGACGTCTGCCCGTCAGAAAGTCACACTGCATGGGTTCCTCCACAACCGGGCAATTGGCTGCAATATGTCCCGCTTGCCGGCAGCGGTAGCAAACGATCCTTCTTGCCGCCTCTTGAGCCGCTGATTTCCCAGGCTGTTCTCGCCAAACTTGGGGTAGAGCTCCCACCCTCTCACTCTCTCCACCCTCACCCCTTGGAATCCTCTTATCCGCCCCTGGGGATGGTCTGGTCTTAGGGTGGAAAGTCCGAGTGTCTCTGGAAGAGGCCGTCAGGTTCTCTGTAGCCAAGTATTTCTCCACACGATCCACAAGACCATCGGCCGTCTCTGGGTCTCCATGGCTTACCCACTTTTGGATGGCAGTAGGAAGAGCTCTCAAAAACCGATCCA
Organism: Rana muscosa; assembly: GCA_029206835.1. Lineage (NCBI taxonomy): Eukaryota > Metazoa > Chordata > Amphibia > Anura > Ranidae > Rana > Rana muscosa. The sequence goes on along the minus strand of CM055123.1, from coordinate 414,352,025 downwards.
TTACAACACGTTCCACAATCTTTGGTGCGGACAAAGTCTCTGGCTGTAGCCACTTTCTGCTCAGGTGAATGAGATCATACATTTGAGACCTGGGGGGTTTTCCAAGCTGGAAAGTCCAGTTATGCACACGCTGAGCCCGGACAGCCTGGGTGACACCCAGCCTTGCCAATATTTCAGCTTTTAGCATCACATAGTCTTTTGCTTGGTTAGGCTCTAGGTCATAGTAAGCTTTCTGCGATTCACCAGTTAACAGAGGAGCCACCAGTCCAGCCCACTGCTCCTCAGGCCACTTTTCTCTTTCAGCGGTCCTTTCAAATGTGGTCAAAAATACCTCTGGATCATCCTCTCCAGTCATTTTTGTCAATAAACGACTCACCCCAAAGGACGCGGTATTAGTGGGACGGCTTTCCTCACTGGTCTGCGGACGTTGCTGCATTACTGCTTCCATCTGTTGTTGTAGTCTCTGCTCTTGCTTCTGCAACAGGTCTATGAAGCGGGCCTCAGATTGCTGCTGGGCTCGTTGCTGAGCCTCCAGACTCTGTTGCAAAGTTGCGTTTGTCTGCTGCTGGGCTGCAAGGCTCCTTTGCAAACCTGCATTTGTCTGCTGTTGATTGGCATTTGCTAGAGCCAGCTGCTTCAGTATCTCCTCCATGCTGGCTTAAAAAAAACTGCCACTGGTTCTCCACCAACTGTGAGGGGGTTAGCTCGGCAGCGGGTGTGTGTGACCCCCGGGATGGGCTCCCCACACAAAACAGGCCCAGCAAACGGAGGTTGTGGTTTTCAAAATCAAAAAAGGTGCGGTTTATTTTCTATTTACAGTGACAAAACACAGCAAAGCAAAAGAAACATAACCAAAATAAATCCTGGTCAAGTTGACCTCTGACTAAACATACAGGTTTCCTAACTAACAACTGGGATCAGCCTAGTGCTGTCCTAGTCCCTAAGTCCCTGGTTTTAAATGTCCAAGCAAATAGCCACACAGGCTTTTTCTCACCGCACAGGGGTTCACTCTCTCCAGACAGTCCACACAGGTCTGGTTCCAGGCATGAGCTAACACCTAATGAATCTGGGAGTTCTTATAGAGGCCTAAATGAGCTGACAAGCTTCAGCTGGTCTCATCAACTCCCTGCCTCACGACGCCCAGCACTCTCCCTAGAGGTATGAGTCATCCATGAGCCCACTAGCCTTATACAACTCTCCACCTAGTTGTATAAGTCGGCGTAAAGCCTGAATCTGGGCGAAATATATCTACCCCCCTGGATGCAACCAGGTGACTTTACCTTCCTGCTGTCACACTGTTCATAAAGTAGATAACACAGGCAGCTGATCACTGCCTGTGAAAGTGTACTTACTGCTGTCTTTTCCATGTAAATCGTCTTTTAATCTTAGATGACGTCATGCGCGATTGCGCAGTAGGATCGTTCATTAACAGCACCTAAAGTGTGCTGTTTCTGTATTCCCTGCATGTTGGGAAATGTCTGTGGACGAGCTTCCCCTCTGAACGGAACAGAGGAGAAGTCTTGCGATGCTGCAGTGTTTATCTCCTTCCTTGGTTACGGCGCATGCGCGAGATTTACTAAGGGAAACAGAGTAAGGGAGGAAGTGACATCCAGAGCAGATTCAGCAAACAGCACTAAGAAATGAAGAGAATACAAACACCCTAAATAAGGTATTTACAGACTTCGTTTAAAGCCGATTTCAATCGATTATTCCTTTGTAATGAGCTATTGAATGTTAAAATTGAAAAAAAAAGAATTGGCCGGGGTTTATTTCCTCTTTAAAAAAAAGATCAAAGACAAGCCAGGTCATTCACGGGAAGGCAGAAGTTGCCAAGGTGAAGGTTTTCAACCGCCGGGCAGCTAGGTACTGAATCAAAAGGACGGGGTCAAGATACAAGGCATTTAACAGGCAGACAGCAAGGTACAAAATCAGAACACAGAGAGTGAAGTCCAAAACAAAAGCCGAGGTCACAACAGGCAAACAAGAATCAAAAGACAGGTTAAAGACAAGCCAGGTCATTCACAGGAAGGCAGAAGCAGCTAGAACACAAGCTGAGGGTTGTCAACAGCCAAGCAACGAGGTGCCGAATTTAAAAAGCAAGGACAGGGTCAGGATACAGGCCAAGGTAAATTAACAGGCAGGCAGCAACGTACAAAATCAGAAGACAGAGAATGAAGTCCAAAACCTAGGTCGAGGTCTCAACAGGCAGACAAGGATCCAGAGACGGGTCAAAGCCAAGACATGGGAAGGCAGATGTAGCAGGTCAGGTTGGCGATAAATCAGGAACAAAGGTCGAGACTACTCGGCAATCTGTCCATGTCACACTCCAGCTTATATAGGCTATGTCATGTAGAGCCAATACGGGTCCCGAGCGTACACGTGTGCCTATGTGCATGCTCCTTAGCGTGGAAACTAAAATGTCAATGCATGTGCCATACTGACCTTATGTAGAGCAACATGTGCCTGCCTACACTGGTCTCGTATTGGACCTTCCTTATCTCTACAGAGATGAAGGAAATAGGACAGCTCTTGCCTTTAGATTAGGGTGACCAGACATCTCCTCAGTCTGGGGACTGTCGCTGGAAACTGGAGGAGTTTTCCTGGAAGTAGCCCGTTTTCGTCGATTCCCTGGCTGGTGGCTCCTTTAAGGTTCGGAAGCCACTCAGCCCAGGTGTAGCTGCTAAGACGTTCCCTCCCTCTTTTCCCCACTGCTTGATTGGACAGTGCGGCTCAATAGAGAAAAAGCTAAAATGTGATTGGTTGCACAGACTTTGTCCCCGCCCTATGGGCCCGTGCGGACCACAGCAGGGGAGAGAGTAGCCCAGAGCCTAGGAATGGCCTTTAGAACAGTTACCAACAGATGGAGGGCCCTGAGCTCAAGGTTGAGGTCAGTGAGACTTGAGGACAAGGATGATGATGGAGGCTGTGTTTACTGCCTCCTCTCTGGTGCCTGTTCTCCACTATTAACTGCCCCCTCTGTTTTTGTAAACCATAATGCAATGCTTGGCCTTTGAACTATGACCAGCAGGTTTAGAAGGGCCAATAAGGGGGCTTTTGTCCCTCACTACAAAAGTAGGGTCACGGAGCAGCCACAGTTTCAGTGAATTGGAGACTGTTATAGGCAAGATGTTATATGGTGTTTTCATCCCTTTTGTGTTTTTTCGTAAAAATATATATTTTTTGTTGCAAGGGCCTTTTTAAGTTTGGGGGTGCTTAAAGCGCGGCTTTCATTGCTTTTATCTATTGGTTCTTTAAGCTTTCTTTTGTTTGTAGCGTGCCATTGCATCAATTAAAAGGAGAAAAAAATAAATAAGTGCAGGAACACAGTGCACCTAATCCACCTCACAATGAATCACTCACATTCACTGCATGCCCCCCCATCCCCATAGATAAAGTGAAGCATACACTAGGTAGGCCTATTATATTGATTTACAATTTTCATGCTGTTGGCCAATTTTACACTGCTATATCCTCTGCTGTATCTTAAAGGGGTTGTAAAGGTTCATGTTTTTTTACCGTAATGCATCCTATGCATTATGGTGAAAAAAAATCTGACAGTTACGGCCCCCCCAGCCCCCCCCCCCGTTTTACTTACCTGAGCCCGTTCACCTGCTGCGCTCGCCCCCGATGTCCTCTTCTCCGCTCAATCTGGCGGTTGATTGGCTAGAGTGGATGGATTGATAGCAGCGCAGCCATTGGCTTGCGCTGCTGTCAATCACATCCAATGACGCGGCGCGCCGGGGGCGAAGCCGAGTGATACAGTGAGCCGCTATAGCTGCCGGCTGTATCACGGGAGGGCGCCCGCAAGAACCAACCCCCATGGGAAAGAGCTCCCATGGAGGGGGTTAGTTCTTGCGGGGAGGAGCCGAGACAGCTGCCGAGGGACCCCAGAAGACCAGGTTCGGGGCCACTCTGTGCAAAACGAGCTGCACAGTGGAGTATAACATGTTTGTTATTTTTTAAAAAAAATTACCTTTACAACCCCTTTAATTCTTGTAGTAAAATCCCAGCCTCTGCTCTTGTCGCTAGTAAAGTTGGGCCTAGCCTTTCTCATTAAAAATGTATTGCCGTCAGCAAATTTTTCACTGCTGTGTCCTCTTAATTCTTGTAGTAAAACATCCCTCTCTACACTCTTTCTTTAGTACCTTTAGCCAATTCTCCATCATTATACTGTCTGGCTGCTGGCCAGTTTTAGACTGCTGTATACTGTGCAGTATCTTGTAGAAAAGCCCCAGCCTGTGCTCTTTGTTGCTAGTAAAGTTGGGTCTAGCCTTGCTCGTTAAAAATGTACTGCCGCTGGCAAATTATACACTGCTGTGCCATCTAATTGTTGTAGTAAAACATCTCTTTTTACTCTTTTTTTTTTTTTTCTTTAGTGCCTTCAGCCAATTCGCCATCATTAAAATTGTGTGTCTGTTGGCCAGTTTTACACTGCTGTTTTCTCTGCATTTGCTTAATTCTTGTAGAAAAGCCCCAGCATGTGCTTTTTGTCACTAGTAAATTTGGGCTTGGCCTTGCTCATTTTGACCAATTCTCCATCATTAAAAATGTCCTGCTAATGACCAACTTTACACTGTTTGTCGCCTGTGATCTCTTAAAAGAGAAGTATGGGATTTGTGTTTGTTTAAGAATCATACTTAGCTAGGTGGATGTTGCATCTTTCCCCGCCGGCTCTAACACTGAGAACCGAGCGATCAAACACTGCCGAACGTCGAGTCCCAGAGCTCCCTGAGCAGAGAGCTGGTGACCGTCAGTCACCGACTCTCTGCTTTGCCCCCCCCCATCGCTCACTAGAGTGCCAGGCTGTGGAGGGGGTGGGAGTGACCGGCTTAGGCTCTCAGCAGCTCGCTGATCTGGGTATTGTCCTGGCTTGTGGGTGGATCCCGACGTGGACCGACTCTGAGGCATCAGCCCGCTGTCTGCTGAAAACGGGTGACTCGAGTGCACTCCTGGCTGTGATCCACAGGAGAAGTACAGCCAAACAAGCTTTCCACATACTTTTTTCTTTAAGTCTTAAGGAAAGCTTGGTGGAATTTGGTCAGCAGCAGGATAGTTTTGAACCACCAAGCCAATAATAAAAGGATTTCTTCTTTTAGTGTTGCCCTTGAAACCACATAATATTACACTCTTCCCCAACATGTCCCCCGCATGGCAGTGCCCAGCTCCCCTTGTCTTTTTTGACTGTAGTTTGCCTATTAGCCCTAAAAATGGCCAAAAATTACCAATAAGGCTTACCCACCATAGGCTTCAATGGGATTGACCAGTCTGGGGTCAATAAATTTAGAACAAGACCCTTGAATTGATTGAATTTTTTTTATTTATTTTTTACATTCACACCAAAGGGAAGCTGGCTCCCAGGGCCCATGAAAAAGAGCAAACCCCGAGCAGTGCAGACTAAATATACCTTCCAATCCAGACACTAGTACAGAGCAGTGCTGAAAGTAACATCAATCCTCATATTAATCCCCCATACATTCTTATCCTAATATTGTATGACCTGTACAATCCAGATAATTCTCCATTATCCATCTACAGAGAAACCCGCATAGATCACATGACCACATCAATGAGGATGGAGGAGGACTGGAGTCACATGACTGAGAGGATACTAAACCTCACCCTGGAGATCATCTACCTGCTGACAGGAGAGGTGAGGAGGATTCTGGGAGGTCACATGACACCACTCTTATCTCTATTAATAATACACAGACCTGACCGGAGAGGTGAGGGGGATTCTGGGAGGTCACATGACATCACTCTTAGCTCTATTAATAATACACAGACCTGACCCGAGAGCGGAGGAGGATTCTGGGATTCTAACATGATATTCCTATTGGTTCTCCAATATAGAGATTTCCTCTTGTGAAGTCAGGTGATCATATGACCATCACAGTGCCTCCATGTGACTCCCTAAAACCTGAGAGACACAACATGGAGAAGATTCTAGAAGTCACCAAGAAGATGATAGAGCTGCTGACAGGAGAGGTGAGTGGTGCCGGGAATTCTGGGACATTATCCAGTAACAGACAAGGGATGTGTCTGGATGGTGACTGTATCATTGTGTGTGTCAGGTTCCTATAAGGTGTCAGGATGTCACTGTCTATTTCTCCATGGAGGAGTGGGAGTATTTAGAAGGACACAAGGATCTCTACAAGGACGTCATGATGGACAATCAGCCGCCCCTCACATCACCGGGTAAGAGGAGACTTTATTGTAAAGGAGAGAGCAGTACGGAGGCTCCACCTAGATCCCCCATCATCTGATAAACACATAGAAACAATGTATTCAGTCAGTGTGTGTGTTTCCTACAGATGGATCCAGTAATGGGAACCCACCAGAGAGATGTCCCCGTCCTCTGTATTCCCGGGATTCCACACAGGAAGGTCACACCATCCCCCACCATCATCAGGTAGATGGGGAACAATCACTGATAGTATCATTAGGATCTGTACATTATCTACATTGTTACAATTGATGTCATTTTTATTATATATTCAGAGTGAAAACCTGGGAGATTCTAAAGTTGATCTAAAAGAGGAGGATGATGAGGATGGGGTGATGGAAGAGTTTCCTAAAGAACACAAAGATCTGTACCAGGACACCATGGTGGAGTCATCCAGCTACAGAAACCCACCAGAGAGATGTCCCCGTCCTCTGTATTCCACACAGGAAGGTCACACCATCCCTCACCATCATCAGGTAGGTGATTCACAAATATTGGTAGTTTTGATTTATAAACATGTATGATTGTTACAATTAATGTTTTATTATGTATTCAGAGTGAAAGCCTTTGGGATTATAATATTATTGTTAAAGAAGAGTTTACAGAGGAGGATGAGGAGTATGGAGTGATGGAGGAGCTTTCAGGAGGACACACGGATATCAGGGAACCACCTAATACCAGGAACCCACCAGAGAGATGTCCCCGTCCTCTGTATTCCCGGGATTCCACACAGGAAGGTCACACCATCCCTCACCATCATCAGGTAGATGAGGAACAATCACTGATAGTATCATTAGGATCTGTACATTATCTGCATTGTTACCATTGATGTCATTTATATTATATATTTAGAGTGAAAACCTGAGAGATTTCAAAATTGTAATTAAAGAAGAAATAAAAGAGGAGGATGCTGAAGATGATGAGGATGGTGTGATGGAGGAGTCAGAGTTCCTAAAAGATCTGTACCAGGACACCACGGAGGAGTCATCCAGCTACAAAAAGCCACTAGAAAGAAGTCCCCGTCCTCTGTTCTATTGGGATTCGACACAGGAAGATCACAATTATGCACAACATTATCAGGTTGGTGTGACGGAGCATCTAGAACATGAACGTTGACACTTTGTATGGAGGCTGCAAGATGATATTTGTCTATGTGGTCTCACATCATTACATTTTTTTTTGGTTTAGGGTGAAGATCTGATAGATATAAAAGTTGAGGTTGAAGAAGAGGAGGAAGAAGAAGAGACGTATGTGAAGGATGATCAGCAGTCTATGGAGGAGGATGGAACAACGGGGACATTTATAGAGGAGGACACTCCTACAGAGATCAGCACAGGTGGGTCATTAACACTAAATCCATTCCTCCACCCATACTGCTCACTGATTGGTCCAGAGTAGGGCGGGGACTGGGTGGTCCAGAGTAGGGCGGGGACTGGGTGATATCAGCCTGTAATCCCCTGGTCACTTTTCTGAGCTGTGTTCCCCGTCCTGTATTAGACATGTGCAATTTGTTTAGTTACGAATTCGTTATTCGTTAATTCGTAAACATACGAATGGTTTACTTAAATTACCAACGAAAAACTAATTATCGAAAATTACGAATATGGAAAACTACGAAAATACGAAATTATTAAATTAGAAACAGCAGAAATACGTAAGGGTGAAAAAACGAAAACATAGAAACAACGAAAATACCGAACAAAGATTCAAAATAACGAAAATCCAAATGAACGAAAAAAAAACAAACAATTTAAATTACGGAAAACGGAAATCAAAACAACGAATTCGTTAGTTCTGAAATATTTCTTGACGTTGGCCAATAAGCTTGTCTCTTCCCCTGAAGAGGTTGTTTCTTCCCCCAATGAGCTTGTTTCTTATTCCCTTGTGTGTTTTTCTGTGTTAGACTGCAGTGCATTCCATCCAGAATCCAGATAGGTTGTGGTTGGGTAGGTGGCACTGTTTTGGTGGATTTGTGAGTAAAGTTGTGACTTGTGAGAAAGAAATTCTTTGTTTCTTAAGCATTCTCTGTCTAGATTCTAATTTCTATATTACGAATTAGGCCCCGATTTACGAATCTACGAAAATAATGTTACGAAAGTACGAATAAATGAGCCAGTCAATCTCACGAAAGTACGACTTACAAAATTACAACGAGTAGTGTTTTGAATAAACGGAAAATGTACAAAAGTACGAATGTAATTAAATCTACAAAAGTAAGATTTTCCAATCAACGGAAATTAGACACGGAAATACGAATCATTGCAAATCAACGAAAATATAGTTCTTACGAAAATACGAACGCGGCCAAATATAAAATATAACGAAAAATACGTATTTCGAATCAACGGAAATTAGACTAACGGAAAAACGAATCAACGGAAAAATAACCCTTACGGAAATACGAAAGAGTCCGAATACGATAACCCACGTCTTACGAAATTACGAATCGTTACGAATCAACGGAAACTAACAGAAACTAAACCCAACAAAACAAATTTTTATGTTGTGTACATGTCTATCCTGTATTCCTGTATTTCTCTCCGATAATCTTCCTTCTCTGTGCTGCAGACACAATTTATGTATCTAGACTGGATTTATGGAGATTCTGGGGTTCAGCTGGCAGAAAATTTATTTTTCATTCCTTGTTACAGTAGCACAGATGCAGTAAATCAGTATTTTATTTATTTATTTATTTATTTATTTATTATTTATTTATTAAGTTCCTCTCTCCTTAAAGTTGACCTACGGCCTTAACGGTGCATTAAACGACACCTGAGATAGAGGACGGCCCTTGCTGGACCATCTGCTGAAAATGCTAGAGGCCTGGCTATCGGGCTAACCTAGTGGCTTCAGTACTTTGCGTCAATGAACTGGAACCAAGTACAGTGGAACCTCAGGATTGCGAGTAACGCAGTTAACGAGCGCTTCGCAATACGAGCACTGTATTTTTAAAAATCCTGACTCGGTTAGTGTTGTCTCGCAAAACGAGCAGGATTCAAGCCACAGCGGTGTGCAGTACCGCGTTTGGCCTGAGGTGGGGGGGGGTCGCCGGAGCAGAGCCGAACATCGCCGTTCGGAAAGGCCCGAGGACAGCGCGGCTGACCTCGGCAAATCTCGGGAACTAAGTCTCTTTCCAAAGTTTGCTGAGGTGTCCTCTGGCCTTTTCGGGCGTTTCCGCGGCTCTCCAGCGCCCCCCGCCTTTGGCCGCATGCGGTATTGCATCCCATTGAAGTCAATGCGGAAAGAATTTTTTTTGTTTCCATTGACTTCAGTGGGGAAACTCGCTTTGATGTGCGAGTACTTTGGATTACGAACATTCTCCTGGAACGGATTATGCTCGTAATTCAAGTTTCCACTGTATACAGATAAGGAGCAGTGTCGGGACAAGGTCATCCAGCGCCCAGGGCAAAGATACCAAACTGTGGCCCCCCCCCATTCATGATTTGCAAGCATAGAGGATCCTACAACCAGCAGTCAATTGCTTGTTAGAATCACTATGCAGCTCAGTTTTAACATTGAGCACATGCTTGTGTTGATGGCTCTTTCCTCTACTCATTGCTCTCTCCTGGACACTTCTGTGGGGAGCCAGGAGGTGGTGCAGGCTGTGCTCTCTACCTATCATTTTTCCTGCTATTGCAGCTCCTGTATGTCTGTGAACACCATTTATTTTAGATACGTTTTAACCAATTTTTTTTATTTATTTTTTATATGAATTTTTTTTTCTGGTCCACATAACTGGGTGTTTCTTTCTACCTGCTTGTTAATATAGGAGCACTGCACTGGCAGTGTAATGGTCGTTTAACCACAAAGGGGTTAATATGGATTCTACTACTGTTCCGAATTGTAAAGTTTAGATAATATTGCATGCATGCTGAAAGCAAGACTCAACACGTCCGTTCAGGTCCGTTACTTCCGTATCTAATGTTTTATTACAGGCAGTACTAAACTTTTTACACATAGCATGATACGTCACTATTATGTTAATGTAAAACTGCAAACCACATCTGATAGGCTGAAATACAAGAAGAGTACAAAAATGTGATGATCAAGCGTCGTTGTCCCTCTGATCTGTCTTCACTTCCGCATTCCAAAGATGTGTGGGAGAAGGGGGTATCCGCCATTTTCTGTCTTCTCCAGTCTTTTCGGTGGGAGGGGGTGTATTAGAGGCTGATTTGAGTAAGGAAGAATTACAGCAGTGGTGTACATGAAAAAGCAATATAGACTTTATAGTATAGTAAAGATGCTTAGAGAATAGGCATTTTCTAGTTTAACATTATGCTCATCACATTCCTTCACAGCAGGAAGGAAAATCGGGAGCAAAAACACAGCCTGCACCACCTCCCAGCTATCGCCTCCTCCTCCTCTTCTTGCTTCTCCCAGCACATCCCACACTCCACTTGAGTACTTCCGTCATATATCACTTCCTCCATTCTGAATATAGATATTATACCCGCATATTACAACCAAGAACTAGGCAGGACTCGTTTGGCTGCAAAGCTGGAACTTTTATTTGAACAAGAACACAGGCTTTTATACACCTGAGAAGGAGGTCACTCACCACATTACCAAAGACCCAAATATTTACCGAAAACATCACACAATGGTTTAGCTAACGAGGGTACAGCTGACTCATGGCTAATCTCATCAGAGAGGATCCTTAATTATCATGTCTAGCAATAATCTTTCTATTCTTTTTTTTTTTTTTTTTTTTAGTACATGGACGTGACATCGGGGAGGCCTCAGAGGATTGTCTCACTTATTCTCCAGACTATGAATTAGAAGATGAGGACTTCACACATCCAGGAGAAAACTCCAATTCCTTCCCTGGCGCCCTGAAGAAGCCATACAGGCAGTCGTACATCTGTTTGAAATGCGGGAAAAGCTTTAAAAGTACACATGGCCTTGCTTCCCACAAGAAATCTCACGATAATGAGCTCCATACCTGTTCAGACTGCGGAATGGTTTTTCTACATGAATCGAACCTCATGGAGCACCAGAAAATTCACAAGGCGGAAAAGATGCACCCTTGTCCCCAGTGCGGGAAAAGGTTTGAAAAGAAAGGAGCCCTTTCCATACATCAGAGGACTCACACGGGGGAGAAGCCGTTCACCTGCCCCAAGTGCGGTAAAAGCTTCTCGCAAAGGGCCCATCTTTCGAGTCACCTGAGACACCACACGGGGGAGAAGCCGTTTTCCTGCCCCGACTGCGGGAAAAGTTTTGTACGGAAACCGGATCTCGAAAGGCATCACAGAATTCACACGGGGGAGAAGCCGTTTTCCTGCTCTCATTGTGGGAAACACTTTTCGCGGAAGTCCTATCTGTCGGACCATCAGAGATACCACACGGGCGAAAAGCCGTATTCCTGCTCTGCCTGTGGGAAAAGTTACGTGTATAAAACGGACCTCACCGTACATAAAAGATCCCACACAGGGGAGAAGCCGTACTCGTGCCCCGAGTGCATGAAATGTTTTTCAAAAAGTTTTGATCTCACCAGACATTTGAGGGCACACGCGGCCCAGAAAGAATAGCATATTCCAAGTGCAGGAAATGTTTTCTACATGAATCAGCTTCAGAGCTGAACACACTAGCACTTTGATTATGGGAAATAGTGGATGTTGAGAGGACACCTCGACATCCACCTCGGAAATCGCATGCCTGAGTTCCCTACTTGTGTTATATCGAAATCAGACTTCATAAAGTTGTTGTTCTGCCTCCCCATCTAAGCACTGAAAGTGTGATCTCTATAACTTAATCCAGTTGTGGTGAGATAGCTTTAACTTACAGTCTCAGTAGCTTGGCAGACAGTGACTCCATCCAAATGACATCTTGCAGATCATAGAAAACTTTTTAATCCAAAAACTTGTGCAGATCATAACAGGTCCAAAAAAAATCATAGCGTGTCTAGCTCCAGCACAATACAGTACATGTGATGAGTGGAGGCTAAAGCATGAAGAAGAAAGGTAAGATGAGCTACCTATAGCTCTGGAGTGAGGTAGTTTACTACACCTCTAATGCCCTGTACACACAATCGGAATTTCCGATGGGATAAAATCCGATGGAATTTTCCGTCGGAATTCAGTTCAAGCTGTCTTGCATACACACTGTCAGGCCAAATTCCGATCTTCAAGAAGGCGGTGACGTATCCCACTACGACGAGCCGAGAAAAATGAAGTTCAATGCTTCCGAGCATGCGTCGAATTGATTTTGAGCATGCGTGTTTTTTTTCTCCGTCGGAGTTGCACACAGACGATCGGAATTTCCGATGAAAAAAGTCTGACGGAATTTTTTCATCGGATATTCTGACCGTGTGTAGGCCCCATCGGACTTTTTTCCACCGGCGTGTAGAAATAGGATTTTTTTTTTCCCATCGGAAAAAAATAAAACAATTTCTACACGCCGACGGAAAAAAGTCCCATGGGGCCCACACACGGTAGGAATATCCGATGAAAAAAATTCCGTCAGACTTTTTTCATCGGAAATTCCGATCGTGTGTACAAAGCATTACAGTTTGTGGTAGACCTGCGTCTCGTCCTGTGCCGGTGGACAGGGTATACCGTGTTTCCCTGAAAATAAGACCGGGTCTTATATTAATTTTGGGTACAAAAAAAAAATACACTAGGGCTTATTTTCAGGGGATGTCTTAAAATGTTCCCTATCTTCTCCCTCCTGTCAGGTCAGGAGTCGTTTTTTTGGGGGGGAATTAAAATGTTAAAATACTATCTTCGTTAAAAACCTTATACAATTCTGTGGCCTGTTTTATAGGGGGATTGTGCTGGTGTAGGGTGCTGTGTGTCTCCATCTGTGGCAGTTTTATGAAGAAAAAAAAAGACCCTTTTTTTTTTTTTTCTTTACAGCTCTGCTTGGGGCTCACATGATCTTCCTCAGCTCTTCTCCGCTCTGAGATCCCAGGTGACGTCAGCCCTCTCCGAGAACTGGAGAGGGAGGGGCCGCAGACGTCAGCCAGGAGAAGCAGAGAAGAAAGGAAGTGCCACGATCCCCGCTGATGTCAGCCTGCCTCGAGAACTGCAGAGATCAGCGGGGAGGAGTAGAGAAGAAAGGAAGTGCCGCAATCCCCGCTGACGTCAGCCCGCTCCGAGAACTGCAGAGGGAGGGGCCGCAGACGTCAGCCGGGAGGAGCAGAGAAGAAAGGAAGTGCCACGATCCCCGCTGACGTCAGCCCGCCCGCTCCGAGAGCTGCAGAGGGAGGGGCTGCAGACGTCCGCCGGGAGGGGCTGCAGACGTCCGCCGGGAGGAGCAGAGAAGGAAGAGCCGCGATCCCCGCTGACGTCGGCCCACTCCAAGCACTAAAGAGGGAGGGGTCGTCAGCCTGATGGAGAAGGAGAGAAGAAGATCTCTGGCGGTTTTAAATGGGGTATTTTACATGGTGCTGTTGCAGTGGGAGACACGCTGCACCTGGGATCTCTTTCCAAAACGGATAACAGCTTTTTGCATTAAGTTTAGTAGGGCTTATTTTCGGGGTAGGGCTTATATTGCAGCCCTCCCTGATAAACAAGATAGGTCTTTTTTTCATGGTAGGGCTTATTTTCAGGGAAACACGGTATATATACGTCTGGTGGATAAGGAACAACTGGATAAGTCTTTTGTTGATATCTGGTGAATCCAAAGAATGAGAAGAAAAAAATATCACTGCACTCCTCTAGAGACCTATTTGGCAGAAGAACCTGCCACTTAGTTTGAACCAAGACAAAGTTGGGGTGAGGCGTGGGATATGGAACCTCCACCAATAGAAATTAAGCCATTAGTGGAGCCGATGGTTTGGCAGCTCTCCACAAAGTGAGGTCCCTTCAAAAAATAGAGGCCACCCAAATTGACCACGTAAGAAGGAGTTAGTACTCCTTTTTAGGGAAACCTCTCCACTGGGCAGATATAGTGGGTAGGCCTAGTCTGTCCTATATAATCTCGAGCAGAAAGAGCCTGAGGGTGATGGGGGAAAAAAACTGTAGCCTTAGAAAGAGAAGCCTTTGGGGAAGACCCATAGCAAACTCAATTGGAGAACCCACCAATGGGGGACCTCGAGAATAAGGGTCACCCAAATTAAGTATGTAAGAGGGGGTTAGTACCCTTTTAGGGAAACCTCTCCACTGGGCAGATATAGTGGGTGGGCCTAGTCTGTCATATATAATCTTGAGCAGAAAGAGCCGGAGGGTGATGGGGAAAAGCCTGTAGCCTTAAGAAGAGAACCCTTCGGGTAAGGCCTGTTGCAAACTCAATTGGAGAACCCACCAATGGGCACCTCAAGAATAAGGGTCACCCAAATTGAGTATGTAAGAAGGGGATTAGTACTCCTTTTTGGAAAACCTCTCCACTGGGCAGATATAGTGGGTGGGCCTAGCCACTATATAATCTTATGCAGAAAAAGCCTGAGGGTGATGGGAAAAGCATACTACTGGTATACTGATATGTAAGCCTGTAGCTTTAGGAAGAGAACCCTTCAGGGAAGGCCCATAGCAAACTCAATTGGAGAACTCACCAATGGGGGACCACAAAAAATAAGCGGGGGGCATGTCAAATATAAGGGTCATCCAAATTGAGTATGTAAGCAGGGGTTGTACTCTTTTAGGGAAACACCTCCTCTGGGCAGACATAGTGGGTGGGGCTTGTCTATCCTATATAATCTTGATCTTGAACATGGGGCAAAGAGTGATGAGAAAAGGCTAACCCTGGTATAATGATATGTAAGCCTGTAGACTTAGGAAGTGAACCCTTCGGGGTAGGCCCATAGCAGACTCAGTTGGAGAATCCACCTATGGGGGACCTCAAAGATAAGGGTCACCCGATTTGAGATTGTTATTAGGGATTTGTATCCCCTTTAAGTAAACCCCTCCCCTGGGCAGACATAGTGGGTGGGGCTAGTCTGCCCTATAAAATATTGAGCTGGGAAAGCTTGGGGCAGAGGGTGATGGGAAAAGCCCACCCCTGGTATACTGATATGTAAGCCTGTAGCCTTAGGCAGCAAACCCTTCAGGTTAGGCCCGTAGCAAACTCAATTGGAAAACCCACCTATGGGGACGTCAAAAATTAGTAGGGGCCCCTCAAAAAAAGAGTCGGCCAAATTGAGTATGTAAGCAGGGATTTGTCCTCCTTTTTAAGGAAACCCCTCCCCTGGGAAGACATAGAGGCCCGGGGCTAGTCCACCCTATAAAATCTTGAGCTGGGAGAGCCTGTGGTAAAGGGTGATGGTAAAAGGCTTCCCCCTAGTATACTGATATGTAAGCCTGAGGAAGTGAACCCTTCGGGGAAGGCCTGTAGCAGACTCGTTTGGACAACCCACTTATGGGCACCTCAAAAGGTAATGGAGGCAACTCAAAAATAAGGGTCACCCAAATTGAGTATGTAAGCAAGGTTTACTACCCCTTTTAAGGAACACCTCACCTGGGCAGTCATAGTGAGTGGGCATAGTCTGTCCTATATAAACTTGAGCCAGAAGAACCTGAGGGTGATGGGAAAAGGCTACCCCTGGTATACTGGTATGTAAGCCTGTAGCCTTCAGAAGTGAACCCTTTTGGGTAGGCCCGTAACAGACTCAGTTGGAGAACTCACCTATGGGGGACTGGCAGCGAGGACAGTGGAAGACTTGAGTGGTTATCCTATTTTTATGTTGGACTTGCACTGTGTGGAATATACAGGATATACTGTATGTACTGTATATACATATTGGGTCTGGAGAAAAGGAGGCGAAACTCATCTTGTAAAGAACTTTTCATTATACTTCCAATACAGTAAAACTGTTAAAAGGGTTGAATGTGTGGACATTCGTTCTTTCTGGAGGTGGGCCTCAGGCCTGGAGCATGTAAGTGACCAAAGATGGTGGAGTTTTCTCCCAGTTACAGGTATGTGCATACCCGATCTCATCCCTGAGGAAGAGGACAATGGGAGGAGTCCCTGGCCAACATGGTTGTTGCTGGAGGCAAATCACGGGGCCGCTTACAAGTAGCCTATATACAGCTGCACCAGAATAAGCGCATATCAAACGATCCAAGAGTAAATGACCACGAAACGGACAGGAGACAGCCAACGTTGTTTGGGGCACCACAGGTCTTCCTTTTCAGCTGAAACAGAGAAAAAACAACAATACAGGCGCCACTTAGTAAAACTGTTAGACTTTAATGTTACAATAGCACTAAAGCTCTCACTCTTAGGTAAGCTGTAGCAGGCATATGAGCGGTCCGGTCCACGATCGTACTCCAAGTGCTGTTGTTTTCAATGAGAAGAGACATCCCTGTGTGCTGAGCGAAAAACCGGCATGATGTCCATAGAAGTGTATCCGGATAGTCTCTCAAGGAACCAGAAGGAGGGCTGGAACGCAAACTCGGAGACAACTGAGACGCAGCACTTAGCAGAGTGACGTCATGACCAGCATGCAACGCGTTTCGATGTTACAGCAGCGAGACGCTAGGGGTCACTGCACGCATCTTTTTCAAGCAAGCAGTGCTATTGTAACATTAAAGTCTAACAGTTTTACTAAGTGGCGCCTGTATTGTTGTTTTTTCTCTGTTTCATATGTTTGGAGTCTGGCTTCGGCTCCCCCAGCAAGGCTGCCCGCTTGTATCCCAGGACTGTTTATACTCACACTCAGAGCTTTTCACATAGCTCAAAGGACTTCTTTGGTAAAATATATATATATGCATTGTCTTTTTAACTTTCAAGCGCCAGTGTTGTAAATAATTTTTCCTCTTCAGCTGGCAGGAAAATTTCATTTCTCTTACCATCCATGGACTGACACGGTGTCTCTTTACACTTTACACGTGGGTTATGTCCCTGCTTGCAGGAGAAGACCTAGGCAGAATGTGAAATGTTATACATACATACATTCTAAAAGCCAGAGCTGACAGCCCCACCCAGGGGGCGGTCCCTCCGGACATAACCCTCCCACTACAGTCAGCAGACTTCAGTTTTTTTCTGCCTAGCAGAAGGAGAAGACGTGGCTCTCTCAGGAGCCAGTCTCCTGACCTATTTTTATTCCTTTTCTGGAATTCTTTTTTATTTTATTTTTGAGAATTTTCTATCAACTGTCGGCTGGGCAACAGGTTGGGTACAAGATATCCTCGTAGTCTTCCCTGTCCGACCATCGAGCGTGCTGATCCTCGCCTTGTGTGCGTGAGACTCAGTTCACGACAGGCCCCATGACTCCAGGGGTGGCCGGGTTTGCTTTCATGCTCCCACGGTCCTCTCAAGACTGAACAGTTCCTGACTGACTGTATCTTTCACGGTGGACCGGGCCGACAGCTACTCAGTACTGCACTGTGATAGTCCTGTCAGAAACACACCAGTGGGTCCCTCAGGGGACGGGTAAGTAGTCTCTCCTGCCTGCAGGTGAGTACAAAAGGCTGTGTGTTTCTCTGTGGGGGATTTTCCCTGTCTCCCCCTGTATTTCATTGTCACTCTCTGTCACCATTGCTGGCGCTGTGCTGTGTGGGGTGCCTGGGGGTCACACTGTTCTTGGAGGGGCTAATGCTGGTCTGCAGATATGCTTGGGGCCCTTTTTTGTGTGTTTTGGGGCCTGAGCGCCGAGTGGCGCTGTGTGTGTGCTGTTTTTTTCACTTTTGCTGAGTCATGGTGGCCATCTTGCCGCGGATCGCCTCAGTGAAGTGCGGCGGCCATTTTCTTGTAGCCCGCACGCTCTTCAGCACTAGTTTTGGCCTCTAGCGCTGCTGTAACAGCGCAAATCTCCTCAGAGCTCAACAGCGCTGACACAGCGCAGTACAGACCGCGGAACTGAGCGGTCCCTGGTCCGGTTTGGTGAGTCCCCTGGGCGCCCCCTCCTCAGTCAGCACAGCCTGTGGGTGGACTTTTTATCTGAGGAGTCTCAGAGGGGGGCAATATGGAGTCTCTGTCACCAGCTTCCCCTAAATGTCAGTGGACAACAGGCAGTGCTTCAGCACCTGCGGCCCCTAGTGACCAGTTGTGGGCAGTCCTGGAATCATTTCTGACCAGGATGGGGGCTGTGTGCAAGCGCAAGGGAGCAAAAAAGCGCCCTCTCCCCACTTTACTTCATGAGGGCAGTGCGCTGATTCAGATATGGGCCTAGCCACTACCGCTCAGGACCCTAGTTCTGAATGTATTGGATGGTTTTGAACAGGACATTCCTTATGAGGAAAACTCCAGTTCTGAGTCAGTAAATGACAGGGCGCTTGTTAGTGTACTCATGACTGCGGTGAGGGACACTCTCAAGCTAAAATGCTGCGGATGCAGAACCTCAGGCGGATACAGTCTCCTTTGGTTCTTTTAAGGCCAGGCCTTCTAAAGAGGTTTTTCCATATGTACTTTCTTTGACCAGCTCATTGATAAGGTCTGGGAAAAGCCGCAGAATTTTTTTTTTTTTTTATGGTCCCGCGGCGTTTGTCTATCGGATACCCCTTGAAGATGCCCTACTTAAGAAGTGGGCTTCTCCCCCAGGGTCGACCCTCCAGTCGCCCGGTTGAACAAGGCCATCACTCTCCCGATGGAGGGGACTCCTGCATTTGAGGACCCCACTGACAGGAGGTCAGAAGTGGTGAGCAGAACCATGTTTGCCTTGTTGGGATCCGCCCTACGACCTGTGGTAGCGGCGACCCTTGTGTCTAAAACACTTACAGGTTGGGCAAAAATGTTGCACCTAGCTGTACAGGAGCATAATCTTCCTCCAGACACAGTTGCTTTGGCCCACCAACTGGTTCAGGGCCTGGTTTATGTGTGCGACGCCACGTTGGACGCGGCCCCTTTAATATCCAGGGCCTCTGTCTCGGCGGTGGTATTGCGTCGTCTTATCTGGTTGAAGTGCTGGTCTGCTGACCTAGCCTTAGGAAGCTCCTGACGGATCTACCATTTAAAGGTGGTAGACCTTTCGGTGCTGCTCTGGATGACATCGTCATGGGAGGTAAAAGCACTCTTCTTCCTTAGACTAGCAAGGGTGAGGAGGCCCGCCGCAAACAGGGGCCTTCCTTTCCAGCAAAAGGGGTTTTCTTCGTCAGTCAGAGTCCACGGGTAGGCCCTCTCAGACTGACGGCAGTGCGGCTGGTGGGCACAAGTGCCCCTAGGTGCGTAAGCCGAACATGCGGCTCCCAAGCCCGCCTCCGCGTGAAGTCTTGCCTCCGCCCGACTCTGGGGTGGGGGGACGACTTCGCAGGTCACGAATCGGTGGTCCACCCGAATCTCCGACTGGTGGGTGTGCGAGGAGGTCACCTCAGGATACAGGATAGTATTCCGATCCTGGCCCCCAGACAGATTCTTTCCCTCAAATCTTCCTCTCCTTCCTACCTGTCGGGCAGCCCTCTTGGGGGCTGTACAGGATTTGATCAGGTCCGGAGTGATTGTGCCGGTTCCGTCACAGGAGAGTTTTCAGGGATTCTACTCGAATCTGTTTGTCGTCCCAAAAATAGGACGTGGTTCGACCTATCCTGGACCTCAAGGCCCTGAATGCCTTCGAGAAGGTGCAGAAATTCCGCATGGAATCCATTTGCACGGTGATCGCTACACTCCACCAAAGGGATTTTCTTCTGGCGTCCTTGGACTTCAAGGACGCCTACTTGCATGTTCCGATCTGCGCAAGTCACCAGAAGTTTCTGCGCTTTGCCTTCAGCGAAGTCCACTATTGATTGTGGCTCTTCCTTTCGGCCTAGCCTCTGCACCAAGGGTGTTCACCAAGGTGCTTGCTCTGGTTCTAGCCTTCTGTTACAGTGAGGTATTGCTGTCATGGGCTATCTGGACGATCTTCTGCTAAGAGCAGAAAGTGGATCAGACTTAGAGAAAAGGTGACTATCGTCAATTAGACCCTCAGGGACTCGGGTGGTTCCTGAACATTCAGGAATCAGTCCTGGTCCCGACTCAGTGTCTGGAGTATCTAGTTCTGATTCTGGACTCCTTGGAGGCAAAGGTATCCTACCTCTGGAGAAGTTGCTGACACTTCAGTCTGCGGTGCGGGTGCTGACATCCCAAAAATGGTTGTCAATCCGTTTTTTGCATGAGAGTCCCGAGACTCGTGGTGGCCTCCTTTGCGGCCGTTCCGTATGCCCAATCACACACCAGGGCATTGCAGAAGGAGATCTTGTCCACCTGGGACAAATCCCCGTTGTCCTTGGATCTTCAGATCCAGGTGATTCACCTGGTCAGGGCGCCCCTGACATGGTGGTTGAGATCCTCGGCTCTTCGGTCCGGAAAGTCGTTCCCCTCCCATCCAATGGACGGTACTCACGACGGACACCAGCCTGACGGGCTGGGGTGGAGTCTGGGGAGTCCTGTCGGCTCAGGCCTTGGACTCCGGACGAGCCCGTTTACCAATCACTGTTCTGGTAATACGGGCCATCAGACTGTGTCTCTCCTCAGGTCAGAGAGAGTACGGGGTCGCTCCATCAGGAGCCAGTCGGACACTGCCACGGCGGTGGCGTATGTAAACCATCAAGGGGGAACTCGGAGCTCAGCTGTGGCTTCCGAGGTAGTCCGTATCCTGAAGTGGGCCGGAAGAAACGTGCCGGCTCTGTAGGCCATTTTACATTCTGGGCATAGACAATGGGCAGGCGGACTATCTGAGTCGCCAATCGCCAGACACCGGACCAAGAAGAGTGGTCCTTGCATATTTCAACTCCTTTACCGACGGTGGGGCACGCCGGATGTGGACCTGACGGCCTCTCGACTCAATCGCAATGGTCGAGGTTGTGGCCAGATCCAGGGATCCTTGGGCGATGCCTCGGATGCGTTGGTGGCCCCATAGGGTCCTTATCGCCTGATATAAACTCCGGCGATCCTAATTGTTCCGGATTGGCCTCAGCATCACTGGTACGCTGATCTGGTACGTCTCGTCGCGGACGTTCCCTGGCGGTTGCCGATGAGGGAGGACCTTCAGTCTCAAGGTCCTATGTTTCATCCGGCTTACAGTCTCTGGCTTTAACGGCAGGGCTGTTAAAAGCCAGGTGTTGAGGGACCGAGGTCTCTCGGACTCGGTCATTTTGACCATGTTAAGGACACGGAAGTCTTCCTCCAGGCAGATCTATCACCGTACCTGGAAAGCTTATATCGCCATATGCGAAGCGCTGGACTGGCGTCCTCGGACGTATTCCGTCCCCAGAATCCTGCGTCCTCTGCAGTGTGGAGTGACCCAAAAGCTTGCTTTGAGTACCATCAAGGATCAGATTTCGGCCTTGGCCGTCTTCTTTCAGCGACCTCTAGCGGGTCATTTTCTTGGTTAGCACCTTGTGTTGGGGGTTCGCCATGTGCTCCCTCCTGTCAAGCTTCCTCTCCCACCGTGGGATCTGAATTTGGTGCTCTCGGTCCTCCAGGAACCTCCTTTTGGGAATATCCGGGATATTCCCCTCTTGTCTTGTCTCAGAAGGTGGCCTTTTTAGTGGCAATCACTTCTGTTTGACGAGTGTCTGAGTTGGCGGCTTTGTCCTGCAAGTCGCCATATTTAGTCATCCATAAGGATAAGGCGGTGTTGCATCCGCGACCTTCCTTTTTTGCCAAAGGTGGTGTCGACCTTTCACCTACATGAGAACATTGCCCTCCCGTCCTTGTGTCCTCACCCATCGCATCCCAGAGAGTTTGCGCTGCACATATTGGAGGTGGTACGAGCCTTACGGGTGTACCTGTCTGCTACTGCGTCTATTCGGAAGTCCGACTCACTATTTGTGACTGTCTCTGGTCCATAACAGGGCCAAGCGGTTTCGTCTGCCATCATTTTTAGGGGAATCAGACAAACCGTCATTCAAGCCTATGCTCTCAAAGGGCGGGCGCCTCCCTTTCCGGTTGCGGCGCATTCCACCAGGACAATTGGTGCTTCCTGGGTTTCCCGACATCAAGCGTCGGTTGCACAAGTGTGCAAGGCGGCGACCTGGTCGTCTGTTCATGCCTTTTAAGTTTTATAAGGTTAATGTGGCTGCATCTTCGGATGCTTCCTTCGGCCGCAGGGTGCTGCAGGCCGCTGTTTAAAGTTGCGACTCCTCCGTTGAGGAGCTCTGCCTTATTGGAGTGAAGTTTTGGTTTTTCCATTTATACTGCTCCCATCCCTCTTGACACTGCTTTGGGACATCCCACGTGTAAAGTGTAAAGAGACACCGTGTCAGTCCATGGATGGTAAGAGAAAATAGGATTTTTTTGTGCTCACCGTAAAATCCTTTTCTCTGACATCCATGGACTGACACGGCACCCACCCTTCCTTTTAAGTTTGTACTGCTTTGTTACGAACTGAAGTCTGCTGACTGTAGTGGGAGGGTTATGTCCGGAGGGACCGCCCCCTGGGTGGGGCTGTCAGCTCTGGCTTTTAGAATGTATGTATAACATTTCACATTCTGCCTAGGTCTTCTCCTGCAAGCAGGGACATAACCCACGTGTAAAGAGACACCGTGTCAGTCCATGGATGTCAGAGAAAAGGATTTTACGGTGAGCACAAAAAAATCCTATTTTTTCACCCCTTGTTACATTAGCAGAGATACAATAAATCAGATTCCAGCTTTATTGGGTTCCTCTCTCATTAAAGTTGACCTACACCCGTGACACAGTAAAAAAATAACACCTGTAATTAAATAGATAAGAAGGCTGCCATTGCTGGAACTCTTGCTGAAAACACTAGAGGCCTGGCTGTCAAGCTAACTTGCGGTTTTAATATTTTGAGTTAGTGAGCTCTCCACAATGTGGTGGCACCTCAAAAATTCACCCAAATTAAGTAGTTGCACCAAAAAGAGTACCAAGCAAATGATCCAAGAGTCCATCAATGAGTTATTGGCTTAGTAAATGACCACAGAACAGCCAACCTAACCACTAAATCACAGCTAGACTCTTGGTTCATTTGTTTGGCGCTCTTTCGGGTGTGACCGTTTTGCCCAGTTTAGTGTGTGGCAGAGATTTTTTCTTTCCAATCCCTTAAATTGTATATTGGTGATTTCTGTCAAACATATTGTTATTGATAGGTATTATTAATCATTTATTAAAAACCCTATACTGCTATTACATGTACATTGTTACTGCATTACATTTCTACTGTTTCTGGTCTTTGGCTGCTGACGTTATTTGCGATGCGGCGGCTTCCTATTCTCACCCCATTGGCGGATCAGTTCTCTTCCTGGTCGGGATGACCACGTCATCCCGTACTTGCGTCGTTTGACCTGGCCCCACGGCCTTGGGTTAATTGACGCGCACTTGCACATCAGGTGTGCACAGTGCGGAAGGGATGACCCTGTGACGTCACGCGCCGCACGTCACTTGCGGCGCGTTTGACGGCGGGGTCGGGGAACACACATAAGTGGCTTGTTCGCAAGCCCTTGGTGTGAGTGGTGCATGCACACTCCCCCTGGAAAACCATATGTGAGGAACAGACATGCCGAGGTGAGTGCTCTATATAGCAACAAGGCGCTTAGTGGCCTTTCAATCTGTTTTAAAATTGCTGTTTTTTATATGCAACTTTTTGGTTTCATATACAGCCTATAACCTTGTCCTTCTACCTCGCCGGACTTTGGGCTCCAAATCTGGTCTATCATAACCCTCTGGCTGTCTAGATCCTCCTCAGGTTTTCCTCATTACTGCAATATGCTTGAATATTGGTAAGAGCCTATTACATGTGCTGGCTATATAGTCCAGTCCTTACCCCAAGTGCCCTAATTTTCCCTCCCCTTTCCCCCCCCCCTTCCTTTCCCTTCCTCTCTGGGTTCCTTGGTCTGTCTCCCTTTCCTTCCTGGTTTGTATCTGCTGGGCACAGTGGTTTGGTGTCTGTTGGTGTTTCTAGTACATAGGGGGTCGAGGTCGGCTCCGTCCGTATTAGAACTTTCCCCTCCCCCCTCTTTTCCCTTCCCCCCTTCCCCCTTTCCCCCCCCCCTTTTCCCCTTTTCTTTACCTCCTTTCTCCCTTCTTATTGTTTTCCCCTTCTCCAACAATCCTTTCCCCCCCTCCCCCTCCCCCTTCTCCTTTCCCCCCCCCTTCCCCCCCCCTTTTCTCTCTTTCCCCCCTCCCCCCCCCCCTTCCTCACGTTCCACCACCTTTCCCCCCCCCCTTCCCCCTTTCCCTTCCTTTTCGCCCCTTCCCTTCCCTCGTCATCCCCTTCCTTCCCCACCTCCGTTTCCTCCTTCTCCCCTTCCTTCTCCCTCCCCCTCCTTTCTTTCCCCCCCCCTTTCTCCCCCCCCCTCCCCCACTATCAGCACTGGGTGTCCCATGTTAAATTGGCTCAAATATAAATTATCTAACCCATATTATTTTAATCACTACTATTAGATTGTATCAATCTGCACCATATACGTTTATTCCCCCTCATCCGCCGCGGGGGGTTTACTTGGGCAGTCGCTGCACTACTGAACGTCTCTACGGTGAGCAGTCCACAGACCTTGACTTTTTGATTATATTGTTGATATTAAATATGTTCTATATTTGTATTAACACATTGCTAGAGTATTTATTATGTATATTATGTTTTGTACAGACCCTCCTGAAGAAGCGGTTTTTCTGCCGCGAAACCGGTTGAGGCTTGGCCTGCTCCACTTTGATAGATTGTATACGGCTGTTTTGTCACCGACTCATGCTGTTCTATACTGTGGGGTTTGGTCTTTGTTTTTTTAAATATTATTGTTTTCTTTTGTTTATACACATTAATAAATATTTTTTATGTAATATTTGTATGTTGTCATATCAGTGCCTGAGAAAGTCCATCAAACCTTTAATCCTGAGTGACTATTAGGGGAAGATGACCCTAGCAACCACTACCCTATGTCCGATGGATTCCCTCCTCAAACATTTCTACGGATGAGGGCACAATATATTGTTAGTTTATTTTTTATAATTGAGGCTATACTCAACCCTTTTCTTCAGAGATTAATAAAGGATGGAAATCCACCCCAGAAATTAAATTATTTCTATTAAATGGTAATTAAATGTTCCTGCTGCCTCCCCCTGTTGCACTGACAGTGGAACTCTCTTCCATTTTTGGTGGACAATGGACATGCCCCAAGGCGGTTCAATTTTAGGTGCGAGTTTTTAAAATGATTCAATCGGTCCTAAACGTAAACCTAGCCCCCAACCCGCAGAAGGCCCTCTAACATAGCCCCATTGCCCACACCAACGGAAGCTGGCAGGGTATGTGTTCTTGGCGGCTAGGCAAACTTTGGCTAGGGCCTAGAAACGCCCACCGATAAATTTTTTAGTGGTCATGAAAAGACTTATGGGAATTGTGATACACTAAAAATTGACCTCCATTCTTGCCAACGCTCATGCTAAATATTTGTATATTTAGGGCCCATGGCTAGACTATAATGAATACCTTTATCTCGACAGTGCCCATTTATCGGTATGACAAATCGCCTGCCTCCCAATGGACGTGGTTTAAGTTGGGCCTCACGAGACTTCCTAATCTTTACCCACTCCCCCTTCCCCATTACTTCCACCTCTCCCCCTTCCTCTGATTCAGCCTCTTTCTCTTCTTGACTGCCTTTCTGCCTATGATTTCTGTATAGCCTTGTAATCTGCCTCCCAATGAACATACCAACTGAATTTAATTTGGCCGCTTACCCGGCAACATTGACTACCTACTGGCTGAGGAGCTGTCAGTGGACTGCATACCGACCATAAGTACCTTTTTCAAGTGTAATCACAAACTGATCTTCTCATGATAAATATTTGAAGATTTGGGGCCCATGGACTATAACGGACACCTTTGTCTCGACAGTGCCCATTTATCGATATGAAAAATCACCTGGCTCCCAATGGACATGGCTGAAGTTGGGCCTCACGAGACTTCCTAATTCTTACCCACTCCCCTTTCACCATTACTTCTACCTCTCCACCCCTGTTCCTCTGATTCGGACTCTTTCTCTTCTTGGCTACCTTGCTTTCTTTGTATAGCCTCGTAGTCTTTCTCCCAATAAACATACCTATTGGTTTTTCTTTGGCTGCTTACTCTGCAATATTGGCCTCCTACTGGCTGAGGAACTGATAGTGGATTGGATACCAACTATAAGTACCTTTTTCAAGTGTAATCACAAACTGATCTCCTCATACATTTTTGAAGATTTGGGGCCCATGGACTATAATGGACACCTTCGTCTCGACAGTGCCCATTTATCGATATGACAAATCACCTGGCTCCCAATAGACGCAGCTGGGGTTTGGGCCCCCACAGGACTTCCTAATCCATACTAGGGATGAGCTGAACACCCCCCGGTTCGGTTCGCACGAGAACACCGCGAACAGGCAAAAAATTTGTGCGAAGACCGTTAAAGTTTATGGGACACAAACATGAAAAATCAAAAGTGCTTATTTTAAAGGCTTATATGCAAGTTATTGCCATAAATAGTGTTTGGGGACCCAGGTCTTGCCCCAGGGGACATATATCAATGCAAAAAAAACATGTCAGTTTTTTCAGGAGCAGTGATTTTAATAATGCTTAAAGTGAAACAATAAAAATGAAATATTCCTTTAAATATCATGCCTGTGGTGTCCTCTTAGTCTGCCTGTAAAGTAGTGCATCTTTCCCATGTTCATAACAGTACCACAGCAAAATTACATTTCTAAAGGAAAGTTTTTTATTTTAAAGAGCTTGTGGCTGTAATAAATTGCCGAATCCTAGAATATACATAAAAAATCATTGAAAAAAATGGTGTCCCCCCCCCCCATCAATACCAGGCCCTTTAGGTCTGGTATAGATATTAGGGGAACCCCGCGCCATTTCGTTTTTTTAAATGGCGTAGGGGTCCCCCCAAAATCCATACCAGGCCCTTCAGGTCTGGTATGGATTTTAAGGGAAACCCCGTGCCAAAAAATAAAATGGCGCGGGGGTCACCCCTAAAATCTATTCCAGACCCTTATCCGAGCACGCAACCTGGCAGGCCGCAGGAAAAGGGTGGGGGATGAGAGAGCCCCAAAGCATCTTGTCCCCATGTTGATGGGGACAAGGGCCTCATCCCCACAACTCTTGCCCGGTGGTTGTGGGGGTGTGCCCCAGATCCTGCCCCCCCCCCACCTATGTGAATGGGTATCGGGTACATTGTACCCCTATTCATTCACCAAAAAAAGTGTCAAAGAAGTAAAAACGACAGCAGACAGTTTTTGACAATTCCTTTATTTAAAAAAAAAAGTGTCCCGCAATGTTAATCCATCATCAATCACGGAAAAACTCCCCCTCCATGGGAGGCTTCCCCGCGACTGCCGTCTTTTCACTTTGACAGCTGTTATATAGGCAAGTCGGGGCCACCCGTGATGTAACCGAGTGACCCGCCCCCCTTCTGATGTCATGTGACATCAGAGGGGGGCGGGCTCACCAGTTTACATCACCGGGTGGCCCCGCTCCTTGCCTATATAACAGCTGTCAAATCGAAAAGACGGCAGTCACGGGGACACCTCCCATCGAAGCTGAGTTTTTCAGTTTTGTTTTTTTACCACTTCAATACACTGTCTTATATATACTACACTGCCTGCACGGACTAAATATAGAGTCTACACTGAATATCTAGTATACAGTAAATGCAGAGTATATATATATTTATATATATATATATATATATATATATATATATACTAAACTGTATATTTATATTAACCACTTCCAGACCGCCCGTTGTCATTTTACGTCGCTAATTTGAAGAGGAATATCATTGTTATGCTAGCAGCTAGCTTCTATAACCCTGTATCCTTTTCAAGAGCGGGCGGTCCGCTTCAAGATAAAAGTGGTCTCTGCTGCGGATTCACTGCAAAATCACTCTTATCGGCGGCAGGAGAGGCCCCCCCCTTCCCGCCGCTCTCCGGTGTAGCCAACCGAGTAGCCTGTTCAGCTTCCTAGCACAATGACTATCCGACTACTGCAAGAAGACATTCATTTAGGATGTTGTGCAGGCCTTCCGCCAGCATTCTAGCAACCAGTAGAATTATTGGTTACTAGGACGCCTACAGCTGCACAGTCAGTGGTTGCTATGGTGCACCATAACAACCAATAACGTTTAAAAAAAAAAGATGTTGGGTTCCCTAGATGGGTTTTAGGGGGGAACCGAATGAGAAAAAAAAATGAAGTGGGGTCCCTCCCAAGATTTCTTTTAGGCCTGGTATGGATTTTAAGGGGAACCACCATGCACAAAAATACAGTTTAGCATGTTTTTTTTCCGGGGGTCTGCTTGCCTCGTTCATGATGGGTGATGGAAATCTGCATTGCTGGACGATGTGATTAATGACGGATTTACATAATGAGACATTACTTCTTCTTTTTTTTTTGGAGGGTTGTTCAATAAAGAACTTTTTCAAAAGTGTAGTATGTTTATTTACCACTTAATGTTTCTTTTGTACTGTGTATCATTATTCATGCATGTTGGGGGGGGGGGGGGTTGTGTGAATATCTGGGCGCCCCCTTGCAGACCCCAGATCCATTGGGCTAGGAATGTGGGGAAGAGGTCTTTTCCCTCATGGGGACAAGATGCTGTTCCAGCAAGGGTACCTGCCCTATGTTGAGGGCATGTGGCCTGGTATGATTCAGTAAAGGGGGCATTTGATTGCTGTCCCCCTTTCTTGGCCAGACTGCATGTTCAGATAAGGGTCTGCCATTGTCAGGGAACAATCCGCAGAAGAACTGGCATAGCTGGTAAAGCCCAGCGTAATCACAGATTGGCGACCAGAAATTTGCCAATGCGGGCATGGGCACGAACAGGCAAGAAGATTCATGCGCCAGTGCGCACGCACGTGCACCAAAGCACACGCAATGTGTGACAGACATTGGCACCCAGTGGCCTATTTAAAGCCAGCAGCATCAACCACTAGTTGCTGGATGATCTTCAGCTTCCCCGTGTGTTCTTGAGTTTTTGTTCCTGTTGTTATTGGATTTCCTGTTACGGACCCTGCTTGCCTTTGACCTGTCTTGTCTCCACTCCTCGCTTTGACCCTTGGCTTGTTCCATGACCCTGCTCCTGCCTGCTGATCCGTGTATGACCTCTGGCTTGCTCTTCTGACTTTGCTGCTGCCTGACTACTACAGTAGTGTATGACCTCAGCTGACTCCTGACTCTGCTTGCTGCTTACTCCTGGCTGATATCCCGTGCATGATTTCTGGTCTGGCTCCTGACTCTTCTCCTGGTTCTCCCTGCTGCCAAGTCTCACCTGGTACTCCTGAGGGACCTCTGCCCAGCAGTGCATCCTGCTCATCAGCCGCCATCCAGTGGTCATTATCTCATCACCTCAGCCTATCGCAGCTGGCAACCCCTACTTCTCTGAGCATAGCACTCCCTGTTACTACCTTCAGGGGCGCTCTGCACTTAGCCGCAAGGGAAGCCCTTTTAGCACTTCGGCCTCCGTCCAGGTACGTGACAGTCATGAAATTTGGGGGGGGGACTTTTTTTTCTGCATGGGGTCCCCCTTTTGGGAGAGGCCTATGTCTTTCATTTGTTTTTCTTGGGCTTTTTGATGTGGGGCCCTCATAAAAATCAGAAATTTATCAAGCACAAATATTTTTTTTTTCAAAACGTCATTGGTTGCTTTGGTGCACCATAACAACCAATGACTGTGTAGCTACTTGCATCCTAGCAACCAATGACGTCATCAGGGTCAGGAATTCTTTAAGTTCTGGTATAGTGCATTAGAGATAAGGCTTAAAGATCTTAAAGTATTATTTAATGAAGCAAAAAAAAAGAAGGCAAAACTGGTGCAAGCAAAATATGTTTACAGAAAATGATAAGGCAAAATACATACTACAATTAACATTCAAAGAAATGGGAATAAAGATGAAAAGGACTTAACAAGGTCTGTGGTTTTAATAACTTCAGTGTAAGTCCGATCGGATAGAGTCACTGTATTTCAGAATGACACACGCATACTGTACATGCTTCGTATTGATGGAAAATGGAAAGTTCTCAAGCTGTAGTTACCGTCACTTTTTGTGGCCCATGAGGAGGGCGGTTGCAGAAATGCCTTAGGCCTGGAGAACTAGAATGTTTTTATCATATTAACAATGTGTCTATGGAAGAGGTCACTGGCTTTGGCTATGCTGATGGAAGCCCTCTCTGTGTCTCCCAGCAGACTGATCAGAGTATTTAATGGCTGAATATAAATTTTGATTGTGATACCCCCATTCTGCAGAGCTTGCCACATCAAGCTATTATGTCCTACAGTACTTGGTAAAGCAACTTCCAGGATTTTCTTCAGGAGACTGGTACTCCTTGATGGAAGTCCTCTTTGTGTCTCCCAGCCGACTGTTCAATCAGAGAATTTAATGGCTGGATATAAATTGTGCATATGAAAACCTTTATAATATGTCATAAAGTCTTGCTAATGGGCTGTTGGCTTGGGTGATGTCTCCGGAGAACTAGAATGTTTTATGATAGCCCTGAAAAGGTATCTGGTTCTTCGAGGCCCTATCTTAACGATATTTACCACAGCTAATTACCATTAAGAAGTTTTACTTTTTTGAAAACTGATTACGATTGTTTCGATTACTACTACAAGGTTATAATAGCTTGTTTAGAATGCTCCTTTGAAGCTTACATGAAAGGTTTCTTGTTTGTGTGACACTTTTATTGTTTTCTGCTGCAGAAGGGGACACTGGCTTGGGCTACGTTGATGGAAGCCCTCTCTGCGTCTCCCAGCCGACTGTTCAATCAGAGAATTTAATGGCTGAATATAAATTGTGATTATGAAAATATTATTATGTCATAAAGCCTTGCTAATGGGCTGTTGGCTTGGGTGATATCTGCTTAATAGTTTTAATGACTTAGGCCTGGAGAACTAGAATGTTTTTACGATAAACATTAAAAATTATATGGTTCTTCATTCCAGCCTACTCTCCTGTGTTTCCGGAGGTGCTCCCAGGAGGGCACTATGACACACATTTGGTGGGCCTGCCCGAGGGTACGCAGATTATGGATCAGAGTCTACTACCTTCTTCGAAATATACTCCATACTGACCTCAAAAAAGACCCATACGAAGCTCTTCTCTGTAACCCAATCGCAGGACTGCTTCACCCGGAGCGCCAACTTGATGATAGCAAGGGCGTGGAAGACACCAGCACTAAGCTTTGAGGCAGTTAAATACTGCATGGACGACATAATGGTAGATGAAAAGCTGACTGCTATCCTCTCAGGTTCCTAGGGGTCTGGCAGCCCTGGGTTGATTACACTAAACCCACTAGATTTGACACCACCCTTCTTCGGATCCGATGTGCTCTTGCCCCCCACCGTGAGGACCCCCCCTTTTTCTTTACCCTTCCCTTTTCTGCTAATCTCAGACTCTGTCTCTTTTTAATCTTCCTTTCAGTATTTTTATTTCTCAGTCTCATCTAAAAATCCATCAGGCCATCGGGCATAGCCCTGGATGAGTTGGTTACATGGTTAGATACCCAGGACTGTTCACAGTTAGGTTCCCATTAAGATAGACTTTTCAAACACTTGTTAAAAAATATCGGACAATGCCCTACGGGCATTCCTGGGACCGGAGTATGTTTAATCACCTTTATGTATCCAATTTACAATTGTTTTCAGATTCTTTTTTTTTTCTTCAATTTACTACCAATTTTATTTTTCCTTCATAAAATGCTACTTTTTTTCTTTTATGTTCATTCATGATGTATCCTTTTCACTGTTAAGCTGTGAAGTTGCAATAGATATTAATACATTTTTTTTTTTTTTTACAAAGTATCTGTTTCTTCAGCGTATTTATTGGCTGAATATAAATTTTGATTATGATACCCCCATTCTCAGGAGCTCGTCACATTACGCCCACTAACTGTTCAATCAGAGAATTTAATGGCTGAATATAAATTGTGATTATGAAAATATTAATATGTCATAAAGCCTTGCTAATGGGCTGTTGGCTTGGGTGATATCTGCTTAATAGTTTTAATGACTTATGCCTGGAGAACTAGAATGTTTTTACGATAACCTTAAAAGGTATTTGGCTCTTTAAGGCCCTGTCTTCACAATATTTACCACAGCTAAATAACATTAAGAAGTTTTACTGATTACGATGGTGTAGATTACGGCTATAAGGTCATAATGGCCTGTTTAGAATACTCCTTTGAAGCTTACATGAAAGGCCTCTTGTTTGTGTAAAGCTTTTATTATGTTCTTTTGTGGAAGAAGACATGAGCTTGGGCTATGTTTATGGAAGCCCTCTCTGTGTCTCCCAGCCGACTGTTCAATCAGAGTATTTAATGGCTGAATATAAATTTTGATTATGATACCCCCATTCTCAGGAGCTCGTCACATTACACCAGCCAACTGTTCAATGGGAGAATTTAATGGCTGAATATAAATTGTGATTATGAAAATATTAATATGTCATAAAGCCTTGCTAATGGGCTGTTGGCTTGGGTGATATCTACTTAATAATTTTAATGACTTATGCCTGGAGAACTAGAATGTTTTATGATAGCCCTTAAAAGTATCTGGTTCTTCAAGGCCCTGTCTTAACGATATTTACCACAGCTAATTACCATTAAGAAGTTTTACTGTTTTGAAAACTGATTACGATTGTTTCGATTACCACTACAAGGTTATAATGGCCTGTTTAGAATTCTCCTTTGAAGCTTACATGAAAGGCCTATTGTTTGTGTATAGCTTTTATTATGTTCTGCTGTGGAAGGGGACATCAGCTTGGGCTATGTTGATGGAAGCCCTCTCTGTGTCTCCCAGCCGACTGTTCAATCAGAGTATTTAATGGCTGAATATAAATTTTGATTATGATACCCCCATTCTCAGGAGCTCGTCACATTACACCAGCCAACTGTTCAATCGGAGAATTTAATGGCTGAATATAAATTGTGATTATGAAAATATTAATATGTCATAAAGCCTTGCTAATGGGCTGTTGGCTTGGGTGATATCTGCTTAATAGTTTTAATGACTTAGGCCTGGAGAACTAGAATGTTTTTACGATAACCTTAAAAGGTATTTGGCTCTTTAAGGCCCTGTCTTCACAATATTTACCACAGCTAAATAACATTAAGAAGTTTTACTGATTACGATGGTGTAGATTACTGCTATAAGGTCATAATGGCCTGTTTAGAATACTCCTTTGAAGCTTACATGAAAGGCCTCTTGTTTGTGTATAGCTTTTATTATATTCTGTTGTGGAAAGGGACATCAGCTTGGGCTATGTTGATTGAAGCCCTCTCTGTGTCTCCCAGCCGACTGTTCAATCAGAGTATTTAATGGCTGAATATAAATTTTGATTATGATACCACCCTTCTCAGGAGCTCTTCACATTACGCCAGCCAACTGTTCAATGGGAGAATTTAATGGCTGAATATAAATTGTGATTATGAAAATATTAATATGTCATAAAGCCTTGCTAATGGGCTGTTGGCTTGGGTGATATC
This sequence comes from Rana muscosa, assembly GCA_029206835.1. Classification (NCBI taxonomy): domain Eukaryota; kingdom Metazoa; phylum Chordata; class Amphibia; order Anura; family Ranidae; genus Rana; species Rana muscosa. Next base: position 414,318,546 of record CM055123.1, on the reverse strand, counting down.
TACTTAATAGTTTTAATGACTTGAGGAAAATGGCTGAAGCAGGAGGAAAGAGGACCTTTATGAACAACAAGAGGCAGTATCTGTAAGGTAAGTCTTTACTTTAAAAAGTGAGGTCCACTTGTCTACCCGGGAAACTTTTGAATTTTTCCCAAACAAATAAACGAACCAACAAATAAATTCTGCATTTTTATGCTATAAAAAACCGCCCACAAAACAAAACAACCCCACAAAGCAATTATTTGTTTTCTGAAAGCCGAAATCCTAGACCAGGGATTTCCAAACTCAAGCCCTCCAGCTGTTGCGGAACTACATGTCCCATGAGGCATTGGAAGACTCTGACATTCACAGACGTGACTAGGCATGATGGGAATTGTAGTTCCTGAACAACTGGAGGGCCAGAGTTTGGTGACCCCCTTCTCTAGAGAATAAAATGGCTGCAGTTTTTTTTTTATTTTTATAAAAAAAAAAATCATAAAAAAAAAAAAAAAAAAGCATCTTTTCTGAAAACAATACACTAAAATTAGTTTTAGTGCACACAAACATGATATAATACATTTTTAAATAAAATATAAAAGATGAGGTTGCGTCGAGTAAATTGATACCCAACATATCAAACCTAAAAATTGAAACGAAAAATTTGCCCATAGGCGACTCTTGAAAAAACTCTTGAAATTTTTTTTTTTTTTTTTACAGATCGACAATTTAGAGTTAATTGCGAATTACGCCTCTAGAATTATTGCTCTTACGCCAACATTCAATGGCGATAACTCATATGTGTGGCGCAACCGCCATTTATATTAACCAGGTGAGTGCCCAGGCCACGTGGGTGATTTAATGTTTTTTATTATTATTTTTATTTATTTAATTACATTTCAATTTTCTTATACTTTTTTTTTATTTTTTATTATTGATTGCTATCCCAAGCATGCTAATTTGATTTTTTTTGATGATTAAATTATATTTATTTCTTTTTTTTTTACGCACTTTCATTTTTTTTATATGTAACTTTATTGTTATCTCAAGGGGGCAGGCAAGCCCACTATGTGATAACATTGGACATGTGACGGGTCTTTGTTATGGAGGCATCTGAGGTCTATTAGGTTCCTTTCACACCAATGCAGGTTTTTTTGTTCATGATTTTTGCCGAAACGCACAACATTATTTTTAACATGGGTTCCTATGGGTCCAATGCATTTTTGTGCCTCTGTGTTTTTGGAAAAGGGTCAGGGACGTTTTTAAATGCAAAACGCTGCTTTTTTGGTTCAATAGACTTCAATGGAGATTTTTACCGCAATTTGCATTTATAAATCTGCCCAACAACAAATTTGCCTAAAAAAAAATAAGGAAATAAAAAAACGCAAATCGCTGTAAAAAAAAAAAAAAAATGCAAAGAGAACTGCAGAAACGCTTAAAAGCAACATGCATATGTGTGAATGGAGCCTAAGACCCCCCCCCCCAATGTCTTCCCCACCCTCCATTTTAGCTGATCAAGCACAAATGATGCTTGATTAGCTGCATCCTAGCCTACTATAGACTGGGAACGACAGCTGCGAACCTGGAAGTGACAAAGTCCTTGTTGCTTCCAGGTTCTCCTATGGCAGAGGAAATCGGGGGATTGGGTGTTTCCTTGATCTCCTCCTGATTGGCATTCTGAAGACGTTTACTGTGACAGTGGGACAGGCTGTTCAATATGCTGTAAAAGTGATCGGGCGGCTCTAAAGCCTTCCGGACCACTTTTACTGAGCCTGCTTTGAACCCCTTGACTACCAGGACTTTTATAAATGTAGTTTGGTAGAATGAAAGGTCAATCTCCATGCTAAGGCCATCAGCGAAGAAGCCCTTTAATGAACATCAAGTACAATTCAAACATCTCTGGGCTGACAGATCTGAAAGGAACAGCTCTGAATGGAACTAATCAGAGGCCATTCCATCCCTTGTTGGATCTTATTGTTGGGTTATTTAAGGCTTTTGCTCAGTATCTGCTCTATACTTCATAAACATAAACAAGGTGATATCCTAAACCCCATCAGATACCTACCACCACTAAGCTATCCCTTTGATTGGTGGTGTGAGATATCTGATGGGGTTTAGGATATCACCTCATTCACGAAGTATAGGGCAGATACTGAGCAAAAGCATCAAATAACCCAACAATAAGATCCAACAAGGGATGGAATGGCCAGGAAGGACTATGATTAGTTCCATTCCATCCCTTGTTGGTTCTTATTGTTGGGTTATTTGAAGCTTTTGCTCAGTATCTGCTCTATACTTCATAAATGAGGTGATATCCTAAACCCCATCAGATATCTCCCACCACTAAGCCAACCCTTTGATTCGTGGTGGGAGATATCTGATGGGGTTTAGGATATCACCTCATTCATGAAGTATAGGGCAGATACTGAGCAAAAGCATCAAATAACCCAACAATAAGATCCAACAAGGGATGGAATGGCCAGGTAGGACTCTGATTAGTTCCATTCCATCCCTTGTTGGATCCTATTGTTGGGTTATTTGATGCTTTTGCTCAGTATCTGCTCTATACTTCATGAATGAAATGATATCCTAAACCCCATCAGATATCTCCTCATTCATGAAGTATAGGACAGATACTGAGCAAAAGTATCAAATAACCCAACAATAAGATCCAACAAGGGATGGAATGGCCAGGAAGGACTATGATTAGTTCCATTCCATCCCTTGTTGGATCTTATTGTTGGGTTATTTGATGCTTTTGCTCAGTATCTGCTCTATACTTCATGAATGAAATGATATCCTAAACCCCATCAGATATCTCCTCATTCATGAAGTATAGGGCAGATACTGAGCAAAAGTATCAAATAACCCAACAATAAGATCCAACAGGGGATGGAATGGCCAGGAAGGACTCTGATTAGTTCCATTCCATCCCTTGTTGGATCCTATTGTTGGGTTATTTGATGCTTTTGCTCAGTATCTGTTCTATACTTCATAAAGCAGGCCATACACGGTCAAATTTTGAACGCAATTTATTTTCAAAATCAGAAAGTTCGTTTTTTTTGTGATCCGATGGTGCCACCATTGATTTTCGAAATTCGGCCGACCAAGCCTTCGATTTCACCTAATGTTGCTAGAGAAAATAATTTTCGTGGCCGGGAATCTTCTTTCCTCTCCAGGAATTTTATTTTCTTGCACACGCGCATGTTTTTTTATATTACATTTCTCGCACGATTCTCCCATCATTGATTAGAAAATCGTTTGTTTTTCAAAAAATTTCCAACATGTCTGATTCCTCAAATTTGATTGGCGCACGAACATCGGCTGTTGCTGCAGCCCAGTAATGGTGCGAAATTCGTACGAAAATTCTTAATTACGAATTTCGAAAGAAAATTCTTTCGAAATTCGAACCGTGTATGGCCGGCATTAATGAGGTGATAAGCTAAACCCCATCAGATATCTACGACCTCTAAGCTAACCCTTTGATTCGTGGTGGGAGATATCTGATGGGGTTTAGGATATCACCTCATTCATGAAGTATAGAGCAGATACTGAGCAAAAGCATCAAATAACCCAACAATAAGATCCAACAAGGGATGGAATGGCCAGGTAGGACTATGATTAGTTCCATTCCATCCCTTGTTGGATCTTATTGTTGGGTTATTTGATGCTTTTGCTCAGTATCTGCTCTATACTCCATGAACGAGGTGATATCCTAAACCCCATCAGATATCTCCTCATTCATGAAGTATAGGGCAGATACTGAGCAAAAGCATACAAATAACCCAACAATAAGATCCAACAAGGGATGGAATGGCCAGGAAGGACTCTGATTAGTTCCATTCCATCCCTTGTTGGATCCTATTGTTGGGTTATTTGATGCTCTTGCTCAGTATCTGTTCTATACTTCATAAAGCAGGCCATACACGGTTGAATTTCGAACGAAATTTATCTTCAAAATCAGAAAGTTGTTTTTTCTGGTGTTCCGATGGTGCTACCATTGATTTTCGAAATTCGGCCGACCAAGCCTTCAATTTCACCTAATGTTGCTACAGAAAATAATTTTCGTGGCCGGGAATCTTCGTTTCTCTCCGGGAATTTTCTTTTCTTGCACACGCGCATGTTTTTTTTTATATTACATTTCTCGCACGATTCTCCCATCATTGATTAGAAAATCGTTTGTTTTTCAAAAAATTTCCAACATGTCCGATTCCTCAAATTTGATTGGCGCACGAACATCGGCTGTTGCTGCAGCCCAGTAATGGTTCGAAATTCGTCCGAAAATTCTTAAAGGGGTTGCTCCACCGGAAAAATTTCTTTTAAAGCCAGCAGCTACAGCTACAGCAGCTGCTGGCTTTTAATATTTGGACACTTACCTGTCCTGGAGTCCAGCGACGTCCGCAGCAGAGGACGAGCGACCGCTCGTCGCTCTGCTGCTCCCTCCACCATCCTCGCTGAGGGAACCAGGAAGTGAAGCCCTGCGGCTTCATGCCCGGTTCCCTACGGCGCATGCGCGAGTCGCGCTGCGCCGTTCTGATTGGTGCTCCTGTGTTCTGGGAGCCGAGTGTCTCCCAGAACACCAAGGGAAGTCTGCGGGAAGTGACGTCACTCCCGCAGATTCCCAGAGACAGGACTCCCGGATGTGGGTGAAAATACCTGTCTTAGACAGGTATCTTCACCCCCCTCCCCCCTGAAAGGTGTCAATTGTGACACCGGAGGGGGGGAGGGTTCCAAATAGCAAAAGTTGCTATTTAGGGTGGAGCTCCACTTTAAATACGATTTTCGAAAGAAAATTCTTTCGAAATTCGAACCGTGTATGGCCGGCATTAATGAGGCGATATCCTAAACCCCATCAGATATCTCCCACCACTAAGCTAACCCTTTGATTTGTGGTGGGAGATATCTGATGGGGTTTAGGATATCACCTCATTCAAGAAGTATAGAGCAGATACTGAGCAAAAGCATCAAATAACCCAACAATAAGATCCAACAGGGGATGGAATGGCCAGGGAGGACTATGATTAGTTCCATTCCATCCCTTGTTGGATCTTATTGTTGGGTTATTTGATGCTTTTGCTCAGTATCTGCTCTATACTTCATGAATGAAATGATATCCTAAACCCCATCAGATATCTCCTCATTCATGAAGTATAGGGCAGATACTGAGCAAAAGCATCAAATAACCCAACAATAAGATCCAACAAGGGATGGAATGGCCAGGTAGGACTATGAGTAGTTCCATTCCATCCCTTGTTGGATCCTATTGTTGGGTTATTTGATGCTCTTGCTCAGTATCTGCTCTATACTTCATAAAGCAGGCCATACACGGGTCGAATTTCGAACGAAATTTCTTTTCAAAATCAGAAAGTTCGTTTTTTTTATGATCCGATGCTGCCACCATTGATTTTCGAAATACGGCCGACCAAGCCTTCAATTTTACCTAATGTTGCTACAGAAAAGAATTTTCGTGGCCGGGAATCTTCTTTTCTCACCGGGAATTTTCTTTTCTTGCAGGATATCACCGCATTCATGAAGTATAGAGCAGATACTGAGCAAAAGCATCAAATAACCCAACAATAAGATCCAACAAGGGATGGAATGGGCAGGTAGGACTATGATTAGTGTACAGCCAGTCCATGGGTGGTAAAGGATGGTTTCCCATTGTCCAGGACAGGTAGTCTCTTGGACCTTACCAAACGTTTTTTCTCAGAACTTGAGTTTAAACTCTACAAAACGAGGTTCTCTGCTTTCGTAACTCCATTGAAAAAATTATGAAAAAAATGGCGATGGTGGCATCTTCATATTTTAATAAAACCTTTCTGTCTGGCGTTCCTTAGGACAAGGTCCCTGCGGCCTACCTCATGGCGGCCTGGTCATGCAAACTCTTTAAGACGCTCAGTTGCCTATCGGTGCCAATTCTTCCTCGTGGATAAGCGGTGTTGGGTCCACCACACCTGTATGGTTTATGGGGGCCAAGGATCCGGTCTGTTCGCAGGATGGAAGGGGATTATTTGGGCCCTCGCAGGAGCTGTTCTCAATCACAGCTGGAGGTAGCCACGCCCCCGTTGTGTGGGAGTTTAGATGGCTGGAAAGGTGGGACTTCTGTGAAAAACATTTCCCGCACTCAGGGCAGGAAAACGGCTTCTCCCCCGTGTGGGACCTCTGATGTCGATTAAGGTCTGATTTGTTGTTATAACACTTCCCGCACTCAGGGCAAGAATACATCTTCTCGCCCATGTGATTTCTATGATGTCTGTGAAGATAGGACTTCTCCGAAAAACACTTCCCGCACTCAAAACAGGAATACGGTTTCTCCCCCATGTGAGATCGTTGATGTATGACAAGCTCTGATCTCCGCGGATAACTTTTCCCGCACTCAAGGCAGGAATACGGCTTCTCCCCCGTGTGGGTCCTCTGATGTGTAACGAGATGTGATTTCCATGGATAACTTTTCCCACACTCAGAGCAGGAATACATCTTCTCGCCCGTGTGTGTTCGCTGGTGTACAAGAAGAGAGGACTTCTGAAAAAAACATTTCCCGCACTCAGGACAGGAATACGGCTTCCCACCAATGTGCGACTTTTGATGTCTGATAAGTGTTGATTTTAGCGGATAACATTGTCCACAGTCAGGGCAGGAATACGGCCTCTCCCCTGTGTGAGATCTTTCATGTACAATAAGTTGTGATTTCTGCGTGTAACTTTTCCCACACTCAAGGCAGGAAAAAGGCTTCTCGGGCGTGTGCAACCTCTCATGTCTGGAAAGAGAGGTCTTCTCTGAAAAGCATTTCCCGCACTCGGAACAGGAATACGGCTTCTCTCCTGTGTGCAGTCTCTGATGTCTGTAAAGATGGGAGTTCTCTGAAAAACATTTCCCACACTCAGAGCAGGAATACGGCTTCTCACCGGTGTGAGTTCTTTGATGTTTAACAAGTTCTGATTTCCGTGGAAAACATTTCCCACACTCAGGGCAGGAATGAAGCTTCTTCCCCATGTGCGATCTCTGATGTACAGAAAGTCTTAATTCAGAGCTAAAACTTTTCCCACATTCAGGCCAGGAACATTTCTCCTCCCCCTGTATTCTGGCACCACCCTTCACAGTATGAGGTTCCTCAGAGGGATTCCATAGTCTAGCCACACTGTGAAGTCCACCGTATTTAGTTGAGGTAATTATAATTTCTCCTCCACAATCTCCTGTGATGTCCTCATCTTCCATTTTACATCCTGGAGATAAAGTGAGACGATCCTTTGAGGGTTTCTCCATGGCGTGTCCTGGAAAAATAGAAAAACATCATCAATAGATCTGAGAGGGTTAGTTCACTTCCATCAAGATTCCATCTGGATCAGGTAGATATGAGTGAGGAGATGTTCTCTGTGGAGGTCCCAACCTGATGGAGCTGGCAGTATTAGTACAGGGAGGGGACCACTATGAAGCCACTGTTGGCTGATATCACTCAGCTCCCGCCCTACTATGGACCAATCAGTGAGCAGTAACAGAGTGGAGATAAGAGAAGAATATATTATGGGTCACCTGTGCTGATCTCTGTAGGAGTGTCCTCCTCTATGAATGTCCTCGTCATTCCAGCCTCCTCCGTATATTGCTGATCATCCCAAACATACGTCTCTTCTTCTTCATCCTCAACTTTTATGATATTCAGAGATAACATCTGTAACATAGAAGTATTTATGATGTGAGATCACATAGAAAATATCATCTTGTAGAGTCCACACATCGTCTCCACATGTCAGAGTGTTCAATCACTTTATGTTCCCGACCCTCAACTCCACCTACCTGATGATGGTGAGGGATGGTGTGACCTTCCTGTGTGGAATCCCGGGAATACAGAGGACGGGGACATCTCTTTCGTGGTTTTCTGGTTTTAGGTGGCTCCATCATCTCCTTGTGTCCTTCAGAAAGCTCCATCACTCCATACTCCTCATCATCCTCTTTATACTCTTCTTTAACGATAATATTATAATCCCCGAAGTTTCCACTCTGAATATATAATAAAATATTGATTGTAACAAACATGCTTGTACTGTATATAAATCATAACTACCAATAATTGTCAATCGTCTACCTGATGATGGTGAGGGATGGTGTGACCTTCCTGTGTGGAATCCCGGGGATACAGAGGACGGGGACATCTCTTTCGTGGTTTTCTGGTATTAGGTGGCTCCATCATATCCTTGCGTCCTGAAATCTCTTCCATCACTCCATACTCATTGTCCTCCTCTGTAAACTCTTCTTTAACAACAATATTATAATCCCAGAGGCTTCCACTCTGAAAACATAATAAAACATTCATTGTAACAATCATACATGTGTATAAATCATAACTACCAATAATTGTTCCTCATCTACCTGATGATGGTGGGGGATGGTGTGACCTTCCTGTGTGGAATCCCGGGAATACAGAGGACGGGGACATCTCTCTGGTGGGTTCCCATTACTGGATCCATCTGTAGGAAACACACACACTGACTGAATACATTGTTTCTATGTGTTTATCAGATGATGGGGGATCTAGGTGGAGCCTCCGTACTGCTCTCTCCTTTACAATAAAGTCTCCTCTTACCCGGTGATGTGAGGGGCGGCTGATTGTCCATCATGACGTCCTTGTAGAGATCCTTGTGTCCTTCTAAATCCTCCCACTCCTCCATGGAACGGAATGGCCGGTACGTTTTCTTAAGATGTGTTGATTTTCCACCAACGACCTTCTCAGTGTATTAGTTTTTCCTACGAGATTATAAAACTTGTATTACGTGCAGGGGATGGTGGGTTCATGTAGATGTAGATTTTGTTATGGTTGTCTTTATTATATAAACTTTGGTTAGGAAGAAAATATCTTTCCTGACAGACTCCATGGCAGCCTACGTGTGGGTTAATCCCGCCCCTCATACCTCATAGGACCCTTCTCCCATAAATCTTTGCTCTGGGCCAGAGGCCGTGTTCCTTTTTTTGTCCTCCTCCTAGGACCAAGATCTAGTCTTACCTTTTCATGAAGTTTTCCTGTAATCCAGGCCTGGTTGTGTGCACGGCGATACGTTGGTGGTTAGCGGTGATCCTCTCTGCAGTCCAGCAATCCTAGCTATTAGCAGGTGGACATGGGCGATATGATGTGATACCATGAAGAGCTTACTAACCTGGCCATTGGCAGGCAAGCGGCAATATGGCCAAACGTCCCAGCTATTAGCAGGAGGCTTTGTAAACGCCCGATCGTGCTGTGGGTCGAGCGAACAGCTCCCCAGTCCCAGGTTCTGGTCCGGATCGTGCCGTGGTGGTGGTAATGTACAAAGATATTCCTTTTATATGGCAGCCGTATCTCTGTGTTTTGTGTGTCTCCTTATTTTCTATCTAGCTCCAGTGAGTGGCCACGGCGGCTGGAGCGCAGCTGCGTTCCAGCTCGCCGTTTCAGGAAGTCGCTGCGCATCCGCAAGCCGCGAACGAAGATTCCGTGCTTGGTTCGTGCAGGCGCAGTTTTGCCAAAATGGCGGCGGCGGTCGCGCATGCGATTGGCCGCCATCGGATGGCAACCGCTATGGGGCGGTGACATCGTTAACGGTGGCAGATTTAAATAGCTGTCAAAGCAGCTATTACTTGGGATGACTTGCAGGCTTATGCGGTATTTATCCAGGCACTGGGCTCTGGTTTACAAGGTAAATTGTTTGCTGCAGGCTCCCTGGGTGCTGGCTATGTTTTGTTATGTGCTCTCTCATGCCTGTTGTCACTCCTGTTTCTCATAACGCTTTAATGATTCATTTCACTTTCAAACTGCCTTGCCATGGATCTGTCACCGCCCTCTTGTGGCCAACCCTTGCGCTGCAGGTAGGATTTATTTATTTTCTACCTGTGATGCTTGGGTTCACTCATTCAGGAGCTCTTAACCCTTTCTTTTTCACTCAGCTCTTCTAGGTCTGAACACCAAAGCACGGCAAAGACCGTCCTAGGTCTCATCGTTGTCACTCCTCTTCAAGGTCCAGACGTCAGATCTTCCTTTTAGATCTAGGTACCACAGATAGGAGTCTAAAACCACCTCTGGGCGTCACTCTCACCGCCACTCCAGCCGCTCTGTGAGGAAAGCCTGCTGGGTATGCGGGGCCCAGGTTCCTGAAGGCAAATCGCTCTGCAAGCGATGCTTTTCTAAAGTCGCATAAGAAAGAGGGTGGAGACCAACAAGTGGAAGCACTGGTCAGAAAGGTGGTCCATGAGTCCCTGAGTAAAGGGGATTCTGGTCATACCCACAACCCTGCTGGCGACACTATGTCAGTCCCTATTAGGGATGATCTCAAGGCTCCAGGCCCTTCACAGCCGAGCCATTCCTCAATTGAAGCCTCAGACAGTGAGGTGGAGGTAGATGACCCTGGTGCAGGTTTTGAATTTGCCCTAGTACCACAGCTGGTCAAAAGCTGTCAAAGAAGCTTTGAGATGGAAGAGCCAGTGGAGGCACCCTCCAAATAGAGGAAATATTTTAAACACCTCAAAAAAAGAACACCCTAATTTCTCCTTTTTGGGTGAACTCAGCGCAATAATTACCGACGAATGGGGTGGTGTTGAAAGGAAGAATTGCCTGTTAAAGGAGTAGTAAAGTTACATGTTTTTTCACCTTAATGCATCGTATGCATTAAGGTGAAAAAACATTCGACAATACCGCCCCCCCCCGAGCCCCCGTTTTTCTTACCTGGCCCCTCGAAAGTCCCATGCTCGTCCCCGTCATCCTCTTCGTTTTTCTGCCTGGCCGCCGATTGGCTACACTGGATAGATTGAAAGCAGCGCAGCCATTGGCTGGCGCTGCTGTCAATCACATCCAATGACGCGGCACGCCGGGGGGCGGGGCCGAGTGATACAGTCGGCGGCTATGGCCGCCGCTGTATCACGGGAGCGCGCCCGCAATCACTCCACACCATGCGAGCTCACTCGCATTAAGGTGTGGAGTCCTTGCGGGGAGGAGCCAAGACAGCCGCCGAGGGACCCCAGAAGACCAGGATCGGGGCCACTGTGTGCAAAACGAGCTGCACAGTGGAGGTAAGTATAACATGTTTGTTATTTTTAAGCAAAAAAAAAAAAAAGGTATAGTGCTCCTTTAATGAAGGTATCAAAAATGTACCCATTTAAAAGCAAGGATGTAAAACACCTGGAGTCGGCTCCTCTCATTGACTCAGCCCTAATGAGGATGGTGAGGCACGTCACACTCCAATTGTAGGATACTGTTTCCTTTAGGGATTGCCTGGAGTGGAAAATTTATACCGACCTCAAGCGGATCTACATTACAGTGGGTATGACCTGCAAACCAGCTCTAGCTCTCGCAGCCCTTTCTAAAGCGATGGAAGTCTGGGAAGATGACGTAGATGCTTCTCTGAGGAGCATCTCGGAAGAACTGGCCAGGAGCTCACCTATTCATGGGCTAAGGTTGACGTTGGCTTTGCTCGTGGGGCTTCCCTAGACATAATTCGCCTGGTGGCTCGGATCATGCTGACATCTGTCACGGCTAAGCGTGCCTTGTGGCTGCGCCCATGGGTAGCTGACCCTGCCTCCAAGCAGGCATGGTGCAGGATTCCATTTGGGGGTTCGTCCCTCTTTGGGAACATATCGGACAGTGCCATCACCCGTGCCACAGGGGGCAAGTCGGGGTTCCTTCCCCAGGATCGCCGTCTGCTAAACCAGAAGAGAACACAGCCCAGGCAAAGTTCAGATCGAGCAAGGAATGCTCGCTACTATAGGCCTGGCCGTGAGTTCAAGAAGACCTGGAAGAAAAAACAGCCTTCAGGCCAGAAGTTTTCAAAAGGGGCATCTTCCGGTGGACAAGAATCCCCTAAGTCTTTATGATATTGCACCTGCCTAAAACAGAGCGAGTTGGCATCCTTGCCTCTCTCGGAAGAGAAAAAGCGAATTCTCCTGTCTCTCTTGTGGCTCAGGGCGCTGCAATTCCAGTTCCAGATGACAAAAGGTTTTAAGGGGTCTACTCGCCCCTCTTCATGGTGTTGAAGAAAAACGTCTCCTGGAGGCCAGTTATAGACCTAACCCACTTGAATTCTTTTATCTAGAAGGAGAAGTTCAAGATGGAGACACTACTCATGATCAGTCAAGCAATCCAACCAGGCGATTGGCTTGTCTCTATAGACCTGAAGGACGCCTACTTCCATGTTCCGATAGCGTCAGAATTCCAGAAATACCTTCGCTTTGCTGTCAATCAAATCCGTCTGCAGTTTACCTGTCTCCCCTTCGGGCTTACAACATCGCCTCGTGTGTTTTCAAAACGTGTTGGCTGTCGTGGCTCTGATCAGGACCAGAGGTATCCGTCTGTATCACTATCTAGACGACCTGCTGTTGTCTCGGGACAAGGAGCAGTTGCTAATCCACAGATCCCAGGTCATCTCCATTCTACTAGAGTTTGGTTGGCTTCTGAATCTGTAAAAGAGCCATCTGGATCCTACGCAGTCCCTGGTATTCCTCGGGGCACACTTCAACGCTATCAAGAGCACCATCTTGTTACCCCTAGAAAAATCCCAGTGATCCGGGACAGAGTTTGGCTTGCAATGTCGTCCTCATCTCCAAGCCTCTCAATGCCTAAAGTTCATTGGCACCATGGTGGCAACAACACCCATGGTAAAGTGGGCTGAGGAAAAATGCGGCCCTTCCAGAAGGGTTTCCTCCAGCAGTATAATCCAGGGCTTCGGGATCACTTTATCCAAATAACCTCATCCATGCGGGAGAGCTTTCCTTGGTGGCTACAACAGAGGAACCTCCTCAATTGTCACTCCATCGCACCTGTGTCTTGGGTCACCATCACTACAGATGCCAGCAACAGGGGCTGACAGAAGTAGCCCAAGGCATATGGAATTTTCCCTCTCACAGGATAGTCTCCAATGTTCTGGAACTCCAGGCAGCGTTCTGCGCTCTGCAGGCCTTTCACCACTTAACAGCAGGAGACTCAGTCCTCCTAAGACTGGACAACACAACGGCAGTCGCATACAAGAGACAGGGGGGTACTCGCAGTCTCTCCTTGTCAAAGGCAATGGAGCCCATCCTGATCTTGGCCCAGAAAAACCTGGCCAACCTGACAGCTGTCTATCTCCCTGGAGTCCCGAATGTTCAGGCAGATTTTCTGTTGAGTTTCTCTGGACAACGAGTGGACTTCCCCCCCGAAGTCTTCAGATGGGTCCTGTCCCTGGGAGTCATTCCGGAAGTAGACTTGTTCGCCTCCCCATGCAACTTCAGACTAGAGAGATACTACACAAGGTCTTGGTATCCCCAGGCTTTTGGGTAGATGCCCTGACAGACCATTGGCGGTTCCACAGGGCCTATGCCTTTCCCCCGGTTCCTGTCATTCTCCGTTTTTTGTCGAGGCTCAGGATGGAAGAAGCAGAGATAGTGGCAATAGTCCCGTACTGGCCAAACAAGCCATGGTTTCCACTGCTGATGCAACTCAGCTTCCGGGACCCAGTTCCTCTACCCTCCAGACCAGATCTCCTATCACAAGGGGCATTTCTACATCCATGCCCGGCCCATCTACATCTTATGATCTGGTTCTTGAGAGGGGAAGGTTGGAGGCCTTAGGCTGTCCAAGTAGGGCCATCTCCACAATATTAAATGCCAGAAGAACAGGCACCAACAGGGTCTACCAGAGGATTTGGGGAAAAGTTTTCAGACTACACCTCTTCCACTGCAGGTTCTTGCAATAACCCAAAGATACATGATATCCTGGGCTTCTTACAATCAGGATTGGATCTCTCATTGTCAGTCAGCTCGCTGCGAGTCCAAATCGCTGTAATCTCTGCCTTTACGGGTGTTTCCTGGGCTAGACACCCTCTTACTCAGTAGTTTTTCAGAGGAGCAATAAGGCTCAGACCTCAGAGCCAAGTTTTTCTAATTGGGATCTTCCCCTTGTCCTGGATTTTTTCTTAGGTACAGAGTTGGAACATGAAGATCAATCTTCTGTCAAATGACTCTCTCTAATAGTAGTTTTCTTGGTGGCTATAACATCGGCCAAGAATGTCTCTGAAATCAGCTCTCAGGGATGCAAGGAGCCATTTCTAAACTTTTTAATTCCTATGTTGGGTTCAAACCCCAAAGTGGCATCTGTGTTTCATGACAATCAGGAGATTGCTCTTCCAACGTTCAGATCTACCGAGGATTCCAGTGTTTATCCCTTAGATGTTGGAAAAGCTCTGAGTCAGTATCTTGAAGCTACAGCTTCTTTCCGTCAGACTGACCACCTGCTCGTTCTTTTCACAGGAAGTATAAGGGAATGCGTGCCTCTTCCAGATCTATCGGAGCATGGATTGTTCAGGCCATTCAGTGGGCCTATAAAGCCAAGGGCTTGGCGCCTCCAGAAGCGGTGACTGCTCACTCAACTAGAAGTGTGTCTTCATCATGGGCGGCATCACGTCACGTGCCTCCAGAAGTTATTTGCAAGGTGGCCTTGTGGTCTTCAATTAACACGTTCATGGCACACTACTGCGTAGTGGTTTACGTATCTTGTCTGTTGATGGTGCCAATTAAACCTTTTTTCTTTTGTCCAGCACTCTGCCCACCCGGGTGTGTATGGCTAGTTATTTCCCACACGTAGGCTGCCATGGAGTCTGTCAGGAAAACGGAAAATTTATATCAAATACTTACCGTAATTTTCCTTTCCTGATGGACTCCATGGCAGCAGGAGTTCCCTCCCAGTGGCTGGAGTAGGCTAAATTATGGAACACGGCCTCTGGCCCAGAGCAAAGATTTATGGGAGAAGGGTCCTATGAGGTATGAGGGGCGGGATTAACCCACACGTAGGCTGCCATGGAGTCCATCAGGAAAGGAAAATTACGGTAAGTATTTGATATAAATTTTCCGTTATTCCACTATTCTATATGTGTATATCATCATCTGCTGGAGATAAAAGACATCACAGTGACCATGGAGGAAGAAGACGGACATGACGGGGGGGGGGGGTGTTACTGGGTGTAAATAGAAAATAAGATCTTATTACCTCCTCTCCTGCCAGTTCCAGCAATGTCTTCTCTCTACTTCTTCCCAACTCACCTCTCACCCGGAACTTCCTGTCTATACCTGACATCACTTCCTGTCTTCCATAGAGACTTTCCCTCTCTATGGTAGAAGTGAGATCCCCATCTTGTGGACCTCAGAGGAACTGCAGCCCCGAGAAACATCTCGTAGTGTGAACACGGCCTTGTGCTGAATCCTTTTAGATGGGGTCATCTCCACTTCGACCAAGGGGGGGAGAGAAATATATTACTCAAGTTACCGTTACTATAAAACTACTAAACTGCTAAGAACCTACGTGTGTGGTTCTTCCCAAGTGTTGTCACTTTTTCTTCAAGCCAAACCCGAACACTTAGTGGGTGCATAGCTCCCAACTGTCTCTGATTTTGAGGGACTGTCCCTGATTTGGAGCAATGTACCTCATTTTGGTCTGATCTATATAGTTTTATATAAAATTGACTATTTATCTATCAAAAAGTGTTTCCCAGTGTTAAACCTTTCATCCAGATTCTAAATTGCTGCATTTGTAAATTTAAAACGCCAATTAAAAAGGAATAGTAGTGGTAAAAGAAAACCTTTGTGGATTGAATACATTTTTTTCTTGGTTAATTCTCCTTTAAGGGGGTGTGGCAGGGGGCGTGTCCTATGCCAACATACATTTGCTAGTAGGTGTCCCTCATTCACATCTCAACATGTTGGGAGGTATGGTGGTGCACAGTAAAAAAAAAATGTTTTAGTATACACTATAGGATTGTAACAGACCTGGGACACCTTTGACACTCCAAAGAGAATAGTAATACGGTGCACATAGTGCCCCCTAACCCTCCTGTTAAGCCCTGTTCCAACCCACATTCCTGTCTGAATAAAGTGTCTGGCTTTCAGGTGGACTGAAACCCAGACACATGATTCAAAACCCGGACTGTCGTGGTGAATCCTGGACAGGTGGCAACCCTACCCAAGTGGGAGAAGGTACAGAAAAACAACAAACACTCCTGCGCACGAGATGACCGCCAAGCATTCAATAGTCTATAACGATGACACCGGCCTTGCTGCCCTTCATGGATAGGGGTATCCTAATAGCAAACAAAAAAAGAAAGAACAAGGGTGCACCAGCCTAGTGTAATATCGTTAAGATATTTTATTTAAAATAAAAGCAACAGAAAGGTACTCACAAAGATAGTACAATTGTTCGCGTTTCGAATCGCACAGCTTCTTCATCAGAGCCAAGCCGGGCTTGGCTCTGATGAAGAAGCTGTGCGCTTCGAAACGCGTCAGCCGGTAGTGCGTCCCATCACGTCCTTCATGATTGGTTGGAGTGTGGTTTGGTGCATGCTGCAGCCCTCCAAGGCACCATTTGTACATTGCGAACAATGGTACTACCTTTCTGTTGCTTTTATTTTAAATAAAATATCTTAACGATATTGCACTAGGCTGGTGCGCCCTTGTTCTTTCTTTTTTCGGAGAAGGTACTTTCCTTGAGGCCCGGCCTTTGCCCTCACTGTCCTTATCAGATGAAGAGAAGCAAGGCAGATCAGGATGGTGCCCCATACCTCCGTACAGATGGGATGGGGAATCACATCTCCTCTTTCAGCTTTTTCCACCTCTGGCACATGGATGCAAAGAACCCCAGCAGAGAGGAAATAATGAAAATGGCTCCTGATCTCCAGGACATGATGGTGGAAGATTAGCCATGTAACAGGGGGAGGATACAGCAGAGGACCAGCATCCAGGTTGCAGGGTAAGTACTGTACAGTGGAACCTCGGATTGCGAGTAAGGCGGTTAACGATCGTTTCGCAATACGAGCACTGTATTTTTTAAAATCCTAACACGGTTTGCTAGTGTTGTCTTGCAAAATTAGCAGGATTAAAGCCAAAGTGGTGTGCAGTACCGCGTTTGGCCTGAGGTGGGGGGGGGGGCGCGCGGGAGCCGAACGGCGCCTTTCGGAGCAGTTCGGAAAGATTCGGAAATACGCCGTTCCCGAGCTTTACCAAGGTTTGCCGAGGTCAGCCGAGCTGTCCTCGGGCCTTTTCGTGTGTTCCCGAGGCTCTCTGGCGCCCCCCACCTCTGGCCGCATGCAGTATTGCCTGCCATTGAAGTCAATTCAGAACAAATTATTTTCGTTTCCATTGACTTCTATGGGGAAACTCGCTTTGATATCCGAGAACTTTGGATTACAAGCATTCTCCTGGAACGGATTATGCTCGTAATCCAAGGTTCCACGGTATATGGAGACTGAATGTCAAGGGTCTGCTGAGAACGCCATGATAAGGGTAGAAATTTCAGCTATGGCTGCCCACATAGACCTAACATCTTTTTCTGTGGCCAATTAGGATGGAAAAGATTGCTACAACTCCAATATCTGAGCAGCTCTGATAGCAGGGTTTCAGCTGTGGTGCAGCAGGGAAGACAGCAGCAATGGGGTTAAAAATCACCCAACACCCTCAATAAAGGGGCCCACCTGAGAAGGGAGGCAGTAGCACTGGGTAGCAGGAAGCACACACCTAGTATTTGGAGGTCTTACTCATGCCAACCAAAGCAGCCAGGATGGTTCCATGCATCTCTACCCTGAGGGCCTTTTTTCTACAGCCAGAAGATGCATCTGTGGCATTCTTCAACCTCTGTCTGCAGAGGACACATAAAGGGAAGTTTGGCTGACACTTCACCTCAGGGTGCTGGTTGCTAGGCATGGTGGGCCTGAACGATTGCAAAAAAATTGGGCGCCAGTCACTTTTAGACTGAACAAAAATTAGTTTATTGCTCACAATGACAACATGTAGGGCACAGGACACCCTAATGCCTTGTACACATGATCGGAATTTCCGATGGAAAAAGTCAGATGGAATTTTTTCATCGGATATTCCGACCGTGTGTGTGCCCCATTGGACTTTTTCCATCGGAAATTCCAACAGACTTAGAAAAAAAACAGGTTCTTATTTTTTCCGATGAAAAAAATTTATATTGGAAATTCCGTTCGTCTGTATGGGAGAAAAAAACTTGCATGCTCAGAATCAAGTCGAAGCATTGAACTTAATTTTTCTCGGCTCGTCATAGTGTTGTACGTCACCGCATTCTTGGCGGTCGGAATTTGGTGTGACAGTGTGTATGCAAGACATCTTGAACGGAATTCCGTCGGAAAAACCCGTCGGAGTTTATCCCGACGGAAATTCCGATCGTGTGTACAAGGCATAAGGCAGCAGGCAAACAGAACCGCAGAATCCTTCGACAATAACAGGTAGACAGCAGTACAGAACAAGGGCCTTAGGCCTGCACCCAACATTGTGTACCTACTCAGCAACTATGTAGCTGTCTCCTATAGCAAACAATAACTCACATCACTGAGCAGGGATTCTTTGGGTGAGTCCATCTTGACACTTTCCCAGGCTCTTCACAGTCCCCAGCTCATGGAAGTGTGTGGGTTTAAATGGAGATCAACTGTGGTGCCCTGAAGACCCTGTACGTAGGTGGGGCCCAGCTGCATGTGTCAGCCACATGGAAAGAAGCTGGGTGCCCCGTTTACATGTGCACACCCCCCCCCCCCCCGGGGTAGGGTGACCACGTGTCCCGGATTGCCCGGGACAGTCCCGCATTTTGCAGGTCTGTCCCAGACACATTCATTCCAGGACAATACAGTGTCCGGGAATGAAACTGACACAGCCACCCCCCCGGCCAATCTGATGCCCCCAAAAAAGGGCACCACATCACCGCTTTACTCACTGACAGTACTTGTCCTGCCCGGGAATGCCTGGAGGAGCACAATCCCCGCCCCCTGCTTGTGATTGGAGAAATCATAAATCCCGCCTCTTGTGTCCAATCACTGTGCTGTGATTCGTTACAGCACAAGCTGATTTTGGGGAAGGGAGGGTGTCCGTGAATGGTAGTTTGGAAATGTGGTCACCCTACCCCGGGGACAGTATTTAACATGCACAAGATGAACACAGTGCTAGTGTACACACACACACACACTGTGCATGGGCCAGAGCACAGAGAAGACAGTTGCCTCTATTTCACACATGTCCCATAGGCAAGGCACTAGGTGTCAAAAGTGTTGTGTACTGGTGGCACCAGGGAGTCAAAAGAGACACCCTACAGGCTGGCACTCCACAGAGGAAACTTTCATGAGCTGGTCAGTGCAGTCACCCCTCGGGTCCCGTGCCACCATCCTCTCCTGTGACATCAGGAGGCTGCCAACTATTTCATATTTAGGTGCCACCTCCCGATGATATGCCGCTGGGCCCCCCCTCCTGCTTCAATGAATGGAATGATTGTAGAGCTTCCAGTGCCTCTTGGGATATGCATATCACATATCCCAGGAGGCACCAGGGGACTTCACTTAATTTGCGATCTGCTTTAAGGACCTTTTCTCCACAATGAGTGAGGGCCTTTTACTGCCATCTCTCCCACCCAGCTCTGTGGTGAGTAGGTATGTGTTTCCTCATGCAGGTGTTACCCAAATAGTTGTTAGTTTTGAGGAATAGAGATGAGCTTGTGGTTGGAGGTGGTGATGGTGATGTGGTTGGAGGTGGTGATGTGGTTGGAGGCAGTGATGGTGATGTGGTTGGAGGCGGTGATTGTGATGTGGTTGGAGGTGGTGATGGTGATGTGGTTGGAGGCAGTGATGGTGATGTGGTTGGAGGCAGTGATGATGATGTGGTTGGAGGTGGTGATGGTGATGTGGTTGGA
Source organism: Rana muscosa (assembly GCA_029206835.1). Classification (NCBI taxonomy): domain Eukaryota; kingdom Metazoa; phylum Chordata; class Amphibia; order Anura; family Ranidae; genus Rana; species Rana muscosa. The sequence goes on along the minus strand of CM055123.1, from coordinate 414,298,907 downwards.
GGTGGTGATGTGGTTGGAGGTGGTGATGGTGATGTGGTTGGAGGTGGTGATGTGGTTGGAGGCAGTGATGGTGATGTGGTTGGAGGCGGTGATGGTGATGTGGTTGGAGGTGGTGATGGTGATGTGGTTGGAGGTGTTGATGGTGATGTGGTTGGAGGCAGTGATGGTGATGTGGTTGGAGGAGGTGATGGTGATGTGGTTGGAGGTGGTGATGGTGATGTGTTTGGAGGTGGTGATGGTGATGTGGTTGGAGGTGGTGATGTGGTTGGAGGTGGTGATGGTGAGGAGGAATTACAGGAGGAATGATAGATGGGTCTATGATCTGATGGACTTCTCATTGGAGTCTACTACAGAGGAGGATTTCTCTATGTTAGATGTGATGTGAAAGTTAAGAAGAAAGATGATCTTGTGGTTGGAGATGTGGTTGGTGTTCCAGAAACACGGCTTGACTTCTCACAAGACTGGGCTTTTTGAATTCATGCCGATCCTTTTGTTTAGAGGGACATGGGACATAGAAAAGATGGAAGGGGGTTTCTCTATGTTAGATGTGATGTGAAAGTGAGGAAGAAAGATGATCTTGTGGTTGGAGGTGGTGATGGTGCGGGGGAGGAATTACAGGAGGAATGATAGATGGGTCTATGAACTGATGGACTTATCATTGGAGTCTTCTACAGACGTCCTGAGATTTATGAGGGGAGAGTTGGCTGTTCCAACAAGTACAAATCTGGTAAAACCAAACTACTAAGACACAAGATTAAGACTAAAACTAAAACCTATAGGATGGACCTTACTTGTAGTGTTAGAAAAAGGAATAAAGAAAAAGGAACGGACATTTCATAATGCAAAACGTACAAAAAAATATCTTCAGTTTATGATTTTAATATTTATTCTTTATTTTTATCATACCAAAAAGAAAATTGTTAATATAATTGCATTTTTAGTCAATGTGAAATGTTACATCTGGAAATGTCATATTTTCCACTTTCAGACCGCAGGTGGCGCTCTCTACGCAAATGAAGCTGCCTGTGATGGCTGATGACTACTGCACAGAAATTGTCAGTCTGGTCATGTAGCCCTCCTTCTCTCTCCTAGAGGGACCCAACCAGCAGTGACACCCCTCCTCCTCTCTCCTGGAGGGACCCAACCAGCAGTGACACCCCCTCCTTCTCTCTCCTAGAAGAACCCAACCAGCAGTGACACCCCCTCCTTCTCTCTCCTAGAGGGACCCAACCAGCATTGACACCCCCTCCTCCTCTCTCCTAGAGGGACCCAACCAGCAGTGACACCCCAACCTTCTCTCTCCTAGAGGGACCCAACCAGCAGTGACACCCCCTCCTCCTCTCTCCTAGAGGGACCCAACCAGCAGTGACACCCCCTCCTTCTCTCTCCTAGAGGGACCCAACCAGCAGTGACACCCCCTCCTTCTCTCTCCTAGAAGGACCCAACCAGCAGCGACACCCCCTCCTTCTCTCTCCTAGAAGAACCCAACCAGCAGTGACACCCCCTCCTTCTCTCTCCTAGAGGGACCCAACAAGTAGTGACACCCCCTCCTTCTCTCATCTAGAGGGACCCAACCAGCCATGACACCCCCTCCTTCTGTCTCCTAGAGGGACCCAACCAGCAGTGACACCCCATCCTTCTCTCTCCTAGAGGAACCCAACCAGCCATGACACCCCTCCTTCTCTCTCCTAGAGGGACCCAACCAGCAGTGACACCCCATCCTTCTCTCTCCTAGAGGAACCCAACCAGCCATGACACCCCCTCCTTCTCTCTCCTAGAGGGACTCAACCAGCAGTGACACCCCCTCCTTCTCTCTCCTAGAGGGACCCAACCAGCAGTGACACCCCTCCTCCTCTCTCCTGGAAGGACCCAACCAGCAGTGACACCCCCTCCTTCTCTCTCCTAGAGGGACCCAACCAGCAGTGACACCCCCTCCTTCTCTCTCCTAGAGGGACCCAACCAGCAGCGACACCCCCTCCTTCTCTCTCCTAGAAGAACCCAACCAGCAGTGACACCCCCTCCTTCTCTCTCCTAGAGGGACCCAACCAGCAGTGACACCCCCTCCTTCTCTCTCCTAGAGGGACCCAACCAGCAGTGACACCCCCTCCTTCTCTCTCCTAGAGGGACCCAACCAGCAGTGACACCTCCTCCTCTCTCCTAGAGGGACCCAACCAGCAGCGACACCCCCTCCTTCTCTCTCCTAGAGGGACCCAACAAGTAGTGACATCTTCTCTCTCCTAGAGGGACCCAACAAGTAGTGACACCCCTCCTTCTCTTATCTAGAGGGACCCAACCAGCCATGACACCCCCTCCTTCTCTCTCCTAGAGGGACCCAACCAGCAGTGACACCCCATCCTTCTCTCTCCTAGAGGGACCCAACCAGCAGCGACACCCCCTCCTTCTCTCTCCTAGAGGGACCCGACCAGCAGTGACACCACCTCCTTCTCTCTTCTAGAGGGACCCAACCAGCAGTGACACCCCATCCTTCTGTCTCCTAGAGGGACCCAACCAGCAGTGACACCCCCTCCTTCTCTCTCCTAGAGGGACCCAACCAGCAGTGATACCCCCTCCTCTCTCCTAGAGGGACCCAACCAGCAGTGACACCCCCTCCTCTCTCCTAGAGGGCCCCAACCAGCAGTGACACCCCCTCCTTCTCTCCTAGAGGGACCCAACCAGCAGTGACACCCCCTCCTTCTCTCTCCTAGAGGGACCCAACCAGAAGTGACACCCCCTTCTTCTCTCTCCTAGCAGAGTAATACAAACTTTCCACTTTCAAATATCAGGTGGCACTCTCCAAGTAAATGAAGACCTGTCATGTAGTGTGATCTCCCTTTCTCTTCATCCACAAGCAATATCTAGCTCCTCTCTCACCATAAAGTCTTCCTGAAGCTTCTTCTGAAAATAAGGAGAGAATGGACAACACAGCGAGTGGAACACCTCGTGTTTCTTCCATGATAAAGATCAGAGGAGCGCTCAGCCACATGTTTTCTGAGGTGTATATCAAGGTGGGCTTCTTCCCAGTGTGAGATCTCTGATGTACGCCAAAATATGATCCATATAGAAGACATTTCCCGCACTCAGGACACTAATACACGTCAAGGGTTGTGTGGGTTCTCTGATGTTTCATGACTTTCATGAAAAACATTTCCCGCATTCAGGACTGGAATACGGCTTCTCGCCCCTGTGTAAGCTTTTTGATGTATTTCGGATTTTTGTGGAGAACATTTTCCATACTCAGGACAGTAAAGAGGCTTCTCAAAAGTTTGTTAGAGTGAGGTCCTAATAGAGAGGGAAACCCATGTAGGGCCGAAACAACTAATCGATTAATCGACAACTAATCGATTATGAAATTAATCGATTACAATTTTCATAAATCTATTAATCGGCCAGTAACATAATGAGGTTAAAAAAAACTAAAATTAACCCTTTATAGTACAAAAAGAGCAAAATTGCTACTGTAAATATTACTTTCACTGTCCCACAGTAAAAAATTAACCCCTTACATTAGCGATTATTTGCTCTTTTTGTACTAATTTTAGTTTTTTTAACCCCATTATGTTACTAAACATCTCAGGCCTGGGTCACACCTCCGTGTTTTTTGCAGAAACACACTACAGTTCATTTACATGGTTTCTATGGGACATGTTCACATCCATGATTTTTTCAGCTGCTGCGTATTTGGAAAGGGCAAGGACTTTTTTTAATGCAAAACTGAGCTATTTTAGTTTTTTGATTTAGTATACTTCAATGGAGAAGCTGCAGAAAAGCATGTAATGCGTTTTTGCGGCAATTTGTGTTTTGTAATCTGCCCAACAACAAATTGGCCAAAAAAAAATGAAAACATGTAAATCGCAGCAAAATAACTTTTTTTTTTTTTTTTTTAGGTCATTAACCGATTAGTCGATTAATCGAAACAATAATCGGCCAACTAATCGATTATGAGAATAATCGTTAGTTGCAGCCCTAAACCCATGTTCTACACACTCCACACCAAGGGTACACCAGCCTGGCATAAATTAGAAAGGAAAAGTATTGTAGAAGATTGGCTTTTAAACCCCATGGTTGAGATATATGTACACCAATCATAATTATCAAGATAAAAAACTTTAATTTATTAATACGAGTGTTCATAAAAAAATGAGGCAAAAATGGCACCTAAAGCCCAAATATACAGTGGGTACGGAAAGTATTCAGACCCCCTTAAATTTTTCACTCCTTGTTATATTGCAGCCATTTGCTAAAATCATTCACTGAAATATCACATGCTCCTAAGTATTCAGACCCTTTGCTCAGTATTTAGTATTTGCACCCTTTTGATGAGTCTTTTTGGGAAAGAGGCAACAAGTTTTTCACACCTGGATTTGGGGATCCTCTGCCATTCCTCCTTGCAGATCCTCTCCAGTTCTGTCAGGTTGGATGGTAAACGTTGGTGGACGGCCATTTTTAGGTCTCTCCAGAGATGCTCAATTGGGGTTAAGTCAGGGCTCTGGCTGGGCCATTCAAGAACAGTCACGGAGTTGTTGTGAAGCCGCTCCTTCGTTATTTTAGCTGTGTGCTTAGGGTCATTGTCTTGTTGGAAGGTAAACCTTCGGCCCAGTCTGAGGTCCTGAGCACTCTGGAGAAGGTTTTCCTCCAGAACATCCCTTTACTTGGCCGTATTCATCTTTCCCTCAATTGCAACCAGTCGTCCTGTCCCTGCAGCTGAAAAACACCCCCACAGCATGATGCTGCCACCACCATGCTTCACTGTTGGGACTGTATTGGACAGGTGATGAGCAGTGCCTGGTTTTCTCCACACATACCGCTTAGAATTAAGGCCAAAAAGTTCTATCTTGGTCTCATCAGACCAGAGAATCTTATTTCTCACCATCTTGGAGTCCTTCAGGTGTTTTTTTTAGCAAACTCCATGCAGGCTTTCATGTGTCTTGCACTGAGGAGAGGCTTCCGTCGGGCCCCTCTGCCATAAAGCCCCGACTGGTGGAGGGCTGCAGCGATGGTTGACTTTCTACAACTTTCTCCCGACTGCATCTCTGGAGCTCAGCCACAGTGATCTTTGGGTTCTTCTTTACCTCTCTCACCAAGGCTCTTCTCCCCCGATAGCTCAGTTTGGCCGGACGGCCAGCTCTAGGAAGGGTTCTGGTCATCCCAAACCTCTTCCATTTAAGGATTATGGAGGCCACTGTGCTCTTAGGAACCTTAAGTGCAGCAGAATTTTTTTTTGTAACCATGGCCAGATCTGTGCCTTGCCACAATTCTGTATCTGAGCTCTTCAGACAGTTCCTTTGACCTCATGATTCTCATTTGCTCTGACATGCACTGTGAGCTGTAAGGTCTTCTATAGACAGGTGTGTGGCTTTCCTAATCAAGTCCAATCAGTATAATCAAACACAGCTGGAAGGTGTAGAACCATCTCAAGGATGATCAGAAGAAATGGACAGCACCTGAGTTATATATATATGAGTGTCACAGCAAAGGGTCTGAATACTTAGGACCATGTGATATTTCAGTTTTTATTTTTTATTAAATCTGCAAAAATGTCAACAATTCTGTGTTTTTCTGTCAATATGGGGTGCTGTGTGTACATTAATGAGGGAAAAAAACTTAAATGATTTTAGCAAATGGCTGCAATATAACAAAGAGTGAAAAATGTAAGGGGGTATGAATACTTTCCGTACCCACTGTGTGTGGAGAACACATCACAGAAGTAACAGATATGATATCACATGACTTGTACGGGATCTGCCAACATGTTTCGCTGGCATTAAACTTTTTTATCTTTATAATTATGATTGGGGTACATATATGTTTTATCTCAACCATGGGGACTACCATTTGAAAAGCCCATCTTCTACCACACTTTTCCTTTCTAAAGAGGCTTCTCATGTGAGATCTTCCAGTGTGAGATCTTTGATTTACAAGTTCTGGTTTCGGGATGAAAATATATCCTTCACATTTGGCTTCTAGCTCGTGTTGAGTCTCTGATATCTAGAAAAACTGGGTTTATCTGAAAAATGGCCCCTCCCCTATGTGAGAACTTTGATGTTTAAGAAGGTTTGTTTTATGCATATAACATTTCCCGCACTCTGAACAGGTATAGGGCTTCTCGCCATTGTGAGATCTCTGGTGTCTGGAAAGACTGAACTTCCCTGAAAAACGTTTCCCGCACTCAGGGCAGGAATACGGTTTCTCCCCTGTGTGAGATCTCTGGTGTTTAACAAGGTCCGTTTTATGCATATAACATTTCCCGCACTCTGGACAGGCATGCGGCTTCTCGCCAGTGTGAGATCTCTGATGTCTGGAAAGACTGGACCTCTCGGAAAAACATTTCCCGCACTCAGGGCAGGAATGCAATTTCTCCCCCGTGTGAGATCTCTGATGTTTAACAAGGTCTGATTTATTTGAACAACGTTTCTCGCACTCGGGGCAGGAATACGGCTTCTCCCCCGTGTGAGATCGCTGATGTATAACAAGTACTGATTTCTGTGTAAAACATTTTCCACACTCAGAGCAGGAATACGGCTTCTCACCTGTGTGAGACTTCTGATGCGTGAAAAGATGGAACTTCTGTGAAAAACATTTCCCGCACTCAGGGCAGGAATACGGTTTCTCACCCGTGTGTAATCTCAGATGTCGGTAAAGATTGGACACCTGTGAAAAAAGTTTCCCACATTCATGACAAGAATAAAGCTTTCCACCCGTGTGAGATCTGTGATTTACAGTAGGTCCATGTTCAGAGGTAGAACTTTCCCCAGAAACAGGACAGGGAAATTTCTCCTCCCCCTGAATCCCGGCTCCACCCCTCACAGTACGAGGTTGCTCAGAGTCAGAGGGATTCCATGGTCTATCCACACTGTGAAGTCCTCCATCCATAGTGGAGCTCATTGTCTTTTCTCCTCCACAATCTCCTGTGATGTCCTCATCTTCCATTTTACATCCTGGAGATAAAGTGAGACGATCCTTTGAGGGTTTCTCCATGGCGTGTCCTGGAAAAAAAAAAAAAGACCAATAGATTTGAGACTTGTATAGAATAAGTGACCATAGGCCTGGGCCAGTATTTTCTCCTGATGCTGCTGAGAAGAGCTCCACTTCTCTGGTACAGATACTGGAATGTTTACTCTGCACAGGCGTTGTCCTTGAACTGACCCTACTCATCAGGAACCTTTCCCTGCACTATTTACTCTCGCTAACAAGCGGGGTCTGTGTCCCTAACCTACCACTCGCTCCAGGCATGCCCAAATGATGCAGTGACCTTATTTTATAGAGTTCCACGCCAAGATGGCAGCCAAAGGTCACCAGAGGTTGCAGCATCCAATCAAAAAGCTGTCTCCTCTAATGCCCTGTACACACGATAGGATTTTTCGTCAAAAAAAGCCTGATGTGAGCTTTTGGTCGGATATTCCGACCGTGTGTAGGCTCCATCCAACATTTTCTGTCAGAATTTCCGCCAGCAAAAGATTGAGAGCAGGTTCCTCTATTTTTCCGACGGAAAAAGTTCTTGTCGGAAATTCCGCTCATCTGTATCCAATTACGACGTGCAAAAAAACACGAATGCTCAGAATCAAGCAGAAGAGCCGAACTGCCTATTGAACTTCATTGATCTCAGCTCGCCGTACGTCTTGTACGTCACTGCAGTCTTGACGGACGGAATTTCAGACAAGATTTGTGTGACCGTGTGTATGCAACACAAGTTTGAGCCAAAATTCCGTCGGAAAAAAAAACACGTTTTTCTTGTCGGAATTTCCGATCGTGCGTACGGGGCATAAGACATCAATAAAGCCCAGGAGGCGACATGTCCCTCAAAAGACTCCACTCCATGTATAATGGCACAGTGCCGCCTACTGCACAGAGGGAACCCTGCACTTGCCTACATGTGTTCTGCAACATACTCTGGACCAATCAGTGAGCAGTAACAGAGCAGAGATAAGAGAAGAATATATTATGGGTCACCTGTGCTGATCTCTGTAGGAGTGTCCTCCTCTATGAATATCCTCGTCATTCCAGCCTCCTCTGTATATTGCTGATCATCCCTCACATACGTCTCTTCTACTTCACCCTCAACTTTCATGGTCATCAGATCTTCACCCTAAACCAACAGAATGGCAGAAAATAACATCTGTAACATAGAAGTATTTATGATGTGAGATCACATAGAAAATATCATCTTGTAGAGTCCACACATCGTCTCCACATGTCAGAGTGTTCAATCACTTTATGTTCCCGACCCCCAACTCCACCTACCTGATGATGATGGTGAGGGATGGTGTGACCTTCCTGTATGGAATCCCAGGAATACAGAGGACGTGGACATCTCTCTGGTGGGTTCCTGGTATAAGGTGACTCCATCATATCCTTGTGTCCTTCTGAAAACTTCTCCATCACTCCATACTCCTCATCCTCCTCTTTATACTCTTCTTTAACAACAATATTATAATCCCCAAAGTTTTCATTCTGGATAAATAATAAAACATTTATTGGAACGAACATGCTTGTGTATATATCATAATTACCAGTGATTGTTCCTCATCTACCTGATGATGGTGGGGGATGGTGTGACCTTCCTGTGTGGAATCCCGGGAATACAGAGGACGGGGACATCTCTCTGGTAGGTTCCTGGTATTAGGTGGCTCCATTATGACATCCTTGTGTCCTTCTGATAACCCCTCCATCATTCCATACTCCTCATCCTCCTCTTTTATCTCTTTTTTAACATAAACTGTAGAATCTCTCAGGTTTCCACTCTGAATATATAATAAAAATGACATCAATGGTAACAATGCAGATAATGTACAGATCCTAATGATACTATCAGTGATTGTTCCTCATCTACCTGATGATGGTGGGGGATGGTGTGACCTTCCTGTGTGGAATCACGGGAATACAGAGGACGGGGACATCTCTCTGGTGGGTTCCCATTACTGGATCCATCTGTAGGAAACACACACACTGACTGAATACATTGTTTCTATGTGTTTATCAGATGATGGGGGATCTAGGTGGAGCCTCCGTACTGCTCTCTCCTTTACAATAAAGTCTCCTCTTACCCGGTGATGTGAGGGGCGGCTGATTCTCCATCATGACGTCCTTGTAGAGATCCTTGTGTCCTTCTAAATACTCCCACTCCTCTAGAGAATGGAATGGGCGTTTCCGGTCCATTTCTTCAGATGTGTTTCGGTCCCATCATCATGTTCAGGTTTATGTAGACGTAGATTTCGTTATTGTTGTCTTTATTATATGAACTTTGGTTCGGAAGAAAATATCTATTCCACTATTCTATATATGTGTTTATTATCATCTGCTGGAGATAAAAGACCTCACAGTGACTATGGAGGAAGAGGACGGACATGACGGGGATTACTGGGTGTAAATAGAAAATAAGATCTTATTACCTCCTCTACTACCAGTTCCAGCAATGTCTCCTCTCCACTTCCTCACAACTCATCTTTCACCCGGAACTTCCTTTTTATACCGACATCACTTCCTGCCTGTGCTTGACATCACTTCCTGTCTTCCATAGATACTTCCTGTCTCTATGGTATAAATTAGATCACCATCTTGTGGAGCTCAGAGGAACTTCAGCCCCTAGCAATGGCCGGACTGGACTACCCGGATACCGGGAGAATTCCCAGTGGGCCGGCTGCCTGGCTGTCCCTGGGGCCGCCGCCGGCACTGTGAGAGCAGCAGCGCCTGAAAAGTGTTTTGTGTTGTCGTACGTGTTGTACGTCACCGCGCTTTGCTCAAGCGTTTTTTTTCCTGAAAAACGTCGTTTTTTTGCATGACAGGCAAAACGGTTGTGTGTACGTGGCATAAGGAGCATTCATCACACTGACCATCACACTAATGTATCATGAGTTGTAGATACTGTACAGTAAAATATTTAGCATGGGCTCCCTGAGACCGGAAAGTTATTTCAAGGGTTCCTCTGTGTTGAAAAGGTTGAGAAAGGCTGAGATAGAGACTGGTGGACTACATACACCAAAAAAATACAAATTTATATGTAGCGATACCACCCCCTTCACCTGCCTTTTAGCTCCTCGCAGGTAGAGAGGGCACACCATGCCACAAGCCCTTACCCTCCTGTGTAAAGAGGTTGAGCGGTGTTGTTGGTGGGTCTCTATAGCCAGAAACCAGAATCCTCCAGAGAATGTTTCTCACCTCTATAATTGACAGAGATAAGTCCTTTTTTCCCCCAGTGACTTGAATGTCCACACCAGCTGCAACTCCAACGTAGAGTTTATTTTCTCTTTACAAATAAAAGTCTCTGATAGGTAAAGGTTGGAGCAAGAAGACAGGACAGCATAAGGTGTGGGAGAGGTCCAGGCACAAACGTAATCACTTCACTGCTCGGCTTCTCAAGCAGACTCAGCCCAGATGGATAGTCTCCCTAGGTAGGGACTAGCAGCCAAATGGTACTCTAACTTAACCGCACAGTCTCTGCCACAGACTGGATGAACTTGGTCTCTGCCTGCCACAGACCTGGCGAACTCGGTCTCTGCCACAGACTCGGTGAACTTGGTCTCTGCCATAGACCTGGTGCACTTGGTGTTTCAAAGCTTGACCTCTTTGTAAGGAGAAGACATCCCTCCAGAGAGTTACCGGGCCCCTTCCTTCACCGTGACTTCTCACGGTCCCTCTGAACAGTTCCTCCCCCGGCCTCCTCGTCCAAGATACGGGTCCCCTCGCAAGGCGGTACCCTGGGATTCCTCAATCCTTGATGGGCCCCAGCCGAAGGTGCTGGGCCCAAGGCCTTTGCTGCAGTCCCAGGGCTAAAGGTGCCTGGGACTAATTCACCGACCTCCGCCCCTGGGCCAAAGGTGCCCAGGGGGACAGGAACACACTCCCTGGGGTAGGACCCCCAGCCAAGACAGACCGCGCAGAACAGAACAGAACCCCGAACAGGCAGCGTCTGCCCCTTTTATATCCTCTCCCAGCATGCAAATCAGGTAGACCACACCCACTGTATGGTTGCCGAGAGGGGACACACAATGCACAGCACTGTATCAGCGGTTCAACCCTGGCCTTCCATGGCAGCGCCACCTGTAGGCCACAGGGAACTATACACCGATACTCTCCCTGCGGACAAAAATGGTTGATAGAATCCTGACAATTGGGGTGTTTGAGCATAACTGTCACTCAAACACTTCCCCTAAATTTAGGACCCCGCTACATATAGTATTCAAAGTCTCTCTGGTTTTAAAAGTTTACAAACTCAGGGACATGGAAGATCTTACGGCCACCCTGCATAACTTGGAAGAAACGTTCCTCGATACTTGGAGAACCTGCCAGTCCTTTGTGTAACTGATGTCTATCTGAATGCATTCCCGCAATCTATACGAGGTACTTGGGCCTATCTGTGTCTTTCCCCAGAAAAGAACCTCCTCTTTTCCGACCTGAATTCAATCTTGCCCCTCCCTCTTTTACTCTCTTCTTCTCTCTCCCCCTTTGTTTGCCTTCCTCTCCCCACCCCCTCTCTTTAACTGGTCCTTCTCTTCCCTTTCCTCCCTACATTGCTGAGTTGTGCTGTAAGATTGTATGTTTGGGACATTTATTAGTATGCCCCCCCCCCCTCCAATTTTTGCTCCATACAGCTGCGTCACACCTTGTTTTCACGTGATCCTTTATTCTGTGAACCTATTCATTTACTTGGTTGCTCCTTATTGGTCTAGGGGTATTTGTTGAGATTTCACCATTGGCCTTCCTTTTTTACAGGTATTAAGCCATTTTTAGAGCTATTTTACCCTTTGTATGTTCTATTGTAAGCTGCAATATTCCTATTCTTCGATCCACTACCTCTGGTATTGTACAGACCTCGTACTCTTGTGTACTTTGTCCTCCTTGTTATTCTTGTACATTGCAACTATTTTGTTAAATAAAGAAATTACAAAATATATATATGTAGCGGGCATTTAAATTTGGGGGGGGGGGGAGCATCTGGGTTATTCAAAACAGATGTACTAATTGTTAGGGAGTCTGAGAATCCCTTTTGTGGTTCTTGGAGGACTCTGGTGGTGCAAGGTTCCCTGTGGCCTGCAGGTGGCGTTGTCGCCCTGGGCTGGAGTTGAACCTCCACCGCAAGACTGTGCCTTTTTGTCCTTTCCTGGCGCTGGTACAGCGGGGCGGGGAACCCGCTGTGACGCAAAGGGAGAGGAGATAAAAGGGGCGGACGCCCTGACCTCGGGGTTCAGAGTTGGAAGACGCGGCCGGGCCCAGGCACCTTCAGCCTTGGTGCTGGCGTTCTGGAGTTCCGGGCCCAGGTGCCCTTGACCTGGCCGGAGCGAGGGATGGAGCCCATCCCAGGCACCTTAAGCCTGGGGTGAGGTACTATGATCAAGGCCTGGGGCCCAGTAACTTCGACTGGGTTCCGCGAGGGTGGAGGAGTCCGAGGGGCCCTAAGGTGTTGGGACCCGAATCTGAGGTGAGAAGGCCGGGGAGTGTAACCCTTCCGAATAGCCCGGTACAGCATTAATCCGGTGACGGCGGGGCCTCTGGTAACTCTCTTGGAGGGATGTCTGACCCCCGAAAGGGGCTGCAACGTAGCAAAGGTAACTCCAGTTCCAGTTCACTAGAGTCGCTGGAAGAGACTCTGAAGCCAAAAAGTCTATTTAACAGCCACTGTGCTTAGCAACCGTTGGTGAAACCTCAACGGTTTAGTTTTCTTTGAGGATTGTGCCTTGACCTACTCCCCATCAATACTGAACTGTTCTATGGGTCTCAAACTGTCTGCTCGCAAAGGACTATTTGTTTGCCGTTATGGAATAAATAAGTGTTGGACCTTTTTTAGTGTGTGGTACTCCAATTACTGGGAGCAAAGGGGGTTATCAGCAGAACAGACTTGGCTCTGAGTGTATACACAGCCCGGGTGTAATCTGGTGCCGGCCTTCACCTCTACGTGCTGTAATCTAGAGGACATGGGTCGTGACGCACCTCGCTCTCCCCTTCAAGGTACCCCTAGATCGAAGCCAAAGTAACCACTAAAGAAGAGAGAGAGGGTGAGGCCGCTACATATATATAGAGTGGAACCTCGGATTGCGAGTAACGCGGTTAACGAGCGGTTCGCAATACGAGCACTGTATTTTTAAAAATCGTAACTCGGTTTGCGAGTGTTGTCTCACAAAACAAGCACGATTCAGGCCAAAGCGGTGTGCAGAACCGAGTTTGGCCTGAGGTGGGGGGGGGGGGTCACCGGAGCGGAGCAGAGCCGAACGTCGCCGATCGGTGCCATTCGGAAATGCACGGAAAGGCCAGAGGACAGCACGGCTGACCTCGGCAAATCGCGGGAACAAAGTCTTTCCGAGGTTTGCCGAGGTGTCTTGGGGCCTTTTCGGATGTTTCCGAGGCTCTCCGGCACCCCCCTGCCCCTGGCCGCATGTGGTATTGCATGCCATTAAAGTCAATGCGGAACAAATTATTTTCATTTCCATTGACTTCAATGGGGAAACTCGCTTTAATATGCGAGTACTTTGGATTACGAGCATTCTCCTGGAACGGATTATGCTCGTAATCCGAGGTTCCACTGTATATATGAAGCACCCACGCCACCCTCCTTCTCCACTCTTTGGCTCGTTCACTGGAGAGGAAGGAGCGTGGTCTCCGCCATGCCCGTACCCCCTGGGTTGCACACTTAGTTTCCTTATGGGTCTTTGCAGCGATCCCCTCAGTGTTGGTTTGTGTCCCTAGAATGTAAGGACAAAAGTCTCTGTGCCCCAAGTAACTCCAAGGTCCACACCAGTATATCACTCCAACGTAGAGCTTTATTTTCTTATGCATGAAAGGAGAAAGGTGTTAGGAAGACAGATGGAAATCAGGCACTCCTGGCTTCGTCGCCACTTGATCCCGAGTGGGTACAGCTCACCCGGATAGTCACCCAATGGCACTAGCAGCCGGTGTGTAGCTCAAACAGTCAATTTAGTTCCCTAATTGATGCGTCTAGGAGATCCTCTGCCACAGAATCTATAGTGTCCCAAACCTCCTGATGGTCCAGATGTTAGGCCCCTGGTTTCCGGATGGATGAAATTCCTCCGGAGAGTTATTGGGCCCCTTTCTTCACTGTGATTTTCTCACCAGACCTTCGGAACGGGCCTCCTCTTCCAGAAACGGGACCCCTCGCAAGGCGGCACCCTGGGATTCTTCCTCCCAAAGTGGGCTCCAGCTAAAGGTGCTGGGCCCAGGGCTGAAGTTGCAGTCCCAGGACTAAAGGTGCCTGGGACTGAGGCACACGTGGCCCCAACGCCTGGAGGGCCATGCACTCGAAACTGGACTCCACACAATACCTTCCCCCGGGTACAGGTTCCCGGGGTGGCAACTACCCCTCCACTATGGCGTCTGCCCCTTTTGTGCCCCCTTCCGGCATGCACAGCAGGCAGATCCCGCCCACTATACGACTACCGAAAAGGGACACCAGATCGCTGCCCTAACACCTGTGGTTCAACCCCGAGAACCAGTGACAGCGCCACCCATACTTCTTAGGGGAACTGCATGCCAGGTGAAATAGCAACAAGACTCCAGCAATTGAAAGATTTGAGTCAACTACCACTCAAATCACCCCTAAATTTGGTATTACAATCCCTAAATTTGGGACCCCGCTACATATATAAAGTATGTCTAAACAGAATACAATTTTAATAACAAAAGAATATATATAATACTCTTTTGTTGCATTCAAAAAGTGACTGGCGCCCATGTATACAACTTGCATTACATCCCCCATGCCCAATGACCTGCACCCTGAGGAGGAATGTCAGCTGCCCCTAACTCTGGAGGTCACCTTTAGGCCTCTGGAGGGCGGGGGCACCGCTACATAATCTTATTCATTTGCTTTCCAGACTTGCCTTACTTTTGCTTGAGGGAGCACATACAGAGGGCCCGAGATAACCAGCAAGCAGCTTGTGAATGTCAATATTCTTTATTGGTCTTCCCAAAAAAGTAAACACAAATTGCTTGTTTTCGGAAAAATAAAGGAAAAAAGTCCATAGTATTGGTATAATGAAGACCACAAAAAATGGCTTACCGCCAATATCCTGATCTCACTCCAGGGTTAAGGGTTCCCATATGCTTCAGATGAAACACAAGCCACAGTAGCTCAGAAAACCAGAGGCTCAGCCGTTAAATAGTCCACACAATTTCACAGCTGTGAACCATTCTCCACACTACCTCTTCGTCTCATGCCGATTCCTTCCTGATGATTTTCAAAACTCCCTATCAGGTGGCTTAACCGCTTCAGGAGCAAAAGTCCCTCCTAAAGGGACCACAACCCAAACAGTAGGGAAGTATTCCTGTCGTCCAGGACACATCCCCAGTGTCCTACACAGGGGATACATTTGATAAACAAGGAGGAGGTGTGCAGACAGGGCGGTGCCGAGGGTTAGACATAAAAGGGTTCAGGGTTGGAGGCTCTTTCTCAGGATCTCAATAAAACTTCAGATTCCAGGACTCATATCAAGGCTTAATAATCCTGGAAAAAATGCAAATCAATTTCTGCTCTTCAATCATCTCGGAACCTCTCAACCCGTAACGGGTGAGAATCCTCTACATTTTCAAAAACTGCTTCTTTTGCCGCCCCCCCCCCCCCCCTTTAAAGGGACCACAACCCAAACCATGGTGACACAAATCTACCATCCAGGACACATCTCTAGTGTCCTGTACAGAGTATACTACAGACGTTCTGAGGAAGAAAGATGATCTTGTGGTTGGTGTTCCAGAAACATGGTTTGACTCCACACAAGACTGGGCTGTTTGTATACATGCTGATCCTCTTGTTTAGAGGAACACGGGACATAGAAAAGAAGGAGGGGGTTTCTCTATTTTAGATGTGATGTAATAGCAAGGAAGAAAGATGAACTTGTGGTTGTAGATGTGGTTGGTGTTCCAGAAACATGGCTTGACTCCTCACAAGACTGGGCTGTTTGTATTCATGCTGATCCTCTTGTTTAGAGGGACACGGGACATAGAAAAGATGGAGGGGGGTTTCTCTATGTTAAATGTGATGTGAAAGTGAAGAAGAAAGATGATCTTGTGGTTGGAGATATGGTTGGTGTTCCAGAAACATGGCTCGACTTCTCACAAGACTGGGCTGTTTGTATTCATGCTGATCCTCTTGTTTAGAGGGACACGGGACATAGAAAAGATGGAGGGGGGTTTCTCTATGTTAAATGTGATGTGAAAGTGAAGAAGAAAGATGATCTTGTGGTTGGAGATGTGGTTGGTGTTCCAGAAACATGGCTCGACTTCTCACAAGACTGGGCTGTTTGTATCCATGCTGATCCTCTTGTTTAGAGGAACACGGGACATAGAAAAGATGGAGGGGGGTTTCTCTATGTAATGCCGTGTACACACGATCGTTTTTTTCGACGGTGAAAGCACCGTCGAGAAAATAGACGTGAAAAACGAGGAACAGCTTGTTCCCCTACACACGGCCGTTTTAAATGACATTTTTTTTTTCTTGGTTGAAAAAAACGACTGTGTGTAGGCTCCCCGGCAGTGTTTCCCATAGGGAAACACTGCCGCGAAAAAAAATTACGGGAATCACGACGAGAAAAACTAGAGCATGTTCTAATTTTTCTCGTCGTGATTAATGCCGTTTTTCCCGTCGGGAAAAATGACAAAAAGCCCAAATACGGTCGTTTTTCTCGTCCAAAAGAAAAAATGATCGTGTGTACGCGGCATTAGATGTGATGTGAAAGTGAGGAAGAAAGATGATCTTGTGGTTGGAGATGTGGTTGGTGTTCCAGAAACATGGCTTGACTCCTCACAAGACTGGGCTGTTTGTATTCATGCTGATCCTCTTGTTTAGAGGGACACGGGACATAGAATAGATGGAGGGGGGTTTCTCTATGTTAAATGTGATGTGAAAGTGAAGAAGAAAGATGATCTTGTGGTTGGAGATGTGGTTGGTGTTCCAGAAACACGGCTTGACTCCTTACAAGACTGGGCTGTTTGTATTCATGCTGATCCTCTTGTTTAGAGGGACACGGGACATAGAAAAGATGGAGGGGGGTTTCTCTATGTAATGCTGTGTACACACGATCGTTTTTTTCGACGGTGAAAACACCGTCGAGAAAATCGACGTGAAAAACGAGGAACAGCTTGTTCCCCTACACACGGCCGTTTTAAATGACATTTTTTTTTCTTGGTTGAAAAAAACGACTGTGTGTAGGCTCCCCGGCAGTGTTTCCCTATGGGAAACACTGCCGCGAAAAAAAATGACGGGAATCACGACGAGAAAAATTAGAGCATGTTCTAATTTTTCTCGTCGTGATTAATGCCGTTTTTCCCGTCGGGAAAAATGACAAAAAGCCCAAACACGGTCGTTTTTCTCGTCCAAAAGAAAAAATTATCGTGTGTACGCGGCATTAGATGTGATGTGAAAGTGAGGAAGAAAGATGATCTTGTGGTTGGAGATGTGGTTGGTGTTCCAGAAACACGGCTTGGCTCCTCACAAGACTGGGCTGTTTGTAATCATGCTGATGCTCTTGTTTAGAGGAACACGGGACATAGAAAAGATGGAGGGGGTTTTCTCTATGTTAGATGTGATGTGAAAGTGAGGAAGAAAGATGATCTTGTGGTTGGAGATGTGGTTGGTGTTCCAGAAACACGGCTTGACTCCTCATAAGACTGGGCTGTTTGTATCTATGCTGATCCTCTTGTTTAGAGGGACACGGGACATAGAAAAGATGGAGGGGGGTTTCCCTATGTTAGATTTAATGTGAAAGTGAGGAAGAAAGATGATCTTGTGGTTGGAAATGTGGTTGGTGTTCCAGAAACACAGCTTGACTCCTCACAAGACTGGGCTGTTTGTATTCATTCTGATCCTCTTGTTTAGAGGGACACGGGACATAGAAAAGATGGAGGAGGGTTTCTCTATGTTGGATGTGATGTGAAAGTGAGGAAGAAAGATGATCTTGTGGTTGGAGATGTGGTTGGTGTTCCAGAAACACGGCTTGGCTCCTCACAAGACTGGGCTGTTTGTAATCATGCTGATGCTCTTGTTTAGAGGAACACGGGACATAGAAAAGATGGAGGGGGTTTTCTCTATGTTAGATGTGATGTGAAAGTGAGGAAGAAAGATGATCTTGTGGTTGGAGATGTGGTTGGTGTTCCAGAAACACGGCTTGACTCCTCATAAGACTGGGCTGTTTGTATCTATGCTGATCCTCTTGTTTAGAGGGACACGGGACATAGAAAAGATGGAGGGGGGTTTCCCTATGTTAGATTTAATGTGAAAGTGAGGAAGAAAGATGATCTTGTGGTTGGAAATGTGGTTGGTGTTCCAGAAACACAGCTTGACTCCTCACAAGACTGGGCTGTTTGTATTCATTCTGATCCTCTTGTTTAGAGGGACACGGGACATAGAAAAGATGGAGGAGGGTTTCTCTATGTTGGATGTGATGTGAAAGTGAGGAAGAAAGATGATCTTGTGGTTAGAGGTTGTGATGATGCGGAGGAGGAATTACGGGTGGAATGATAGATGAGTCTATAAACTGAAGGACTTATCATTGGATCCTACTACAGACGCCCTGAGATTTATGAAAAGGGGGAGAGTCGGCTGTTCCAACAAGTACAAGCCGATAAAACCAAACTACTAAGACACAAGGTTAAAACTAAAACCTACAGGATGGACCTTACTTGTAGTGTTCGAAAAAGGAAAAGAGAAAAACGTTGCATCATACAAATCTGAAGGACGACTTTTATTAATCAACTTACAAAGAATATCATGAGTTTTAAAATATATTTAGCCTAATTTTTTTTTATATTAAAAATATGTATTATTATATTTACATTTTTATCAGGTAAATATGAAATATTACATCTCAAAATGTCATTCTTTACGCTTTCAGCCAGCAGGTGGCGATCTCCAAGTAAATGAAGCTTCCTGTGCAGGCGGATAACTATTGCACTAATATTATCAGTCCAGTCATGTGGTCTGATCTCCCCTTCTCTTCATCCACAAGCAACATCTAGATCTTCTCCCACCATGATGTCTTCCTTTGAAACTTCTTCTGAAAATAAGGAATACGGCTTCTCCCCCCTGTGAGATCTTTGATTTACAACAAGGTCTGGTTTCTATGGAGGACATTTCCCGCACTCAGGGCAGGAATACGGCTTCTCCCCCCTGTGAGATCTTTGATTTACAACAAGGTCTGGTTTCTACGGAGGACATTTCCCGCACTCAAAGCAGGAATACGGCTTCTCCCCCCTGTGAGATCTTTGATTTACAACAAGGTCTGGTTTCAGTTGAAAATGTTTCCGGCGCTCGGATCAGGGACCTTCAAGCCCATGTGCAATCTCTGATGTCTAGAAAGACTGGGCCTATAAGAAAAATGTCCTCTCCCCCGTGTGAGATCTTTGATGTTTAACAAGGTTTGGTTTATGCATATAACATTTCCCGCACTCAGGACAGGCATACGGCTTCTCGCCAGTGTGAGATCTCTGATGTCTGGAAAGAGTGAACTTTTCTGAAAAACTTTTCCCGCACTCATTACAGGAAAACAGCTTCTCCCCCGTGTGGGATCTTTGATGTTTAACCAGGTCTGTTTTATGCATATAACATCTCCCGCACTCTAGACACGCATGTGGCTTCTCGCCAGTGTGAGCTCTCCGATGTTTGGAAAGACTGGAGCTCTCTGAAAAGCATTTCCCGCACACAGGGCACGAATACGGCTTCTCCCCCGTGTGAGATCTTTGATGTTTAACAAGGTCTGTTTTATGTTTATAACATTTCCCGCACTCCGGGCACTCATGAGGCTTCTCGCCAGTGTGAGACATTTGATGTTTGGAAAGACTGGACTTCTCTGAAAACAATTTCCCGCACTCGGGGCAGGGATACAGTTTCTCCCCCGTGTGAGTTCTTTGATGTTTACCAAGGTCCGATTTATTTGTAAAACCTTTCCCGCACTCAGGGCAAGGATGAGGCTTCTCCCCCGTGTGCGATCTCTGATGTATTACAAGCACTGATTTATGTGTATAACATTTTCCGCACTCAGAGCAGGAATACGGCCTCTCACCCGTGTGGGTCTTCTGATGTGTGTACAGATGGAACTTATGTGAAAAATATTTCCCGCACTCAGTGCAGGAATACGGCTTCTCCCCCGTGTGTATTCTGAGATGTCTGGAAAGATGGGACTTCTGTGAAAAAAACTTCCCGCACTCAGGACATGAATAAAGCTTTTCACCCGTGTGGGATCTTTGATGTACAGGAGGACTTAATTCCGACCTAAAACTTTCCCCCCATGTAGGAAAAGCAAATGTCTCCTCCCCCTGAATCCTGGCCCCACCCCTCACAGTACGAGGTTCCTCAGAGTCAGAGGGATTCCATGGTCTATCCACACTGTGAAGTCCTCCATCCATAGTGGAGCTCATTGTCTTTTCTCCTCCACAATCTCCTGTGATGTCCTCATCTTCCATTTTACAACCTGGAGATAAAGTGAGACGATCCTTTGAGGGTTTCTCCATGGCGGGTCCTGGAAAAATATAAAAACATCATCAATAGATATGAGAGGGTTAGTTCACTTCCATCAAGATTCCATCTGGATCAGGTAGATATGAGTGAGGAGATGTTCTCTGTGGAGGTCCCAACCAGCTGGGACTCTTCCCCTCTTCAGTCAGAAGGGCCTTTGGTCCTCCTCCCAGATCACTTCTACATTTACACAGCCTTGTCAGAAGAGCAGGAACCAATGGGGACTGGGAGGGGCGTGCTCTTTACACAACCACAAGCCTAGGCACTGGGTCATGTGATCTCTGATAGACAAGAGGGTCAAAGTTCAGACTTGAAAACCCTTTACCATAGAAGAAGTGACCATAGGCCTAGGCTTCTGGTGATAGGCAGCACTGAAGGGAGCTTGGAGCAGGATTTCCTCTTATCCCTTGTACACACAATCGTTTTTTCCGATGAAAAAAGTCTGATGGACTTTTTTCCATCGGAAATTCCAATCGTGTGTGGACCCCATCTGACTTTTTTCCATCGGTGTAAAAAAATAGAACATGTTTTAAATTTTTCTGATGGAAAAAAAACCTGATGGGAAATTCCGATCGCCTGTGTGGAATTCCATCGGAGAAAAATCCACGCATGCTCAGAATCAAGTCGACGCATGCTCGGAAGCATTGAACTTCATTTTTCTCGGATCGTCGGAGTGTTTTACGTCACGGCGTTTTGGGCGGTCAGAATTTAGTCTGACGTTGTGTAGGCAAGACTGATGGAAGTCAGCTTCATCGGAATTCCGACGGAAAATTACATCGGATTTTATCTCATCGGAAATCCGATCGTGTGTACAGGGCATTTGAAAGATAAGTGTTTCAGTCTCTGTTACTCCTTACTGGTCATCCCAACAAGACTGGTAATAGAGTTTTATGGTAACATTTATCTAGAAGTCTTCTGGAAGAAGAGGAACCGACCTAAGAAAGGCTCAATCTGTGTTATCATATCTGTGCTACTGTAACTAGGAGTGACACACAACCTAATACTGCCAGCTGAACCCCAAGACAGGGAGGGGACCATTATCAACCTATTATTGGCTGATATCACTCAGCTCCGCCCTACTCTGGACCAATCAGTGAGCAGTAACAGAGCAGAGATAAGAGAAGAATATATTATGGGTCACCTGTGCTGATCTCTGTAGGAGTGTCCTCCTCTATGAATGTCCTCATCATTCCAGCCTCCTCCGTATATTGCTGATCATCCCTCACATACGTCTCTTCTACTTCACACTCAACTTTCATGGTCATCAGATCTTCACCCTAAACCAACAGAATGGCAGAAAATAACATCTGTAACATAGAAGTATTTATGATGTGAGATCACATAGAAAATATCATCTTGTAGAGTCCACACATCGTCTCCACATGTCAGAGTGTTCCATCACTTTATGTTCCCGACCAGGGATGGACTGGCCATCGGGACTACCGGGAGATTCCCGGTGGGCGGATGGCTCAGTGGGCCGGTTTGAGTGACAGCCTGTCAAAGTAATGGCTGCGCGGCTTGCGCAGCCATTACTTTGAGCAGTGGCGGAATTACCAGGGTCGCACGGCACCAGTTGCACTTGTGAATGACACTGGTGGTCATTCACGGCGCGTCCCCGCCCGCAACTGCGGGCACACTGTGACTGCAGGCTCCGCCCATCCTCTCCTCCCACACTCAGGAGCGCAGTCTCTCCCCGCTCCGCCAATCCTCTCCGCCCGCTCCACCCATCGTCCACTCCTGCACTCACAGGCACAGTCTCCGCCCACTCCGTCCATCCTCGCCGCCCACTCCGCCCAGCACCCATCCTCTCCTCCTGCACTCACGGGCACAGTTACTGCCACTGATACCGCCCCCACACCACTACTACTGCCACTGATACCCCCCCACACACACCACCACCACTACTGCCACTGATACCGCCCCCCACCACCACCACTACTGCCACTGATACCGCCCCACACCACCACCACTACTGCCACTTATACCGCCCCACACCACTACTACTGCCACTGATACCCCCCCACACCACCACCACTACTGCCACTGATACCCTCCCCCCCCCCACACCACCACCACTACTACTGCCACTGATTTCCCCCCCACACCACCACCACCACTACTACTGCCACTGATTCCCCCCCACACCACCACCACTACTACTGCCACTGATACCCTCCCCCCCCCCCACACCACTACTACTACTGCCACTGATTTCCCCCCCACACCACCACCACCACTACTACTGCCACTGATTCCCCCCCACACCACCACAACTACTGCCACTGATATCCCCCCCCCACTACTGCCACTGATTCCCCCACAACACCACCACCACAACTACTGCCACTGATTCCCCCCACACCACCTCTACTACTGCCACTGATATCCCCCCCCCCTCCACCACCACTACTGCCACTGATTCCCCCCCACAACACCACCACCACTACTGCCACTGATATCCCCCCCCCCTCCACCACCACCACTACTGCCACTGATCCCCCCTCCACCACCACCACTACTGCCACTGATATCCCCCCCCCTCCACCACCACTACTGCCACTGATTCCCCCCTCCCCCACACCACCACCACAAAACTGCTTCCACTGATCCCATCCCACAACCACCATTCTTGCCACTGATACCATCCCCCCCACCACTCATCCCATACCACCCCCAACCACCACCCTCGCCCTGGATCCCATCCTCCCACCACCGTTGCCACTCATTTCATCTAATGCCCTCCACCGCTGCCACTCATCCCAACCCATCCAATCCCCCCCTTCCACTACTACTTATCCCATCCCATCCCCCCAACCACCACCGCTGCCACTGATCCCATCCCAACCCAACTACCACCGCTGCCACTGATCCCATCCCCACCCAACCACCACTGCTGCCACTGATCCCATCCCCCCACTGCTGCCACTCATCCATCTCTCCCTCACCGCTGCCAAGGAACCACTGGAAGGAGCAGAGCAGCGAGAGAACCCCCCCCGGATCAAGAGGGAGACTCGGTGCTGCCACTGCTGGCCATCAGGTACCCGGCGTCCTGTACAAACATGCCAGCACACAGAGGGGGAGGGGCTGCAGGAAGGGACAGTGCTATGTGGTCTGTCTCAGCCCTCCCCTCGGTCTCACAGTCCCCCCCCCCCCTCTGTCTCACAGTCCCCCCCCCCCCTCTGTCTCACAGTCCCCCCCCCCTCTGTCTCCACAGTCCCCCCCCCTCTGTCTCACAGTCCCCCCCCCCTCTGTCTCACAGTCCCCCCCCCCTCTGTCTCACAGTCCCCCCCCCCCTCTGTCTCACAGTCCCCCCCCCCTCTGTCTCACAGTCCCCCCCCCTCCTCTGTCTCACAGTCCCCCCCCTCCTCTGTCTCACAGTCCCCCCCCTCCTCTGTCTCACAGTCCCCCCCCTCCTCTGTCTCACAGTCCCCCCCCCTCCTCTGTCTCACAGTCCCCCCCCCTCCTCTGTCTCACAGTCCCCCCCCCTCCTCTGTCTCACAGTCCCCCCCCCTCCTCTGTCTCACAGTCCCCCCCCCTCCTCTGTCTCACAGTCCCCCCCCCTCCTCTGTCTCACAGTCCCCCCCCCTCCTCTGTCTCACAGTCCCCCCCCCTCCTCTGTCTCACAGTCCCCCCCCCTCCTCTGTCTCACAGTCCCCCCCCCCTCCTCTGTCTCACAGTCCCCCCCCCTCCTCTGTCTCACAGTCCCCCCCCCTCCTCTGTCTCACAGTCCCCCCCCCTCCTCTGTCTCACAGTCCCCCCCCTCCTCTGTCTCACAGTCCCCCCCCTCCTCTGTCTCACAGTCCCCCCCCTCCTCTGTCTCACAGTCCCCCCCCTCCTCTGTCTCACAGTCCCCCCCCCCTCTGTCTCACAGTCCCCC